>CM055127.1:225868719-227068719 GCA_029206835.1 Rana muscosa | reverse complement strand
GTTTGAATGAACACATTGGCAACATCAGGAGAGGTTTTGACAAACACACCGTATCTAGACACTATGACCATGTGCACAGGAGAGACCCATCAAATACACTTTTTGTAGGCATAGACAAATATAGGCCCCATTGGAGAGGCAGTTCCTTGGTCAAGGAAATCTCCAAGCTGGAAATGGCCTGGATTTATCGCCTCAAAGCTTCCGTTCGGCCTCAATGTTGATACGGACGTTAATGCATTTATTAATAACTCATAAGCATTGTCCAGTCCATTCCAAGTGGGGAGACCTATATTAAATCTGCATATCAGCATATGGAATATCAGTGGTGCTTACCTCCGATTCAATTGGGCTAGCCCCCCCCCTCTTTTTTCATCATCAGTCATTCACCAATTCTTCTGTTACTCCATCTCAATGGGTTGCTGTATGGGTTTAGTATACTATCATTGATGGTAATGTTTTTTGGTTCTGAGCCTCTGTCTGCTCTAGTTACATGCTTTATGGACCAATTTTGGGTCTTCTCAATTTATATCCATATATACATTTTTTTTATATTTTTGATACATCTTTTTGATGCTTTTGGATTTATTCATATATCTAAATACCATTCACTCTGTACCTCAACCATTGCTTGAAATCATTTCTCAAGTGATATTTCAGTTTTTTTTTATACCCAATAATTTTTGTTTTTTCATTCTTGCCCACTAGATGTCGCCTCAGCTTTGACTATTGGGGCATATGTGGAGCTCCTTTGGGTCACCCATAGACGTTCTGTAGATTTTAAACTTTTCCAACCTTGTTTAAAATCTGTTTGTTTAGCATTGTCATCTCCTTTTTGTGTCCATCTAATCACTGGCCATTCAGACAATGCTTCATATATACTCCATTTATTGTTAATCCCTTTGTTTTAAATAAACAAATTAATTCATTCCAATTATTTTATTTCATTTTTAGAGCCCGATAACCAGCATTTTAACTACCGGATTAATCTCCTTTTTTTTTTAGCTTTAATTATTTCATTTATTTACAAGCTCATAGGGTTCATGGTGCTTCCAGGCTGGTCCTGGGCGTTTGGCCACCATTCACAACATTCCAAGTAATATGACCACTGACTTCCGCAGGATTGCGGCGCCAGTAATGTTTTGTTTCCAAGCCTGCAGACAGCGGCTCAGAACGAGGCATGTGTTCTGGGGCCAGTGGGCTCTGAATGGGGCGTGGTTACATTGTTTTTATTGTATTTAGGGGGTGACGTGACGCGCCGCCCGTGTCCCTGGAAGACGCAATTTTGTTGCGAAACGACGTAGGGCGGAGTGGCGCATCAACGTCACCACCCACTACTATCCAGCAAGGACGGGGTTTGCCTGTATGTGTCCGGCCGGCACTGCAGGCTTAAGGCTGAATTTACGCCACTATCTTGTAAGTGTGATTCTTTTTTTATATTCAATAAAACCAATACTGTTTTACACTATGGGAGCTATATGTTTCTTACATGGTCTGGCATACGAGTCTGGGATCTATTGAACTGTTGTGTCACGCGCTGTTTTGGGACTGCATCTCCATTGGTGTCATCTGGACCAGATTGTTCATATTTATCCATAGCTTCTCCTGATCGTCTGTAGTGGGGGTTCACAGAGTTCTGGTAAGCAGGTTTTACCTTATTTGGTGGTGGATTTCACTGGTCTCCTCCAAGAGGCGTTGTAAGGGGGGTGCGGGGAGTGTGGGCCGCACCCGGGTGACACCTACCAGAGGGGTGACACCTGGCACAGCACTGCATTGAGAGGCACCGCGCTGGCCGCGGCTCTCTCCTCTTCCTCCTTCCCCTGCGCCCGGCGCCCGCATGTCCTCCGGGAACCGGCACTGCGATCTACAACGGCACTTGTGACAGGCAGGTGGGGAAAGGTCACGGTGCCAGTGTCCTATCACAATTGCAGTCCTCAGACCGACGTCGATGCCTAGGCTCCTCCTCCACTCCACACTGACAGTATATCCACAACAGGAGGAGGAGCCTAGGAAGAGGGACATTTGTGTGCACAGAGCAGCGCTGATCTGAGGTCTGTAAATGTTGGAGGGGGAGGTATACAGGGGGGGGCATTACATTAGGGGGATTGCAGGGGGGTTAACATTAGGGGGATGTTACTTTGGGGGATTGCAGGGGGGTTAACATTAGGGGGATTACACAGGGGGGTGTTACATTAGGGGGATTACAGGGGGGTAGCATTAGGGGAATTACACAGGGGGGGTTGCATTGGGGGGGATTGCAGGGGGGGTAACATTAGGGGGATTACACAGGGGGTGTTACATTAGGGGGATTACAGGGGGGTAGCATTAGGGGCATTACACAGGGGGGGTTGCATTGGGGGGGATTGCAGGGGGGGTAACATTAGGGGGATTACACAGGGGGCGCTTACTTTAGGGGGATTGCAGGGGGGTAGCATTAGGGGGATTACACAGGGGGGTTACATTAAGGGGGATTGCAGGGGGGGTAACATTAGGGGGATTCCACAGGGGGCGCGTTACTTTAGGGGGATTGCAGGGGGGAAGCATTAGGGGGATTACACAGGGGGGTTACATTAGGGGGATTGCAGGGGGGTTACATTGGGGGGATTGCAGGGGGGTAACGTTAGGGGGATTACACAGGGGGGCACGTCACTTTAGGGGGATTGCAGGGGGGTAGCATTAGGGGGATTGCAGTGGGGGTTACATTGGGGGGATTGCACAGGGGGGTTACACAGGGGGACGTTACATTAGGGGGATTACACAGGGGGGGCATTACATTAGGGGGATTACACAGGGGGGCGTTACATTACAGGGATTACACAGGGGGGGCGTTACATTAGGAGAATTGCACAGGGGGGGCGTTACATTAGGAGGATTGCAGGGGGTAACATTAGGGGGAGTTACATTAGGTAGATTGCACGAGGCGGTAACATTAGGGGATTACACAGGGGGCAGAGCTGTGCTGATGCGCTAGCCTGCTCAGTGCCCTGGATTGCTCATGCTCAGTGACCGGGGCGGGGGGGGGGTGACACCATATTTTACAGCACCAGGTGACACCAACTCTAGTGATGCCACTGTCTCCTCCAATGAGAAGATTTCTTCACAGAAGTTTTTCACCATAGACTTCTTCATTTGCACGGGTGTTTACTTTCACTTATGTGTTATAGTCATCAACCCATGGTTTGTTCATCTTATGAACTTTAACACTTGACCAGGGTTTACCCATCACTCATATTTTTGGACTAATTTCATATGCACTATTTTATTAATTTTCTTAGTGCATTTTGGAGATTTTTGTATTGCTCTTTTTGTCATAATTGGGCGTTCTTTTTATTTTTCAAGGACAACTTCATTACTATTGTTCACCACTGTGTTTATATTTATTCACATTATGTTGATGTTCACAATGCTTTTGTGGTAATTTGCACTTAGTTGTGATACTCTTTATTACGGTTAGCGCAACCATATATTTTTTCCAGTGCATAACCAGGCCTCCATGGCTCAGATCTTCAAGGCTGCTACTTGGTCTTCGGTCCATACATTCACAAAATTTTACCAAGTGGATGTGAGAGGGCATGAGGATGCTACCTTCGGGCGCAAGGTCCTCTTGTCCAATGGCGGTCTGTGTTTTCTGATCTGTGTCTCCCTCCCCTCAATTTGGGCATTGCTATGGGACATCCCACTAAGTAATTATCTAAGTCTCTTTGTCCTGTGATGTATGAACAAGAAAATAGGATTTTTTTTAAAACAGCTTACCTGTAAAATCCTTTTCTTGAGAGTACATCACGGGGCACAGAGCTCCCGCCCCCCTTCGGGATTATACGTTGGGACACTTATTGCTTTGCTACAAAACTGAGATGCACTCCATATGGGAGAGGTTATATAGGGGAGGAACTTGCCTTGTAATTAGGGTTGCCAGTGTCCAATCACCTGATGGTGACTATCTAACCCACTAAGTAATTATCTAAGTCTCTGTGTCCTGTGATGTACTCGCAAGAAAAGGATTTTACAGGTAAGCTGTTTTAAAAAAAATCCTATTTTTAGGAGAGATACTCCCTAAGGGTTATTACCTTCTAAAGGGATGCAGCCACTGCAACTTTTCTCATGAAAACATAGAAAGTGCACCAGTTGCTTAAAATTAGTCACTTCCATTCACAAACCAGTAATCAAAAGACATAGTACAGTAAAAAGCTATTTCTTCAGAGCAGAAACAGGAATATGCAACAAAGTTTGTTAAATTCCCTGCAACGTACACCCAGAAAAAAATATTTCTTTTTCGTACATCACGGGACACAGAGCGACTTAGTCATTACTAATGGGTTATATAGATTACCTTCAGGTGCTGGCACTGGCCACTTCCAAACCGGAAGTACCCTCCCCTATATAAGCCCCTCCCATCCGGGAGCACCTCAGTTTTTTGCCAGTGTCTAAGGTGTTGGCCAAGTCATGAAGCGTTGCCCCCACTCAATCGGGTGGGGGGAAGGCTTCAGTTGTTCACAGAGACCTGGCGGGACACCATCAGAGACAGATGGGTGCTCTCCGCAGTAAGTCTGGGATACAAGCTGGAGTTAAAAGGCACTCCTCCTGCCCAATTTATGAGGTCAAACGTGCCAAGAGATCCCCAGAAGAGAGGATCCCTCCTTCTGGCACTAGAACAACTATTGCTCCAAGGTGTAATCATGAAGGTTCCCCTGGAAGAAAGCGGATTCGGGTTTTACTCGAACCTTTTCACAGTCCCCAAACCAAATGGGGACGTGAGGCCCATATTAAATCTAAAAGGGCTAAACAAGTTCCTAAATATCAGGACTTTTCGGATGGAGTCGATCCGATCGGTGGCCACCGCCCTACAAGGGCAGGAATGGTTAGCCTCGATCGACATAAGGGATGCTTATCTGCATATTCCCATCTTTCCGGCCCACCAGAAATTTCTACGCTTTGCAGTAGAAGGGCGCCATTTTCAGTTCAGAGCCTTACCTTTCGGTCTGGCCACAGCACCACGAGTGTTCACAAAGGTTCTGGCCCCACTATTGGCCAATCTAAGAACACAAGGTGTAACGATAATGGCATATCTAGACGACCTGCTACTAATAGACCACTCAGTGGAAAAACTGGAAGTAGCTATTCACAAGACAATCAAGTATCTGGAATATCACGGTTGGATTATCAACCGGGACAAGTCAGCTCTAAGACCAGTCAAAAGTCTGGAATACTTAGGGCTAAGGCTGGATTCAAATCAGAGAAAGATTTTCTTACCTCCAGAGAAGGTGTCATCTTTAAAAAATTTGACCCACTTAGTGGGTACAAAAAGAAAACCATCCATACGCCTGTGCATGAGGCTGCTGGGAAAAATGGTGGCTTCATTCGAAGCGGTACCCTACGGTCAATTCCATTCAAGGAATTTGCAAAGGGCCATACTGTCAGCCTGGAACAAAAAATTCAGGCTTTAGACTTACCAATGTCCCTGTCCCCTTCCGTTCGCAAGAGCCTCCATTGGTGGTTGGTGCCCCAGAATCTGGAAAGAGGGAAACCCTTCAGTCCGGTTTCTTGGAAGGTGGTCACTACAGATGCCAGCCTCATAGGCTGGGGGGCAGTACTGGAGCAATGGTTTCTCCAGGGCAAGTGGTCAGAAGCAGAAAAGGCCCTGCCCATCAATCTCTTAGAGATACGAGCAGCCCGGTATGCCCTAGTAGCATGGACATCCAAACTCCAAGGGTCCCCTGTCAGAATTCAATCAGACAATGCCACGGCAGTGGCATATATCAATCACCAGGGTGGCACCAGGAGTCGTGCAGCCCAGAGGGAAGCAAATTGCATCCTGGAGTGGGCAGAAAGATATGTCCCAGCCATATCCACGGTTTTCATCCCAGGAGTGGAAAATTGGAGAGCGGACTTTCTAAGTCGCCAACAATTATGCCCGGGGGAATGGTCTCTTCACCCCGAGGTTTTCCAGGCAATATGCCAGCGGTGGGGAACACCGGATGTAGATCTGCTAGCATCCAGATTCAACGCAAAGGTGGACAGATTTGTGTCTCGCACAAGGGATCCCCTAGCTTGCGGCTCGGATGCCCTAGTGTTCCCTTGGGATCAGTTCAAGCTGATATATGCATTCCCACCGCCACAATTGTTACCGCGATTACTCCGCAGAATCAGGGTAGAAAAGAAACCAGTGATTCTGGTGGCTCCAGCGTGGCCCCGAAGGGCATGGTACGCGGAGATTGTAAAAATGTCAGTGAGGAGTCCTTGGACCCTCCCACATCGTCCGGACCTGCTGTCGCAAGGACCGATATACCACCCTTCCTTACCAGCCCTAGGTTTGACGGCCTGGCTATTGAAGCCCACATTCTGAAAAAGAGAGGACTCTCTAATTCTGTGGTATCTACCATGATCAATGCCAGGAAGCCGGTATCCAGGCAGATCTATTATAGGATCTGGAAGGCGTACATTACGTGGTGTGAGGCCAAGAAATGGCATCCACGTAAGTACGTGATAGGTAGGATTTTGGACTTCCTACAGTGGGCTGTAGATAGGAAGCTGGCCTTGAGTACTATCAAGGGTCAGATTTCGGCCTTGTCAATATTTTTTCAAAGGCCCTTGGCTTCGCATTCACTAGTCAAAGCTTTCATACAAGGAGTGATGCGTATTAGCCCTACGGTTAGTATTCCCATATGTCCATGGGACTTAAACCTGGTTCTGTCGGTTCTACAAAAACAACCGTTTGAACCATTGGAACACATTTCCTTGGTTCTTCTCACCAGGAAATTGATTTTCTTAGTAGCCATTTGTTCGGCTAAAAGAGTATCGGAATTAGCCGCCTTGTCCTGTAAGGAGCCATATCTGGTTGTCCATAAGGACAGGATAGTATTACGTCCTCATCCAGCCTTTCTTCCTAAGGTGGTATCGAGGTTTCATTTGAACCAAGATGTGGTTCTTCCTTCTTTTTTCCCCAAACCTAGCTCGGTAGAGGAAAAGTTATTACATTCTTTGGATGTAGTAAGAGCAGTTAAAGCTTATCTTAAAGCCACTGCTCAGATTCGCAGAACGGATACTTTGTTTATTCTGCCGGAAGGCCCCAGAAAGGGTCAGGCAGCATCAAAATCTACTTTAGCCAAGTGGATTCGACAGGTCATAATACAAGCCTATGGCTTGAGAAACAGACCGCCTCCGTTCAAAGTTAGGGCGCACTCCACAAGAGCAGTTGGAACTTCATGGGCAGTGCATCACCAGGCCTCCCTGGCTCAAGTATGTAAGGCCGCAACATGGTCTTCGGTACACACGTTTACTAGATTCTACCAGGTAGACGTTAGAAGTCAGGAGGATGTCGCCTTTGGGCGCAGTGTGTTGCAGGCCGCAAAAGATCCTCATGCCTGATGGCGCCCAGCTTATGTATCCCTCCCCTCATTTGGCATTGCTTTGGGACGTCCCATTAGTAATGACTAAGTCGCTCTGTGTCCCGTGATGTACGAAAAAGAAAAAGGGATTTTTATAACAGCTTACCTGTAAAATCCTTTTCTTGGAGTACATCACGGGACACAGAGCTCCCACCCCTCTTTTTGGGACACTTATTGCTTTGCTACAAAACTGAGGTGCTCCCGGATGGGAGGGGCTTATATAGGGGAGGGTACTTTCGGGTTGGAAGTGGCCAGTGCCAGCACCTGAAGGTAATCTATATAACCCATTAGTAATGACTAAGTCGCTCTGTGTCCCGTGATGTACTCCAAGAAAAGGATTTTACAGGTAAGCTGTTATAAAAATCCCTTTATGCAAATCTTCAGTGAAAAAAAAAAAAAAAAACCCACACAACTTATAACAAATACATTTTTTTAAAACATATATTTGTTAAAGAGGAAGCAAACGCTGGTGGGTTTTTCTTCCTTTCTTCTTCCCTGCAAAGTAAAGGCATAATGTGCTAGCAATATACTACTGTATATAAAGTATACTGTAACAGCATAATAGTTTTGTTGCTTTCATTTTGTTTAAAAACAGGATGGGATAAGCTAGAATTCCGCTTTATGTTTAGCTATGATCACAAATAGTAAATAAACAAGAACATTCTTTATTGCTTACCTGCTTCCCAACATCTTCTAATGGCGTTGCCATAGTATGTTCTGCAATGCAAAAATTCAACATTCGTCATTCTGTGTCTAAACATTATATATATATATATATATTTATTATACACACACACACAGAGATATCACAAGAGTGAGTACACCCCTCAGATTTTTGTAAATATTTTATTATATCTTTTCATGTGACAACACTGAAGAAATGACACTTTGCTACAATGTAAAGTACTGAGTGTACAGCTTGTATAACAGTGTAAATTTTCTGTCCCCTCAAAATAACTCAACACACAGCCATTAATGTCTAAACCACTGGCAACAAAAGTGAGTAGTAAAATGTAATTTCTTCAGTATTGTCACACGAAAAAAATATAATAAAATATTTACAAAAATGTGAGGGGTGTACTTACTTTTGTGAGATACTGTATATATACTCATTGGTTACTTTATCAGATACACCTGCTTGTTAATGTATGTAACTAAATGTAGCTGCAACTCAATACATAATGCATGCAGATGTGCTCAAGAGGAAGATATACAGTAAATTATCAATTTTAAACAACTTCCAAAAAAACGCCTGATGTAGTGGTTACAGAAAACTATGGATCCCCTGGGATATTTGTGTTTTAAAGTTTCTTAAGTTTACAAAAACCTAGTGAGCAGCAATTTGCAATATAAAATCACCTAATTAGTAAATGAGTTTGGAGAAGCGGTATCAAACCCAAAAGAAAACATTTATTATATTGCAGCTTACCAATTCTTAGATGTGATGACTGCATTCGTTTTCATTTTTAGGCTTCCTTTCTTTTATTTTTACTCAGTGATCTAGCCAGTAAGTCTGTTTTTAAAGCTGTCCTGCACATGTAGCAGTTACAGGAATAATGCAAACCATTTACCACTAACAGCAGAACTTGCAACGATCAGCTTTTATTTGTTTATGTAAAACCTTTATTCCAAAAGGAACACAACTGTTTGCTGTAACTGCTTAAAAAGTGTTATCTAGAGTTTGGTTTCAATTTGTTAATGTATCTAAATCTCTGAGTACACTCTAACACTTCCCTCTACACAGATCAACAATGCTGCTTAACATTTCCCTCTACACAGATCGACAATGCTGCTGTCCAAATGTGCCCCTGTGCTCCTTCATCCAGATTGGGGGTACTGTAAAAAAGGAGGTGCGTTACCGGCCAGATCACTAGGTGAAAATAGAGAGAAAAAAGCCTAAAAACATAAAAAATTATTGCATCCACCACATATACAGTAACGATTGGTAAGCTGCAATATATTACATTTTTGGTTTAATAATGCTTTAAAGCAGACAGAAAGTACACAGGTATTCAAAGAACCTAGTGTGCAGAAGGGCATCTGTACACATGCATAACGTTGAAAAGGATGGGCTACAACAACCTAGACCACACAGGTTTCTCTGATCTCAGCTAAGAACAAGAATTTGAGGCTACAAAAGGGGATGGTATCACCTAACCCTGGCAGTTGATTTGTTTGAAGAATCCCAATTTCTGCAGCTACATGCTAGTAGTAGAGTGTGAATTTGGTATACATAGCATAAATCATTTGAGATATTATGAAATGGGAGGATTATAGCATTAACTTGTTTCCAGCAAATCTCTATTACCCCTTTCACATTGAGGCACTTTGCAGGCGCTATAAAGCAAAAAATAGCGCCTGCAAAGCGCCCTGAAAGAGCCGCTCCTCACACTCCAGTGTGAAAGCCAGAGGGAGCGGTGCGCTGGCAGGACGCTAAAAAAAGTCCTGCAAGCAGCCTCTATAGAGCGGTGTGTATACAACTCCTCCACCGCTCCTGCCCATTGAAATGAATGGGCAGCGTAGCTATACTGCAGCAGCAGCGCGTTGCGGGTGGTTTTAACCCTTTTTCGGCCCAAGGGCTTTCACACTGGAGCGGTGCGCTGGCAGGACGCTAAAAAAGTCCTGCAAGCAGCATCTTTGGAGCGGTGTATATACCGCTCCTCCATCGCTCCTGGCCATTGAAATGAATGGGCAGCGCGGCTATACCGCCGGCAAAGCGCCACTGCAGCAGCGCTTTGCGGGTGGTATTAACCCTTTTTCGGCCGCTAGCGGGGGTTAAAAGCGCCTCGCTAGCGGCCGAATACCTCCGCAAATACGACGGTAAAGCATCACTAAAAATAGCGGCGCTTTACCGCCGACAACCCAGTGTGAAAGAGGCCTTAGAAATAATCTTTGGCACCTTGAAAAATCCAGGAGGAATTGAGGAGCGAGTCGTTACTGAAGCTTCACAGGTGCTGTATATCGAAAAAAAATAGTCACTGAGACTAAACATGCTTTTTATGACAGGTAAAATAGCTGTAAACACTTACACATACCCAGTGTAGTGACCAGCCGTAGGTGATGCACCTGAAACAAATCCTCCTACATAAGTTGTACCTGCTTATCTGCAGCCCTCTCCACCCCCCCAGTCTCCTTAAGCCCGCATTTTACACAGCAGGTTTGAGCACCAGAAGGCAGGGGGCAGATATCTGATGTCACATGCGGCAGAGCATAAAGCAGGGTGCCAATTGTAATCTGAGACCTGAGTGGAGGCAATGGACACAACCCCTTCTACACAGTCTCCCAGAGAAACATGAACAGCTGAGGCTGTGTGATGGAGAGGCCATCTCCCAGAATTGCCTGATAGACTGTCAGAAGTAACTCATGCAGATAACATAGAAATTACAGGGCAGACAGAAATCACACTACATGCCCTGGATCACAGCAATTACACATTATAGAAGGGTATGCTTTGTTAATTTCAGAGGTTTATAAGTGCTTTGTTTTATTACACAACTGTTGGTATAAAACTTCCTTCCAAATTTATATCTTTGTTATAAAAAAAAAATTATCGAATTTTAGAGTTTAAAATGCAGTTTGAAATATAAAATCATACTGATTTTTAAACATATGATTTTCAGACCTACACGGTATGGAACCTACGGCCAGAGCTGACAACACTGACTGATAATGTGAGCATGGAAATGGAAATTTCTTTTGATGTTCCTAGTGTTTGAGATCATTTCTGTGCTGTGACATTTTCTCCTCTGAATTTTCCAGTCTGCCATGACCCACATGACATATTATAAACATGACTTGTCAGGTCCCCACTAAATGTAGGCTTGAGTAGGTCTCAGAAAAGCACAATATGAAAGTGAAGAACCTCTAAACATATTGCTCGTCTTGCCGAAAAAACTAATCATTGTTTGATTCCAAATGTATTTAAAATATGTACTAGACATCAGGCAAACAAAGCTACGTTGTAGCTGATAATTGGATGGATTAAACCTTCTCGCCTACGTCAATTCTGATGAATTACAAAGAGCGCAGAACTCTGACCCCCCCCCCCCCCCGCAATCTCCATATGTCCTCCATTTGCACAGGCAGAGAGCACGCAAGTTATCAGCTGTCAAAATCAATAGGTATTTTTTGTACAAACAAATATAACAAAGCACTTTCAGTGGCATGTCTAGCAGATAAAAGGGAATAAATAACAGACGTTCATTATTAGGATTGGCATACACTTTAAGGACAACCTATCCAATTTTATACTTTGCTGCATGGAGACAGGAGGCAATGCCAAACTTGTTGACAAATCATGTCTCTGTTCCTCATATTAAAAAAGAAAAAGAAAAAAAAAAGTGTATATATATATATATATATATAAATAAATAAATAATACACACACTCCACATCAGCTGAAAAGACTGGCCAGAAAAAAAAAATGCTAATTTACCCTTTTGGAACATGCTCTTTCAATTACTAGTCTGCTTTGTGTGGTGTGTATCTGCACTAATGAGGTAAGACCCTAAAGAATAGATTAAGCGAGACATTTTAACCAGTTTTCATCCCAGTCGTTTTAGGCCCTTTTGTGCAGTAAAGAAGAAGAGAGGGCAGACTTCACTATCAATAAGCAAGGCAGAAAGGTGGCAATTGTAGAGTCTGTTACCAAAACACTATACAAACACTTATTTCACAATATGGCTGACAAATCTGGTAACTGTAATTAGAGCAGAAAAGTGACTGCACCCTATTAAAAATATTTTGGCAAGTCAACAGTTTGTATAGCTGGGAGGCTAGAAATTTAGAAACCCTGCCCCTACAATAGAAAAAATGGCTGCACCATCTTTAATGCATCTTTTAGGGTGTGCCCCCCAAATCTTTGTTTGTCTATTGTATGGATTATGACCAAATCCCTTTGGACTGAAGGCACCACAGTCCATCATTGCCTCTTATTAGTGTCCACCAGTGTTATAGGAGGAGTCCTTTTAGTTCTCCCATATAGAGGAATATATTTCTCCCATGGTTCAGAGATAGGGCTGCTACCTTTTCTTCAAGCCAAACCCGAACACTTTAGCGACGCACAGCATTTTTTTTGTAGTATAAACTATACATATATTTTGTGATGAAATAAACTTGTAAACACTATTTGTGCATTGAAAGACTACCTGTGTATACAAAAAATATTATTACCTATAAGAAAGCAAATATATTGCATGTGTAGCGACCTCACCCCTCTCACCCCTTCTTATTCACGGCTTGTCTGTCTCGTCTTGGGGTTAACACTGGGGAGAGGGATGAGATACACCACGGCCCATGTCCTTCAAGGTGTAGAGGTGAAGGCCAGAACTATCGGGTTTGTGTATGTGTCCCAGAGTCCAATCCTCTCCTCGGATTGACTCCCCTTTGCTCCTAGTAACCAGAGTTCCACACACTGAATAGGTCCAACTCGTATTTATTCTTCTCAATAAATAGTCATACAGCACAGACCGGTTGAGACCTATGTAACACTTCAGTATTTGTGGGGAGTAGGCCAAGGCACAATTCTTCTAGATAAAGCTAACCACTGTAGTATCACCAGTGGCGAATATTCACTGCCACTGACTATATTGATCAGAACGTGAATTACCTTCACTATTGTAGCCCCTATCAGGGGAAGGACATCCATCTAAGACAGTTACCAGAGGCCTCTCCGTCATTAGCAATGCTGCGCTGGACTCTCCGGAGAAGTTCCGCTCACCGGCCTCCTCGTCTCAGACACGGGCACCCAAGGAGTTAGGGCCCCCTCGGATTCCTCCACCCTCGCGGGACTCAGTCGAAGGTACTGACCTCCAGGCTTCCGCCATAGTACCTCACCCCAGGCTAAAGGTGCCTGAGACGGACTCCATCTCTCGCTCCGGCCAGGTCAAGGGCACCTGGGCCCGGAACTCCGGAACGCCAGCACCCAAGCTGAAGGTGCCTGGGTGCGGCTGTGTCCTCCGACTCTGAACCCCAAGGTCAGGGCGTCCGCCCCTTTTATCCCCTCCCATTTGCGCCACAGCAGGTTCCCCGCCCTGCTGTACCAGTTCCAGGAAAGGACAAAAAGGAAGCAGTCTTGCGGTAAGTGTTCAACTCCAGCCCAGGGCGCCACCGCCACCGGCAGGCCGCAGGGAACCTCACACCACCAGAGTCCTCCAAGACCCACAAAAGGGTCTCAGATTCCCTGACAATCAATGCATCTGGGTTACACTACCACCCAGATGCCTCCCCTAAAATCAAACACCCGCTACACATGTAATGAGTAAAACGTAGAGATTTAGTAAGCGTTTTCACCTTACAAGGAAAGAGTTTAGTTACATACTATTTTACTAAACTACAGAAGATAACATTGTTACAGAAATAAACAAAACAAATTAGTAAGAGCCCATTCATACAGGGGCAACTGTGGATCTAACTTCAAGTCGCCTCAAGTCGCGCTACATGAGAAAATCAATGTAAGTGAATGGAGCCGTCTTAATGCACACTACTGCAGTCGTCCGACTTCAAAAAAGGTTCCTGTACTACTTCAATCTGACTTCTAGGCGACCTGTACCCATTGATTTCAATGGAAGTCGCTCAGAAGTCGGATCCCCTGTCTTAACCACTTAACGACCGCCCACTGTAAATATACGTCGGCAGAATGGCACCGACAGGCAGAATCACGTACATATACGTGATTGCCTTTGTATAGTTGGGGGGTCCGATCGGACCCCCCTTCTTTACAGTGGGTGGTCGTTTTACCTTCGGGAGCGATCCGGCATGAGGGGACGGCCGTTCGATTCTGGCCACCCCCTCTCAATCGCTCCCGGCGAATGAGAGAGCTTCCCCTGCCTGCCAGGCAGGAGGAAGTGATGTCATCTCTCCTGCGGCGCTCACATATACCGAGCGCCGTACAGGAGAAGATGCAGGTTAGTACACAAAACAGCACACTGACACCAGGACACATAGGCACATAAATCGCCCCCCCAGGCCCCCCCAGATCACCCCCCAGCCCCAGTGTCACTGATTGCAGTGACCATTTATTTAGTGATCACTGCAATCAGTGACATTTGTGACTGTAAAAGTGTCACTACATTTAGTTTTAGGTCCAGTGTAGCCCCCTAACCCCCCCTAATAAAGGTTTAACCCCCTGATCACCCCCCAGATAACCCTTTCACCCCCTAGCACCGCCGTCGCTATGCGATCATTTTTCTGATCGATGTCTTAGCGTCGGTGATGCTGATCGGTAGCCAGTAATTTTTTTTAGGTTCGCCGCAGGTTTTTATAGCGTCGGGTACCCCCATATATTACCTAATAAAGGTTTAACCCCCTTGATCGCCCCCCAGGTAACCCTTTCACCCCCTATCACCACTGTCACTAAGCGATAATTTTTCTGATCGATGTCTTAGCGTCGGCGATGCTGATCGGTAGCCAGTAATTTTTTTTAGGTTCGCCGCAGGTTTTTATAGCGTCGGGTACCCCCATATATTACCTAATAAAGGTTTAACCCCCTTGATCACCCCCCAGGTAACCCTTTCACCCCCTAGCACCGCCGTCGCTATGCGATCATTTTTCTGATCGATGTCTTAGCGTCGGTGATGCTGATCGGTAGCCAGTATTTTTTTTTAGGTTCGCCGCAGATTTTTATAGCGTCAGGTACCCCCATATATTATCTAATAAAGGTTTAACCCCCTGATCGCCCCCCAGGTAACCCTTTCACCCCCTATCACCACTGTCGCTAAGCGATCGTTTTTATGAACGTTGTCTTAGTGTCGGTGATGCCGATAGGTAGCCAGTAATTTTTTTTTAGGTTCGCCGTCAGGTTTTTATATAGCGTCAGGTACCCCCATATATTACCTAATAAAGGTTTTAACCCCCTAATTGCCCCTAGTTAACCCTTTCACCAGTGATCATCATATAAGTGTTACGGGTGACGCTGGTTAGTTAGTTTGCTTTTTATAGTGTCAGGGCACCCGCCGTATATAACCCAATAAAGGTTTAACCCCCTGATCGCCCGGCGGGTGATATCAATTAGGTTTTAGCATCAGAGAGGGTCTGCGTCACACCCCAGGCAGCGTCAGGTTAGTGCCAGTAGCGCTAACACCCATGCGTGAAGCATACACCCCCCTTAGTGGTATAGTATCTGATCAGCTCAATATCTGATCTGATCAGATCTATACTAGCGTCCCCAGCAGTTTAGTGTTCCCAAAAACGCAGTGTTAGCGGGATCAGCCCAGATACCTGCTAGCACCTGCGTTTTGCCCCTCCGTCCAGCCCAGGCCACCCAAGTGCAGTATCGATCGATCACTGTCACTTGCAAAACACAACACACATAACTGCAGCGTTCGCAGAGACAGGCCTGATCCCTGCGACTCCAGTGCTGTAGGAGGTGATTTCACCACCACAGTTAAAAAAAAAAAAGCATATATGCCGAAGCATTGGGGCAGCAGGAGCGGAGGAGCGATTTTGCTCCTAATGCCGCGTACATACGGTCGAAATTCCGACGGAGGCTTGCCCGTGGAAAAGTCTGACCATGTGTACGCGGCATAACTTTTGCGAGAAGATGCCCCCATGCTTCGGCATATATAAATGGTGCATGTATGCCCATCATTAGAAGTGGGTGGATGAAGGGCAGTATTCTAATGGTGGGCATACCCACCGATCAATCTTTTTTTTTCGTTCAGCCAACAGGCTGCATGAAAAAAAAGATTACAATACATGTCCAACAAGGACCAGCAACGTACTGGTATGTTGCTGGACTTTGAATGTTTATACCAGAATGATGCCTGCAGGTTTAGGTATCATCTTGGTATCATTCTTTTCAGCCAGCGGCCGGCTTTCATGTAAAAGCAATCCTAGTGGCTAATTAGCCTCTGGACTGCTTTTACAAGCAGTGGGAGGGAATGTCCCCCCCCCCGGATATAAAAAGCGCCATTGGGAAATTGGGAAAGCATTTTATCACACCGATCTTGGTGTGGTCAGATGCTTTGAGGGCAGAGGAAAGATCTAGGGTCCAATAGACCCTAGTTTTTTCAAAAAAGAGTACCTGTCATTACCTATTGCTATCATAGGGGATATTTACATTCCCTGAGATAACAATAAAAGTGATAAAAAATAAATAAATATGGAAGCAACAGTTTAAAAATAAAATAAAAAAGCTAAATTAATAATAAAAAATAAAAAAAAAGCACCCCTGTCCTGCCCTGCTCTTGCCCAATGGTGAACGCAAGCGTCGGTCTGGCGTCATATTTAAACAGCAATTGCACCATGCATGTGAGGTATCACCGCGAAGGACAGATCGAGGGCAGTAATTTTAGCAGTAGACCTTCTCTGTAAATCTAACGGGGTAACCTGTAAATGCTTTTAAAGGCTTTTAAAAATGGATGTAGTTTGTCGCCAATGCGCGTTTGTGCGAAATTTTAAAGCATGTCGTGTTTGGTATCTATGTACTCGGCCTAAGATAATCTTTTTTATTTCATCAAACATTTGGGCAATATAGTGTGTTTTAGTGCATTAAAATAAAAAAAAGTGTATTTTTTCCCCAAAAAATGCGTTTGAAAAATCGCTGCGCAAATACTGTGTAGAAAAAAAAAATGCAACACCCACCATTTTATTCTGTAGGGCCTTTGCTTTAAAAATATATATAATGTTTGGGGGTTCAACATAATTTTCTTGCAAAAAAATATATGTTTTCATGTAAACAAAAAGTGTCAAAAAGGGCTTTGTCTTCAAGTGGTTAGAAGAGTGGATGTAAGCTTCCTAATGTTGTGTATAAAATGCCAGAACAGTTCAAAACCCCCCCAAATGACCCCATTTTGGAAAGTAGACACCCCAAGCTATATACTGAGAGGCATGTCGAGTCCATGGAATATTTTATATGTTGACACAAGTTGCGGAAAAAATAATTTTTTTTTTTTATTTTAAGTTTTTTTTGCACAAAGTTGTCACTAAATGATACGGGGATACCACATGTGTGAGACTTTTTGGGAGCCTAGCCGCGTACGGGACCCCAAAAACCAAGCACCGCCTTCAGGCTTTCTAAGGGTGTCAACTTTTGATTTCACTTCTCACTGCCTATCACAGTTTCGAAGGCCATGGAATGCCCAGATGGCACAAAACCCCCCCAAATGACCCCATTTTGGAAAGTAGACACCCCAAGCTATTTGCTGAGAGGTATTGTGAGTATTTTGCAGATCTCGCTTTTTGTCACAAAGTTTTGAAAATTGAAAAAAAAAGAAAAAAAAAAATGTTCTTTCTTCATTTTCAAAAACAAATGAGAGCTGTAAAATACTCACCATGCCTCTCAGCAAACAGCTTGGGGTGTCTACTTTCCAAAATGGGGTCATTTGGGGGGGGGGGGGTTTTGTGCTATTTTGGCATTTTATGGCCTTCAAAACTGTGATAGGTAGTGAGGAGTGAAATCAAAAATTTGCGCCCTTAGAAATCCTGAAGGCAGTGCTTGGATTCCGGGGTCCTGTACGTGGCTAGGCTCCTAAAAAGTCCCACACATGTGGTATCCCCGTACTCAGGAGAAGCAGCAGAATGTATTTTGGGGTGCAATTCCACATATAACCATGGCATGTGTGAGCAATATATCATTTAGTGACAACTTTTTGTAATTTTTTTATTTATTTTTTGTCATTATTCAATCACTTGGGACAAAAAAAAATATTCAATGGGCTCAACATGCCTCTCAGCAATTTCCTTGGGGTGTCTACTTTCTAAAATGGGGTCATTTGGGGGGGTTTTGTACTGCCCTGCCATTTTAGTACCTCAAGAAATGAGATAGGCAGTCATAAATTTAAAGCTGTGTAAATTCCAGAAAATGTACCCTAGTTTGTAAACGCTATAACTTTTGCGCAAACCAATAAATATACGCTTATTGACATTTTTTTTTACTAAAGACATGTGGCTGAATACATTTTGACCTAAATGTATGACTAAAATTGACTTTATTCGATTTTTCTTATAACAAAAAGTAGAAAATATCATTTTTTTTCAAAATTTTCGGTCTTTTTCCGTTTATATCGCAAAAAAGAAAAATCGCAGAGGCAATCAAATACCATTAAAAGAAAGCTCTATTTGTGGGAAGAAAAGGACGCAAATTTCGTTTGGGTACAACATTGCATGTCCGCACAATTTACAGTTAAAGCAGCGCAGTGCAAAATTCTGAATTCACCTCTGGTCCTTTAGCTACCAAATGGTCCGGGGCTTAAGTGGTTAACAGAAGCAACTTTCCAGGAAGAAAACATACATTTCTCAGGCAAACCCCTCCCTCCCACAGAGCTGATTCTTGTTTGATTGGCCACTGGAATGTCTCCTGTCCTGGAGGCAACTTGCCTTGTAAGTAGCTCCAGGTCGCACTGTGATTCATACTCAAGTCGTGTCCAAGTTGCCTTCCAAAGTCGCACTGGAAGTCGTGTTACCCCTGTGTGAATGGAGTCTTACACATTTGTTTTATTTCTTAACCTTCTAATGCAACAACATAACTTTTAGATTATAAAACACAAGAATGACCCAGCTTGGGTACATAAATAAAACATTATTTTAACTTTTAGGAAACAAAGTGCACCTGATACATAACAAATGACCAAAACAAAAATACTATATCCAGTAGTAATAACTTATAAACCCCAAATAAAGTGCTTTTCAAATATAAAATAACTAATAAACGCCCAGAAAAGTGCTTTTCAAATATAAATAACAAATGACAATCCATCTTATGTTGATAAATAAAACACAGATTTTTAGAACCCAAACTAAATAAAACATTGCTTTAAAGAAATAATTTGAGATCAAATAAAAAAATAAAGTGCACATCAAACAATGCAAAGTTCACATCAAAATCAAACTAAAAATAACTACACATTATTTATTTTTCCATATGTACTTTGTATTAGACTTTGCAGCTTTTAGTAGTGGTTTGTTATTTACTACAATGTCATAGATTTCCATGTGTAGCGGGGTGCTATATTTAAGGGAAGTATCTGAGTGGTAATAAGGCTCAGATACACAAATTGTTAGGGTTCATGGACCATTTCTGTCCCTGGGAGAAAGTATTGATTTACAGTTCCCTGGGGCCTATAGGTGGCGCTGTTTCCATAGGCCCAGGTTGAACCACAGTACAGGGTTGTTGCTTTTCTCATCCCCTCTTGACAGCAGTGCAGCGGGGCGGAGAACCTGCTGTGCCTGTCGGGAGAGAGTATAAAAGGGCGCGGCCATCTTCCAGAGGGGTTTGTTCATCGTCGCGCCAAGGTACCTCAGGCCTGGGTGTGCGTGTCGCCTCCGGGTGCCCTAGGCCCGGTCGTTCGAGGGTCTGCACACAGGCACCTTAGGCCTGGGTGCGGGTGTGTATGGTCTGGGTGCGGGTGTGTATGGTCTCCGGGTGCCCTAGGCCTGGAGGCGGAGTTGCTGTTCCATCCCAGACACCTTCAGTCTGGGGTAAGGTACTAAATAGGAGGCCCGGGGCCCAGCAACCTTCGGCTGGGGTCCGCTAAGGATCGAGAGCTCCCAGGGTACCGCCTTGCGAGGGGACCCATATCTTGGATCGATGAGGCCAGGGAGGTGACCCTTTCTGAAGACCCAGCGCAGAGTCGTGGTGACAGTAAGGGCCTCTGGTAACTCTCCGGAGGGACGTTTTTCTCTTTGACATGGGCCAAGTTCTCCAAGAAGGCAGTGCATGTTCTGTAGGTCATAGTGGCAGTGACTCTACGCACACCAGGTCAGTGGCAGTGACCAAATAGGGCAAGGCCCTATTCACCCGGTCAGTGGCAGTGACCATCCTCAACAAGTCAGTGGCAGTGACTTTCATGTTCATTCCGTCTGTGACAAAGATCGTATGCCAAACCTGTTCGTGCATATCAGAACAGTAAGAGAACCAAGATTAAGTTTGTGCCTGGACCTCCTTCCCACCTTATCTGACCTGTGTCTCATCTCAACCTGTCTGCTCTTAAAGAGACTATTTATTATCCTTGTGAAATAAATACAGAAGTTGGACTTTCAGTTGGTGTGGACAGTTACTTTACTGGGGAGAATTAAGGACTTGTTTCTGGCCAAGGCAGAAGCGAGGTCATCTCGGAAGGATTCTAATACCAGCCGCAGGCAGGCCAGAGAAAACTAAAACCGCTCAACCTCCCCATCCAGGAGGGTACGGGCATGTAGTGCGGTGTGCCTCAGTCTTTCCTGCAGAGGAACCAAATTAAGAAAAGCAGGTAAAGTCTGGGGTGGGTGCGCTATACATACAAGACATTTTAAAGTTGAATTTTTTGCAGATTTCTGCTTTCACCAGATTGGAGGACATCCGATTTCTTTCATCACTCCAAAGGTTTTGCATAATGCTAAAGACCCGCTCCACAAATGCATTGCGAACAGGAATTGCTAAAACGCATTCCACTATTTTTAGAAGATTAGGTGCCAAGCATTTCTCAAAGAATGCTACCCAACTTTGGTCCACCGGATGTTCTCCATCAGGATCCAATGTGTGAAGAACTTTGCTCAGAATGGTGAACTCCCTGAAGAGCTCATCACCATCAACATCTATGTTGAACATCTTCTTAATGTCACATAAACTGTCAAATGTTAAAGTCTCTTTAGGTTTAAGACTTAGAATGGCAATTTTCTTTAAATAGGAATCTAATCCGAAATTAAATCTCTTCTCCAAATATTGTACACATGCATTATAAACTTCTAAAGCATTTTTCTTGAATGCCTCCTGTGAACATGGTGGAAGATTCTTCAGTGACTGGTTTACTTTGAAGCCAAAAAAATTCCCTGTTATTCACAACTTGAGATTGTTAAGAACTTCCTCAAGAATATGAAAGACCTCAGTTGACTGCATTGTGTCACTCTCCAATTTTAAGATGGCAGGTTGAAATATATTCATAAAATTGTGTACAAAAAAAAGGTAACATTCGTGGAATGGTAGATCTTAATCGGAATTAAGACCATGTTCCTGAGACCCAAAAAACTTCCAAATGAGAAGCGGACAGTTCTCTTCTCCCTTTTGAATAAAGTATTCACAGCAGGCCAATTCTTCAACAGCTGATCTAATGCTGTACATAACGATAGCCATCATGTTGGTACATGTCGTAAAAGTTTATGATAACCCATATCCAAAAATTCAAAGCATGACTTGAGTTCTTTAACATGCTTAGCGCTGCAGGAAAATGAATAGTAGACTTTAATTACGAATGCTTCCACATCCTACATTTTGCAGCCATGTTTTGCAGCATTATGCAACAGATGGCAGTTGCAACCTGCAGCTAAAAGGAAAGAATTTTCCGACCTTAAGTTGGTATAGACAGAATGATAGATACCATAGTTGACGGATGCGTTATCTGCACCATAAGAAATGATCTGTTTGAGGTCCAGATCAAATGAGCTCAGAACCTGATGTATATGGCCGGACATTACATCCGATGTTCCATCAGCATCCTCATAAAAATCCAGAATTTTCTTCTGAACTCCCTTATCCTTGGTGAAATAGGTCACCGCAAGTGGAAAATATTTTGAGTTACCTTTGTTCGAAGCGTCAAGCAAAACTGAAAAAGGTTTTCCACCTTGAATCTTCCTTACTACGGCTTCAACTGAAGAAGGGGATAAAACATTTTGGACAATAGCTTCACATTTTGTTCTTCCGCAGTGCATTTTCCTGGCAATTTGAGGGTCTGGAAAAGCTTTAGAATAAAGTTTATTCCCACAGTCCTAAAAATAGATATAATATATATATATATATATATATATATATATATATATATATATATAAAAATAATCAAAAAGCAAGTACCGTATATACTCGAGTATAAGCCGACTCGAGTATAAGCCGAGGTACCTAATGTTGCCACAAAAAACTGGGAAAACTTACTGACTCGAGTATAAGCCGAGGGTCAACAATACCGACACTCTCCGCCTATCACGAACATTCTCTCATCCTCAGTTTCCCAGCAGACACTGTGTTGGGTGTTCAGCCAATCACAACCTCTTCTCGGTTATAAACCCCCCCTTAATCTGTGAATATAATTCTGAAATAAGGCCTTTTGATGTTCCTGTCTTGATTAACCGTTGGAGGTGAGGAATTTTTTGCCAGCACACCGGGTGTGTTTTAAATTGGGCTTGAAGTGCATGTCTTATCTGCAGATAGGTATGAAACAAAGAGTTTGGGATAGCATACTCTCTGTTCAGTTCTGAGGATGCTTTTAATGTGTTGCCTTCATATAACGGCATCAATCTGGTTATACCTCTCTTTTCCCATTCCTTTAACTTTCCCATAGCTTGGATTTCTGGTAGGTATTTATTTTCCCAGAGAGGTGTATATTCTGTTAACCCTTTATACCCCATAGCTTGTTTACCTTCCCGCCATGTTCTTATGGCCGCCTTCAGTGTTGGATTCTTAACAGGAAAAGAATCAGCCTCCAAGTTTTCTATTATGGTGTTGTGTGGGGCCCCCATTAGCATCATTTTCCCACTAGCCCCTCCCTCCTCCCTCTATTGTACATCCCCTCAGGTGCTGTAACTGGGCCGCTATAAAATAGCTATAAGGGTGTGGGATAGCCAGCCCTCCCTCTTTTATTGACAGCTGTAGTACTTGGAGGCTAATTCTTGCCCTGCCCTTCTTCCAGATTATTTCCCTGAAGAGGGTCTCTATTTTTTTTAACCAGGCCTTCCCAATCCATACTGGGGCGTTATGAAGTACGTAAAGTAGCTGTGGCATCCAGATCATCTTAATGAGATTACTTCTTCCCGCTACTGACAGAGGAAGACGTTCCCAGATGTCGGCCTTTTGCTTAAACTTAGCTAATAGTGGCTTTAAATTATTATCAATATATTGATCTGGGTCTCCTGTCACCACTATCCCCAGGTAATCCATTTTTTCCGCCACCTTTAATAGAGGGATGCCTTCACAGACGGTGTTATCTACTGGATCCACTGGCAGAAGTACAGACTTCTCCCAGTTTATCACCAGGCCCGAGAATCGACCAAATACTTCCACCATCTGTATAACCCTAGAGGAACTCCAATTAGCAGTAGCGGAAATGTCTAATCAAAAGTCCCCCGGGCCGGATGGTTTACCGGTGGAAATTTATAAACAGTACGGGGAGGCGCTCCTCCCGGAACTGTTAAGGGTGTTGATTTGGGCGGTAGAAGGGGGGAAGCTGCCGGCCTCGATGTCAGAGGCTACTATAATAGTACTCTAAAAAGAGGGGAAAGATCAATTAGACACTTCATCTTATAGACCAATTTCATTGCTGTGTTCAGACGTTAAGATATTGGCTAAAGTGCTGGCAGCCAGGATGAATAAATATATTCAGAAATTAATACACCCGGATCAAGCCGGATTCATCCCTAATAGGGCTACCAGCACCAATATCAGAAGATTGTACCTGAACGTACAGACGCCAACTGAGAACAGAAGCGGCAGAGCTATCTTATCCCTGGATGCTACCAAGGCTTTTGATAGCTTAGAATGGGACTACCTCTGGCACGTATTAGGGAAATTTGGATTTGGTTCTGTCTTTATTAAATGGGTAAAAACGCTTTATAACTCCCCAAGTGCAAAAATAAAAATTAACAATGAATACTCAAAGAGCTTTCGGTTAGAGAGGGGGACAAGGCAGGGATGTCCCCTGTCCCCCCTTCTCTTCGCGGTAGCAATAGAGCCCTTAGCAATAGCAATTAGATCCCAAAAGACAATACAGGGATTCCAGAGGAAAATGGGGGAGGAGAAAATCGCACTTTATGCGGATGATATCTTGCTTTTTCTGGGGGATTCCTCAAAGAGTATCTGATGTTTTCTGAGCACGAATAGCTTGCTTGTGACGGTCTGAATTTTGGTGAGCTTTAAGACCATCATATGTCACCTTGAAAGTAACGCGACACACTCTGCATCTTCCAAATGTATCATCACCTTTTTCCCTTAAACAAACAAGCTTTTAAAATCAGCATTTTCAAGTCACTCATCCCGAAATTTGCAAAGCCGTCTGGCTTTTTTACTAGTACAGGGCTGCTGTTCATCCTCCGAAGACATTATATGACTACTGTTGATACAATATATGAAACATTTTAAATGCTTTATCATCAGTTAGAGAGTAACCATTAACAGTCTGTGGCAGATTTGTAGAATCCACTTGAGCTGAGCCAAATGAGATGTGGAGTTGAGGGCTTTATATACATACATACATACATATACTGTATGTAATATATATATATATATATATATATATATATATACACACACACTGTATATACACATATATATATATATATATATATATTGTGAGGGGGTTAACTCAGTAGCGGGTGTGTGTGACCCCCTGGTTGGGCTCCCCACACAAAAACAGGGCCAGCAGACGGAGGTTGTGGTTTTCAAAATCAAAAGGTGCGGTTTATTTCTCTATGTACAGTGACAAAAACACAGCAAAGCCAAAAAGAAACATAAACAAAATAAATCCTGGTCAGTTTGACCTCTGACTAAACATGCAGGTTTCCTAAACTAACAACTGGGATCAGCCTGGTGCTGTCCTAGTCCCTAAGTCCCTGGTTTAGTAAAAGTCCAAACAAATAGCCACACAGGCTTTGCCTCACCGCACAGGGGTTCACTCTCCCTAGACAGTCCACACAGGTCTGGGTCCAGGCATGAGCTAACACCTAATGAATCTGGGAGTTCTTATAGAGGCCTAAATGAGCTGACAAGCTTCAGCTGGCCTCATCAACTCCCTGTCTGTACGACGCCCCACACTCTCCCTAGAGGTATGAGTCATCCATGAGCCTACTAGCCTCAGCTGGGCTTATACAACTCTCCACCCTAGTTGTATAAGTCAGCATAAAGCCTGAATCTGGGAGAAATATATCTACCCCCCTGGATGCAACCAGGTGACTTTACCTTCCTGCTGTCACATACCCCCCCCTCTTGTTTTAACCTTGGGGTTGGAACACCAGCAATCAGGCATTCATGTACTCGAGACAAAGCATCCACATTCCCCATTTGAACGCCAGGGCGATGCTTTACTGTGAAGTTGAATTCCTGTAGGGCCAGGAACCACCTATTCACTCTTCTATTTGTCTCCTTGTTTTGAGCCATCCACTTTAACGGAGCGTGATCCGTAACCATGTCAAAGTGCCTACCTAGCAGATAGTACCGAAGGGAATCTAGAGCCCACTTCACCGCTAAACACTCCTTTTCAACCGTGGCGTAATTTACCTCATGGGACTTCAACTTCCTGCTGAGGTAAATGACTGGGTGCTCTTCCCCGTTCCAGACCTGGGACAATACTGCTCCTAACCCCACATCTGACGCATCACTTTGTACGACAAAGTCTTTAGAGAAGTCGGGTGAGTACAACACTGGCTGGCTACATAAGGCTTGTTTCAAGAATTGGAATGCTGCCTCAGCCTCGGGGGTCCATTTAATCATGACCGACCCTTTCCCTTTCGTCAGGTTGGTTAGGGGCACAGCCTTAGAAGCAAAGTGGGGAATGAAGCGCCGATAATAACCCGCGATTCCCAGAAAGGCCCGTACCTGCTTCTTGCTGTTGGGACGTGGCCAACTCTGGATGGCCTCGACTTTGTTGAGTTGGGGTTTTATCACTCCCCTGCCAATGGTGTACCCAAGATATTTGGCCTCCTCCTGCCCAATGGTACACTTCTTGGGGTTAGCCGTAAACCCCGCTTCCCGGATAGAGTCTAGGACTGCTTGCACTTTTGGCAGATGTGAGGCCCAATCTGTGCTATGGACAATTACGTCATCCAGGTAAGCCGCAGCATACTTCCGATGGGGCCTCAGTATCTGGTCCATTTTCCGCTGGAATGTGGCCGGCGCATTCTGTAACCCGAACGGCATTCTCTTATATTGGAACGCCCCGTCTGGGGTTACAAATGCGGTTTTCTCTTTGGCCGACTTGGCCAGGGGAATTTGCCAATACCCTTTTGTGAGGTCAAGAGTCGTCATGTATCGGGCTGTTCCCAGCCGGTCGATCAACTCATCTATACGTGGCATGGGGTAGGTGTCAAATTTTGTAACTTTGTTCAACTGACGAAAATCGTTACAAAATCGCCAGCTCCCATCCGGTTTAGGCACCAACACAATGGGACTAGACCAATCACTTTGGGACTCCTCTATCACCCCTAAGTTCAGCATTTTCTGTACTTCCTCCCGTATTGCCTCCCGTCGGGCCTCTGGGATCCGATAGGGTTTTAACTTCACCCTTTCACCGGGCGGGGTAATAATATCATGCTCTACCCCAGATGTTTGTCCCGGCAGCTCAGAGAACACCTCCTTGTTGCGAAGCACAAACTCCTTAACCTCCTGTTGTTGGGGTTGTGACAAGGTGGCTGCTATTCCAACCTCCGGAATCACGCAACCAGTTTGAGCTGGTGACCAAGTTTCTGCGACTAGGGACTCTCTATCCCTCCAGGCTTTCAACAGATTAACGTGATATATCTGTTCGGGCTTTCGCCTTCCTGGTTGTCTGACCTTGTAATTCACTTCGCTCACTTTTTCCATTATCTCGTAGGGGCCTTGCCATTTGGCAAGGAATTTACTTTCAACCGTAGGGACAAGTACCAATATCCTATCCCCCGGGGAAAAGGTACGGGTCTTTGCTCCACGGTTGTACACTCTCTGCTGTGCCAACTGCGCTTGGGCCAAATGTTCCTTCACGATGGGCATTACCTGTGCAATTCGATCTTGCATCAGGGCGACATGCTCAATCACACTCCTGTGGGGAGAACTCTCACTTTCCCAAGTTTCCTTGGCAATATCCAACAGCCCTCTTGGGTGTCTCCCATACAGTAACTCAAAGGGGGAGAATCCCGTAGAGGATTGGGGCACCTCCCTAATAGCAAACATCAAATAAGGAAGTAGACAGTCCCAATCCTTTCCATCTCTATCCACCACTTTCTTCAACATTTGTTTTAGGGTTTTGTTGAATCTTTCAACCAGCCCATCGGTTTGGGGGTGATACACAGATGTACGCAATTGCGTCACTTTGAACAATTTACACAGCTCTTTCATAACCCGGGACATAAAGGGTGTACCTTGGTCCGTAAGCAGTTCTTTACAAATACCCACCCGGCTAAAAACAAGAGATAGCTCTTTGGCTATGGTTTTGGCCGAGGTATTTCTGAGAGGGATCGCTTCTGGATAACGGGTGGCATAGTCCATTATAACCAATATGTACTGGTGCCCCCTAGCGGACTTGATTATAGGACCTACCAAATCCATTGCGATTCTCTCAAACGGGACCTCAATGATGGGTAGAGGGACCAGCGGGCTACGGAAATGTGGCATCGGGGCCGACCTCTGACACACAGGGCAGGAGGAACAATAATTTTCTATGTCCTTCATCACCCCAGGCCAATAGAATCTCTGTAATACCCTCTCTCGGGTTTTCTCTGTCCCCAGATGACCTCCAAGAATGTGCCCATGGGCCAACTCCAACACCAACTTCCTGTAAGGTTTGGGCACCACAAGCTGCTCAACGGTTTCTTCTGCCCTTTTTGCCACCCGATACAGTAGGTCCTTCTCTACGCTGAAGTATGGGTAAGTGCAGGTATTATCTGGGTTCACTAACTCGCCATCTATTTCCACTACGTTTTCCCGTGCCTTTATTAGGGCGGGGTCTTTTAACTGTTCTGTGGCAAAATTTTCCCTGTGAACCTCCAGATCAGAAAACTCCACAGACGGTAGGTTTTCGTCTGAGGAGGTGGGCTCCTCTCCAGTTTCTTGAGTCTCCCCTGCCAATACTGACAAGGGAAATTCTGGAGAGTCCTCACCACTCTCAGAGGAGTTCTGGCTATCACATTCCTGGTACATAGGGGCACCAGTGGGGGGCTCAGGATCATCCCACAGTTCCCAGAACTTCGGAAAATCTCTTCCCACAATGGCATCATGCGGTAATTGAGATACTAACCCCACTGGATGAGAGAGGGTACCTTTGGGGGTCTCGAAACACACTGTAGTCACTGGATACTCTCGGGTGTCCCCATGCACACAAATAACAGCTACCTTGCTATTCCCAGAGACCTCTGTTTTAACTAATTCAGCCTTTATCAGGGTCACAAGGCTACCTGAATCCAGTAATACCACAACATTTCTACCATTAATACACATTTTGCATAAATGTTTCTCAGTTCCCCGAATGGCAGTGCATGCGACTGTCGCACACAGCGACTGACGTCTGTCCGTCAGAAAGTCACATTGCATGGGTTCCTCCACAACCGGGCAATTTGCTGCAATATGTCCCGCTTGCCGGCAGCGGTAGCAAACAATCCTTTTGGCTGCCTCTTGAGCCCCTGACTTCCCAGGCTGTTCTCGCCAAACTTTGGGTAGAGCTCCCACCCTCTCACTCTCTCCACCCTCACCCCTTGGAATCCTCTTATCCGCCCCTGGGGATGGTCTGGTCTTAGGGTGGAAAGTCCGAGAGTCTCTGGAAGAGGCCGTCAGGTTCTCTGTAGCCAAGTATTTCTCTACACGATCCACAAGACCACCGGCCGTCTCTGGGTCTCCATGGCTTACCCACTTTTGGATGGCAGTAGGAAGAGCTCTCAAAAACCGATCCATTACAACACGTTCCACAATCTCTGGTGCGGACAAAGTCTCTGGCTGTAGCCACTTCCTGCTCAGGTGAATGAGATCATACATTTGAGACCTGGGGGGTTTTCCAAGCTGGAAAGTCCAGTTATGCACACGCTGAGCCCGGACAGCCAGGGTGACACCCAGCCTTGCCAATATTTCAGCTTTTAGCATCACATAGTCTTTTGCTTGGTCAGGCTCTAGGTCATAGTAAGCCTTCTGCGATTCACCAGTTAACAGAGGAGCCACCAGTCCAGCCCACTGCTCCTCAGGCCACTTTTCTCTTTCAGCAGTCCTTTCAAATGTGGTCAAAAATACCTCTGGATCATCCTCTCCAGTCATTTTTGTCAATAAACGACTCACCCCAAAGGACGCGGTATTAGTGGGACGGCTTTCCTCACTGGTCTGCGGACGTTGCTGCATTACTGCTTCCATTTGTTGTAGTCTCTGCTCTTGCTTCTGTAACAGGTCTATGAAGCGGGCCTCAGATTGCTGCTGGGCTTGTTGATGAGCTTGCTGCTGGGCTGCAAGGCTCCTTTGCAAACCTGCATTTGTCTGCTGTTGATTGGCATTTGCTAGAGCCAGCTGTTTCAGTATCTCCTCCATGCTGGCTTAAAAAAAACTGCCACTGGTTCTCCACCAACTGTGAGGGGGTTAACTCAGTAGCGGGTGTGTGTGACCCCCTGGTTGGGCTCCCCACACAAAAACAGGGCCAGCAGACGGAGGTTGTGGTTTTCAAAATCAAAAGGTGCGGTTTATTTCTCTATGTACAGTGACAAAAACACAGCAAAGCCAAAAAGAAACATAAACAAAATAAATCCTGGTCAGTTTGACCTCTGACTAAACATGCAGGTTTCCTAAACTAACAACTGGGATCAGCCTGGTGCTGTCCTAGTCCCTAAGTCCCTGGTTTAGTAAAAGTCCAAACAAATAGCCACACAGGCTTTGCCTCACCGCACAGGGGTTCACTCTCCCTAGACAGTCCACACAGGTCTGGGTCCAGGCATGAGCTAACACCTAATGAATCTGGGAGTTCTTATAGAGGCCTAAATGAGCTGACAAGCTTCAGCTGGCCTCATCAACTCCCTGTCTGTACGACGCCCCACACTCTCCCTAGAGGTATGAGTCATCCATGAGCCTACTAGCCTCAGCTGGGCTTATACAACTCTCCACCCTAGTTGTATAAGTCAGCATAAAGCCTGAATCTGGGAGAAATATATCTACCCCCCTGGATGCAACCAGGTGACTTTACCTTCCTGCTGTCACAATATATACACACACAACACAACTCACGACCACTTTATTTAGGACACCTTGTTAGTACCGGATTGGACCCACTTTTGCCTTCATTCTTCATGGCATAGATACAATGAGGTGTTGGAAACATTCCTCAGTGATTTTGCTCCATAGTGACATAACATCACCCAGTTGCTGCAGATTTGTCGGCTGCAGATCCATGATGGGAATCTCCCGATCCACCACATCCCAACGGTGCTCTATTGGATGAGATATGGTGAGTGTGTACATTGGAGTACGGTGACCTCATTGTCCAGTGGTGAGATGATTTGAGCTTTGTGACATGGTGCATTATCCTGCTGGAAGGAGCCATCAGAAGATGGGGACACTGTAGTCAAAGGGATGGACATGATCAGCAACAATACTCAGGTAGGCCGTGGTGATTAAACGATGCTTAATTGGTACAAAGGTGCCCAAAGTGCGCTAAGAAAATATCCCCCACACCATTACACTACCAGCCCGAACTATTGATACAAGGCAGGATGGATCCATGCTTTCATGTTTACACCAAATTCTGACCCAACCATCAAAATGTTTGAACTTCAGCAAGTCGTCTTCACCACGTCTAGATGCCTAAATGCATTGAGTTGCTGCCATGTGATTGGCTGATTAGCAATTTGTTACCAAGCATTTGAACATATGTATCTAATAAAGTGGTTAGTGAGTGTGGGGAAAAAAAGTTTGCATACCTATAGACAATCAGCTAAGCTAACCTGGAGCCCTGATTCACACTGATGCAGGGTGGGGTGGGATTTGCAGTGATTCCTGTGTGTTTTCTGCACCGCGTCACAATCATAGTCCATCCATGTGAACTGCTGTGATTGTCAATATTAACAACAACCCAAAAACAGTTCACAAAATACAGTGCAATTGTCAGAATCAGATAGCATAGGAGTGAACACTCACAATTCCAGTGCGGCAAAAAAAGTTGCATGCACCTTTTTTGTGTGGGTGCGGTGCGATTTGAGCCATACAAAATGAATGGGCTTAAATTGCACTGCAAAGAATTGCATGTGTTTTAAACAGGAATGCGGTGCGATTCCTCTCTGAATCACATGCAGTTACTTGCACCACACCAATGTGAACATAGGTTCAAAGTAGTCCCCTTGTATAACAATGCAGAATTCTTTTCAAGATTCTGCGCAATATCTTTGTCGCGGAGCGCTGGATGTCTGCAATGTCATCAAATCTGTGTCTGAATTTCGATTCATGTAAGGGCAAGCGGATTGTACCAAGGTTGACCTATCGATCAACTTGGGTACAACCAGCATGTCAGATTTTTCTACATACAGTTACTGCCAGGCGGCTATAGCCACAAGCAGTAACCATTGTATTCTGGCAGACGAGAATGCAGAATACAATAGTGTACTGGGAGGCATTTCCCCATCAACACTGTGTTCATGGGGGAATTTAGCTATTTTCTTTCCTTCCAGCCATGCTGGATGGAAAGACAATTGTATCATCTATTACCAGCATAACTCCAACCAATTTTATTTTAGTTTTAAATAAGGGCATGGAAAGGTTAGAACCTCTATTAGGTTTTTCATGCTGCATCTGACCCCACAGGGGAGACTTTCCTTATTATGTGTCTTGGGGACACCGCTTTGACATCAGGTTATGAAATGTCAACACACCAGAATAGGAAGGCACACATCAAAAAAAAACTATGCTTCCCACTGAAGTTCGCAACCAATCATATTTGACCTTTTAATCGCTAGTAAATGTGATATGGAATCTATCGGCTTGGTTATTGTGATACAACAGATGCAGTTCTACAGATTTAAAACATCTAACACGTTTTTACTGTTAAAAATGTACATTTGATAGGCATGATGGCATCACATCTTTGGGTGACAAACAAAAAACGTTGATAAAATGCCAGCAATACATTTTAACTTTTTGTCACCAGCGATGATAAACCAGTGCCAAGGCTCACATATCTAAAGTCACAATCCATAGAAATCCAGCACATTGGTACCTTATCCAATATACAAAAGAAAACCAAGATTAGGCTGTCTCCGAAGTGGGACCCTTATCTATGGAATGGCCAGGGCTGCAATAAAAGTGCTCTGTTAGGCCAAAAGAGATTAGCTGAGCAGCATTTTGGGAAATTTACGCCATTGATCAATAATAATTTTTTCTTACATTATCACATCATATATACAGCGCAACAAAATTCTGGTCAGCACTGAAAGAAATATTCATGTTCATGCAGCGCAGCAGTCCTTATAAACAAGCGTTAGAATATTCTCCCCACACTCTCTACTTAAAGCCACCACCCACTTCCTCACCACACACATATTCTTTAAAAATGTACTTTACAAGTCCCTTAAATCTAGGATGGTCATACTCCTGCACACAACGCAGAATTTATGTAATGACATACGCCATTCTGTGCAGGTGTAATAAGAGCCCATGATGACGCACCCTTAGGGTTCACATATGTGCAAATTGGATGCGGTTTTCACCACATCAATTCGCATGTCAGGCGAGTGTGACCGGCTCTCTATGGAGACAGTTCACACAGGTCTGGGGTGGCCGCAGTCTGCATACAAAAAGGGTCCTGTATTTGGTCTGGTTCAGGAGCGAATTCAGGCAGAAATTCAGACCTGATTTGCTCCTGAACCAGTGAACAGACACGTCCGCACCCCACGAGCAAACATGCGGCCGCACATATGTGAACCCAGCCTCAGGGGTTGTACCTTTGACAGCCTGGGCTCAGTGGGTTAAATGATGCTGGGTGTCATTCATCTGTGTAATTTTTTCATACAAATAAAACTCTATTGGTTAAATCCCAAAAAACACTTTAATACTGGACACCTTTCACCGGACTCTAATCTAATGGGGGTCTGTAAGCGGTGGGTGCTGATATAAGGTGACTCTGATATAATGGGGGTCTCTAATGGGGGGTGCGGACTGTTGATATAATGGTTGGTCAGCAACCATTAAATCGGCAGTCGGCATCCCCCATTAGTTCATCTTATTAGCGTTATCTTATATCAGCACCAGTGGCAACTATTGTGTGAATGAGCCCCCCAGTAGAGACACCACTGATCAGCACTCCTCCTTACAGAGTGACCCCATTAGATTATTGTCCCTTTATATTAGCAGCATAGACCTCCTCCAGGGCCCACCTTTATATTAGCAGCATAGACCTCCCCGGGGCCCCCCTTTATATCAGCAGCATAGATCTCCCCTGGGCCCCCCTTTATTATAAAGGGGGGGCCCGGGGGAGGTCTATGCATGCTGCTGATATAAAGGAAGCCCTGAGGGAGGTCTCTGCTGCTGATATAAAGGGGGGCCCTGGGGGAGGTCTATGCTGCTGATATAAAGGGGGGCCCTGGGGGAGGTCTATGCTGCTGATATAATGGGGGGCCCTGGGGGAGGTCTATGCACTATGACGCTGATATAAAGGCTTTATATCAGCAGCTAGAGACCTCCCCCATGGCCCCCCTTTATATTGGCAGCATAGACCTCCCCCAGGGCCCCCCTTTATATCAATCAGCAGCATGCATAGACCTCCCCCACGGCCCCCCTTTATATCAGCAGCATAGAACTCCCCAAGCCCCCCCCCCTTAGAGACCCATAGAGCGAGACAAAACCCCCTTACCTTCCAGGAGCCGCTGCAACAATGTGTGCGAACCTGTTAGGGGGCGGAGTCGTCTCGAGTCCTCCTGCATAAGCGTCCCTGGTTGCTAGGATACGGTCCCTTCACTGTCTCTGGCATCGGTGGGAGCGAGAGCACTCGGAGTTGACGAGATACACACACACACACAGCACGTGCCAGGCAGGGAGGCGGGACTCTGGGCGGCCACGATCACCCACAGTCCAGCCCTGCCCCGCCTCCACGTGACCAAAGTCACCAGACCAGTCACCAGCTCCACTGGCCCAATCACAGACCGCTTGCACAGACATGAGTCACATGACCAGGCTGTATGTGACAGTGAGTGTGTAATGGTGGCGGACACGGGAATCGGATGTGCCGCTCTGGATGTTGCGGCCGGGGCCACTGATCATGTGCCCGGGTTTCAGGCGGCTTGAAAACCGGGCACATGTGTCCAAACCCAGACTGTCCGGGTCAAAACCGGACAGGTGGCAACCCTATTCAGAGAAGCAGGATCTTCCATTCTATGGATAGCGTAGGACCCACCGATAATGGGGTACTTTGACGCAGTAAGTAGGCTTAAGCACCATATAGCCATATGGTGTGACTTAATCCTCTTATTGTTTGAAAATGTTCAGGTGTTTTAAATAGCCGTGCAGGAGTTAAATGTCATTTTTGCATGTGTGCGCTGCAATATTTTGTTCTACAATAGGAAAAAAAAATACATACCGTATATACTCGAGTATAAGCCGACTCGAGTATAAGCCGAGGTACCTAATGTTGCCACAAAAAACTGGGAAAACTTATTGACTCGAGTATAAGCCGAGGGTCAACAATGCCTCACTGTTCCCATCCTTACTGTTCCCATCCTCACTGTTCCCCATCCTCACTGTTCCCCATCCTCACTGTTCCCCATCCTCACTGTTCCCCATCCTCACTGTTCCCCTATCCTCACTGTTCCCCTATCCTCACTGTTCCCCTATCCTCACTGTTCCCCTATCCTCACTGTTCCCCTATCCTCACTGTTCCCCTATCCTCACTGTTCCCTAGCTCACTGTTTCCTAGCTCACTGTTTCCTAGCTCACTGTTTCCTATAAATTTTACATTGTAAATAGTACCTGTAAAGAAGTTGCGGCTGCGGCGTCCATCGTTCAAATTCCGCGGTCTCTTCCTGTTCCTTCCGTGATAGGCGATTCTCATCAGACACTCTCCGCCTATCACGAACATTCTCTCATCCTCAGTTTCCCAGCAGACACTGTGTTGGGTGTTCCGCCAATCACAGACTTCTGCTGGGAAACTGAGGATGAGAGAACGTTCGTGATAGGCGGAGAGTGTCTGATGAGAATCGCCTATCACGGAAGGAACAGGAAGAGACCGCGGAATTTGAACGATGGACGCCGCAGCCGCAACTTCTTTAAAGGTACTATTTCCAATGTAAAAATTTCGCTGACTCGAGTATAAGCCGGGGGGGGGGGGGGGACTTTCAGCCCAAAAAAAGGGCTGAAAATCTCGGCTTATACTCGAGTATATACGGTACATGAAATTAGATTAACTACCCAAACCGAGACATTCAAAAGCAACCCTGCCTATACATTTGCTTTGCAAGCAGATTACCGAGAATGGTTTTAAAGTGGTTGTAAACCCTCCCCTGGAAGTTACACCTACAGGTAAGCATAGATTAAGGCTTACCTGTAGGTGTTGCAATATCTCCTAAACCTACACGGTTTAGGAGATATTTGCCAAAAAAGAATGCACCGTTGTCTACGGTGCATGCGCGCCGTAGACACTGGCAAAAGGCACAGTGAGCATCCCATTGATGAAACCAGCAATGCTGTTTTTTATGGCTCCCGCGCGCATGCGCAGTGACGTCATCGCCGCTCCGGCCAATCAGAGCGCCGGAGCGGCGATACCCGGAAGTAACCTTCCGGGTATCTGTGAACAGATGTCTGCGGCCTGAGGAGGCGATGAGGACGGCTTTGGGGGCTTCGATCTAAGGTAAGCAATGTATAATGAGCTAGTATGCTAGTCAGCTAGTCATACTAGCTCATTATGGCTTTGTCTTGCAAGGGTTTTTTTTTTTTTTTTTCGGGTTTACAACCACTTTAAAGGATACTTTCACCTTTAAAAATTTTTTATAAACGCACATTATTTTGCAGGGGAAAAAAAAAAATAGGATTTTTGTACTCACCGTAAAATCCGTTTCTCTGACATCCATGGACTGACACAGCTCTTATACTGTTTACGTGTGGGTATATGTCCCTGCTCGCAGGAGAAGATGTAGGCAGAATGTTAGATGTTAGAAACATACATTCTAAAAGATAAGTTCACCTTCTGGAACATGCTACATGTTGGGTGGAACATGTAACATGTTCCCGCTCCTGCAGTTGCTCGGCGATCTGAGCCCTCTGTGTGATAGCAGTGCGGGGAGAAGTTCCCCATACCAGCTGTCACGGTTTCAAAAGAGTGTGGCCATGCGAGGATCCGCCCACACGGCCCTATCATTCATTCACATAGTACTGTGAATGAATGAACTACAAGTACCAAAATCCTTTACGGCTTGTAGTTCTCAACTACCAGGGCGCTGTAGAGTGCTGTAGTAGTTTGATTGATTCTTCCTGTCAGTGTAAAACTGCCTGGCTGTAAGATGTACAGGCAGAAATCTCACACTGACAGTGCTTTAGGAGACCTGCTTGGCATCAGCGATCTACTGATCGCTGGCGCAATGCTTTTCATGCTTCTGAAAAAAAAAGATATAGTAAATGCACATTTTCTCTTATCGTCCATGGACTGACACAGCTCTCATACTGTTTACGTGTGGGTATATGTCCCTGCTCGCAGGAGAAGATCTAGGCGGAATGTAAGAGGCTAGAAACATGCATTCTGGAACAAAACCAGAGCTGAACAGCCCTGCCCAGGGGGGCGGTCCCTCCGGACATAACCCTCCTACCTGCAGCTAGCAGCCTCAGTTCGTAACAAGCAGTGCAAACATTAAAAGAAGGGTGGGTGCTGTGTCAGTCCATGGACGTCAGAGAAACTGATTTTACGGTAAGTACAAAAATCCTATTTTCTCTTATCGTCCATGGACTGACACAGCTCTCATACTGTTTACGTGTGGGACGTCCAAAGCAGTATAAGAAAAGGGTGGGAGCAAATAGTAAAGGAACAACCAAAATTTCACTCCAAACCAGAAGAGCTCCTCAACGGAGAACTGCAACATTAAAAAGCGGCCTGCAACACTTTGTAGCCGAAGGAAGCATCCGAAGATGCAGCCACATCAACCTTATAGAATTTTGAAAAGGCATGAACGGACGACCAGGTCGCCGCCTTGCACACTTGTGCAACCGACGCTTGATGTCGGAAAGCCCAGGAAGCACCAATTGCCCTGGTGGAATGCGCCGCAACCAGAAAGGGAGGCGCCCTCCCCTTAATGGCATACGCCTGTATAACAGACTGTCTGATTCACCTAGAAATGGTGGCAGACGACACCGCTCGGCCCGGTTTCAGACCGGAGACAGACACAACTAGTGAGTCATAGCACGTACCACATCCAATGTGTGAAGCGCAAACCCTCTGGGATGCGATGGGTGAGGACACAAGTCCGGGAGGACAATGTCCACATGCAGGTGAAAAGCCGAGACCACCTTTGGCAAAAGGAAGGTCGCGGACGCAACACCGCCTTATCCTTATGGATGACCAAATAGGGCGACTTGCAGGACAAGGCCGCCAACTCAGACACCCGTCTGACAGAAGTAATGGCCACTAAGGCGGCCACCTTCGGAGACAAGGTCAAGAGGGGAATATCTCTGATATGTTCAAAGTGAGGTTCCTGGAGAACCGAGAGCACCAAATTCAAATCCCGAGGAGGGAGAGGAGGTTTAACAGGAGGGAACACATGGCGACCCACTGCACAAAGGTGCTAACCAAGGAATGACCCGCTAGCGGTCGCTGAAAGCAGATGGCCAAGGCCGAAATCTGACCCCTAATGGTACTCAAAGCAAGCATTTGGGTCACGCCACGCTGCAAGGACCGCAGGATACTGGGGACGGAATACATCCGTGGACACTAGTCCAACTCTTCGCACACAGCGATGTAAGCATCCCAGGTACGGTGATATATCTTTCTAGCGGAAGACTTCCGTGCCCTTAACATGGTCGAAATGACCAAATCCGAGAGACCTCGGACTTTGAGCACCTGGCTTTCAATAGCTGCCGTCCGTCATGATCACCATCCACTGGATGGGGAGGAACGACTTCGCGGACCGAAGAGCCGGGGACCGCAACCACCACGCCCTGATTGGGTGATTTATCTGGATCTGAAGATCCAAGGACAACGGGGATTTGTCCCAAGTGGACAGGATCTTTTTCTGTAATGCCCATGTGTGTGATTGGCCATACGGAACAGCCTCGAATGAGGCCCCCATGAGTCCCAGGACTCTCAAGCAAAAACGGGTTGACGACCATTTCCGGGACGTCAGGACCCGCACTGCAGACCGAAATGTCAGTAACTTCTCCAGAGTTAGGAATAACTACGCCTCCAAGGAGTCCAGGAGCAGACCGAGATACTCTGAATGCTGAGCCGGGACCAGGACCGACTTCTGAATGTTCAAAAGCCACCCATAGTCCCCCTAAGGGTCTTACTGACGATAGTCACACTTCTTCTAATTCTGAGCCATTGTCTGCTCTTAGAAGATGATCGTCCAGATAGCCCACGATAGCAATGCCTCGCTGTCTCAGCAAAGCTAGAACCGGAGGAAGCACCTTGGTAAACACCTTTGGTGCCGAGGCTAGACCTAAGGGAAGAGCCACAAATTGATAGCGGACTTCGCCGATCGCAAGCGCAGAAACTACTGGTGATTTGCGCAGATCGGAACATGCAAGTAGGCGTCCTTGATGTCCAAGGACGCCAAAAAATCCCCTGCAGCAGGAGAGACTACTTACCCGTCCCAGAGGGACACACTGGCTTGTTTCAGACAGACCTATCACAGAGTAGTACTGCGTAGCCGTCGGCCCGGTCCACCGCGAAAGATACAGACAGGTACTGTTCAATCTTGAGAGGACCGCAGGAGCATAAAAGCAACCCGGCCACCCCTGGAGTCATGGGGCATGTCACGCACACAAGGCGAGGATCAGCACGCTCGAAGGTGGGACAGGGAAGACTACGAGGATACCAGTGTACCCAACCTGTTGCCCAGCCGACAGTTGCTTGAAGGTCTCAAAAATAAAATAATAAAATTCCCAAAGGAATAAAAGTTAAAAGTTAAATCTTCCAGGAGACTGGCTCCTGAGAGAACCATGTCTTCTCCATCTGCTAAGCAGAAAAAAACTGAGGCTGCTAGCTGCAGGTAGGAGGGTTATGTCCGGAGGGACTGCCCCCCTGGGCGGGGCTGTTCAGCTCTGGTTTTGTTCTAGAATGTATGTTTCTAACCTCTAACATTCCGCCTAGATCTTCTCCTGCGAGCAGGGACATATACCCACACGTAAACAGTATGAGAGCTGTGTCAGTCCATGGACTATAAGAGAAAATGTGCATTTACTATATCTTTTTTTTTTCAGAAGCATGAAAAGCATTGCGCCAGCGATCAGTAGATCGCTGATGCCAAGCAGGTCTCCTAAAGCACTGTCAGTGTGAGCTTTCTGCCTGTACATCTTACAGCCAGGCAGTTTTACACTGACAGGAAGAATCAATCAAACTACTACAGCGCCCTGGTAGTTGAGAACTACAAGCCGCAAAGGATTTTGGTACTTGTAGTTCATTCATTCACAGTACTATGTGAATGAATGATAGGGCCGTGTGGGCAGATCCTCGCATGGCCACACTCTTTTGAAACAGTGACAGCTGGTATGGGGAACTTCTCCCCGCACTGCTATCACACAGAGGGCTCAGATCGCCGAGCAACTGCAGGAGCGGGAACATGTTACATGTTCCACCCAACATGTAGCATGTTCCAGAAGGTGAACTTATCTTTTAAAAAGGAACCTGTCACCAGCATTTAAAACAGTTAAAACTCTTGCGTGCATGTTTACATCTTCCACAGGTATTTTCTCTGGATCAATTTCTCCATTAACGCATACATGAGGCACACTGTGCAACAAACAAAGACATAACCCTTGTTACCACTCATTACCTCAGCTACAATATAAGCAATTTACTTAAAAGGAAAGGAAATAAAATTACTGGTTGTAAGTGTTTTTTTTTCTTCTGTGTTTTAAGTCCATTTAGGTTATCGTCTTTGTTTATAAACCACTGTAAACAAGTTTACTGAGATTCCTAGCGTTACCTTAAAATGTAGGGACAGCCAAAACTTTTATTTCTCGATAGAGTGGTGAAGGATTAACACCCATCCCAGTTTGTTTTTTGCGGTTTGTGTACCACTGAGGAAATTACCCTTCACGTTCCCAGTAAAACAACAGGAAGTTAGAGAAATTCCCAGGAATAGGCAACCCCATTGGAAGATCTGCCCCTTACTTTTTGTCCTTAGGACAACTAACATTTTGGATTTCTCACCACTTTCTGTTTTGTATTAATAATCATTAGGGCTAACATAATGATAAATGCCCGCATGGGGACAAAGACCATATTAAAAACTTGACAGACAGTCTGTCAGGATCTGGACTTGAACCAGGGACCTCAGCTGTGTCTGGCACTGAATCTTCTCACTGAGCTATCTGAGATGCTGGACAGCGCCTTGTCAGATCCTTTAGACAACCCTGCCTTGTACCTTGATTTCAGCTGAACCTTGAACGCTTTGCTTCTTCCACGAACTTCCTGATATAAGCCATATCTTTGCACTTCCTCCTTGCCAGAATATTGTGCTATCTCCAGCCTGCATCTCGCTCCTGTCTTCCCTGCTGCCGTCCATATTTGCTACTGCTCGTTATCGACCCTTGGCTTGTTCCCCGACTACGCTTCTGCCTGATCCCAACCTGCACCTACACGTTACTGACCTTTTGGCTTGTTTACTGACCACGCTTCTGTTTGATCCCTACCTGCTCATCCGCTACTGAACCAAGGTTTGCTCACCTCCTGGTGGGGGGATCCTGAGGACCGCGACCTGGTACTAACATGCAGTAAAATCCATCTACACCATCAGGAGCTCTGGTGAACACCGGTTAGTACTTAGACTCCACACCTCAGGTGAGCCTGTGTCATCTGCCAGGGTGACTGCCTGTGTTCCTATCCTGCTGGTCAGTGGTAGTCCTGCAACTGCTATAGCATTTGCTCTTTGAGCCTGACCCCTGATCGTGACACAGTCTAACATTACACAAAGTCCACACACTGAGTCATTCATTCACAGGAATCTGTGAATGTAAAAACTGCAAGTCCAGTCCACCAATGCAGTAGACAGAATTGTAGTTGAGGCTGGGTTCACACTATTGCGAATTGGATGAGGGTTTCCCCACATCCAATTAGCATGACAGGAGCCTGTGACCGGCTCTCAATAGAGCCGGTTCACACAGCTCCGGTGTGGCTGCAGAATGGATTACACAGGGGCCCGGTGCATCTTTGAATCCATTTCAGGTCCGAATTCAGGCAAAAATTTGGGCTAGATCGGTCCCTGAAATAGGCACAACGGAAACCTGCTGCGAGCCATGGCCGAATCCAGCCTTAATGAGCTGTGGGAGTGCTGATCAATATGCCAGGGTTTTATTCAACTGCCTACAGGTCTGCAAAGGACAGCTCCTACAGAAGTATGGGTAACAGAGCTGTAGGCAGTGTGTGCAGGAGTAGGAGCAATACTTTGCAAGCTCCCGTTTTGAAAGAAAATAAAACATTTTGACCAGAAAAAGGTATGTGCATTCATTATTTTTTATTAAAGGGTGAACTTAAGCTTTTAAAGAATAAGTTCACTTTTGGAACATGTTAAATATTTAGGGTGGAACATGTAACCTGTTCCAGCTCCTGCCCCGTGAAAAATTCCTGTGAATGAATAAACTACAAGTGACATCTACCACTGCGGCAGACAAACATGTAGTGTGAATGAACTGCGGGCTCACTGCCTACAACTCTGAAAGTGACAGCCCATATAGAAGTATGGGCACAGGGCTGTAGGCAATGTGTGCAGGTGCAAAACTTTGCAGACTCTTTTTTTTTTTTATTAATAAATGCAATTTTTTTTTTTAACTGTAAAAAATTACCAGTTACACTTACCGGTAACTGCATTTCCAGGAAATCTTCCAGGACGGCACACCTGAGAAATGAGAGGCTCTTACCTCACAGCAAACAATCAATTGACAGCCGTTTTAAGTCCCCACCCTTCCCCTCGAAGACTTAAGGGAAGCCTCTGTAAGAGTAAGGCTGCTTTCACACTGAGCAGCGCTTTACCATCTTTTTTGTGGCGTTTAACCCCTGCTAGTGTCCAAAAAAGGGTTAAAACCGCCCGAAAAGCGCCGCTAGCGCTTTGCGGGCGGATCGGTGACACTGCCCATTGATTTTAATGCGCAGGGACGCTTTAGAAGTGGTATATACACCGCTCCTACAGCGCTGCAAAGATGCGGCTAGCAGGACTTTTTTACCATCCTGCCAGCGCACTGCTCCAGTGTGAAAGCCCTTGGGTTTTCACATTGGAATGAAAGGAGAGGATGGGGGCGGAGCCACAAGATGGCGCCAAATAGGAACATGCTGTGAAGCCCCATGCGCTACCCTGAACAAGTGTGTTACGAGAGAAGCAGTCTGTATGCCTAAATAACCTACTTGATCCAGCTTAAGCCTTGCTATAGGCTGCCAGACGGGAGATGTGAAGCTGTACTGAACTGAACGAAGACTGAGACGCTCGCTCTGCTTATCGGTACCTGTTCCTCCTTCTCTGTTCCCGGCTCCTTGCAAGTTCCCCTCGCAGTGAAGCATATACTGGACTGTGGTCGACAGGAGGGTAGGAAAGTTGGAGTCGCTGAGGCACATGTGGATGTTGTGTCGTGGCAAAATTGGTTGTTTGCAGAGCACACAGCCATCTTTGCCTTGTGCTAAATTAGCACACACTTCATCTTATTGCAATAATACTTCTTAAACTAAAATTCACTCACCTTCATTCGTCCCATTCATACAAATCAAGAAGCATCACCAGACTGTCCTTCTCATCTCGTCATCACAGCCTCACTGCCATGCCGACGCCCATAAAAGCCTTTTATTAAACTGCCAGCCGGAAGTGATGTCACAACATGTGACCTCCTCCACAGGAAGTGAGCTCACAGGAGCTCCACTCAGAATACAACACAAGAAATATAGCTTAAAGGATTCAATACAATAATAATACAATAATAATACAATAACCAATGAACACAGTTCCTGATGAGGGGAGCTTATCTGCAGGTGTGCGCTCACGCCACCATCTCAAATTCTGATCAGGCATACAGAGATGACAAGAGCACACATCTGCTAAACCGATAATGTGTTTGCAGAGAGGCCTCACTCCGCAAACACCCTTCTCCAAATCTGGAAGTTTATCTCAACCAGCCTCAGACTGCCCCAGTCAGCTCTTTAGAGCAGGTTGCGGAAGTACTAACACTGGGTGACAATACATATTAAATACATCTTCATAACATTTTCCACAACAGTCCTCCCTTTTTTGTCATATGCTCCCACGTGTATTTCGATGCCTTCTTACACCTGGAAATTAATCAGTCCTTACAGTCCATAAAAAGGTAGACTCTGTTCTTCAGGAGCATGACTTATAAAGGACACGACATGGTGAGCTGTAGTAATCACTGATCCGTCTGTGATCCTCTGTGTCTTGTACGTGGGTCCGGGTTCGGGGCGTCTAATCAAGGAAACTGGTCACGCGTCCAATCAGGCAACAGGAGCACCTCGTCACGACATAGAAAGAATAGAAATAAAAACGACATGAGTATATATATTCCCACTTCCTTTAACCACGATCCGCTGTAAAATAAAAATTAGATCCCCAAAGATTCCCAGACCCTTAAAAGGACTCCCAACCTTCACTTAGCTACAGCTCTGGCTTCAACAGTTACATGAAGAATCCTATCCTTAATGGATGAGAATTGTTCAATCGTATCCTAAGCTTGAGCCCCCCCCCCACCTTGTAAATCCAGGAAACCATGCCCAGACCTGGTCGGGGTTGGTGAACAACTCCCTTCTAGCTGTCTCTGCCATTCTTAATTTCTCGCGCCATCAGATCCTCGCGATCGGCCGCCACATAAGATGCTGGGACAGCTTCACCATCACGCATGAACCTCTTGCTTTGGGGGAATTACCTTATAAGCTGCAGATCCGCATAAGCACCAAACTAAAGTTCAAACACACTTGTGGGCTGCCTAGATACCCAAACCGACAAGAGGCAGAGCTATTAAAACTAACCAATTTTACTCTCTAAAAATGCATCGTTAGATTCCATTGACAAGTGTCTGTTTGGAGTCTTCACCAGTTTGTCAACTCCTCATACCCATAATAACATAAATGGCATGTACCGCTGTCATTGCTGGGGACTAAAACTCGGTGGAGACTCAAAATAGACCTAGCAATCGGTCCTGTTCGCTTTCTGAGCTAGTCAGGAAATACACTTTAATAATAACTTGGGATGCTTTTCATCGTTACCCTTGCTGAAATTTACTAAACAAAAAATATATAAATAAACAAAGATACTTCTCAGTCCTTTGGTGTGGTCGAGTGGCTTCTTGCAGTGGCTGGCGTGGTCTCATCCCTCAAGCTTCTTTACAACGACCCAGTCACCTGGTTGGAAAGAATGTAAACTGGTTATTGTGTCAGGGTCCAGGAGGGACTCGTGAACCCTGTTGGTGGACATTTTGAAGTTCATGTCATAGTGATCGCACCCACCCCATCAGCCGAGAATATAAGTGACAGCTAATGAGGAAAGTACAACTCTGGTTTTGATTGACCTCCAAACAACCCTCATATGACAATAACCCAGACATCGGGACTGTGGTCACTGCATAACCTGTGCGTGGCTTACAATACCTGGAACCATTGACAAAAGGTTCTTAGCATCTGGGATGGGAACCTACTTCACCAGACTGCTGCTTGCCGATTCAAATTCTATCAAAGAAAGACAATCTTGGCACAAACTTGGTTAGAATTACATAGGTTAGTATTATTAGTTTGAAAAAAAACTGTCATTCTTACATTTATCACTTCTCCCCCCATTTTCTTCCTCATTACAGGCTGAAGGAAGAAATGCGTGGTGCAGGAAAAAAGAAACAATGAAATAGCCCATGATACTTTTACCTCCTTAGACTCATGTATTTATCCATATGTACAGCTGTCTACATACACCTGCTCTCCATGCACAAACTCCTTGGACCTGAAAAATACCTATAAGAAAAATCATTACTCTATCCTTCATATTTAACCTGCAAAGAATGGTAAACAAAAATGACATTCCTGTACATTGGTATATTGTCAATGACATTCTTTAAAACCGATTCAAACAAAACCCTCTGTAACCCTTACTTTTCCCGTTCCTACAAAACTACAACAGCCGCGACGCATCAGAGGATCGCCGCGGTAAGTTCGAACATATTCACGTTACTACATACAAACATTCCGATACAAATGTGGGGGAGATACTTCATAGTTTCCAAAACCAAAAATGAAAAAAACAAAACAGCCAGAATTCTATCTTCACTCTTTCAGCAATGGAAAAAAATACTATGGGACAAACATGAGAGCAGCTCGAGAACCTTGCATGGACCAGCCATACAAAGTTCAAACAAACGGGCATGAGAATTTTAACCGCGTTCCTTCTCTGAAAATCACAAAAACGTGTACTACACCTCCATCAACACACTCACCATTACAGATTTCTGAAGCCACAGCTGAACTACATCCAAGGTAACTTTATTCTGAGGTCTCATCCTCCAGCAAAAGTACCTTCCAAAGGAGTACACCTCACTGTACCCTCTGACCAGATGTGTCAACCTTTAAGGGGTCTCATGTCCGGAGCCCAAAACCCAGACCTCATGTGCGGTGCAGTTGTCTGACTGGTGTGGAGCCTAATTTTTTTTTCCTCCAACGCATGGACGGCACATTACCCATGACGATTCAAATCGCTTATGAAGTGTCCCGCGTCCAGGACACACTTGCACTAGTTTTCGGAGCAGTACTGCTTAGTGACCATTTTTACAGTACTGGCACCAGTGTATTCCCATTATTTTACACAGCCTCCCGGTATGCTAGCGTACTACTCCTCACATTTATGGTAATACAATCGCGCACAGGAATTACGATTATTTTACATGGCCCGACCTGTCTCACGATATACAGCCTTCTAAAACGTGTTTGTCAGACGAAACTACAAAGCACCATGAAATCCCCCACTATTCAAAACAATGTTTTGGCTTCTTTCTACCTGCATCTAGGTGTTACAACAACAATGGTGATGCCCCCTGTTTGCTCTCTACCCAAAACTGTATTACAGTATAAAACTTCACAAAATTGGAACAAAATATAAAACACTTTTAAACGCCAAAATGCTTTCCATTTTCCTTCCAAACACAAATCTCATTGCTTAACCTTTCAGAAAACCCCAAACTCCTCCCACCAACTTCCTTCTGATACATAAATGCTGAAAAGAACTTCCTATGGCATGCTCAGCTCTCAAAAAAAAAATGGTTTATTTACATATCAACGTACAGGAAGAGGGAGGGGGAGGGGGTAAGCCTAGCCCCATCACCTTGTCTATTAAGACACTAAAACAAATCCATGGCTAAACATCATATATATTTCAACAATTAAAAAAAACCTTTGTCAAGGAAATGATGGAATAAACCCCCCTTTTTCAAATGGGAGGGAATCCCCCCTGACCCAAACATCCCCTGGAAGTCAAACCACAAGTTGAGACTCAAATACAAACTCCTGCCAAAAGATGGCTATACAGTACAAGCTTCAAAAACAATGAATTGCCTTCTGGGAAACTCCCAAATATTTAAACATAAAAACAACACACACCACTGTGTACAAAATCTCAGTTTAAGTTAGTCTTACAATCTATCAAAATTCAGTGTAAAGTAGAGTTTTCACTTAACCAAAATCCAATACAAAAACCGCCGCTCATACACTGCAAAGTCAGCTAACCCTGCAATAGTTTACATTATGTGTTAAAAAGTGTGGCGCTAATGAAAATTAAAGTGAGAAACCTTAATAAATATGAACACAATAATGGTGGTATAATGAAATACAATATGTGACATATACAAATTGATATAAACAAAAATGTGGTGCAAAAATCATAAGTAACATGGATTAGAGACCTCCTCCGCCCATCTATGATAGAATTCACGGATGGCTAATCCCCAAACTTGTGCATTCCAAAAATATATTACTCTTAGTGTATATACAAATGAAAAAAACATGCACCAATGATATTATACAGAGTTCGTATGGGGCATCACAGATAAGTGCATGTCCACAAATTTGCCATACACTGAAATAAAGTTCAAAACTAAAGTCCAGTGGAGAACTTATGTTGATTGTAAAATATACTGTGGGTATATTAGGCATTTCTATGCAGGCATATGAAGTGTATACTATCACCCGGGAGTGCGTTCACCTAGGAGCAATGGGGGAGAAAAGGGTACTCTTACCAGCTGGAATGGATCCAACACACCATATGGTGGTGGATCGTCAAAGCTTAGTCCACTTCTCGGACAGAAACTACAAATAGGATCTGTAGAGCACCTCCTCCTAGTGCAAGCAGCCCTTCTGATCTGTATCTCCAAGTCAGGAAGGATCCGAATCCCGGGCAGCAAGCACCTCAATAGATCATAACCATGGAAAACAGGAAACAATTCTCCACATGGTGTAAATCCAAAAAGATTTATTGTAAAGACATCCGTAAAAGTTCATACACTATGAACATAGATAAAAATTCGTAAAATCCAAAAATCAAAGAAAGTCCAAAACAATCCACAGCACAGAATTTAAAAAGGCAGCGTGGTGAGGACAGCTGGAGCTGACGTAATATCCCGACCGGTTTCGTCTAAACAGACTTCAACTGGGGAATACCTGAGCTCTCTGTCCTCCACGCTTATATGCAGGAAGAAATAATACTGTAATTCAAAACAGTTGTCGTCTTACTACATTTCCCACCTCCGGGATCCCCATAGCCTATAGGAAGAACTGATAGTAATATGAGTCCAACCCCCAGTAATAAAGAGCCAATAGGGTGACGTGTATCGATGGGGAACCTCGCCGCGTCATCCATCACTGTCTCTATGGTCGTCAGCGTGCGGAGGTGTGTCAGTAACACGTGACGCTCCATCATGACGTCAAAGTCATCCGCAAGGCAGTCTGGGATGTGTAGTCTCATACAGAGCCGACTATTACCATCACGGGACTCATCACCCAGCACCACTCCATCGTGACGTCGGCAACGTCCGCAAGGCAGTCTGGGATGTGTAGTTCCGTGAAGGGCCAACTATTGCAATCACGGACCTCATCCTCCAAGATCGCCATCCATCCATGTCCATACGCCTGAGGGTGGATGGGCTGGTGTGCGTAATCCCGTGACAAGCCCAACTGCTGTCATCACAGGGGTCCGCTACCCAGCCGGTACGTGCATCAACACGGATCCGGTCACCATGGCAATGTATGTAAACATTGGTAATAGCGGAAGTGTGTCAGTGATACATCATGTGTCATGATGACTTAACAGATATATAGGGAAATGTAGTTATACCGATAATCCAGAAAATGTGATATAGAACTCTAATGTCCTGCTGGTAGCTACATATGTATATTATGAGATTACGTGATTACATATAATCCCCAAATATATATTAATAGGTGTACCGGGATATATAATCCCACAGTAAACTTACTCATAAGAACTGTTGTTCAACCTATATTAACTTATATAGGTACCAAGGACTGAGGGGCAGCTAATACGCAATTGCTCCCATATAGCAAAAATATAGGAGATAAATTATAATAATAATTGAGAATATGTGTAACAATTACCAACTATTAAAACCATATAAAATATTTAAAAAAAGAACCCCCATACAAACCTACAATCGTTTTTCACCGCTCAGGGAGGATAGGGGTATGTATCCACCTCAACACAATTATAGAGACAGAGATGATGATTATTCACATAACAAATCTCCGTTTAATTACAATCAAAATCACCCCGGGCCATCTTACTCAGGGGGTTTTCACAAAGAACAGAGTGGGTACAACAGAAACCCCGACTCCAACGGGGATGTAGAGGCGGATGGCATGCCCAGAAAAAGAAAATGCATGTAAAGGACGATGGAATTTTTAATTTGAGTACAGCCACCTTCACGGTAGCTGAAAAAACGGTTTTAAATAAAGGGCTTAAATATGTCCCCCCCAAACATTTGAATAAGTTTGCCACATTTATAGATGTGCACAAATATGTACGGAAATTAAATATACAAAGATATTTCATTTCCAACCCAACCAGACCATCTTTACCAGTTACCAATTCACTTATGGTACATTCAGGGCTTTCGAATCCTTCTCTTTTCAATCCACCATGCCCTATAGCACCTTCGGTTCAAGTATTTAAAGATTTAGTTTTGAGGGACTTGGAAGCACTCCCCAAAAAAAGAATTTATAGTGATCCTAGGATAAAAATTGGCCTTAAATCTTTATGCGAAAGAAAAGACCTGACTATACGCCCCGCTGATAAGGGGGGCGGTATAGTTGTTTTGGACATAACAGCCTATCACTTGGAAATGACTATGAATATTAAGCGACACTGCTACATATGTCCGCTTAAATCGTAACCCTACCCGAAGCTATAAGACAGCTCTGATAGATCTGATCGACACTGGGTCGCAATTGGGAATTCTTGACAAAAAAGAAACAAGCTATTTAGTTCCTGTTGCTCCACGCATTCCTATAATGTATTATCTACCGAAGATACATAAAGATGCCAGTCACCCTCCGGGTCGTCCAATAATCAGCGGAATTGATTCCCTAACCTCACGAATAGGGAGGTATATAGATTTCCATCTTCAACCTATTGTGAAATCCATACCGTCATATTTAAAGGACACCCGTCATGTCATTTCACTGTTACAACAGGTTAATTATAGCAAGGACATCTTGCTTGTAACAGAAGATGTTGCCTCGCTATACACATGTATTTCACATGAATTGGGTTTGTCGGCAGTCAATCTATTTTTATCAAAGGTTAATGACCTCTCAGGCACACAAAAAAGATACATTATGGTCCTTCTACAATTTGCAACCCACCATAACTATTTTTGGTATAATGGTGATTACTTTTTACAAAAAAAGGGGGTTGCAATGGGAGCGAAGTTTGCTCCCAGTTTGGCCAACATTTTTATGGCCAAATGGGAGGAGGATGTCATCTATGCTTATGATCGACCCGAGATCATTCTCTGGGTTCGATACATAGATGACATCCTCCTCCTATGGAGGGGTGATGAGATCTCTCTGAATTCCTTTATGTCTACTTTGAATGATAATGAAGTGGGTATCAGCCTGCCTTATGAGGCTAGTTTTAGGTCCATTCATTTTTTGGATTTAGAAATTTTCCCTAACAATGGACAACTACAAACCAAGACATTTTTTAAACCAACAGACCGGAATGGTTACATTCCGGTCGACAGTTGTCACCATTCAGCATGGTTAAGATCCGTGCCTGGTAGCCAAATTTTGAGAGTTGGACGCAATTGTTCCAATCTCTCCGATTTTTTCTATCAGGCTAATATACTAAAGTCTAGATTTGTGGACAAAGGATATCAAGTCTCCGTTATAGAGGAAGAAATTAAACAGATTGGTAGGATTGAGAGGGATTCTTTAGTCAAAGAACGGAATAAGCCCATCCAGGATTCGAAATATAAATGGTCTTTCTTTACCACATATTCTGTCCAGCATAGACAGATAAAGGGATATTTTTCAGAAACACTGGAAAATTAAAAAAAAATTATCAGGTTCTAGGTCCGACATTGCCCGATAAAGCAGGGGTAACATATCGAGGAGCACCTTCATTAAGAAATCGTATTGCGCCTAATGTTACTGATCCCCCAATAACACCCGTCTTTTTCCCTCATCTAAGGGCATACTATCCTTGCAGAAGATGCAAGGTGTGTCCAATTAATATCTGTGGGAAATGGAAAACTGACACCTTTAGATCCACATCTACAGGGATCAGTTACCAAATGAAAAATTTCACCACATGTGCGACTAAGTATATCGTCTACTTGCTTACTTGCCCATGTGGGAAACAGTATGTAGGGCGCACTATTCGTACTTTCTCCATAAGGGTGGGAGAACATCTAACCAGTATAAAAAAGGGCAAGACGAACCACAGTGTCCCAAGACACTATTTGGAGTTCCATAACAAGAACCCCAAAGGTACCACGTTTCAAAATATTGATAAGTTTGTCCCCAGTTGGAGGGGGGAGTCCCGCCTTAGGGGGGTCTCCCAGTTAGAAACATACTGGATTTACCAGCTCAAAAGTTATAGGCCCCACGGCCTCAACGTGGATTGGGACATTAATGCCTTTATAAATAGAGCATAACATCACAATAATATCATAGATACTTATATAGTTTCCCTTTACATGCACTATATGAATATACTCTTATATGAATAGTGGTTTCATTTATAAATGCACTAGTATATAAAGACTTTCTTGGTATATTTACACATGTTATGTGTGTCTACGTGGGGACATTCTTAAGTGATTCCTACCTCTGGGATACCAGTCCAACAAAAAAAATTTTTTTTTATATTTTATATGGTTTTAATAGTTGGTAATTGTTACACATATTCTCAATTATTATTATAATTTATCTCCTATATTTTTGCTATATGTGAGCAATTGCGTATTAGCTGCCCCTCAGTCCTTGGTACCTATATAGGTTAATATAGGTCGAACAACGGTTCTTATGAGTAAGTTTACCGTGGGAATATATATCCCGGTACACCTATTAATATATATTTGGGGATTATATGTAATCACGTAATCTCATAATATACATATGTAGCTACCAGCAGGACATTAAAGTTCTATATCACATTTTCTGGCTTATCGGTATAACTACATTTCCCTATATATCTGTTAAGTCATCATGACACATGATGCATCACTGACACACTTCCGCTATTACCAATGTTTACATACATTGCCATGGTGACCGTATCCGTGTTGATGCACGTACCGGCTGGGTAGCGGACCCCTGTGATGACAGCAGTTGGGCTTGTCATGGGATTACGCACCCCAGCCCATCCACCCTCAGGCGTATGGACATGGATGGATGGCGGTCTTGGAGGATGATATCTGTGATTGCAATAGTTGGCCCTTCACGGAACTAAACATCCCAGACTGCCTTGCGGACGATGCCGACGTCACAATGGAGCGGTGCTGGGTGATGAGTCCCGTGATGGTAATAGTCGGCTCTGTATGAGACTACACATCCCAGACTGCCTTGCGGATGACGTCATGATGGAGCGTCACGTGTTACTGACACACCTCCGCACGCTGACGACCATAGAGACAGTGACGGATGACGTGGCGAGGTTCCCCATCGATACACGTCACCCTATTGGCTCTTTATTACTGGGGGTTGGACTCATATTACTATCAGTTCTTCCTATAGGATATGGGGATCCCGGAGGTGGGAAATGTAGTAAGACGACAACTGTTTTGAATTACAGTATTATTTCTTCCTGCATATAAGCGTGGAGGACAGAGAGCTCAGGTATTCCCCAGTTGAAGTCTGTTTAGACGAAACCGGTCGGGATATTACGTCAGCTCCAGCTGTCCTCACCACGCTGCCTTTTTATATTCTGTGCTGTGGATTGTTTTGGACTTTCTTTGATTTTTGGATTTTACGAATTTTTATCTATGTTCATAGTGTATGAACTTTTACGGATGTCTTTACAATAAATCTTTTTGGATTTACACCATGTGGAGAATTTTTTCCTGTTTTCCATGGTTATGATCTATTGAGGTGCTTGCTGCCCGGGATTCGGATCCTTCCTGACTTGGAGATACAGATCAGAAGGGCTGCTTGCACTAGGAGGAGGTGCTCTACAGATCCTGGTTGTCGTTTCTGTCCAAGAAGTGGACTAAGCTTTGACGATCCATCGCCATATGGTGTGTTGGATCCATTCCAGCTGGTAAGAGTACCCCTTTCTCCCCCATTGCTCCTAGGTGAAGGCACTCCCGTGTGATAGTAAACACTTCATATGCCTGCATAGAAACGCCTAATATACCCACAGTATATTTTACAATCAACATAAGTTCTCCACTGGACTTTAGTTTTGAACTTTATTTCAGTGTATGGCAAATTTATGGACATGCACTTATCCGTGATGCCCCATACGAACTCTGTATAATATCATTGGTGCATTTTTTTTCATTTGTATATACACTCAAGCCCTGTACACACGATTGGATTTCCGATGGATTTTAGTCCGATGGATTTGTCCATCAGAAATCCGATGAAACTGTTTTTCATCAGTCTTGGCCACACACCATCAGTCCAAAAACCGACCGTCCCAAACGCGGTGACGTAAAACACTCCGATGAGCCGAGAAAAATGAAGTTCAATGCTTCTGAGCATGCGTCGACTTGATTCTGAGCATGTGTGGGTTTTTTTATCCGATGGAGTTCCCCACAGACGATCGGTATTTTCTATCGGTTTTTGATCCATCGGAAAAATTTAAAACATGTTCTATTTTTTAAAACAGATGGAAAAAAGACCGATGGGTCCCATACACGATCGGTTTGTCTGATGAAAACAATCCATCGGACGGTTTTCATCGGTTAAACCGATCGTGTGTACGGGGCTTAAGAGTAATATATTTTTGGAATGCACAAGTTTGGGGATTAGCCATCCGTGAATTCTATCATAGATGGGCGGAGGAGGTCTCTAATCCATGTTACTTATGATTTTTGCACCACATTTTTGTTTATATCAATTTGTATTTCATTATACCACCATTATTGTGTTCATATTTATTAAGGTTTCTCACTTTAATTTTCATTAGCGCCACAATTTTTAACACATATTCATTCCATATCCTATCTGATTTTGGTGTTTGGCTGCAGTTGTTTGCTTATTGTAGGATTGGCGCAGTATTATTATATATATTTTCTATTTAATAGTTTACATTCACTTAAATGAAAACAGAGAAATCCCCATCCTAACACCATCTGCATGGAGTTTGCATGTTCTCCCTGTGTCTGCGTCGGCTTCCTCCCACACTCCAAAGACATGCTGGTAGGTCAACCAGATGCCATCCATAAATGGGCCCCAGCATGTGCATGTGTCCGCAAGCGCGTCGGGACCCCTTGGGGTAAGACCGCGCTATATCAAGATACCACTCAACTCAACTCAAGAGGCGATGCTTAGAAAAACTATTTAAACTAGAAAATTTAACATTAAACAAAAAGAGCCTCTCAGTATGTCACCCTGGTGTCTCACTACTCTTGGATGACCCACAGGCCAAACTGAAAATCCCTCAAAATGTGGGTTCTCCCGGATAAAAACGTTAACAAGAACCGCGCCTCTAAATCACCTTTTTAAAACAGAACAGACTGCACTACACACACACACACAAAGGAATTGGAGCAGCTTCCTCTCTAGGATGACCCACAGGACAAACAACACAAAATCCTTAAACTGCCTCTCAAGATGGCCGACAAGCCAGGCCACAACAAAATAGTGGATGACCACCGCAATCCACATGGACAACAACAAAATGGCGCCATTAACGCATGCAATTTTTCCCACCAAAACCAGAACAAACATGGAACATCACAATGAACATTTAGAAACATATAAAACTTTTCTAAATGACTATCAAAATCCACTGAAAAATGTGTGTCTTGAGTCAGCTACACTCCACAAGGCTCATGCCATCTCCACAAAGCCACACACCTGAGACACCACATGAGCACTAAAACATTTTAAGACCCTTTGGCCAACTAAACAGCACATTCATAAGCGTTAGTTACATGTGCAACATTAAAACACTCTTTTCTCTACCTAAAGTTCATATACACACTGTGGCATCAGCTTCCATAACTAGCCATCGCATAGACATACAAACAGTGATTCTTGCATGCTTTCTCAGAACATCAGATCATCTCTCAGGGCGTAGCCCCTTCAGCACACAACATTCTCCATTGTAAGCAGTGGGCTGCCCTTCCCCCAATCCACATGGCACCCAAACAATCATCTACTTACAAACTCCTCAGTGTAGGCTGCACTAAGTACCACAGCTATACCTTAATTTCATATACAATATACAGTCTCCATATGCATCAAACTTGTAGTCAAAAGATACACAGAGACCCACCAAATTGTAACTGATGGCCATGCTGCCTGCCCCGCCCCCACCAAAGCACATGGCAGCATTGACTGGCTGTACAAGCTGCTCAATACATCGCACAAAGGTGATTTTCCCAAACAGCCATCTCTCTTACATCTCTCATACAACAGACAAACGATGACAGAATCACACACATACGATCGGATTCACAGACATCCACACACAGACCCACATGAACGGATTCACAGGCATATGATCAAACGCCCAACAAAATCACACACACACACAATCAGATTCGCAGACACACACACACACACACACACACACACACATACTGCAAACTTACAGCATTATTTCAAAAAGACGAAAAATGTGTTCTTTTACCGAGCAGAGCCCCCCCGACGCATCAGATTGTGCATCCATACTCCCCCATCCCGACCCGATGCCTAAAGGGGGCCCCATCTAGTCCCTTCAGAGCACACACTTCATCTTTTTGCAATAATACTTCTTAAACTAAAATTCACTCACCTTCATTCGTCCCATTCATACAAATCAAGAAGCATCACCAGACTGTCCTTCTCATCTCGTCATCACAGCCTCACTGCCATGCCGACGCCCATAAAAGCCTTTTATTAAACTGCCAGCCGGAAGTGATGTCACAACATGTGACCTCATCCACAGGAATTGAGCTCACAGGAGCTCCACTCAGAATACAACACAAGAAATATAGCTTAAAGGATTCAATACAATAATAATAATACAATAATAATACAATAACCAATGAACACAGTCCCTGATGAGGGGAGCTTATCTGCAGGTGTGCGCTCACGCCACCATCTCAAATGCTGATCAGGCATACAGAGATGACAAGAGCACACATCTGCTAAACCGATAATGTGTTTGCAGAGAGGCCTCACTCCGCAAACACCCTTCTCCAAATCAGGAAGTTTATCTCAACCAGCCTCAGACTGCCCCAGTCAGCTCTTTGGAGCGGGTTGCGGAAGTACTAACACTGGGTGAAATTATGACAATACATATTAAATACATCTTCATAACATTTTCCACAACAGTTGGTCCACTCCTTGTGAGTGAGAGAGGTTAGGGGGCGGCAGGAGTGCACGGACAGTAGGCTGATGGACAGAGCGGAAGACAGAGCCGGTCGGAGCCGCTGTGGATTGGGTTCTGGTGGATGCAGCCCCCCACGCTCTGGCCTGTGTGAGAGGCTAGTGAGAGGTTGAGGTGGTAGCCGCACCTGTTAAAGAGCTACAAAGCCTGCCGGGAGACGTAGTGAGGCAGCTTGCCCTATGGAAGTTTTTCAGAGGACTGAGGCACTGTGAGAAGCTACCTGGTGGAGATCGAGGAGCCTGCAGCAAAGATTCTGCAGCCGCGTTGAGAGGATTGAAGGCCGGATAGGAACCACAGAAATAAAAACGTTTAATTAAATGAAGCAAATATAGAGCTTACCTGCCCTGAAGTGTTTTAGACAAAGTTGGAGGACGGTTCTTTTTTTTTTTTTTTTTTTGGGCAGATGCAGCAGAGTGCTAAATTGAAAGAATACTATGTTTAACAATAGGCTCAGCAGGACAGATAAATGAATTGAAGTAAAAGTATGACTGGACCTCACCATAGTATTCTCAACCATTTCTGTCAGGGAAATTCCCCATCTAGTGTCACCAATCTGCGCCCAGCGCGCATGCGAGGAGGTACGGCGCTTCGGCGTTCGCGGCTGCGCGTGCCGGCGCGATGGCGCGCCAATAGGATTACAGGCGGGCCTATTTAAAGAAGCCCAGTGACACTGTCTGGTTGCTGGTTTGTCAGCGTTCCTGTATACCAAGTGCCTGAAAATACGATTGATCTTCTGCTGTGACCCGGACCGGCTTGATTACTCGTATACCTCTCCTGGATCTGACCCCCTCTGGCTTGCTTAACAGACTTCTACCTTTCTCCAAGTGTTTGACCCTCGGCCTGTGACTCGGATCCGCTATTTGTCTCCAGCCCTTGACCCTCTGGTCTGCACCTGGGACTTCTATGCTCTGACTTGCTACTAGTCTCTGCCTGGATTTGTTTACCTGCTGCTAGTTCTTGCCTGGACTTAATTCACTTGCCGCTGGTTCCTGCCTGAACTTGTCAACCCACCGTGTTTGACCCCCGGCCTGCTCTCAGTCTACCCATTGCTACCAGACCTTCCAGCAAGACTCCTCCTACCTGCTGGTGGCCAGTGCTCCTTTGTGCCATCCTCTCCCTGTCTCACCTCCAGGGGGGTGGAGTGCGCTAGGGTGCAAGGGTGAACCGCTCTCAGCATCTTGGCCTCGGTAAGTACATGCCTGATAGTACAAACCAGCCAGATGTCTGAGGCCGACAGAGTGTGTTCCCCGTTTGACACCCTCTGCCAGCAGGTCACCACCCTAACTGACGCGGTTCAAAAGATTGAACGGTTTTAAAGACATTTTGAATTACCAAGTTTCTGACCATCCTCAGACTTATGCCATTCTCTTTATTTCTTTACAGCTGCCGGAAGGGGCAACCCGCCTCCCGGCAATTATTGATTCTGGAGCCTGCAGCTGTTTCCTGGACTCTTCACTGGCCTCAAGACTTCATTTTCCTATTCAACCTAAGGACCACTGCCTCCAGATACACCTGGCAGATGGGTCCCTGCCCCGTTCGGGGCTTATTACACAAACCAAACCCATTCTTGCCGTTACAGACTCAGGCCAAGAAGAGTTCCTCCGGTTAGATCTCATACCTTCTCCGATGTTCCCCATCATTCTAGGCCTCCCCTGGCTGCAGGCGCACGAGCCCCTCATAAATTGGGCAAAAAAGGAGGTTAACTTTACCTCATCCTACTGTTCCCAGCACTGTCTCGCCTCAGCCTCTACCACCTGTGCTTCCATGATCACCAAACCAGACAATCTACTGCATGTTCCCCCTGTATATCTGGAGTTCCGGGACGTCTTTGATAAACAGCAAGCCGACCATTTACCACCCCATTGGCCCTACGATTGTCCCATCGATCTCCTGCCTGGCTCTGAAATCCAGTTCGGACGTATTTTCCCTGTGTCTGAAACCGAGTTGAAGGCCCTCAAGGCCTATATTGATGAAAACCTTGAGAAGAAATTAATTCGCCCCTCTTCCTCTCCAGCCGGTGCAGGGATCTTCTTTGTGGAAAAAAGAGATGGTTCCTTGAGACCCTGCATCAACTACCGAGAACTGAACAAAATAACCATCAAAAACAGGTATCCACTACCCCTTATCCCGGAGTTGTTTAAGCAGTTCCGATCTGCTCTGATCTTTTTCAAACTGGATCTGCGGGGGGCTTATAATCTCATCCGGATCAGGGCTAGAGACGAGTGGAAGACCGCCTTTAGATCTCGGTTCAGACATTATGAATACCTGGTTATGCCATTCGCACTTTGTAATGCTCCAGCCACCTTCCAACACCTGGTCAACGACATTTTCCGACAACATCTTGACGACTTTTTAGTAGTATACTTGGACGATATCCTTATTTTTTCAGCTTCTATTGAACTTCACTGGACTCATGTCATGAAGGTCCTCACCATCCTTAGAAAGCATAAACTCTACCTCAAAGCCGAGAAATGTGATTTTGAAAAAACCACTGTGCAATTTCTCGGCTTTATCATCTCCATCGATGGGGTCGCAATGGACCCCCAGAAGGTGAAGGCAATCCAAGAATGGCCAGCTCCAACTGACAAAAAGGGGGTACAGCGGTTCATAGGCTTTGCCAATTTCTATAGGAGATTCATCGTGGGGTTTTCCTCCATTGTAGCACCAATCACCCAACTTACACGGCAGGGCAACCATTTCTACTGGTCGCAGGAAGTCCAGGAAGCCTTCTCTCGCTTGAAAAACGCCTTTACCTCAGCACCGGTACTACAGCACCCGGATCCTTTGCTGCCATTCACCTTGGAAGTGGACGCTTCCGAAACAGCCATAGGGGCCATCCTCTCCCAAAGACAGGGCCTCAAGGCTCTTCTGCACCCAGTAGCCTTTGCTTCCCAAAAATTAACTCCTCCGGAACAAAATTATGATGTGGGAGACAGAGAATTACTGGCCATTAAATTTGCCCTGGAGGAATGGCGGTACATTCTGGAGGGGACAGTCCACCCCATCATGATCTTCACAGATCACAAAAACTTGGAGTATCTAAGAACAGCTAAACGTCTACGACCCAGGCAAGCCCGTCGGGCTCTCTTTTTTTACCCGGTTTAACTTTCATATCTCCTACAGACCCGGTTCCAAAAATGGAAAGGCAGACGCTCTATCCAGGATGTTCCCTGAAACCCCCCAGTCAGCACAACCAGGTACCATCCTGTCAGCTCAGAACTTCCTGTTGATTCCCCAGGCCGACCTGCTAACCACTACTGAAGCTGCTTCTGGGCACTGTGCTGATCCAGTCACTTCATCCCTGGAGAAGCGCAACGGTTTGTTCTTGTCCCAGGGCAAGATCTTTGTCCCTTTGGAAACAAGACCACTGGTGTTGAGGACTTTTCATGATCATAAATTAGCCGGCCACTTCGGAGCACGTAAATCCACGGAACTGGTCTCCCGCTCTTTCTGGTGGCCAGGCTGGAGGCAGGATTGTAAGACGTACGTCGCCTCCTGCACTCAGTGTCAGCGCAATAAGGGGCCGAACACCAAAAGCTGGGGTCTACTCAAGCCCTTACCCATCCCTGAATGTCCATGGGCAGACGTGTCCATGGATTTCATCGTTGACCTACCTCCCTCCGGAGGATTTACCACGATTCTGGTCGTTATTGACCACCTCTCCAAGATGGCATACTTCTTACCTATGATCGGGACGCCTTCTGCCGCGGATACCGCCAAAGTTTTCTTCAAGGAGATAACCAGGCTTCATGGAGTTCCGAAGAGCATCACCTCCGACAGAGGTGTCCAGTTCACGTCTAAATTCTGGAGGGAACTCTGCAAGTCCTTGGAAGTCAAGATCGGCCTCTCGTCCGCATACCACCCTCAGAGCAACGGTCAGACAGAAAGAACTAACCAAACTCTGTAGCAATACCTCCGTTGCTTCTGCTCTGCTTCCCAGGACGACTGCTTCCTTACGCATAATTCGCTTATAATAATTCAGTGCATTCCGCTACTAACCAGACCCCCTTTTGGGCCAACTTTGGTTTCCATCCCTCCTTTCTCCCTGAAAACATCCCAGAGAGTTCTGTCCCCGCGGTAAAGAATCAGGTGGCCTCTGTTCAGGTGAATTTTCAAAGACTCTGGGAAATGATTCAAAATGCCCAAGAATCCTACAAGAAATTCTATGATGGAGGAAGGAAGGAGAACCCAGCTTTCAAAGTTGGGGAGGAAGTATGGCTCTCTGCCACCAACCTCAGATTGCCTATTCCCTCACGGAAGCTAGGACCTAGATTCATCGGACCCTTCAAGATCAAACGGGCAATTAACCCCGTAGGCCTTTGAACTGGCATTGCCTGGTTCCTACAGGATTCACCCAGTGGTCCACTCAGCTCTGTTAAAACCTGTTACTCCCAGCTCCTTTCCTGGAAGTTGAGGTGGATGGGGAAAATGAATATGAGGTGGAATCCATTATGGGCTGCAGGAAAAGAGGCAGACAGTTGCAATACCTGATAAAGTGGAAGGGGTACCCCCGGAAGACAACTCCTGGGAGCCATCTAGGAACTTGCATGCTCCCCGCTTAATCCGAGCCTTTCACCAGGAACATCCGGAATTGATGGCCAGTCTGGGTGTCGGGAGTCCACCCCTCGAGGGGGGGGGAACTGTCAGGGAAATTCCCCATCTAGTGTCACCAATCTGCGCCCAGTGCGCATGCACGGCAGAACAGCGCGTGCGCGATGGCGCGCCAATAGGATTACAGGCGGGCCTATTTAAAGAAGCCCAGTGACACTGTCTGGTTGCTGGTTTGTCAGCATTCCTGTATACCAAGTGCCTGAAAATACGATTGATCTTCTGCTGTGACCCGGACCGGCTTGATTACTCGACTACCTCTCCTGGATCTGACCCCTCTGGCTTGCTTAATGGACTTCTACCTTTCTCCAAGTGTTTGACCCTTGGCCTGTGACTCGGATCCGCTGTTTGTCTCCAGCCCTTGACCCTCTGCCTGCACCTGGGACTTCTATGCTCTGACTTGCTACTAGTCTCTGCCTGGATTTGTTTACCTGCTGCTAGTTCTTGCCTGGACTTAATTCACTTGCCGCTGGTTCCTGCCTGAACTTGTCAACCCACCGTGTTTGACCCCCGGCCTGCTCTCAGTCTATCCATTGCTACCAGACCTTCCAGCAAGACTCCTCTACCTGCTGGTGGCCAGTGCTCCTTTGTGCCATCCTCTCCCTGTCTCACCTCCAGGGGGGTGGAGTGCGCTAGGGTGCAAGGGTGAACCGCTCTCAGCATCTCGGCCTCGGTAAGTACACACCTGATCATTTCTCTGTCTAGCCTTATCTCTCTCTCAGTTTACTGTTAACATTGCTATCTGGACTAATTATTAGAAGCCTATACAACAAACAGAGTGGATATACCTGCATAAGCTCAGTCTACATCTGCATTCTATGTCTGCTTTGGCTCGCTTCCGCCTTGCTTTGCTTTTTCAGTCACTGTATATTCTGTTGATTGCTATTTCTCTTTACTAAGACTATTATATGCATATATGAGCTGTGTACTTAAGTGTACTTTTGAAGAAACTGGGAACGTGAAATTTGGAACACAAGTGGAATAACAGCCTGAGCTGCAAGTGCTATTTAAATCTGCTTTAATCTGCATATCTATCTGCTGGTTTTCAAACTGAATATCCACTCCCAATATTATTTGTGAAATTACTTATCTACAAGCTCAAGCATATCTGGCATACTTGTCTGCATTTACTTCTTATACCCACTTTGACTAAATTATCTCTGCAAGAGAGATACATGAGGTAAATCACTGAGGAGGATCTGGTTCCAACTTATATCCTATGGTTATAGCAGTTATTATCTTATTTTACCCATCTTATCCTACCCTCTGCTTGAAAAGATTGTTTTGTGGACTGTCCTTACTGGTACCCTTAACCTGATAAATTTAGTCTTTAAGACGTTGAGTGTGTAGAAAGAACAAGTTGAGAAAATAAAATATGGGGAGGAAGGCGGTAAAAACAAATCAAGTAGATAGACAGAACTGCAATTCTATAAAAACATACATGGTACAGAACAAAGTTGATCTAAAATCAGAACAAGTCGCAGAAAGAGCAGAGGGAACAACCTCCCCTCTAGAAGGTCAAATGAAGAAAAAGGATGGATCCAGTGAAGAAGAAGAAATCCAGCAGAGACGCGAACAACAACCGTCAATGGAGAGAGAAAAGGATGAGGATAGCGCACAGGCGCTTCCCACAAAGCGGGATATGGCCGAGATGATGTCGCACCTAGAGTGCATGATCAAAGGTGAATTGAATGCCACTAGGATGGACATACAGAATGTATTACAAAAAGTTGAAGAATCCGAAATACATTTAGATGAACATAAAAAAGCGATCTTGGAACTGCGGGCAAGGGCCTAATCGGATCGGCTGGAAATGAGAAATATCAGATACAGGATGGAAGACCAAGAGAACCGCAATAGACTGAATAATTTAAGGATTCGTGGACTACCAGAGTCCGTGAAAAATTGTGATTTAGAAAAAACGGTCTGTGAGATGTTCAATAAAATACTGAAAAAAAAAAACAGTGCCCATACGCTTTGAAAGAGTCCATCGAATACAAAAAACAAATATGTCCTCAACAGAAACCGCAAGAGATGTTATAGCGAGATTTTCTCATTATGATATAAAACAGCAAGTTGTATATGACATGAGAAGCGCTGCACCGATTACATTTTTTTTTATCTCAAAACAAATGTTTTATTGAAAAAAAAGTGCATTACATCCATTACTGGCATTAGAGCACCACAATACATTAAAACTGTACCATGCTTAGTTTCAGAAAATACTGCACAGTTCGCACAAACATGTACATTGTATGCATCTTCACACTCAAAGCAATGAAAAATAACCTGAGACAGGAGTGCTGCTATCGAATATGAGTCCCTGCTTCAAATACAGTGACACAAGGAGATTCACAACAATCTATCCAATACCAGCTCCACCGGAGCCAACCCAGGCACACTTAACCATGGATCCCAGAGTTTGGAAAATTTTGCCGTGCTGCTTATATGTTGGTAGATATGTTTTTCCAATTTCAAAGTGTTACCCATTTGTTTTATCCACTCCCTCACAGTAGGGGGTTCTGTTGACTTCCAGTGCCGTAAAATCAGCATCCGGGCCTGAAAGAGGGCCCTGGCTATCGCCTGCCTGGGCACCTCCTCCAGTGTGTCACCCTCAACAATACCTAAGAAGCAAGGTTTGGGCTCTTTTGCAATTTGAACCTGGAAGGTTTGGATTAATGACCTCTATCACCTTCGTCCAGTAAGCATGAAGTTTGGGGCAACGCCACAGCAAGTGTAACAAGTCGCCGTGATCCCGCATGTAACGTGTGCATGAAGAATCATCACGCACCCCCATTCTAGCCAGTCTGGCGGGCGTATAGTGAACTCGGAGAAGTATGTACAGCTGCGACAAGCGCTGGGCAACATTCAGTGAACACTGAGAGACTGCTAAAAGTGCCTCCTCCCATTGTTCCTCCTCAAAAGGCCCAACATCTCACTCCCATTGGGCTATCACCTTACGGGTCAAATCAGGCAGAAACAAATTAAGGAGCATAGCATAACTACAAGATATGAAGCCTTTATATGAGGACACCTCCGCCATATAGTTAAAAATTGGAGGGTTAGTCTGAACCCAGGCATCTACATCATTTTCGGCCCTTACTGCGTGCTGGAGTTGGATGTAGTAGAATTGCATGGAACTGGGAAGTTGAAATTTCTCCTGGAGAGCGGCAAAAGTACACAGCTCTCCATTTCGGAATATTTGATACAGGTAGTTAATACAATACTTCTGCCACCTTTTTCTGTATTGTAGTTTCCCCATCTCCATGTATCGTTCATTGTGCCATATAGGACTGAATTTAGTAAAACCCGTGACCTGCTGTAGTGTTCTGACTTTATTCTAAATTTTTTTCATTAGGTTATACGTGGGGTACAGTTTATTCGATTTACCCATCTGCAAAGCTTCCAACCCCTCAGCTACCCCCTGTCCAATCGTGAATTTGATGAGTGAAGTGGTAGAGTCTACCAGGTTCAACTCCGGGTCGGGGGCTGGGTTGAGTGATCTAGCTATGTGCTGTAGCTGGGAGGCCAAGTAGTACAGCCAAGGATGTGGCAGTGCTAGTCCTACTGCCTCCTTAGGCCGTTGAAGCTGTTCCAATCTCACCCTAGCCGGAGAAGAATGCCAGATAAGGGAGCGGAACATAGAGTTAATGATTTGGAACTGTTTTAATGGGATTACAAGAGGCGAGTTATGTAACACGTAAAGAATTTGTGGCATAAGAATAATTTTTATTAGGTTGATCCTACCCACTGGCGACATTTTCAATCTGGACCAAACCTTGATTCTATCACGACTGCAATTTAACAAAGGAGTGAGATTTAGCCTGAGTTAATCCAAAGGGTTGGGGGTGACTTGTATCCATAGGTATTTAATCTGATTGCACACTGGAATATCAAGAAGCGTTGGCAGTTGGTGGTCCAGGTTCACGTCAAGAAACAAGAGTAAGGATTTAGTCCAATTCACTACTAACCCTGAATAAAAACCAAAGGTTTTCACCACCCTCATAGCTTCATTCAGTGACCCCCTTGGTATCCCCTAGAAGTAGCATAGTATCATCCGCATACAACATTAACTTTTCCTGTAGGTCCCTGTATTGAAAGCCTCAGATATCATTGTTAGAGCGGATGAGAGCTGTGAGGGGCTCAATGGCCAGGGCAAATAGAATTGGAGACAGGGGGCATCCCTGTCTAGTGCCCCTATACAAACAAAAGTCTTGGGACACTCTGCCTGCCTCCCTGATGGCAGCCTTTGGGGTGTGGTATAACAGCTGAACCCAGGAGATAAATTCCTCCCCAAACCCAAATTTTCTGAAATTGGACCACAAGAACATCCATTCAATACTGTTGAACGCCTTGTGAGCATCCAAGGACAGTAGTGTGCCGATTAAATTTAACAAGACCGAGATTTTTATCTTCACTGACTTATCGCAAGAAACCTTGACCCACAGGAGAGCTTTGAAACCCCTAATAAATCAGTTACAAGCAAAAAACATCTCATATAGATGGGGCTTTCCAGCTTGTCTGGTGGCTAAAAATCAAGGTGTATCAGCCACATTGCGATTCCCAGAGGACTTAAAATAATTTTGTAGCTAATTAGATTTGCCATGTATTACTTTAGAGAACTGGGAGAAGAAAACACCTGAGTGGGGGAAGTTAAGTGATCAGCAATGGAAAAATGTTTAGCGCTTCATTAATAGAATATAATGTGTTTTAAATGGGTAAATAAACAAATAGCGTAAGGAAAGCAGGGTAATAATGGATTAGGTGGGAACAAGGACTCATTTGGAGGTGCATGGTGCTCCGGCAATGCCTGCCTGTTCCCCCAGAGCCATTCCTGAAAGTGGGATGAGATCTGGGGGCCCACGCGGGCATACTGGAGCCCCCAGAGGGTCCCCTGCCTGGCTGGGTGCCATTAAATTGGGCGACAACCAGGTAGGCCATACCATTGATATTCAATGGAAGGGGGTCGAGAGGGGGAGGAGGGGCCTATAATAGGAAGTTTAGTGGGGATAGATTCGAAGGGGTTGTATTGTGTTGTCATGTTTTCTTTAATTGTGTGTTAGTGGAGTGGAATATCTCTGGAAAATTAGAAATTCTGTATTTCCTTCCCATTATTAGGGCTCGATGGATGTCTATGTTGCACAAGTTTGAGAGATGGCACCTTTAAAGATAGTGACATATAATGTAAGAGGCCTAAATAGCCCCAGTAAAAGGCATCAAATTATGCAGGAACTAAAGAACTGGTCATCAAATATCGTTTTGTTACAAGAAACCCATTTTAAATGGTCATCCGGGGTTGGATTGAACTCAAAAAATTTCCCAGTTTGGTATCATGGATATTCCTCGGATAAGAGATCCAAAGGAATAGCGATAGGTTTTGATTAAAATACATTAATTTAAAAGCAATGGAAATGGATTCTGAAGGAAGATATCTATTTATTAAAGGATCCTTGTTTAACATCAAATATACATTTGGTTAATATATACTGTCAAAATGTCCATCAATGTATTTTTTTGAGAAAGGTAATGAATAAATTAGAACAATTTAAAGAAGGTAAAGTAATTGTCTGGTGACCCTGGATCCCCAGCCCCTTTCCCTACGTTCAGAGGGTAAATATCTTAAGGTAATCAAACAAAAACGACATCAACAGCCGCTCGCGGAAGCCTGGAGAATCCTGTACCCCAATGGGAGGGACTTCACGTATTATTATCAGGTGCACTCCTCCTATTCGAGAATTGACTTTGTTTTCCTGGACCACCAGCTTCTAGAGGGATTAATAAATGCAGAGATGAAACCCATCACCCTCTCGGATCATGCCCCGGTTATAGTTAGCCTGGATCTAGAAAATATCCCGGATAGGCAAAGATCCTGGAGGTTGGATGAATCACTTCTGCATGATCAAGGCATAGTGGAGGATCTGGAAAGAGACATGGACTTTTTTTTTTAAAGAAAATAATGTAGAAAATACTGCGCCAACAGTACTGTGGGAAACCAATAAAGTATTTATGAGAGGGAGATTGATAGAAGAAGGATCTAAAAGGAAAAAAATATGGTCAGCACAAATACAATCTCTCCTACAAGGGATTTAGGAACTAGAGCAGCTACATAAAAAAAAAAAAAATGATGATAAAGTAAAGGGGGAATTAATAGGAAAACTGGAGGCTCTGAGAGATCTGTTGGAACAGGAGTCCAAACGAGCTTTCATTAGAACAGCCAAAAGGCAGTATGAGTTTGGCAATAGACCTGAGAGGGGTCCGGGGGGGGGGGGGTGATTAAACCTAGACGAAGTTTAAACTATATTGCAAAAATGAAAGATAAAAAGGGAGAAATTAAACATGCTACTAGGGACATCAGTAAAATCTTCCTGGAGTACTATCAATCATTATACAAAGTAAGAAACACTCAAAATACTGAAGATAGACAAAATAGACAAAATAAAATAGAACAGTACCTACAGAAGATAAAGTTACCGGTCCTTTTGGACGAGGATGTAAGTAATTTAAAAAAAGATTTCCAAGAAAGAAATTGCGCAGGCAGTCAGGAAAAGCAAAGTTGGTAAAAGTCCGGGGCCGGACGGCTACACATCCTTATACTTTAAAAAGTTCTCAGGTATCCTGACACCTTTTTTTATTTATATATGAACTCTATTGGGGAAGGCCTGAAGATTTGTGAAGAAGCTTTGGGGGTATTGTATTTTAAGGTTGGAGATACATGTACGCAAAAGCTATGTGCTAAAATGGCAAGACATACTATGCACTTGTTAATCATTTCCATGTTGCTATGAGAGTTCATGATTGTTTCTATAAGTTACTCACTCAGGTCACAGTTAGTTCCCAAGAGGGTGACCTGGGAAGTGGGAAAGTCTCACTGGTATATCTATATTACTTGATATGTTCGCTAATGTTCAAATTTTGAAGCAACCTGTAACTTTCATTTATCAATACCTACGTTTTGTATGCTGTGAAATCATATGAAACGTGTTATCCATCCTCTGTATTTGTGTAAAACTGAATAAAAATCTATTGATAAAAAAAATAAAAGAAACTTTGGGGGCCTATATATCACTCTTAATGCCGCGTACACACGTACGTTTTTCTTGCCATTTTTTTTCTCGCCGTTTTTCACGTCGTTTTTTTTCATGTTTCCTCTCAAGCCTGTCTTGCGTACACACGATCATTAAAAAAAACGTTCAAGCAAAGCGCAGTGACGTATACCACGTACGACGGCACTATAAAGGGGAAGTTCCGTTCTAATGACGCCACCCTTTGGGATGCTTTTGCTAATTCCGTGTTACCGCGTGTTAGTAAAAGTTTGGTGAGAGACGATTCGTGCTTTTCAGTCTTCGTGCTTTGAAGATCGTTTTGTGGAGTTCAGTTTGTGCTTGTGGGTTCGTATCTGTTTTGCAGTGCTTGTAGTCAGTTTGTATCTGTTTATTCAGTGCGTTCTTGTCTGCTCGTTCCTGTTTTTCAGCTTGTTCTTCATAGGCCTTGCTGTTCTTCCGTTCGTTCTTCTAGTTCGTTCTGATCTGCCGACCGTTATCTAGCCATGTTACGGCTACGTACTCGTCGTAGAGTTCGTGCTGTAGTTGGTGCAGGGGTTCATGCTGTATCCCGACTCCATGCCATGAGCAGGGTCAGGAGGAGTTCATGGACCAAGAATTGGTTGCTCCAGCGGCACCAGTTCTGTCATATGCCTTTGTTGCAGGAGATCAGGGAGAATAATCCTGATGACTACAGGAATTTTATCCGGATGTCTGACCCCGTATTTCAGCATCTGTTGGCTTTGGTGTCCCCCTACATTACCAGGCAGGACACCGTTATGCGTGAAGCCATCAGTGCTGAGCAGAGGCTCATTGCCACGTTGCGATACCTGGCGACTGGGAGAAGCCTGCAGGACTTAAAGTTCTCCACAGGCATATCCCCCCAGGCTCTGGGTATCATTATACCAGAGACGTGTTCTGCCATCCTCCAAGTTTTGCAGGAGGACTATATTAAGGTAAGTGTTCTTATTTCAAACATCACATTGTATGTATTTATTTGTATGAATTTTTTTGGGGGGTTTATTAGCAGTCCCTAATTCCCATGATTCTTAGCTGCAGGGAATGTCCCCTTTCTCCACATGCAAATTGATTTTTTGGAAATTTTTCATTAGGCCTACATTAAAATTTGCCTTACCTAACCTCTCCAGCATGCTATCCTGGGGCCATACCCACCTTGCCTAGTCATTTCCATATATTTTAATCTATGCTCCATCGTAGTGCTTTACCCTAAACGCCCCCTAAAGATTGCCTAGGAATGTTACATTTTTCACTAATTCATACAGAGTGCTACAGCCTTCATTTGTGATCTCCCCAACTCATCTTCAACCCCCCCCCCCCCCCATTTTTTTGTGTTTTTTTTTTTTTGGTTTTGTGGTAATAGGTGTGGGGTGTGTGGCGCTACCCTTATGCTCTGGGAACTGGTTGGGTTTCCTCTGTGGATACAACTGATAAACCCCTATGGGATATGGTGCAGGACTGTGTATTGTTTGTGCTAGTAATCCTAAATTCTATATATTATCTGTGAGTGTAATCCTCAACTCCTATGTGTGTGAAGAAACTCCTAACCCTCTGAAGGTTGTGACAGTTGTGCTATTAAATAAAAAATAAAATAAAATAAATGTTACCCTTATTGTTGTGTCTAATATCTGTGCGGGTATGTTTCACTTCATATTGGATGCAAATTCCAAATTCCAAACAAACTTCTGGTGAACTCAGTATTACAAAACATCAAAAAACAATATTACAAAAAACTAAGTTGCAAAAATGACTTCCTTGCCGTATAAGTCCCTGTATCTTATTCCATACAGTTCACACCTTAATGTGTTGTGTATATTCAATATAATGAGCAAGGAAGGGAGGGATGCCTGATTCACATAGAGCCAAATTGTAAAATATACCAAACGAGAGATACGTTTATGTAAAAACGGGATCCTCCTAACCAAAAACGCACATAGAAACAAAAAGGGGAGAGGGGGGGACGGGAGATTGGGACAAAACCCAATAGACGGTTATAGGGTGAATCAACCACAATACATTTGGTAATAGAAAAATAGAAAAGACTTTATTGGTCGAATGCTATCCAAATTATCACATTTCAACCTAACAGTATGGATATACTCATATAGGGGAAAGGGTTTCTCCTGAATATATGCACATTAGAATAAAAACATGAAAAAAACATACACAGTGCACTGTTGGAAAAAGTAAAAATGATGGCCTGGGTGGACTTCAGCCGCCCGCTCTACTACTCCTAAGTGTCCTTACTAGGAATGAGCCCTGAATGACCGGGTGAATATTGTATCAATATCCGGAGCTTACAGCATTTGTTGAATGAAAGGACTAATTGGCTAATATTCCTGCAGATACAATGTTCATGCAGTGCAGCTCCATATGTCAATAGGTAGATTTGTATTAGCTGGTAAGACTATTGGTACAGTGTAATTAGCACTGGATTGCACTCAGCAATATGGCATAGAACTTATTCTGAGTTTGGTCTATTACAAACAGTCCATGGAGGGACAAAGGCTTGAGCCCAGTCCTGGCCGAGTATGGTGAGATGATATTTGATAGAGGAGAGGAAGGGGGGCACGGTAACCATGTGGTGATATACTTGCTTACCCATCCATAACATCCATCCCGTGATTCACCTGACACCAGAGTCTCTTTTAAGCCGTTGCTCTATGGATTTCTAGTGATGTCCTTGAGCTCTGTAGCTCTCGCTGTGCTGCTACTCAGAGAGGTAATCCTTCCGGCTTGTAGGAGGCTGCTGCGTAGAGTACGTCCCTCCGTGGAGTCGCGTGCGGCTCCTGTGATCCGCTGGCTCTGTTTCAACACATCAGCGCTGACCGTGTAGCTGGAGCCGTCACGCTGTTAGATCTGAGGATACACAAGCCTGTGTAATAGCAGGTTTAGGCCTCTATCAAATATCATCTCACCATACTCGGCCAGGACTGGGCTCAAGCCTTTGTCCCTCCATGGACTGTTTGCAATAGACCAAACTCAGAATAAGTTCTATGCCATATTGCTGAGTGCAATCCAGTGCTAATTACACTGTACCAATAGTCTTACCAGCTAATACAAATCTACCTATTGACATATGGAGCTGCACTGCATGAACATTGTATCTGCAGGAATATTAGCCAATACGGCTTGATTCTAATACTCCAGGTTGGATTTAGATTTGAGTTATCATTCATCTTACAGCATAAACCCTACATTGGTTTGGTTTGGTTTGAACAGTCCTTTCATTCAACAAATGCTGTAAGCTCCGGATATTGATACAATATTCACCCGGTCATTCAGGGTATATTCAATATATCCTGTGCCTAAAAACTGGTAATGCCCAATTTCCGTTATAGTCCCTGGTCACTGCCCCAGGTGGGAGCTGCTACACATCCAGTTAATTCCCTTGTAGGTTAACCCATTATCTGAACCAATGAAATGTGTTCACAATGGTCATGTAATGGTCAGCCACTTTAGTGGTGAGGATTAATTTCCTTGTAATTCCTCAATTCAAATGGTTAATCAGAAAAAAGAAAAAATACTGACAGATATGTACATATATAGTATGGCCAAATAAAGTTCATGTGGCTACAGCAAGTTCATGTGTTAACATAAATTAGTTCAAGTATTCTTCATGCGTTTTTTCTCAGTGACTTTGGTGGTTATATACTGCCAATGGAGATCCTCCAGCTTGCAGGTAAAGAGGTGACTTTTGGTGCTTCCCACTCACCAGATCGACGCACCCCTGCAGGGGTCACAGGCTCATCGGGTATCCCCAGCAATTTATCCTCCACTCCGTAGGCTGTTCCACACTCTGCTCTCTCCTCCTCCACCAATCAGATCCTCAGAAATGAACCACAGAACAGAACTCCCATAGCGTAAAATCGCTTATTTATTTGTAAAAAATAGTAAAAATTCCAAACATAAATAAAAATAAATGTAAAAATAAGGCCTGCAGACCTTCCTAGATTCACTGCCTTCTGGTTGTAATTACCGCCAGGTGCCTAGTGGATCCACACCGCAAACCGTATGCCAATGTCAGACAAGTCCCATGGAAGTCACGCCAGCCTGCTGTGTCAGCCTCAGCTTCGGCGTGCGTTCCACCGCTCGAGCCTCGCTAACCGGACGTGACGTGGACGTGTCTGGATGGTCACCTGACGCGTTTCGACGAATGGTCGTTCTCAAAGGTGCGGTCATCCCTTCGTGTCCGACGTCTATAAGCAAGCACTGGCACTATAGCTCCGCCCCTTCAGGGCGTGCCTTCCTTTTCCAATACACTCTATGTGGAGTGTATAATCGCTCCCATCTACCTTATTTGGCTCCATCTAGTGGTGGTTACGTAATTGGTCACTACTATGCCAGTGATTGTTTATATTAAGTCATAGAGACTTTGGTTTATCTTCTGAGGGGAATGTGATTGAATTCAATATTGGTACCCCTAGTACATTTGATCTATGTTTTGTTGAATGTGCCATATTAATTCAAGCAAACATTGGGGATATGATATTACATCTATTTATCCTCTGAGGGGAATAACATGGAATTCAGTAAATGATATCCTTAATATATTTACTTTGTGTTGATTATATGCCTTATTAATTTTAAACAAACATTGGGGGTATTCCCTGGTATATTATCCCCACTTTCCCCTCCTGGGTGTTTGTACCATTAATGACCTGGTGAAATTATTATATCTTACAATATTCAAGTGCAGGACCCCCCTAGTATTATAATCGAGTGTATGTTTTGGTATAATTTTCTATGTACTTTTCCCCATACGTTCTTTTCCCAAATGGTCATATCTGTTGTGTATAACCATTTAGAATGCCATACTACAATTTCCACACTTTTTACATCAGTTTGTCCTTCCTATCTCTTGGGGATTACCAAAGATGGGTTATGTGAATCTTCTCTCTTTGTGGTATAATTTTCAATGTGTATTGTTTATTGTTTTTTTCCCCCACATCTAATTTATTCCAAATATTATGTTTCCAAGGGGATTCATCTAATATGTTGATATCTTCCCCATTTTCCTGTAATCTGCATAAGTTATAGGAACGACCTGTATTTATTTGTGTCCCATACCCCATATCTGGAGTATGACTTGAAAACTTGGTTTAGAAATTAGAGAGAAAACAATTAAGGTCGATATCTAGGTTGAGGCCCCTGGGAGCAAGGGATCCCAACCTATGTATCCACCTCGTTTCATTTTGGGATACTTGAATCAACTTGTTGCCACCCCTCCAATGATCCTTTATGATGTCTATTGCATAAAAGATCATTCCAGACGGGTCTCTTTGGTGTACTTCATCGAAGTGTCTCGAAAGACTATGCTTCGGGAATCCCTTCTTGATGTTGGCAATATGTTCTCGGATCCTCACTTTTAGTGGTCTGGTTGTTCGTCCCACGTATTGCAGGTGGCAAGGACATTCTATCACATAAGTGACATGTGTGCTATTGCATGTGATCAGTTCTCTTATTTTATATTCTTTATTGCAGGGTTTCTCAACTCCAGTCCTCAAGGCGCCCCAACAGGTCATGTTTTCAGGCTTTCCATTATTTTGCACAGGGGATGTAATCAGTTTCACTGCCTTAGTAATTACCACAGCTGTTTCATCTGAGGGAAATCCTGAAAACATGACCTGTTGGTGCGCCTTGAGGACTGGAGTTGAGAAACACTGCTTTATTGTATGCCTGTGATTTGAACGTGATTTTCCTCCTGGGCTGTGGTCTACTTTTTTTGCAAGCTAAGCACCGTTGACATTTGTAGAACCCCTTGAGTTCTGGGCATAATTGAATTTGGGAGGGGGCATCTATGACGTTATGTACAAGCTTATTCCTCAATGTAGGAGCTTTCCTATAAATGAAGGTGGGTTTCTTTGGGATTGCTTTTGAAAGTATTCTGTCTTCCATCAAAATGGGCCAGTATTTTTTAACAATATGTTCAACTTGGGAATATTGATTACTGTACCCAGTAATAAATGCTATTTTCTCATGAGTGGTTGGTGTTTTGATTTTCTTTGTTAATAGCGTTTTTCTATCCACCCTTTTAACCTTTTCTTTGATTTTCTGCAGATGGTGGTCGTGGTACCCTTTTTCTTTGAATCTGTTCACTATGATCTCAGCTTGCCTATCAAAATCTTCTTCTTTATGGCAATTTCATCTGATTCTTAGTAGTTGTCCTTTAGGAATATTGGCCTTCCATTTGGGATGGTGGCAGCTGTTATTGGGTATGTACCCATTTCTGTCCGTTTTTTTTAAATAGGTTTGTGTATATAGCATATCTCCTTCCTTCATTATCTCCAAGTCCAGGAGTCACTAAGAATCAGACGAAATTGCCATAAAGAAGAAGATTTTGATAGGCAAGCTGAGATCATAGTGAACAGATTCAAAGAAAAAGGGTACCACGATGAGCCTGTGACCCCTGCAGGGGTGCGTAGATCTGGTGAGTGGGGAGCACCAAAAGTCACCTCTTTACCTGCAAGCTGGAGGATCTCCATTGGCAGTATATAACCACCAAAGTCACTGAGAAAAAACGCATGAAGAATACTTGAACTAATTTATGTTAACACATGAACTTGCTGTAGCCACATGAACTTTATTTGGCTATACTATATATGTACATATCTGTCAGTATTTTTTCTTTTTTCTGATTAACCATTTGAATTGAGGAATTACAAGGAAATTAATCCTCACCACTAAAGTGGCTGACCATTACATGACCATTGTGAACACATTTCATTGGTTCAGATAATGGGTTAACCTACAAGGGAATTAACTGGATGTGTAGCAGCTCCCACCTGGGGCAGTGACCAGGGACTATATCGGAAATTGGGCATTACCAGTTTTTAGGCACAGGATATATTGAATATACACAACACATTAAGGTGTGAACTGTATGGAATAAGATACAGGGACTTATACGGCAAGGAAGTCATTTTTGCAACTTAGTTTTTTGTAATATTGTTTTTTGATGTTTTGTAATACTGAGTTCACCAGAAGTTTGTTTGGAATTTGGAATTTGCATCCAATATGAAGTGAAACATACCCGCACAGATATTAGACACAACAATAAGGGTAACATTTATTTTATTTTATTTTTTATTTAATAGCACAACTGTCACAACCTTCAGAGAGTTAGGAGTTTCTTCACACACATAGGAGTTGAGGATTACACTCACAGATAATATATAGAATTTAGGATTACTAGCACAAACAATACACAGTCCTGCACCATATCCCATAGGGGTTTATCAGTTGTATCCGCAGAGGAAACCCAACCAGTTCCCAGAGCATAAGGGTAGCGCCACACACCCCACACCTATTACCACATTACCCAGTAATTTGCCTTTGACAGATTACATATCGGGGGGCAGCAGCCCAAATATAGTCCACATTGCGCGGAACATCACCACCAGTTTTTTTTTGGTTTGTTGTTGCTTACTAATAATGTTTTCATTTTTCGGTTTCTCCCAATGTTGGCCATGAATGCTTTTCTTAAATCTGCTTTCAATGTTTCTGTCTCAAAGTATTATTTTTTGTTTTATTTCATTCCACAGTTCCCTTCTACGCCACATGAATGGCAGAATGTGGCATCGGAGTTTGCCCAACAATGGAACTTTCCAAACTGTGGAGGGGCCATTAACGGCAAACATGTTCGGGTCGTCCCACCACCCCATTCGGGATCCTTTTATTACAATTATAAGGGGTTCCACAGCATCGTCATGATGGCAGTGGTGTCGGCCACCTACGAATTCCTCTATGTGGACGTTGGCAAGAATGGCAGGATGTCTGATGGAGGAGTCTTTGCACAGACGGAGTTTGGGGAACGGCTCCTTTTGGATCATCTGGCCTTGCCACCAGCGGAGCAGAATGTGGAGGGACTCCCATTTGTGTTTGTGGCGGATGAAGCGTTTGGCCTGGGTCCCCATTTGATGAGGCCATTCCCGCAACGCACCCTCACCCCTGAGAGGAGGGTGTACAACTATCGGCTGGCCAGAGCAAGAAGGGTGGTTGAAAATGCCTTTGGCATCATGGCCAGCCGCTTCTGCCTGTTCCTCACCTCCATCCACCTTGCCCCTTACAAATGGAACCATGTTGTAACGGCTTGCTGTGTGCTACATAATTATCTCCGGGAGCATTCCACAAATTATCTGACTTTGACTGGGCCTGAGGCCTCATTAATGGAAGCAGAACATCTTGTGGCCCTGGAAGCTGGCCGTCCATTGAATTGCCTGATGACTTTTAACCTTGGTTTGGTGTTTTAATTTAATAATGGTTTATGTTTCTCGTAGGTTTACCTAGTGCACTTGTATTGCCATATGTATTGTGCATTCTTAATTAGCCTTCATTGTCAGTGTAAACACAAAACATTGATTAGTTCACTTTGCACAACATTTACATAATGAAGCCACAACTTCTTGATAACAAAATACCATTTTTTTTATTTTGTTTTGGACAATTCCTTTTAAATGTAGATGTCCCAAACATTTTTTGCTTGTTAAAACGCATGAACAGCCATGCATACAAAAAAGATCTTTAAAAATATAGTGAAAAAATAAACATGTACTAGTCCTAAAAGGTTCAATGAAAAACATACCTGCCAAAACACAGCAAGTTCAACGTTATTTTAAAAAAAAACATTAGACACGCCCAAGCACAGCCATGATCTTTTGTAGCCTTTCCACCACCCGCTTGGTATTTTCCCTGATCTCTATCAAGTCTCCCTTTAATTTTTTAAGGTCACGACAGCAGACCATCAGGTATTGGATCAGGATCTGGGCACTGTGATGTGTAAAAATTTTGGGGTCTTCGGCCAGAACTGCACCTACATAAAAAAAAAAAAACATGTAGTATAGAATATGTAGGCCTACATCTATTAACCTGCATCTGTCTGGTTTGACACTGACCTGTTGAGGTGCCACTTTCCACTTCCACAACCTCACGTTCTTCTCCATCATGTGGGTCTGGGGGTATTGTTGAAGGTGTTGGATATAGAGGCTCATCTGACGTAGCTTTTTGAAGCCCTATGGAGATTGCAAGAAAAGGTATAGTTTCATTAGTAACAAAGATTTTTTGGAGAAAACTAAACCATGAACAAATAATTTGGAAACATTATTTTGAAGTGTGGTCCATTTTTCAATGTACCCCCAGTGACAACCGGAACACATGATTGGATACATAGCCAAAAACATAGCATATACTTTTTTAACCAAAGTTTGACACATTGTAACACCCCAAAGTATATACACAGGATCACCTGTGTGTGACACCCTCAAACTTTGGGGCTTTTGGCCCACACTTGTACTACTGCGTTCAGATGTTTCATCAGCTGCTGAGCATTCTCTCCCTTAACATTACCATGCATATCCTTTTTTTTAATAAAAATTGTCCTTTGGATTTGATCCCCAAAAATAATTGTTTACCAAATTTGCTACCCCAAATAAAATTAAATAAATGGGTGTTCACACTGGATGATCCAAAAACATCGTTTGATGAACTGTACGGAGAAAGAGGTTTAATACGTCCGTTTACTTTGCGGACGAACCAGAAAGATGGTATCTTTCACTGTACTATATCAAAGACAAAAATACACGACATAATACAAGTAATAATCTCTAGCGGGGAAAATAGCAAAAAAAAAAAAACTTACTTTTTCGTATAACTTTCTTGATTCGTTTGTATTGGTCGGGCTCCCACAACTTCAGATCAGACCATCGTTTTCTGAGCTGTTCCTTCGTTCTGCACACCCCTGAATTTTTGGTGAAGACTTTTGACCACTTTGCCCATAATTTTTGTCTTGACCAGATTAGGCCTTTTATACGGCCCATGCTTGGCATCATAATCCTCCCTCTTCAAAATGGCGACCATCTCCACCATTTCCTCGAATGACATGTTGGATGCCTTATATCTCCTGGATCGGGATTTGGGCTCCTCAGGAATTTCATCCTCTGTAGAGGTAATCTCAGCCACCTGTGTCTCCGCCATGTTGCTAAGCACTACGACGAGCGAGAAGGGGCGGGGAAAGTACAATATCGAACGTCAGGGGCGGGGAAATCGTGCAGAGTTTCACACATGCGCAGTGTATATCAAGTGCAGATCCATGTGTCGAAAATACGTTCATTTGGCGGGAGAGGGAGTTCGCAACGAACGTGTTGACCAAGGTGAAAATAGTGAGAGAGGAGGGCGCTAATATGTAGGAGTAAATCTAAATTCATTATAAAACGGTAGACATATATAGAATCAAAAACAATATAATCTCCCCACTTAAATTAATTAGTGCTGTGTATAAAGATCAACCAGTGTGTACAAAAAAATATATTCAAATTAATTTGTGAACAACAAAAATTGACTATCATATAAATCAATACAAACAATGTAAAAATTCAAATTGAAACTTATTGCAAATAAAGTCCAAACCAATGAACCCCCAAACAAGGGCTAATAAATGCAAATAAATGTCCCACAAGAAAAAGTGTTGTATAAACACCAAATAAATCCACTTCAAACAACGTATTGTGAAAAATCCAATGTGACTCTTGAGAGAAATGAAGATCCACCTTCACCAATAATAATATTGACACCCGATAGTGCACATTAAGTAAGGATGGCCGCTTACCGCAGCAAATTGACCCTTTTAATTAAAAAAGAAGTCAAACAGGCTTTCAGCAAGTTCCAATTGCTAAGGATCAGCGAAATGTTGTCCACCATGCAGGTAACGATAACACTTGGATTCAGTGGTATATAATCAGAAAAAGGAGAAGCGAGCAATAGCGTGATACCGTTTTTTATTGCGTATAAAATTTCTAAAAAGCCAAAATCATGCTTACATGGTTATGTGCCCCTGATGACCGAACCCGAAACGTACGTCGAAGCGCAATACAGGTCACGCAATTGACGTCACTTCCGGTCCAGCTGGTTGTCTGCTCCATAGTGGTGGAGCGCACGCCAGTATCCACAGGACTCTCATTCGTTATCCCTACGCCTTTACAGCCTCAGTGCCGGGTCGGGGCACATAACCATGTAAGCATGATTTTGGCTTTTTAGAAATTTTATACGCAATAAAAAACGGTATCACGCTATTGCTCGCTTCTCCTTTTTCTGATTATATACCACTGAATCCAAGTGTTATCGTTACCTGCATGGTGGACAACATTTCGCTGATCCTTAGCAATTGGAACTTGCTGAAAGCCTGTTTGACTTCTTTTTTAATTAAAAGGGTCAATTTGCTGCGGTAAGCTGCCATCCTTACTTAACCACTTAAGCCCCGGACCATTTGGTAGCTAAAGGACCAGAGGTGAATTCAGAATTTTGCACTGCGCTGCTTTAACTGTAAATTGTGCGGACATGCAATGTTGTACCCAAACAAAATTTGCGTACTTTTCTTCCCACAAATAGAGCTTTCTTTTAATGGTATTTGATTGCCTCTGCGATTTTTATTTTTTGCGATATAAACGGAAAAAGACCAAAAATTTTGAAAAAAAATTATATTTTCTACTTTTTGTTATAAGAAAAATCGAATAAACTCAATTTTAGTCATACATTTAGGCCAAAATGTATTCAGCCACATGTTTTTAGTAAAAAAAATGTCAATAAGCGTATATTTATCGGTTTGCACAAAAGTTATAGCGTTTACAAACTAGGGTACATTTTCTGGAATTTACACAGCTTTTAATTTATGACTGCCTATCTCATTTCTTGAGGTGCTAAAATGACAGGGCAGTACAAAACCCCCCCAAATGACCCCATTTTAGAAAGTAGACACCCCAAGGAAATTGCTGAGAGGCATGTTGAGCCCATTGAATATTTTTTTTTTTTGTCCCAAGTGATTGAATAATGACAAAAAAAAAAAAAAAATTACAAAAAGTTGTCACTAAATGATATATTGCTCACACATGCCATGGTTATATGTGGAATTGCACCCCAAAATACATTCTGCTGCTTCTCCTGAGTACGGGGATACCACATGTGTGGGACTTTTTAGGAGCCTAGCCACGTACGGGACCCCGGAAACCAAGCACCGCCTTCAGGATTTCTAAGGGCGCAAATTTTTGATTTCACTCCTCACTACCTATCACAGTTTTGAAGGCCATAAAATGCCAAAATAGCACAAAACCCCCCCAAATGACCCCATTTTAGAAAGTAGACACCCCAAGGAAATTGCTGAGAGGCCTGTTGAGCCCATTGAATATTTTTTTTTTTTGTCCCAAGTGATTGAATAATGACAAAAAAAAAATTACAAAAAGTTGTCACTAAATGATATATTGCTCACACATGCCATGGTTATATGTGGAATTGCACCCCAAAATACATTCTGCTGCTTCTCCTGAGTACGGGGATACCACATGTGTGGGACTTTTTAGGAGCCTAGCCACGTACGGGACCCCGGAAACCAAGCACCGCCTCCAGGATTTCTAAGGGCGCAAATTTTTGATTTCACTCCTCACTACCTATCACAGTTTTGACGGCCATAAAATGCCAAAATAGCACAAAACCCCCCCAAATGACCCCATTTTGGAAAGTAGACACCCCAAGCTGTTTGCTGAGAGGCATGGTGAGTATTTTACAGCTCTCATTTGTTTTTGAAAATGAAGAAAGAAAATTTTTTTTTTTCTTTTTTTTTTCAATTTTCAAAACTTTGTGACAAAAAGCGAGATCTGCAAAATACTCACAATACCTCTCAGCAAATAGCTTGGGGTGTCTACTTTCCAAAATGGGGTCATTTGGGGGGGGTTTTGTGCCATCTGGGCATTCCATGGCCTCCGAAACTGTGATAGGCAGTGAGAAGTGAAATCAAAAATTGACACCCTAATGCCGCGTACACACGATCGTGATTCACGGCGGTGAAAACACCGCCGTGAATCACGGCATGAAAAAAAATGACAAACGAGGGAACGGCATGTTCCCCCACACATGACCGTTTTTCCCGTCATTTTTTTCTTTGACGAGAAAAACGACCGTCTGTGGGCTCCGCGGCAGTGTCTCCCTATGGGAAAACTGCCGCGGAAAAAAATGATGGAAAAAACGATGAGAAAATTTAGAACATGTTCTAATTTTTCTCGTCGTTTTTCCTGCCGTTTTTCTCAACGAGAAAAACGACATAAAGCCCACAGACGATCGTTTTTCTCGGCGAAAAAAAAAAATGCAGTTTTTCACGTCGAGAAAAGCGGTCGTGTGTACGCGGCATTAGAAAGCCTGAAGGCGGTGCTTGGTTTTTGGGGTCCCGTACGCGGCTAGGCTCCCAAAAAGTCTCACACATGTGGTATCCCCGTACTCAGGAGAAGCAACAGAATGTATTTTGGGGTGTAATTCCACATATGCCCATGGCATGTTTGAGCAATATATCATTTAGTGACAACTTTGTGCAAAAAAAAAAAAAAAATTTCCGCAACTTGTGTCAACATATAAAATATTCCATGGACTCGACATGCCTCTCAGTATATAGCTTGGGGTGTCTACTTTCCAAAATGGGGTCATTTGGGGGGGTTTTGAACTGTTCTGGCATTTTATACACAACATTAGGAAGCTTACATCCACTCTTCTAACCACTTGAAGACAAAGCCCTTTTTGACACTTTTTGTTTACATGAAAACATATTTTTTTTTGCAAGAAAATTATGTTGAACCCCCAAACATTATATATATTTTTAAAGCAAAGGCCCTACAGAATAAAATGGTGGGTGTTGCATTTTTTTTTTCTACACAGTATTTGCGCAGCGATTTTTCAAACGCATTTTTTTGGGAAAAAATACACTTTTTTTAATTTTAATGCACTAAAACACACTATATTGCCCAAATGTTTGATGAAATAAAAAAGATGATCTTAGGCCGAGTACATAGATACCAAACACGACATGCTTTAAAATTTCGCACAAACGCGCATTGGCGACAAACTACATACATTTTTAAAAGCCTTTAAAAGCATTTACAGGTTACCCCGTTAGATTTACAGAGGAGGTCTACTGCTAAAATTACTGCCCTCGATCTGTCCTTCGCGGTGATACCTCACATGCATGGTGCAATTGCTGTTTACATATGACGCCAGACAGACGCTTGCGTTCGCCATTGGGCAAGAGCAGGGCAGGACAGGGGTGCTTTTTTTTATTTTTTATTATTAATTTTGCTTTTTTATTTTATTTTTAAACTGTTGCTTCCATATTTATTTATTTTTATCACTTTTATTGTTATCTCAGGGAATGTAAATATCCCCTATGATAGCAATAGGTAATGACAGGTACTCTTTTTTGAAAAAACTGGGGTCTATTGGACCCTAGATCTTTCCTCTGCCCTCAAAGCATCTGACCACACCAAGATCGGTGTGATAAAATGCTTTCCCAATTTCCCAATGGCGCTTTTTATATCCGGGGGGGGGGGGACATTCCCTCCCACTGCTTGTAAAAGCAGTCCAGAGGCTAATTAGCCACTAGGATTGCTTTTACATGAAAGCCGGCCGCTGGCTGAAAAGAATGATACCAAGATGATACCTAAACCCGCAGGCATCATTCTGGTATAAACATTCAAAGTCCAGCAACATACCAGTACGTTGCTGGTCCTTGTTGGACATGTATTGTAATCTTTTTTTTCATGCAGCCTGTTGGCTGAACGAAAAAAAAAGATTGATCGGTGGGTATGCCCACCATTAGAATACCGCCCTTCATCCACCCACTTCTAATGATGGGCATACATGCACCATTTATATATGCCGAAGCATGGGGGCATCTTCTCGCAAAAGTTATGCCGCGTACACATGGTCAGACTTTTCCACGGGCAAGCCTCCGTCGGAATTTCGACCGTATATACGCGGCATTAGGAGCAAAATCGCTCCTCCGCTCCTGCTGCCCCAATGCTTCGGCATATATGCTTTTTTTTTTTAACTGTGGTAGTGAAATCACCTCCTACAGCACTGGAGTCGCAGGGATCAGGCCTGTCTCTGCGAACGCTGCAGTTATGTGTGTTGTGTTTTGCAAGTGACAGTGATCGATCGATACTGCACTTCGGTGGCCTGGGCTGGACGGAGGGGCAAAACGCAGGTGCTAGCAGGTATCTGGGCTGATCCCACTAACTGCATTTTTGGGAACCCTAAACTGCTGGGGACGCTAGTATAGATCTGATCAGATCAGATATTGAGCTGATCAGATACTATACCACTAAGGGGGGTGTATGCTTCACGTGTGGGTGTTAGCGCTACTGGCACTAACCTGACGCTGCCTGGGGTGTGACGCAGACCCTCTCTGACACTAAAACCTAACTGATATCACCCGCCGGGCGATCAGGGGGTTAAACCTTTATTGGGTTATATACGGCGGGTGCCCTGACACTATAAAAAGCAAACTAACTAACCAGCGTCACCCGTAACATTTATATGATGATCACTGGTGAAAGGGTTAACTAGGGGCAATTAGGGGGTTAAAACCTTTATTAGGTAATATATGGGGGTACCTGACGCTATATAAAAACCTGACGGCGAACCTAAAAAAAAATTACTGGCTACCTATCGGCATCACCAACACTAAGACAACGATCATAAAAACGATTGCTTAGCGACAGTGGTGATAGGGGGTGAAAGGGTTACCTGGGGGGCGATCAGGGGGTTAAACCTTTATTAGATAATATATGGGGGTACCTGACGCTATAAAAACCTGCGGCGAACCTAAAAAAAAATTACTGGCTACCGATCAGCATCACCGACGCTAAGACATCGATCAGAAAAATGATCGCATAGTGACGGCGGTGCTAGGGGGTGAAAGGGTTACCTGGGGGGTGATCAAGGGGGTTACACCTTTATTAGGTAATATATGGGGGTACCCGACGCTATAAAAACCTGCGGCGAACCTAAAAAAAATTACTGGCTACCGATCAGCATCGCCGACGCTAAGACATCGATCAGAAAAATTATCGCTTAGTGACAGTGGTGATAGGGGGTGAAAGGGTTACCTGGGGGGGGCGATCAAGGGGGTTAAACCTTTATTAGGTAATATATGGGGGTACCCGACGCTATAAAAACCTGCGGTGAACCTAAAAAAAATTACTGGCTACTGATCAGCATCACCGACGCTAAGACATCGATCAGAAAAATGATCGCATAGTGACGGCGGTTCTAGGGGGTGAAAGGGTTACCTGGGGGGTGATCAAGGGGGTTACACCTTTATTAGGTAATATATGGGGGTACCCAACGCTATAAAAACCTGCGGCGAACCTAAAAAAAATTACTGGCTACCGATCAGCATCGCCGACGCTAAGACATCGATCAGAAAAATTATCGCTTAGTGACAGTGGTGATAGGGGGTGAAAGGGTTACCTGGGGGGGCGATCAAGGGGGTTAAACCTTTATTAGGTAATATATGGGGGTACCCGACGCTATAAAAACCTGCGGCGAACCTAAAAAAAATTACTGGCTACTGATTAGCATCACCGACGCTAAGACATCGATCAGAAAAATGATCGCATAGCGACGGCGGTGCTAGGGGGTGAAAGGGTTACCTGGGGGGTGATCAAGGGGGTTAAACCTTTATTAGGTAATATATGGGGGTACCCGACGCTATAAAAACCTGCGGCGAACCTAAAAAAAATTACTGGCTACCGATCAGCATCACCGACGCTAAGACATCGATCAGAAAAATGATTGCTTAGTGACGGCGGTGCTAGGGGGTGAAAGGGTTATCTGGGGGGTGATCAGGGGGTTAAACCTTTATTAGGGGGGGTTAGGGGGCTACACTGGACCTAAAACTAAATGTAGTGACACTTTTACAGTCACAAATGTCACTGATTGCAGTGATCACTAAATAAATGGTCACTGCAATCAGTGACACTGTGACTGGGGGCTGGGGGGGGCTGGGGGTGATCTGGGGGTGTCTGGGGGGGCGATTTATGTGCCTATGTGTCCTGGTGTCAGTGTGCTGTTTTGTGTACTAACCTGCATCTTCTCCTGTACGGCGCTCGGTATATGTGAGCGCCCCAGGAGAGATGACATCACTTCCTCCTTCCTGGCAGGCAGGGGAAGCTCTCTCATTCGCCGGGAGCGATCGAGAGGGGGTGGCCGGAATCGAACGGCCGTCCCCTCATGCCGGATCGCTCCCGAAGGTAAAACGACCACCCACTGTAAAGAAGGGGGGTCCGATCGGACCCCCCAACTATACAAAGGCAATCACGTATATGTACGTGATTCTGCCTGTTGGTGCCATTCTGCTGACGTATATTTACAGTGGGCGGTCGTTAAGTGGTTAATGTGCACTATCGGGTGTCAATATTATTATTGGTGAAGGTGGATCTTCATTTCTCTCAAGAGTCACATTGGATTTTTCACAATACGTTGTTTGAAGTGGATTTATTTGGTGTTTATACAACACTTTTTCTTGTGGGACATTTATTTGCATTTATTAACCCTTGTTTGGGGGTTCATTGGTTTGGACTTTATTTGCAATAAGTTTCAATTTGAATTTTTACATTGTTTGTATTGATTTATATGATAGTCAATTTTTGTTGTTCACAAATTAATTTGAATATATATTTTTTGTACACACTGGTTGATCTTTATACACAGCACTAATTAATTTAAGTGGGGAGATTATATTGTTTTTGATTCTATATATGTCTACCGTTTTATAATGAATTTAGATTTACTCCTACATATTAGCGCCCTCCTCTCTCACTATTTTCACTATTGATCTCAGTATTTCACTGTAATTTGAGGTGCAGCTTATATATAGCAAATATTTAGTATATTAATTGGCGCAGGCTCCATTTAAATCATGTGTTGACCAAGGTACATAACATTTTAAGGATTTGGGTTTCCGCAGAGGAGGAGATTTGGGGCTTTTAGATCTGTCCAAAATGCTGATTTGATGAATGTTGCCTGAAACATATGTCTTTTCTTGGTTCTTGATTTTACAGAGAGAATGAATACATTTCAAAAACCCTGAGTTCATGGGGGAGTTCATTGACAAATGGAAGGAACTCCCTATCCTGTGGCAGACCAAAAGTGGGTCCAATAAAACCAAAACGGCCAGGACAGCAGCACTGGAGAGCCTGCTTGCATTTGTCCAAACCCAGATACCCACAACAACTCTCCAAGATGTGAAAACCAAAATTGCTACCATCAGGGGGACATACAGGACCCAGAGGAATATGGTCCTGAAGTCCCAGAGGTCAGGTGCTGCAGAAGATAAGGTTTATAAACCCAGTCTGTGGTACTACAGCAAGCTATCTTTTCTGGATGACCAGCTGGAAGTGCGGGAATCTCTCTCCACCCTTCCCCCCAGAGGTCAATCCAGCCTTCCTTGTAGCCAAACCTCCAGCCTTCCTTGCAGCCAGCCCTCCAGCCTTCCTGGCATCCCTGCTCTGGCTTCCTCTGAGGATCAAGATCAGGCTCTTGAGGAGGCAGATTTGGATATATGGAGCCAGGTAAAGTATTGATATCTCCATTTATATTTTACAAAAGTGATGAATTTAAATTGATGTTAGTATTGTTAGGTATTTAATGTTCGAAAAAAAAGGATTTAAAGACCAAGATACAGTAGTGGTCAATTTTGATGTGGACAAGGCAACAATATCAGGAGGCGGAATCTGTGAGACTTTTCGAAATTTTCAGATTCAATTCAAAAATGTCTGGAGGTGAACAATGTGTGTGATTGATGGTGGCAAAAAAATAATAAAGTCCCTTTCTTTTTTTACAGCCAGAGCAGAGCCAGGAAGAGGGTGATGTTGGGGACCAGGAGGAGGCAGGGCCAAGTGGCACCCAGGAGGAGGCTGGGCCCAGCACAAGAGCCCAGATGCCTCCCCTGATAATGAAACCACGAGGGCCAAGGAGAGGTAGGCAGGTGGAGGAGGAAACAAGAGCCTTCATTAAAGAGGCTACTGCGGCCCTCAGAGAGGCACCCTCTGCTGAGGAGGGCTTTGCCGCAGTCCTGGCCCATAAGCTAGGCCAAATGGACCTGCGGCAAAAGCTCTATAGTGAGACCCTTCTCCTGAAGGTAATTAACAAGGGATTGCTTGGTGAACTCACCAAGTTCACCGACATCACGGAGGTTGTCCCTACTCCTCCACCTCCTCCTCCTCCTGCCACAACCTCTCCTCCTGATCCCCAGCCTCCGAGGAAGAAACCAACCAAGGCTGCAGAGAAGGCTGCAGAGAAGGCTGGAGAGAAAGCTACAAGGAAGAGGAAAAAATAATGCCTGCTGTAGTACCACAGACTGGGGACATTTATGACTTATCTGCTGCGGTTCCTGACCTCTGGGAGTTCAAGCCAAGATTGGGCTCCTTTTTGATTTCTTTCCATCACTAGTTTGGTTTTCACACCTTGGATGGTTGTTGTGGGGTCCAAGGGATGCACAAATGCAAGCAGGCTCTCCAGTGCTGCCATCCCCTTTAATTTGTTATGTTCCTAAATAAAGGATACTTTTTTTGGCTTAAAATACTTGACTATGTGATTTGTAGTTCAAAAGAGAGTTTGCTAGGGAGCAGGCAGGGACATTTCAAATAATATTATTGTTATTAACAAGGGACACAAACCTCCTTGAGGCAAAATGAGACAAATTTTGAAGGTTGGTGTGGGAACTTTACACAAAAATAATTTAAGGACAAAAAAAAAAAGGCCCAAAAAAATTAAGAAGCTAACTTAATTACTGCAAAAAGAACAAAAAAAATAAATAAAAAGATCTTTACATTTATTCATTAATTTATGAGGGAGATGTGGCTTGAAAAGAATATTTTTCTATCATTAAAACAATTAGGAATTACTTTAGAAACAAGTTTGGCATAACTCTCAATGTCATTATCAAAAGAAGGTAATTGTTGAAGCATTCTCAAAAGAAGAACGGAATGTGCAGCATTAAAACGATGCTATTAATTCAACCGTGACGAATGTGCCATATCTATTTCCAACGCTAGCTTTACCAAAACGAGCGCTCCCGTCTCATACTTGATTCTGAGCATGCGCGTTTTTTTCACGTCGTTAAAGCATACACACTATCGTTTTTCACGTCGTTAAAAAAAACGACATGAAAAACTACGTGAAAAAAGAGAGCATGTTCGAAATTTTTAATGCCCGTTTTTCACGTCGTTAAAAGTGCTCTGGAGCATACACACGATCATTTTTAATGGCCATTTTTTAAAATGGCATTTTTAACGGCATGAAAAACGATTGTGTGTATGGGGCATTAGGCAAAGGAGGGAAGCACCTAACTCTGTGCTCTAGCTTTAGGCCAATATCCTTGATCAATGAGGATATTAAAATATACGCAAGGATTTTGGCCGAAAGACTGAGACCATTTATGCCGGATTGTATTAAGAAAGATCAAGCAGGATTTGTCCCTGGGAGGGAGGCAAGAGATAATATTTTAAGAACAACTTTATTGATGCATGTAGCGAAAAAAGGAAAGAAGCCTGCTCTTTTCCTATCAATAGATGCCGAAAAGGCGTTTGATAGGTCAGAGTGGGACTTTATGGTGTAGACACTACATAAATTTGGTATAGGCCCCCGAATGCTGAGGTAGATAGAGGCTCTATACTCAAAGGTGACTTTGATAAAACGCTGTGGCGTGAAACATGTCAGTCACGGCTTCCTTTTGAGCCAACAACCTTCCACTGCTTCAGATTCTTGTCCCTCTGCCTCTGAGTGTCTCCTTCCTTGTTTGTTCCCATCACCAAGGCTACGCTGACGTCATCCGAGTGCACCCGGCTCCCCATTGGACCGTGTTCATTCCTTCCAGTGCTGCCATCACAGAGGCCCCCACACATCTTTTGGCTTCCGCACTGACCAGATTACCAAGTCGCCTGCCTGCCTGCCTGTACTACACAGCACCGCGCCGCCTGTTGCATTCATCTCTGGGTCTCCTTTACTGTGTGCACATTTGTGTCTATTGACCGGTCCCAGCATCAAGCTGATGCTAGAAGTTGCCACACCGCACTTCCTTCAATCCATCTGGGACCATATGGGACCAACGCTCTTATTGGAGTCCTGGCAGTTCCATTCCATTCAAGGGACCCTTGTTATTGATGGACTGATGTTAACCCCTTCCTCCTTGGACTCAGCAGTGGTATCGTTCCAATTTTTACCCATTATCTATTTAGCTACAATGACTGTCTGGTTTTAATTTAACTTTTATGTAGCTACAGCATCATCTTCAATCAATTTCTTTTAGTGCAATTTTGAATTTATGTCATTTTTACTTTTATTTTTATTTTCAAGACTATAAAGTTTTTATTACTAATTCCATTGAGCGCTGCCCTTATGTTTGTTGTTTCCTGATATCCATTTTCCAGTGGTTGGTAGCCGCTCTGGTATTTAGCATTTTTTGAACTGTTCCAGGTTGCACACATTCACGTACAAGACTGGAAGTTTGTAGCGCCAATAGGAATTCTCCATCTAGCAAATGGAACCATGTCTGAGACCTTCCAGCTATATAAACGGCACATGCCAGGGATGTCCCCTCTCCCCCCTACTCTTTGTGCTCTCTCTGGAACCCTTTTTGGCCTCTATAAGGGGTAACTCTAAAATTAAAGGTATAGAGGTGGAAGGACAAGAACATAAGACATCTGCATTTGCGGATGATGTTATGTTATACATAACGAATCCCACACAAACCCTCCCTGAGATCTTATTAGAACTGAGAGAATATGGGGTTGTATCGAATCTCAAGATCAACATGGAGAAAACCGAGATACTAGATATCTCGGTCCCCTCAGATGAAGGAAGGGATCTCAGGAGTTCTGTATTCCTTTAAGTGGAGGAAGAGGGGATTGAGATATCTGGGGGTGTTTTTGTCAATAGCAATACAAGATCTATACCGGGATAATTACTTGCTTCTATTAAAAAAAATCAAACAAGATTTGAGAGGATATCCTGTGCACAGATTATCAGGGTTTGGCAGGATAAATGTCATCAAAAGGATGACTCTTCCGAAAGCTTTGTATATCTTCCAGTGTTTGCCGATAAATATCCCTGTGACCTACTTTAAAACTCTTAGATTGATATTGCAATATTTCATATGGAATAATAGGGGCCTACATATTGCCTACAAAACTATGAGTAGACCAAAAGGAAAGAGGAGGATTAGCTCTTCTAGATCTCGAAAAATACCATGCGGCGGCAATACTGCGGAGAGTTATGGACTGGGTACATGGCTCTCCATATAAAAAATGGGTAACGTTCGAGGTGGAGGTGAGTAGATCTGCCTAGAGACAGATTATTTGGATCCCAAGGAAATATAGAGGAGACTCAAGAGAAATGGCACCAATTATCATAGAAACACTAAGAGTTTGGGATAAGCTTTTTAAAAATACCTCTTGGCAACATAATAGCCCCCTGATGCCGCTGACCGGCAATAATTACTTTCCCCCAGGCAAGTACAATAAACTTTATTTAAAATGGACCTCTTCGGACTGTCTTAGGTTAAAAGATGTGCTGAAGGGAAAAGTCCTTTGCTCACTATCCGAACTACGAGGAAAATATGGGGTGACATCATGGGATACATGGAGATATAGACAACTTCAACACTTCATAGAATCTCTCCCGAAGGGGCATGCGTGGAGTTCGCGGCGACAGACATGTCCCGCTGAGGCTCCCCATTTCTCGGGACTTCACGGCCAGCATACACACCCGAATGGAAGGGTAATTATTTCAAAAGCTTACCCTGGTCTTCCTCAGTGCCCTGGGAATGTTTTAAGATGGTTTATGGAGCTGTCCAGGGAAAAATAAGGTGAAACCCCTCAGGGATAATTCATCTAGAGGCCCCAGCAAAATGGAGCTGCCTAAATCTCCTCACACAGTCTCACCTCACGCTGCCAGGCAGCAGCAGCAGTTACCTCATGAACTATATGATACAGACTGTGAGGACAGCGCCATCTGCCAGCCACAACAGACAGGCTCTTTACACCCAAATGTTTTAATTCAAATACAAAAAATGCTACAGAAGGCATTAAAAGCAGACCTCCGACCATATTACTGAGAAATTAACAAAAGAAATCCGTGACTTAGGTCAGCGCACAGCTGAATTAGAACACAGAGAGGATGACATAGAAACCAAGGTAATGAGTCATGAAACTGAATTGGACACACTTAAAGGGGAGTTCCACCCTTTTTTTAAGTTTATTAAAAGTCAGCAGCTACAAAAAGTGCAGCTGCTGGCTTTTAATAAACATATACTTACCTGTTCCACTGTCCAGCGCCGCGCCGCCTGGAGCTCCGCTCCTCTCCCCCCTTCTCCGCCGGCGCCTCCATTCATTGTGTGGGCACCCGGCCGTGACAGCTTTCGGCTTCACGGCCGGGCACTCACTGCGCATGCGCGAACGGCGCAGCGCTCTCTGAATGGACAGGTGATCGCCTGGGACCTGTCACGTCCCAGGTGATCGCCTACAGGGAGGGGCCGCCACAAGGCGTTATGACGTATCGCCTAGGCGAGCCCAGGACGGAAGGAGGAAGTAGGACAGGAAGTCCCACTCCTACTGAAGACCCCACCCCCCCCCCAAACGAGGAGTGGATAAAGCGGAAGTTCCAAATTTGGGTGGAACTCCGCTTTAAAGATGAAAATTTCTCGCTGCAAACTCGTTTAGAAGATTTTGAAAATCGTGCACGTCGTTCAAACCTCCGCATACGAGGTATGCCGGAGTCTATTATTGATCTACAATCAACAATTACTGCCATATTTCAAGAGTTATCACCGTCAATTCCAATTGAGAGACTGGAAATAGACAGAATACATAGAGCATTAGCACCACGCAAATCTGAAGGTCCCCCCGCGACATAATTGCGAAATTCCATTTCTTTCGCACCGAAAAACAGCTCATGGTCGCTGCAAGGAACAAAGAATCCCTTATCTTCCAAGGCCACCCGTATCCGATCTTTGCTGACCTTTCCCCAATAACAGTCGCTAAATGGCGCTCGATGAAACCCTTATTACAAAACCTACAACATCAGATCCCATACCAATGGGGATTCCCTTTTTCACTTCGCTTCACATATCAAGGTACCAAGCACTCATGCAGAACCCCTGATGAACTACAGAACACCCTACAAAAACGTAATCTCTGCGAAAGTCCTTCAGCCAGCCCTCGCCGACAAACAGCACCCAGGATGCTAAACACTTAATGTCATTTAACCACCCTGAATTTACTTCCCCTAAGCAGGCTATGGTCTAATTTTATATTTATTTTTTTTTTATTTTTTTTTTCCATTTTTTTTTTATACTTTTTTTTTTTTCTATTCCCATTGCACCCTCCCCTCCTCATCCTATCCTTCCTCACCTCACTCCTCTCTATCCCTCCCTTCTACTTCCATCATATTACCCCCTCCTCCCTGCCCCTTTCCCCTAATCCTTTCTACCCACAACAAGGGTTCTATATTATTTTTGTACAAAATGGTTTACTGAATAGAAGTAAATATTACTAATATATTATTAATAATTGATATTTTATTTCTTCTCATCCTAATTATTAATGACATTATTGCCTCTCCTACAACTGCCAACTGGCAACCATGAGGTAACCTGTATAATTCAACAACATTTATAATCTAACACTCTTCCCGTGAAAACATAAAACACAATTGTTAGATTAAAATTTTACATGTACTAATGTTGAAAATATTATAATATTTTCTTATATTTGATTTATTTTTGCTTACTTCCACCCAGTATGGGTGCCATAATATATTTTTTCTTCTCTAGATATATTTTTGGTCGTGAGGGACTCGAGAAACTGTCACTGCTCCCTCCATTTTTCTGTCTTTGGACTCTCCCCGACACCTTTTTGTGTGAGGAGCCTCCCCGGTCAGACTCCGAGCTTGCACTTTTGCATGCTCGGAACACCAACGTTTTACCTTCTTGCATGCTAAATGTTTTTTTGTTAATTATTTGTTTAATAGAGACTCTTTTTCTCTTTCTTTCTCAACATTCTGTCTCCACTCTCCCTTTTCTCTTTGCTCCTCCCCGGGGTAAGTATAGATTTTGAATTGTTTTTAGATATGTCTTATAATATTTTCTATAAAATATCATGATGGCTCCTTTGAATATCCTTACCTTAAAATGTCCAAGGTCTAAATGTTCCACAAAAACGAAACAACGTTTTTAGATCATTATCTTCTTCAAAGGCGCATATAATTTGCCTCCAAGAAACCCATTTCACTGAAACCTCGACACCTAAATATTTTGGTACAGTTTATCTCCAAGTTTTTACTGCTTCAGCTAAAACTAAACAAAGGGGAGTGCTAATTGCATTTCATAGAGCTATATCCTTCTCTCTTCTGACAGAAACCAAAGACCCAGACGGTCGCTATCTCATTCTTACAGGGCATCTATGTGATACGCCAATCATAGTAGTATTATATTATGCTCCTAATAAAAAACCGACAGCATTCCTCTCCCATTTGTTCCAGGTAATAGAGACTCATAAAATGAGCACGCTTTTGATCTGTGGAGATTCGAACCAAGGTCTATACCCTTCTTTAGATAAGTCCCCAATTCCTATCACTTCCAATTCTCAATCTCGTAGGTTCCAAAGACTTCTACAACAACATTCCTTGCTAGATTCCTGGTGAGAAATCAACCCCAAGAAATGTCAATATTTCTTCTCTTCCCACCCACATAAGTCTTTTTCCCGTATTAACCATATACTAATCTCTATTAGTATGTCCCCGGAATTGCTCACATCATCTGTAATACCCTTTACATGGAGTGATCATTGTGCAATAATTTCTACTTTCACTTCGCTAATATCTAAAAATCAAGACCCCATATGGCACATAAATGATTCAACCCTATCCCATCCATCACACTCTACTGACTTAGAAATAACCATAAAAGACTATCTGAAAAATAATAAAACCCCTGATATTTCTCCATTAACCTTATGGGAAGCACACAAACCCATTCGTTGAGGAATCTGCTTACGCCAAGCATCATATCTTAAAAAAGAAAAAAAGAAGCTACAACTAATATTAGAAACAAAATTCAACATTTGCCACGCAAATTTTCAAGCGAATCCTACCCGTGACAAAAAATCAACTAGATGAAGCTAGCCTAAATCTTGATCTTTTCTTATCTAAATCCGCAGATAAAAGCATACGCAAATCCAAGCATAAATTTTATATTAAAGCTAATAAGCCTGGCACGCTTCTCGCTCAAGCACTTAAAAAATTAACCAACCCATACAAACCGATTCGATTAAAATTACCTCATAATACTTACACCAGTAATCCAGAAAATATCCTACAAACCTTCCACAAACACCTTACATCTCTATACAACAATCAGGGATCTTTTGACCAATCCGCTGCAGAATTATTTTTCTCACAAATCAAACTTCCAACGATTCCTTTAACTCAACATGAACATCTTGAAAGTCCCATTACATCTGCAGAGGTTGAATTAGCCATTAAATCCCTTAAACCAAATAAACGCCCGGGTCCTGACGGCTTCTCTGCCCTATATTATAAAAATTTACTCATCTTCTTGCGCCATTGCTGACAGATGATTTCAATTCACTTCTGAACGACCAGTCCTTTTGTCCTGAAACCTTAACAGCAATAATCACAATGATCCCCAAACCTCATTCAGATGATTCATCTTGTGCCAATTACAGGCCCATATCCCTGCTTAATCTTGATATCAAACTACTAGCGAAAATTCTAGCAACTCGTTTGAACAATATTATTGGTTCATTAATAAATAAAGACCAAGTTGGTTTTATTCCTTTTCGCCAAGCAGCTGATAACGTGCGCAGGGCAACTTTATTAATACAAGCAGCTAAAACACGGCAAATACCTATGTGTCTTATGTTGTTAGGTATTAAAAAAGCATTCGACACAGTATCATGGCCCTATCGACATTTTGCCTTACAAAAATGGGGGTTCGGTCCTCACTTTCTTAACTGGGTTTCATCACTTTATAATAATCCCAAAGCCTATATTAAATATGCTGGATATAAATCTGGTTGGTTGTTTTAACAAATAGAGGAACACGTCAGGGTTGTACACTCTCCCCACTTTTATTTACCCTACTTATTGAACCCCTAGCTCAGGATATACGATCTGACCCTTCAATCAAAGGGATAGACTTAGCTGGCCATCAGCACAAATTATGTTTGTTTGCTGACGATATACTAATATTTATGTCTTCCCCTCATATTTCTGCTCCCAACCTTATAAGTAAGCTAGATCATTTTGCACAGATATCTGGACTAATTATCAACTCTCAAAAATCTACAACCTTATCTCCTTACCTCCCCATACTTTACAACAAGCAAAAACTTCCCTCCCATTCTCCTTCTACATCGCACCTGACCTACCTAGGAATTACTCTTAAGCCCCATACACACTATCAGTTTTCCTGCAGGTTTTTTTCTTCAAGTTTACCAAAACCACGTAGTGCAAGGGCCTACCTGATTGCATACAAATTGAAACTCTTAAGGTTTGACCTCATATTAGATGGTTTTGGTAAACCTGAAGACAAAAACCTGCAGGAAAACTGATAGTGTGTATGGGGCTTGACTCCCAATTTAACTGAATTCTTCTCGGCTAACTTTCTGCCATTACTAAAGCAAATTACCAATCTCCTTAAACAATGGTCCTCTTTACCAATCTCATGGATTGGTAAAATAAACGTAATGAAGATGACTATTTTACCCAAGATACTATATCTATTTCGGGTTTTGCCCATTCCAGTTCCAGCATACTTTCTTAGAAATCTTCAACGCAAAACACTAGAGTTCATCTGGGGCTCTTTAAAACATTGTTTATCTAAACACACACTTTACCTTCCAAAACGTAAAGGTGGACTAGGATTTCCCAATTTCGCCTCTTACTACCATGCAGCTCAAATAGCATGCATCCCCAAATATCACGCAAAATACGAAACCCCACTCTGGGTTGCAATTGAAGCAACTGACTGTGATCCATTTTCTATAACAAATTTAATTTGGTCCAAACCCTCAGATCATACAAAATATAAAAAATAAGATTATCAAACACACAGTTACCATCTGGGATAAATTTTAACTTATCAAAGGACTACAATCTCCTCATGTTCCCCTTCAATCATTTATTAGAAACCCACTATTCTACCCAGCCTGCACATTCCCTAATTCATTTAAAAAATGGATTTCCTCTGACATAACTCAACTCTGATCTATCGACATCTACCTCACTTATAACATTTACTGAACTATGTGATAGACATCAACTCCCCCAATCAGAACTTTTTCAATATCTGCAGATCAAAAAAGTAAACTCGACAAACTCACACAATTTGAACGTATATGTAAACGCAAACCTCACTGTAATGCCCTGTACACACGATCAGATTTCCGATGGAATAAAATCCGATGGATTTTTCCATCGGAATTCTGATGAAGCTGACTTTCATCAGTCTTGCCTACACACCATCAGTCAAAAATCCGACCGTCCCAAACGCTGTGACGTAAAACACTCCAAAGAGCCGAGAAAAATGACGTTCAATGCTTCTGAGCATGCGTCGACTTGATTCTGAGCATGCGTGGGTTTTTTCTCCGATGGAGTTCCACACAGACGATAGGAATTTGCCATCGTTTTTTTTTTCCCCATCTGTAAAATTTAAAACATAACATGTTTTATTTTTTTATACCGATGGAAAAAAGACCGATGGGGCCCACAAACGATCGGTTTGTCCGATGAAAAAAGTCCATCGGTCTTTTTTCATCAGAAAAACCGATCGTGTGTACGCGGCATTAGGGTCTCATATCAATAATATATAAACACCTTATTACTTTGCCTACCGCAGATCCACCATCATACGTGGAAAAATGGGAGAGAGACCTTGGACTTCAGTTGGAACCATCCGATTGGGATAAAATTTGGACCACAACAAAATCATCTTCACAAAATATAATAGATCTAGAGACAAATTGTAAAGTATTTTTGCGCTGGTACTTGGTTCCTGTCAGAATCGCAAAATATATTCCGCAATACTCCCCACTCTGCTTCCGTGGCTGTGATGAACTAGGATCACATATACACATATTTTGGGAATGTCCGGTTACAAAATGTTTTTGGAAAGAGGTTTTTCTTATCCTCTCTACCTTATTAAAAAAAACAATCAAGCCTGACCCTTCAATTGCACTACTAAATCTAAAACCGACTTCTATTTCCCACACTCAATTCAAACTCCTACAAATCACTACTGCAGTAAAGCAGACAATCGTCAAAGTGTGGAAAACCCCAACATTAATGATCTCAGAAGCCAAAACCAGAATAAACCAAGCCATGACCCACTCAAAAACGGAAGCCATTACCAATGATAATATTGGAAAAAAAATTAAAATCTGGAATCCTTGGGTGACAAATTTTTTCCCTCCCAACTTTGACATCACATTATTAAGACCTTGGTAATATAACTACTAATAGCTATTTAATATACTAATAACCTAAGACCAACATAAAATACCTTTTCTATCTTATCTACCTACTATCTTTATTTTTTTCTCTTCTTCTTACCCTTCCCTCTCTTCTATCTTGTCTCTTTAGTTCTTTTTTTGTTGTTTTTTCTTATTTAGCATATATTGTTACTATATGCAAAAATGGTAGCAGCATTCCTTTTTTTTATGTTTTTTTATTTATCAGTATATTTCAGCTTCAGAGCTCCATTGAAACAGTACAAACCTAATGTCTATACAATAAATCCCCGTTTATCTTCATTATATATTACCCCAACGTTATACGAGGTCTAGAAATTATGACCCTTCATTTTTTCTTTATAAATTCTTATATTATCTTACATGTTATATATTATTACTAGGGTTGTCCCGATACCACTTTTTTAAGACCGAGTACAAGTACCGATACTTTTTTTCAAGTACTCGCCGATACCGATTACCGATACTTTTTTTTAATGTCAGGTGACAGTTTTCAAGCACAATACAGATTAGGTGGCACTGATATGCAGCACCGATAGGTGGCACAGATTAAGCAGCACTGATATGATTAGGTGGCACGGATATGCAGCACTGATGAGTACTGACAGGTGGCGGGCACTGATGACTGGCACTGACAGGTGGCACTGATAGCTGGCACTGACAGGTGGCACTGATGGCTGGCACCAACAGATGGCTGGCACTGACAGGTGGCTGGCACTGACAGGGGGCTGGCACTGATAGATGGCACTGGCACTAATAGATGGCAGGTGGCTGGCACTGATAGCATTGACAGGTGGTAGTGATAGATGGTACTGACAGGTGGCTGGCACTAATAGGTGACACTGAGTAAGCAGCACTAATGAGAACTGACAGATAGCGGGCACTGACAGGTAGTGGGCACTTATAGGCACGAGAGGATTTATTTTTCTATGCTGCCTCTGCGACGCCCATCTTAGTACACCCTGCACTCGGCCTCAATAAAGCAGCAGCGGACATCTTGTTACACCCAGCTTGAACTACATGGGCTGGGTGTAACAAGATGTCCGCTGCTGCTTTATTGAGGCCGAATGCAGGGTGTACCAAGATGGGCGTCGCATTTTTCAAGCACTGACAGTGTAACACGGAGCGTCACTTCCTTTAATGTGACGGCTCCGGTCGACGATGGATCATGATGCGGCTGCAAGCTTACCCGCCTGAGGACTCTCCGCTCCACTCTGCTCTCCGCTCCGCCCCTCCCGCCCTCCGCTTGCCGACTCCGCCCGCTGACTCCGCCCGCTGACTTCTCCTCTCCACTCTGCTCTCCGCTCCGCCCTCCGCTTGCCGACTCCGCCCGCCGACTCCGCCCGCTGACTTCTTCTCTCCACTCTGCTCTCCGCTCCGCCCTCCGCTTGCCGACTCCGCCCGCCGACTCCGCCCGCTGACTTCTCCTCTCCACTCTGCTCTCCGCTCCGCCCTCCGCTTGCCGACTCCGCCCGCTGACTTCTCCCATCCCAGGTATCGGCAAAGGCATCGGGAGCATTTGCGCGAGTACAAGTACTCACGCAAATGCTCGGTATCGGTCCCGATACCGATACTAGTATCGGTATCGGGACAACCCTAATTATTACTATATCTGGTTTGTAATTAGTAAATTCAACACTAAGCACATATTTTAGCAAGTCTCCAGATAATGGTCAACATATGTTAAACTCAAATTACTGTTTTGTTTTTTCTTTTGTTGTTGTTGCCTTATAAAAAACACTGGAGCTTGATATAAATATCTAATTTGTATTCTCTTTAGCTGCTACTATTTATAGTGACTATGTTTATTGACAATATATGCTTGAAATTTAGAAAAATGTATAAACAAATTTGACAAGAATCTCTCCCGAAACCCCTTTCGCTCAGCTGGCAAGCTAAACTTATGGGAAAGAGTAGTCAAGGGGGAATAAATAGACAGGGGATTTCAAATATTTACAGGATGCTGATGAGGCCCCCAGATGGGGAATCCCCATGTCCCTTGGAGGGATGGGAACTGGAACTAAACCAGCTAGTGCCTGAATTAATGAGAAGTAACATTTTTGACTATGTTCATTCATCCTCAATGGACACAAGGGTGAAATTATTTATTAAGTGGTATTATGTTCCAATAAAATTGCATAAAATCAATCCAGACGTGTCCCCTCTATGTTGGAGGAAATGTGGAGAGAGTGGAACACATGCACACATATGGTGGCAGTGCCCCCTAATACAACCCTATTGGAGAGAAGTACTTGACTGGATAAAGAAGATTAGCTGGATTGAAATCGGATATGATCCCTGGCAATGCCTGTTCCACGGAACAGGGATACCAAGGAAGAAATACAGAGCAACAATTACTCCATTTCTGCTGAATGCAGCAAAGGCATTGATCCCGAAACAATGGAAGTCAAGCACAGTCCCAACGATAAAGGATTGGCTTAGGGAGGTAGACAAAATTAGGTTAATGGAAGAGGTAATACATATACAAAATAATTCAGAAATAAAATTTGCTAGTATTTGGAGGTGTTGGTTGGAATTTAGACAAACCCAGGTGTATGTGAACTATATGGGAAGTAACTAGGTGATCTATTGTTCCGCATCTATGTCCCCCCACCTCGTCCCTTTCCCCGCCCCCCCCCCTTTTTTTCTTCCTTCTCACTGTTCTATTTTTATCCTCACTGTTTTTAGGACACTATAGAGGGGCTGTTGTAGTAATTTTTCCCCTCTTCCCCTTTTGTTTCTCTCACTTTTTTTCATTTTTGAGGAGTCACTGAGAAAATTAACACTATAGGCAATGCATGAGGATACTACAGAGGGGCTGTCTTGGTATTTTTCCCCTCTTTGTCTTTTTTTTTTTCCCCCTCTCTTTTTTCTCACAGTTTTTTTGTTTCCGAGAAGGAAGTCACTGAAGAAATGAACACTATAGATGATGGGTGAGGATATTATAAAGGGGCTGTTTTAGCATTTCCCCCATCTTCATCCCCCCTTTTTTCTCTCTTTTTTTTCCCTTCACGGAATAAGTACCTCTCAGGAGGTACATTCAACATTTTTTACGAAATAAGCACTTTTCAGGAGGAACTATCAACAACAGTTGAGAATCTCTCCTTCAAATTAATTAATAAAGAAACGGGACACGTCACATTTTTACTAGTAAGAAGAAACGGCACTAAGCACTAGGGATGAGCAGAACACCCCCCAGTTCGGTTCGCACCAGAACCTGCTAACAGAACGAAAGTTTGCGCAAACTTTCGAACCCTATTAAAGTCTATGGGACTCGAACGTTCAAAATCAAAAGTGCTAATTATGAAGACTAATATGCAAGTTATTGTCCTAAAAAGGGTTTGGGGACCCGGGTCCTGCCCCAGGGTACATGTATCAATGCAAAAAAAAGTTTTAAAAACTACAGTTTTTTTGGGAGCAGCGATTTTAATGATGCTTAAAGTGAAAAAAAAAAGGGAAATATTCCAGTAAATATCGTATCTGGGGGGTGTCTATAGTATGCCTGTGAAGTGGCATGTGTTTCCCGTGTTTAGAACTGTCCCTGCACAAAATGACATTATTAAAGGAAAAAAAGTCATTTAAAATTGCTTGCGGCTTTAATGTAATGTCTGGTCCCGGCAATATGGATGAAAATCATTGAGAAAAATTGCATGGGTACCACCCCACCTCCCCAGCCCACTACCCTTTGGGTCTTGATATTAAAGGGAACACCGCACCCAAATTAAAAAAAGGAAAGGCGTGGGGCCCCCCGGGCCCTATATACTCTGAACAGCAGTATACAGGCAAACAAGACAGAGACTGTAGGTTTGTTGTTACGTAGAATCTTTTTGTAATTTTGAACTGGTACATTTTTAAAGTGTAGCTTCAGCCAAAAAATAAATTTTTTAAGCTTTTTGGAAAACATAGGGAAGGGTTATCACCCCTGTAACATTTGTTTTGCTGTCTGTGCACCTGTTCAGAACATTTCACCTCACTTTCCGTCCCAATGACAAATGTTTTTTTGAAAATTTGGGGTTTTTATTGAAACAAGGATTGGTGATAAAGCATCAGTGGAGAGAAGACACCTTTTTCCCATATTAACTCTTACAGGAGAGAATTTCCCTTGCTAGGGGTAGATTTCCTCTCACTTCCTGTTGTCTCATTCCGTTTGCAAGTAGGAGTCGTTTATAAGTTGGATGTTTGAAAATAGGGGCCTGCCATATATACTCTGCAGAAATTTGGCCCTTAGGTGTTGGTGTTGCCACAACACTGTAAGCCCTCACAGTTACTCTTGGTGGGCGCTGCAACGCCCTGCTGTGAACGATTATATCAAGAATTGTAATTACATGCCATTGTTGAACAGTGGTAGGAAAAATTGGGCCTTTGGTGGTGGTGCTGGTGCCACAACACTGCAAGTCCTCACAGTTACTCTTGGTGGGTGCAGGAATGGGCCCTGCTGTGAATTATTAGATCAAGAATTGTAATTACATGCCCCTGTTGAACAGGGGCATAAAAATGGTGCCTTAGGCACTGGTGCCAAAACACTGCAACCCCCCACAGATACTCTAGTTGGAGCGCAGGGATGAGCCCTGCTGCAAAGTATTGCATCAAAAATTGTAATTACACGCCCCTGTTAACAGGGGCAGAAATATTGGGCCTTAGGCACTGGTGCTGGTGTAACAAAACTGCAACCCCTCACAGATACTGTAGTTGGAGCGCAGAAATGAGCCCTGCTGCAAAGCATTGCATCAGAAATTTTAATTACATGCCCCTGTTAAAAGGGGCAGAAAAATTGGGCCTTAGGCACTGGTGCCACAACACTGCAACCCCTCACAGATACTCTAGTTGGAGCGCAGGAATGAGCCCTGCTGCAAAGAATTGCATTAAAATTTTTAATTACACGCCCCTGTTAAACAGGGGCTGAAAAATTGGGCCTTAGCCACTGGTGGCGGTGCCCAGAAACAAATATGTTCTTACATGCTATCAGCATGATCATTGAGGAGGAAAAGGATAGTCACTAAGCATAACAGGATAGTCACTCTGCATCAGCATAGGCAGTCTTGAAGGGATCTGACATTTCAAAGAAAATTATTCTGTTACATCAGCATCAGGTGCTTGGTAGCTGGTGGTGATCCAATACTGATTCATTTTTATGAAGGTCAGTCGATCGACCAAGTCGGTGGACAGGCGCACCCTGTGATCGGTTACAAAGCCTCCAGCAGCACTGAATGTGCGTTCCGAAAAAACGCTGGATGCAGGACAGGCCAGTAGCTCAATTGCATACTGTGCAAGCTCTGGCCAGTGATCCATCCTCAAGACCCAGTAACCCAGAGGATTATCGGTGGGAAAGGTGTCCAAGTCTGATCTTGCCCCTAAGTATTCCTGCACCATGTAAAACAGACGCTGGCGATGGTTGCTGAAACTAATCATACCTTGGGGCTGCAAACTAAAAAATTGTCTGAACGCATCGGTCAAACGGCCACCTTCTCCACCGCTCCTTTATTGACTGACCAAAGCCTCAGCAACACGTTGTCCAGGACCAGGAAATTGTAACCTCCCAGTCTCTGGGAACGCGTTGCACAGACCTTTCTGCAAGGCCTCCCGAAGATGTTTCATCCTCTGCTCCCTCTGCAACGCCACGATAAGGTCCGCAACTTTACCCTTGTAATGTGGATCAAGGAGGGTTGCCAGCCAGTAATGATCCCTCTCCTTGATAGCACGCATACAAGGATCCTTCCGCAGGCTTTGCAGGATCAGGGAGGCCATGCAGCGTAGGTTTGCTAAGGCATTCGGTGCAGAGTCCTCTGGGTCACTGAAGACGACATGATCCGCAGTCACCTCCTCCCAGCCACGTACAAGTCCATGTGTTTCTTGGGACTGTAATTGATCCCTTGAAGACTGCTGCTGATGCTGAGTGCTAGGCTCCACCTCCATGCTGACACAATCCTCCTCCTCGTCCTCTTCCTGTGTGATAGGCGGGCCAGCAGGAACACTGTCTGGATAAAGGGGGCCTTGAGAGGTAAGGAAGTCCTCCTCTTCCTCCCTCTGTTCTGCCTCAAGTGCCCTGTCCATTATTCCATGCAGCGTGTGCTTCAACAGGTGGACAAGAGGGACAGTGTCACTGATGCATGCACTGTCACTGTTCACCAGCCTCGTGGCCTCCTCAAATGGTGACAGGACAGTGCATGCATCCCTAATCATGGCCCACTGGCGTGGGGAAAAAAATCCAAGCTCCCCTGACCCTGTCCTGGTGCCATATTGCAACAGATACTCATTGATGGCCCTCTGCTGCGTGTGCAGCCGCGGAAACATGGCCGTTGTAGAGTTCCACCTGGTGGGCATGTCACAGATTAAGCGGTTCTTGGGCAGGTTGTATTCCTTTTGGAGGTCAGCCCGCCGAGCACTGGAATTATATGACCGGCGGAAATGCACACAGTTTCCTGGCCTGCTCAAGGACATCCTGTAAGCCCGGGTACCTGCCCAAGAACCGCTGCACCACCAAGTTAAGAACGTGAGCAAAACAGGGCACATGGGTCAGTTGTCCCTGTCGGAGGGCGGAGAGGAGGTTGGTGCCATTGTCGCAAACCACCTTTCCTGGCTTAAGCTGGCGTGGCGTCAACCACTTCTGAGCCTGCCCCTGCAGAGCTGACAATCTCTGCCCAAGTGTGGCTCCTGTCCCCCAAGCACACCAGCTCAAGCACTGCATGGCATCTTTTTGCCTGCGTACTTACGTAGCCCCTTGAACACCTATGGAGCACTGCTGGTTCCGAGGACAAAGCACAGGTAGAGGCCATGGAGGAAGAAAAAGAGGAGGGGGTGGAGGAGAGAGGTGTGTCAGAATCACCAGTAGTAGCATTTTGGAGGCGTGGTGGCGGAACAACCTCCAACACTACTGCACCTTGTCCTGCATCCTTCCCAGCTGCCAGCAGAGTCACCCAATGCACTGTGAAAGATAGGCAACGTCCATGTCCATGTCTGCTGGACCATGAGTGAGCAGTAATATGCACCTTACCGCTGACCGCCCTGTCCAGCGAGGCCAAGACATTGCCTTCCACATGCCGGTAGAGAGTCGGAAATAGCCTTCCGTGAGAAAAAGTGGCGTTTGGGAACCTGCCACTGAGGAACCGCACATTCCACAAACTTACGGAAGGGGGCAGAGTCTACCAACTGAAAAGGCAGCAGTTGAAGTGCTAGCAATTTAGCCAAGCTAGCATTCAACCGCTGGGCATGTGGATGGCTGGGAGCGAACTTCTTTCGGCGGTGCAGCAGCTGGGGCAGGGAAATTTGCCTGGTACAATCTGACATTGGTGTACCGATAGCAGATTGCCCGCAAGTACTTGGCTGTGATACCTAATTCTACACCTTCATTCCTCTCAGTGCAGTTTTCAGAGAAGACTGAAGGTATAGTGGGGTTGGAGATCCCAGCTGATGAGGAGCAAGGAGAGGTCCGCATTGTTCTTTGGTGTGGGTCTTTTTTGTATGCTTGCCAACGAACTGCATGGCAGGTCGACATATGTCTGGTCAAGCACGTGGTGCCCAAGTGGCTCATGTTTTGCCACGTGTGATACGCTTCAGACATATGTTGCAAATAGCAAAAAAGGCCCACACCAAAGAACTTTTGGAATAACGCGCAGAGACAGCAGCGCCCTGAACATGCGGAACACTGGTGTGATGCAGTCGGTTGGCTGCCCTTAAGCTGGCCCCTGGAGGGCACCCTGCCTCGTTGGAGATGTGCCTCCTCCTCTCTCCTATCAGGCACTCATGTGGAGTCAGTGACCTCATCATCCCCTTCCTCCTCATCACTGGAGCAAATCTGGCAGTATGCTGCAGCTGGGGGAACATGACTGCCAGATTTCTGTCCTTGTTGGGCACCCCCTCTCTCTGGGCTCACGTTACTGCCTTCCTCTAGCTGGGTACCATCATCGGAGCCTTCAAAACGCTGGGCATCTTGGTGGTCAAACAGTTCGGGGGACTCCTCAGGAGGACATGGTGGGGCTAGGGATGGAGTGACTGATGCCATTGAGCCGAGGGAAGAGGCCACTTTGGCAGCTGCTTTGCCAAACAAAGTACCCTGAGCCTGGGTGAGAGAGGATGAGGAGGATGAGGAGGGCTTGGTCATCCACTCTACCAAGTCTTCGGCATGTTGCGGCTCAACATGGCCAGCTGCCAAAAATGACAAGCGTGTCCCACAGCCACGTGCTGATGAGGATGCACCGTGTCCATGACCAGCACTGTTGCCTCTAGACACAGAGCCTGCTTGCCCTCTTTTATTGGCTCGTGACTGTCTGCCTCTCCTTGTTTGCCTTCCAGACATACTAATGGCCTGCAGTGAGATGTAGCTGCACAAAGGTGGGATATATAGATCTATAGTGATTATACTGCAGCTAGCACAATCAACTAAAGTGCAAGTGATAAACAGTTCAATGTGACTAATGCAAATACACGGCAATAATGTCCCAAGAAAAAACAGCTGATAATGACTTGCTGTATTCAGGAAAAAAAAAAGGAGATAATCTTCATCCAATGTTTCAACCAGATGGAAAATAACATACAGAGAGGCCGCTTACCAGATCAGATGGATCTCTGTCACAGAGATCATAAGAGCTTAGCACACCAGGGGTCACTCATGGAAATCCATGGCATCCAGGCAACAATCCAGCAGCAGATCCGCTCTCCCACAAAGACATCCAGGCGTTGGAACTGATCTTTCTCATAGACAGGATTCGCTCCCAATGGAATAGCATGATGAGCAGAGGTATTATAGAGGAAACAAAAAAGGCTTCATGGTGCAGTATATTTAAAAAAACTCAAAAATCCCTTTATTCGAAAAAGCAGGGTTACTGACATCCAAAACTTTTCAGCAGAACAAGTTTACAAGCAAGCAAACATCCAGCCGCGGCGTGGTGACGTTAGATGCTATTGCTCCGCCCTATGCTGCGTTTCTCCATACGAGGCATCAACAGGGATAGGAGGCAATACCCGGACGTCACACACCATGCTATTTGTAGGAAAAAACTGCAGGAGCGTGACACCGGAAACACAGGCAGCACTCCAGTGTCTCCAGGTAGCCAAACAATGGGACTTTCAAACTCTGGTCACATATCTGTAAACACAGCCATGCTGCCGAGTGAGTCCCTTTTACATAATTATATAGTGCAAAGCATGCTCTACAGAGAGAACAGGATTGTTCCACTATAATAGCACAAAACATACATATTTTATTAAAATTTAAATTTAAATTAAATCTTCATATGACCATATGCTTCCTGGTAATGTATCATAATGTTATTCTCATTTTTCAACTGTGTCAGAAATGCATATCGGGCACTTGGAGAAAAAAATACAGAACCATAGGTGATTTTACAAACATATATACATGCAACGAAGTATAAAAGTATATCAATCCTTAGTGAGAAATGTTTCTATATCCTCAAATTCCACCACAAAAATTCCCCAAGATAAGGGGAGGTTTTGGGGACCAACAACGGGAAGGGGAGGGGGGAAAAAAGGCTCACCAAGGTTAATAAAAAATTATACTAATAAAAGGAAAATAATATGTTAAAAAATGTATGTTAAAAATAAATTAAAGGAAGACATGGTGTATTCGCACTTGTAATTGTGCATTTTATGGTGATAGTCTATAATCATTGGTGGAGCCAATGATACACTACCAGGAAGCATATGGTCATATGAAGTTTTAATTTCTAATTTAAATTTTAATAAAATATGTATATGTTTTATGCTATTATAGTGGAACAATCCTGTTCTCTCTGTAGAGCATGCTTTGCACTATATAATTACGTAAAAGGGACTCACTCGGTGGCATCGCTGTGTTTACAGATATGTGGCCAGAGTTTGAAAGTCCCATTGTTTGGCTACCGGGAGACACAGGAGTGCTGCCTGTGTTTCCGGTGTCATGCTCCTGCAGTTTTTTCCTACAAATAGCTTGGTGCGTGATGTCCGGGTATTGCCTCCTATCCCTGTTGCTGCCTCGTATGGAGAAACGCAGCGTCGGGCGGAGCAATAGCATCTGACGTCACCACGCCCCAGCTGACTGGCCTGAGCCGCGGCTGGATGTTTGTTTGCTTGTAAACTTGTTCTGCTGAAAAGTTTTGGATGTCAGTAACCCTGCTTTTTCGAATAAAGGGATTTTGAGTTTTTTAAATATACTGCACCATGAAGCCTTTTTTCCATTGGGAGCGAATCCTGCCAATGAGAAAGATCAGTTTCAGCCCCTGGATGTCTTTGTGGGAGAGTGGATCTGCTGCTGGATTGGCTCCTGAATGCCGTGGATTTCTATGAGTGACCCCTGGTGTGCTGAGCTCTTATGATCTTCGTGACAGAGATCCATCTGATCCGGTAAGCGGCCTCTCTGTATGTTATTTTCCATCTGGTTGAAACATTGGATGAAGATTATCTTCTTTTTTTTCCCTGAATACAGCAAGTCATTATCAGCTGTTTTTTCTTGGGACATTATTGCCGTGTATTTGTATAAGTCACATTGAACTGTTTATCACTTGCACTTTATTTGCTTTTTATTTTGGTACCTATTTTTGATATCTGTTTTATAGCTGTGTGTTCCAGCTATTTTGTTAAATTGCAGCACCTGTCATACTAATTGGAAAAATATTTTTTCCCCTTTTGCTCTTTCCTTCTTTGTAAGGATTAATAATTATTGTTTTCAAGCATTTAGTCACTTTTTTGTGCTGCACCAGCATTCATAGGGATTTTTTGTAATTATTTGTGTTCTTTCTGCATTTTTGCACATATTAGCACAGTTTTCACTTGATAGCCTTTTTACACAGTGGGGGAAGCACGGATTGTCCACGCTTTACAGCACAATCAACTGCCTGCTGTGGTATTAGTATGAGAAAAGCAGCAATTGTCTTCAGTTAGTTTTAGGTGCACACTGTGCAGAGGACACAGTACACTAACTGAAAATACTTGCAGCTCCCTGCCTGTGGTTTTAGTATGAGAACACCACTAATTGTATTGAGGTACCTTTAGGTGAACGCTCTGCAAAGGACACAGTACATTACATGAAATTACTGCAGCTAGCACAATCACCTGCCTGCCAGTATAGAGAACGGATCCAGCTAAACTGAATACAGTGTGTAAATATATATACACAACACCTAGGATGCATATATATCCTCTAAACACTAACTGCAGCTAACTGACTCACCTGCCTGCTCTATCTAACTCAAAATAAATGACACGGTCTCTCTCTCTCTCTTTAACCTCTCTCTTTAACCACTGCAACACACTACACAAGGCCGCCACGGAGGCGGCCTTATATAGTGTGGGGCGTGTACTTAACCCCCTGAGACATAATTGGCCAAAGTCACCCTGGCTTTGGCCAATTATAGCTCTCCGGTTTTTTTGCGCGCTGTGATTGGTCAAAGCATGCGGCTCATAGTGCATGCTTGGCCAATCATCAGCCAGCAATGCACTGCAATGCCGCAGTGAATTATGGGCCGTGACGCGCCACTCGAATTTGGCGCGAACGGCCCATAATGTTCGAAATTAGTCGAACAGCCGAACAGGCGATGTTCGAGTCGAACATGGGTTTGACTCGAACTCGAAGCTCATCCCTACTAAGCACTCAACGTTATAGGAAGGCAACTAGAGCACTTACTATAAGTACAAAGACAACGCACCTGAGGGGAATATGTGGGAGCCCCCCTTCCCCCTCCCTTTCTTTTCTTTTTTTCCCATTCCTGGGGGGTGGGAATGGAGGGTTTAGAACGGGAGGAGGGGGGCTGTAGGAATATAATTAACATGATGGAGTATAACATAAGAGAGATCCAGGTCTGTGTCAAGTGTGTTTTATGTTTTATGAATGTATATGTATATATGCCCATGTATATTGTGACAGCAGGAAGGTAAAGTCACCTGGTTGCATCCAGGGGGGTAGATATATTTCGCCCAGATTCAGGCTTTACGCCGACTTATACAACTAGGTGGAGAGTTGTATAAGGCTAGTGGGCTCATGGATGACTCATACCTCTAGGGAGAGTGTGGGGCGTCGTACAGACAGGGAGTTGATGAGACCAGCTGAAGCTTGTCAGCTCATTTAGGCCTCTATAAGAACTCCCAGCTTCATTAGATGTTAGCTCATGCCTGGAACCAGACCTGTGTGGACTGTCTAGGGAGAGTGAACCCCTGTGCGGTGAGACAAAGCCTGTGTGGCTATTTGCTTGGACATTTAAAACCAGGGACTTAGGGACTAGGACAGCACTAGGCTGATCCCAGTTGTTAGTTAGGAAACCTGTATGTTTAGTCAGAGGTCAACTTGACCAGGATTTATTTTGGTTATGTTTCTTTTGCTTTGCTGTGTTTTGTCACTGTAAATAGAAAATAAACCGCACCTTTTTTGATTTTGAAAACCACAACCTCCGTTTGCTGGGCCTGTTTTGTGTGGGGAGCCCATCCCGGGGGTCACACACACCCGCTGCCGAGCTAACCCCCTCACAATATATATATATATATTATTTATTTATTTTATATATGGTCGTGAAACGAAATATTTGTCTGTATCTGTATAAAATTTTTTAATAAAAATAATTTTAACTGAATGAAAGGAGAGGCTCTTTCAAGGCGCTTTGCAGGCGCTATTTTTAGCGCTATAGCGCCTGCAAAGAGCCTCAATGTGAAAGCAGCCTAATAAATTAACAGAAGCTTGATCCCTGGGTTTAGAAGGAACGCCCAACCCATGGCTTTCCTTACACCTGAGGGCCTACTTCAGGATATTAAGTCCATAGCAGGAGTAGAACACTCATATTGCTACCTCTAATTCTGCTAGGAGGGTGATATGAAGGCCATTTACCGAGCCGTATTCTTTTTGGTTGGGTATACAGGTCAGTTGATAAGTTCTTATACTTCATCTTCAGGCCATAATACTCCTCTGACCAGAACTTCTCAAGTTCTTTCTAAACAGGATGATTTTTATAGCCTTCCTCCAGTGTGCTATAACCCTACTGGGCTTCAACCCCAGGAAATGATTTTGGCATCCCTGAATGTAAAGGGCTGAGGCTTTCTGACATCTGCAGCCAGATCTCCTTGCCCATCCATGGAAAGAAATGTCTGCAATAAATAGGTAAAACATGTATTATTTATATCACAAATATAAAGGCCATAGATTGTGTGCACAAGACAATACAGGCCGTCCCAGAGTTATGAACGGGCTAGGGACTGTAGGTTTGTTCTTAAGTTGAATATGTTCGTAAGTCGGAACAGCATGCGCAGAACGGCAGATATGTTGTTTTCCGATGTTCCGTTGAATGTGCCCGCCATCGAAAAGGTTCAGTCAAATGTGCCCGCTGTTGAAAAGTGGCCACGCAGCCGACCGTTCGTAAGTAGGAGTCGTTCGCAAGTCGGATGTTCGTAACTCGGGGACTTCCTGTAAATAGATTTAGCCAGAACAGACACAAGCATAGACAACAATGTTGTGTAACTGAGTGCGGCTATCTAAACCGACATATCAAATATGAATGGAAGAGACCCAAATCTGAACTTAAATGTTGTACATCTTTGAAGTATAACAAGCTAAATAAGAGATATGACCCGGAAAAAAAATCAAACAGTCTTCACTGTTTGGTTTTCTGATGTGCGGCCAAAATGTAAACACAGAAAGACGAGAGCAAACCTTAATGCTACGTATTTCTGAAGTGCAGGTAGCTAGGTCACAACTGATATAAATACAGAAATCCCCTTTACTGTGGTGTTTTACTGATGTACAACAAATAAGGCAATAAATATAAGACAGAAAAACACAACCCAACTTTAAATGTTGCATATTTCTGACGAACAACCAAATACAGTTATAAGATCAATATAAAACACGGAAAAGACACCAACTCCCATGTTGTGCATTTCTCATGTGCCGCAGGGTAAAATAAAATGAAACACAAGACACTCTTTACTGTTATGCAGTTCTGAAATGCAGCCAGATAGAGTCAAACTGAGAAAGGACACAAGCAACCTGCAGCATATTGTTTTTCTGAAGTGCAGTAAGGCAATATGAAATAGAAGGCACCAACAAGCTTCCATGTTGAGCAGCAACATAAAACAGAAAACAAAGACAGCCTTCACAGCTGTGATCTTTTCTGGAGTGCTGCAAAATAAGGCAATAACTCAATGATGTGTATTCCTGCTGTGCAGCAAAACATCAACCAGAAGGTACAGATAAGCTTAAGGCCCCCACCACACCCACAAGACCCACCTTGCAAGTTGGGACTGCAAGACGCATGACAAGACTTCCAAAGGGTACCATTCATGTCTGTGCAACTCCAGGTCACAGCGCCTCAAAAGCAGTCCCTGCACCACTCTGGTTTGACCTTAGTGCGACCCGAAGTCTCAAGATTACATCGGTACCGAGAAAAAAGTTGCAAAAAAAACGTGTAATTTCCAGTGGTATGCATGGCCTGTAATAAACTCTTTGCATCTACCAGGTCTCCCCTCTTCACTATAGTCACCCCTATTAATGTATTACAATAGGGCTTATAGAGAGGCTGGCAACCTACTGTTGCGATAAACACAGCGTCTCCACATAAAAAGGAGATGTGGATGGTGGTTTAGCAGAAGCTTCTGGGCTATTCGTTTCCAGACCCCAAAGGGGATGATCTCAAATGCCCAGAAACCACCTGGGATTTTGCTGCTTAAAGGGAAGTACTGACTGTTGTCATCTTCCCCCTTTGCCAGAGCCACTGGCTCGCTTTTCCATCCTTATGGTCTGCACACAAGGAGGAAAGCAAAGTTGCCCCCTCCAACTGCTGTCCCTCATGGGGAGGTGCTAAGTTAGGCTGTATCCTGAACTGCACCAGCAGTGTATACACTGGTGGGGGCGCAATGCCTTACTCTCCTCTTTACCATTAGAGGTGGTTTAGGCAGACACTCACTCTTCTGCACAACTTGTCCCACAGTAGGGAACTGGTGCCTCTTTAAGCTCTCTCTTCAGCCGCCACGTGGGTCGGCGTCTACTCCAGCGCTTCCTCTTCCCGGGGTCGCACCGCCACCCTCTACTTAGGAGGAAGACAGAAGGAGCCGAGAGGCAGAGACTTTTGAGTGGTGTATAACAGCGGCAGTTTACACCACTGTGACCGGATCGCTGATACAGTTTTATGGGCCACCTGTGAGAAGGATTGAGCCTGCAGGATATTTCAGCCCCAGGCCTGCCTATACCTACCTCACAGGGTTACCATCTGTCCCTCGGTCATGTGGTCAGGAAAAAAAAAAAGGTTTTCTGTATAGGGAGAAACACAATCAAAAACTGAGGATCAAGGGGATTGGTGTGGGCATAAAACAGGTGTGTTGTCCTCGAAGATGACTAGAGAAATATGCACATTTATTAATAAATTACAACCTCCACCATGCTTTTGTGAGTACAGAAAACCAACGAAGCAGCCGTATAAATAGTCCTTAATGCATTTTCTCAGTCTTACACTCTGGAAGAAATCATCAGACTGACAATATGCATTAGGCAGAGTCAGGCTTTGTGTGCATCGATCAGCAGCATTCAGCTGTGCATCGGGCAATGTCTTCTCTCAGAGTGTGGCTGGGTGTGTGTGAGACACAGAAAGGAGCACTCACTAATCACTGCTGTGATCCACTGGGGATATTTTGGATGCTTTAGGCTGGGTTCACAAATGTTCGGCTGCTCCGGAGCATTTCTGTTCACTGGTTCCGGTGCGATTCAGGGGAAAATTTTTCCCTGAATTCGCACCGGAGCCTGACCAAAAAATGCACAGGACTCTTTTTCAAAACGCACCGCAGCCGCCCCGGACATGTGTGAACCGGCTCCATTGAAAGCCGGTCACATTCACATGTAATGTGAATTGTATGTATGTTAAAAAATCATCCAATTTGCATATATGTGAACCCAGCATTTTTGCGCAATTTAAATGTGAGTACAGTGGAACCTTGGTTTAAGAGTAACTTGGTTTGAGAGCAATTTGATAACAATTTTTTTTTTTTTAATTCTGACTCGGTTTGCGGGTGTTGACTCGCAAGACGAGCAGAATTCAAGCTAAATAGGCCGGCAGTACCGCATTTGGCCTGAGGTACGGGGACGCAGGAGCCGAGCAGAGCCTATATAGGCCTGCAGTACCGCATTTGGCCTAAGGTACGGGGGCGCAGTAGCCGAGCAGAGCCGAACAGTGCCGATCGCAGCCGATCGCCGCCGTTCAGCAATGCTTGGAAAGACACGGAAATACTCAGTTTCAGTGCCTTTCCAATGTTTGCTGAGGTCAGCCGAAGTGTCCTCTGACCTTTTCGGCCTTTTCTGAGGCTCTCCCGCGCCCCCCCACCTCTGGCCGCATTCGGTATTGCATCCCATTGAAGTCAATGCGGAACAAATTATTTTTGTTTCCATTAACTTCAATGGGAAAACTCGCTTTGATATGCGAGTACTTTGGATTACGAGCATACTCCTGGAACGGATTATGCTCCTAATCCGAGGTTCAACTGTATAATGGCTTTGTAATAATAAAAGATTTTTAATCCTACGGTATCATTCTGTGTATGGCCTCTTCCTTTGTATGCTTGCTGGTGGAGAGATTACATGTAAACATCAGAAAACAACTCAGTGATTGAAGAGGTGGCTTTCATCTTTCTGGGATCTCATGAGTGCAATCTTTTTTTGCATATGTATTAAAAGCATAATATAAAAACCAAAACCAGCTGCACTAAAAAATTTAGTTACAGTGACAAAGAATAGTATGAGGAACAGCAGCTAGCACTGAAATGTTGGAACAACAGACAGTAATAAAAAACTACAAAAAGTGCAGCGCTTAAAAACAGATTGACAGTCCTGTAATGGTAATATATATAATATATATATAGTCTCTATAAAGAACCAAAACAATAATGGATCGGACCGAAGTATATCCAAAGGAGAGCCTCCACCAACACTGGTTCACCTTGCCTCTTACCGCTATGCATGGACCCACATTAGAGAGGTCAATCAGGTCTGTTCAAAACAGTCAGCTGGAGTGCCGTCTTAGAAGGATGTCTCTTAGTACTCTTACTGGATATATCCACTGCCCCAGGTCTGTCAGTCACTCACATCCATCCGTCACTCACAGGAAGGAACAAAAGTGCATATCATGATGCAGTATGTTCCAAAAGAGGTTTATTAAAAGTGGTAAAATATTGCACTCACATGATACAGGAAAATTGTAGGCATTGATTTAAATATGTAGATCGTTTTCAACCATCAAAATGGCCGCTGCATCCCAGTGCGCAATGTCAGCACAAGTCCTAGTCTCACCCGACGCGTTTCGTCATCAATGACGTCATCAGGGGAGTGGTTTACATCTGGCATCGAGCCTTATAAATACACATGACCGGGGCGGTTACCAGATAATTGTGTGCCAAACCAAGGAAAGGGAGGAGAAATATCTCCCATACCAAAGGAAATGAGCGTCTCCTGTGCGATCCACACACAGGAAGCCTAGGCTAGAAACAAAACGCCTCATATCAGCTCCATTTTAAAAATGGGCAAAATAGAGGGCAAATTATATTCACAATATAAATAATAATAATTTTATATTGTAAAGTGCTGCGTAAACTGTTGGCGCTATATAAATTCTGTATATTAATAATAAATAATATTCACAATAAAACCTTAAAAAAACATTTAATACATGCTCAAAGGTAAATCTATACCGATGAAGTGAAACTAATATTAGTATTTAAAAATGTATTTCATTTTAGAACAGTAAACTGCCAACGCAGATACTAGTCTAAGACTAACAGAGCTTTAATTGTGTAAACATATTCACGTCAGAACAGCGCACCGGGACCTGCCTGCAGCTTGTGGCTGGAAACCATACTGCAGCGCAATAAAAAACTCACAAGTCAAATACATAACATATAAACTTGAAAAATAATCATCATATAATATGAAAAGTATGGCAATATCTTTTGGTGAGTGCAAATCCGTGTGGGTAGAGGACAGCACATGGTGGATGGTTTGGAGTTTTAAGGGTGGATACTTGGTCACTATCACACAGGAGAGATAAAAGAAGCTTTGCTAAGTTTTTTCCTTTTTTTTTTTTTAAACAGTATCACTTTGTATTAGTTTAAGCTCATTCTGGGACACTTTTTTGGGGGGGATTTATACACACATTTATTATTGCTACTAGTTTTTAAGTGATATAATTTTATGAGAGCTGTCTTAACTGTTCCGATTTGTGTCGGTCCGAATTTGAAAATACCTTCTGCACTACTTTGGTCCAATTTGGGCACAATTTCAGCCTATTGGTTTGAATAGATTTGAATGGAAGCTGGGATCATTATCTTAACTGATCCGACTTGTGGCATGCGAGTTGTGCTGTATGGATCTTGAGGGGGAACCCCACGCCAAAATTAATAAAGAAAAATGCATAGGGTTCTCCCCCCCCAATCTATACCATGTCACAAGGGGGTGGGGTCTCAGGTTGACGTCCCCCTGATGGCCACGTCCCATGGCTATATAATAACTGTCAGACACCGGTCCTGACAACTGCGGGAGCCAGCGTCGGAGGAAGAAGAAGTCATCGGCGAAGGGAGAAGAACCAGGAGATGAAGTGGAGGGAGAAGAATTGGGAGAAGAACCGGAGGGAAAAGACCGGAGGAAGAAGACACGGCGCTACGACGGGGACATTCTTAATTTTTTAATAAAGGACTTTTCGAAAACCGTTTTTTTTTAACATTACACTTTTGTTGGGTGAATGGGAATGCCCGCAGACCCCCACAACCACCGGCCAGGGTTGTCGGGAAGAGGCCCCTGACAAGGTGCCCCCCTTGCCCCAAAGCACCCACCCCTGTTGAGGGCATGTGGCCTGGTAAGGTCCGGGGGGGCTTGCTTGTCCCCACCTCTTTCCTGACCTGCCGGGCTTCATGCTCAGATAGGGGTCTGGTATAGATTTTGGCAAAGAGACTGGTATGGTCTTGAGGGGGAGGCCCACACCATTTTTTTCTTTTATTTTGGGGTGAAGTTCCCTCTCAAGATCTATACTAGACTCAAAGGGCAAATGGGGGGGGGGGCTCCACAACGTTTTTTCTTATTTGGCATGAGGTTTCCTTCATAGCAGAAGCAAATAAATTGTTTTAATTTGTCAGAGAACAAGTCACAGTAATCTCAAAGTCGGATCCTGTTCATTAAAGTTGCATAGAAGTCGGGCCTGAAATAGCAGGGCAAAGCCGGATTGGAAGTCGTACAACTTTCGTGTTGGAGCGGTGTAAACGTAGCCTAAATGCAACCTCCAATGTCCCAGATGATCAAGAGAGAATAACCACTGATATAATCAATATTCTTAGAATGCATTTGTAATCTGCTCTCTGCTTTTAAAACTCTACATATCTTTAAAATGTGTTGATGTCTTCTGCTAAGCTTTACAAATTGATTTGCATTTCATTACATTGAATAATTATTTGAATAAATTCTGATTTCTATTTGTTTTATAGCGTTGATTTTCATTTGCTACTATTCAGATGAGATGCAACACAACCAAAACATTTTCCATGATTTTTATTTGAGATGACCCTGATCTGCTGTATTTGTTATGGATATTGCACCAGATGCTTTCTAGATATATGGATGGCAAATTACACAATTGTTCATATACTTTATGTAATAAAAATAATTCAGCTCTTGATTAAAAAAAGCACACAAAATGGTGTATATTCCTTAGCGAACTTGCTTTATTCATTACACTCGTTCACAAATTTATCAGTTGAATTAACCTGGCCCATAGCCCGAAGACATTACTGTGGATAAGTAAAGGAGATGCTAAACAGGAAAATTGGAGGAAGGGTGCCCCTGGGATAGTGTGGATTGGAATAAATTATGGATTGCCTCCAAAAGTATATAAAAATATAAAGATTTTTATTCGTACATATTTAACATATAAATAGAAATTACTTTAAAAAAAGGGAGAGAATATACACAATCATTGAAACCAGTTTGCATGAGGCACCTACTATTTAAGACATACAAGTCATATAACTAGTGGTGACAAAGCCGACATGTTTCGGATACTGGAGCTATCTCTGTGACAGCTTCCAATTAGTTCCTTCTTCAAGGTTCATACACTGGTTAAGAAACAGATTGGTCTCTATAAACGAGAGAAGCAACATCATGTATAGTAATTATATAATGTAATGTGAAACATTGACATGGTTTCCAATATTTTAATTTCTCCCATATGTGGGCAGTTAGAAAACAAATGATGCATAAACACAAAAAAAAAGGGGGGTTTTTAAAAATTGGATTTGGGAGGGGGGGGGGAAGGGGAAGGGGAAAGGAGAGGGAAAGGGAAAGAGACAACGAAATATGTGAGTGTTCATCTACAGATGCATTGATGCATATATGCTGTATATAAGTGTATGTCTATAAGATACAATGCATTTACATCAAGTTTATCCATAATATTGTATACATACATCTCAGATGATAGCGCAAAAGCCAGCCACTTGGAGGAATTGTCCCGATGATATAGAGCCCAGATGGATATGGTGCAACCAACATTTTTTAAATTAATGGTCGCACAAAGGCAGTGCAGCGACCGTATTAACAGAGCCAGGAGGACATAGCAGGGCCAGCCCAGAACAGCCCCTCAAAGCTCACAAGGAAGCCCCAAATTATAGCGGAGACCTATCACTGCCTCTCTGCAAGGACCTATATATAGAAATAGTAAGTAATAGTTTAGGGATCATATATTGTCCCAATAAACACAAATCATCCCAAAAATAGTAATATGTTTGAAATAAGCTTCATACCTGTTAGACCGGCGCAGGGACATCCATATTCTGGCTGTGCAGCAACTGGCAGAGCCAGGTGGACTTTTATATAGAGCTGTGGCTTATATTGCAGCCAATCAGCTCAGGTGGCAAAATGATGCCAAAAGCCGATGCGCCAATGGAAGGGGAAGCCAGAGACAGGACTGGGATAATTGTCCAATTAGAGAGTTTGGCCAAATATTAAAGAGAGGCGTGCATGACAAGTCCTCCGCACACGAGGGCCGCCCTCGATCCAAGCGGCGTCCGGCGTCACCGCGCACCGACGCCATCATAAAGCGTCAGACGTCGGCGCGGTGACGTCAGGCGTCGACCCGACCGCCAGCACAACAGAAAGGGCGGAAGTGAGTGAAGAAAGTTCTTCCGGTGCCCGCATACGACCGAGAAGCGAGCGCAAGGGCACCGCCATCAGCGCCATATAAAAATACGCCACCGGGAGGATAGGCAAAAAAATATAGCCGATCCAAAACCCCATACATAGTGACAGTGTACAAAATGTACCCTCCATCCCATATGTCCACAAATCGTTAGGACAGGGAGAGGGATCATACACACACAGCCGTCCATTGCTCAACAAAGGAGAGCAATCAGCCCCCAATAAATTGAAAAATTGAGGGCTATTTTTGTGCTGGGGAGCGTCAGTGGGCCAAATGGGCGAACCCCGAACACTTCCTCAGACTCAAATATGTTAAAGTATATAATGCAGTTGTTGTTTGATTGTTTTTTTAATATTACATAATGTATAATAAAAGTAAGCACCAATATCCAGTGGGCAAATCATCGGGTGAGTTCCACCAATTACATCGAATCTTGATTTAATCTGTGTGTATATATTATACAGAAATTTTAACATCACTATATGGTAAACACACATCAACACATTATTACATGTTGTTATAAGATTGTTCATCATTGGATTGTTGGACAGTAATTCATACATATTTTTCTCTCAAAAGGAGAGGAAAAGAGTGCAAAAAAAATAAATAAAAAAGAGAGAGGGGGGGGGGGGGACCACCCATTCTGCTCAGTTCAGCAGCTCCCTATCAAATTTTCCAGATGTGAATCCTGGTAGGAAGGGTTTAAAATTAATGGCCTGGTTCAAACCGGGGGGTGAGGTGGCGTTAAGGGTCGAGATCCACCTCAGCTCCTTTTGAAGGAGGTGCTTGTTAAAGTCACCCCCTTGGGGGCTGCGGTGGACCCTGTCCAAAACTAACACTTCAAATTTTGGTACGTTGTCTCCATGGACTTGGGCAACATGTCTGCCGAGAGGGAGATCAGGATCTTTATCCCTCATACCTTTCAGGTGTCGGTAGATTCTTTGCCATAGTTTTTGTATGGTCTTGCCCACATAGAAGCAATTACAACTACAAATCAGGAGATATACTACAGATATACTACATCAGTTTTTTTTTTGCACTCTTTTCCTCTCCTTTTGAGAGAAAAACATGTATGAATTACTGTCCAACAATCCAATGATGAATAATCTTATAACAACATGTAATAATATGTTGATGTGTGTTTACCATATAGTGATGTTAAAATTTCTGTATAATATATACACACAGATTAAATCAAGATTCGATGTAATTGGTGGAACTCACCCGATGATTTGCCCACTGGATATTGGTGCTTACTTTTATTATACATTATGTAATATTAAAAAACCAATCAAACAACAACTGCATTATATACTTTAACATATTTGAGTCTGAGGAAGTGTTCGGGGTTCGCCCATTTGGCCCACTGACGCTCCCCAGCACAAAAATAGCCCTCAATTTTTCAATTTATTGGGGGCTGATTGCTCTCCTTTGTTGAGCAATGGACGGCTGTGTGTGTATGATCCCTCTCCCTGTCCTAACGATTTGTGGACATATGGGATGGAGGGTACATTTTGTACACTGTCACTATGTATGGGGTTTTGGATCGGCTATATTTTTTTGCCTATCCTCCCGGTGGCGTCTTTTTATATGGCGCTGATGGCGGTGCCCTTGCGCTCGCTTCTCGGTCGTATGCGGGCACCGGAAGAACTTTCTTCACTCACTTCCGCCCTTTCTGTTGTGCTGGCAGTCGGGTCGACGCCTGACGTCACCGCGCCGACGTCTGACGCTTTATGATGGCGTCGGTGCGCGGTGACGCCGGACGCCGCTTGGACCGAGGGCGGCCCTCGTGTGCGGAGGACTTGTCATGCACGCCTCTCTTTAATATTTGGCCAAACTCTCTAATTGGACAATTATCCCAGTCCTGTCTCTGGCTTCCCCTTCCATTGGCGCATCGGCTTTTGCCATCATTTTGCCACCTGAGCTGATTGGCTGCAATATAAGCCACAGCTCTATAAAAAAGTCCACCTGGCTCTGTCAGTTGCTGCACAGCCAGAATATGGCAGAATATGGATGTCCCTGCGCCGGTCTAACAGGTATGAAGCTTATTTCAAACATATTACTATTTTTGGGATGATTTGTGTTTATTGGGACAATATATGATCCCTAAACTATTACTTACTATTTCTATATATAGGTCCTTGCAGAGAGGCAGTGATAGGTCTCCGCTATAATTTGGGGCTTCCTTGTGAGCTTTGAGGGGCTGTTCTGGGCTGGCCCTGCTATGTCCTCCTGGCTCTGTTAATACGGTCGCTGCACTGCCTTTGTGCGACCATTAATTTAAAAAATGTTGGTTGCACCATATCCATCTGGGCTCTATATCATCGGGACAATTCCTCCAAGTGGCTGGCTTTTGCGCTATCATCTGAGATGTATGTATACAATATTATGGATAAACTTGATGTAAATGCATTGTATCTTATAGACATACACTTATATACAGCATATATGCATCAATGCATCTGTAGATGAACACTCACATATTTTGTTGTCTCTTTCCCTTTCCCTCTCCTTTCCCCTTTCCCCTCCCCCCCTCCCAAATCCAATTTTTAAAAACCCCCCTTTTTTTTTTTCTTTGTTTATGCATCATTTGTTTTCTAACTGCCCACATATGGGAGAAATTAAAATATTGGAAACCATTTCAATGTTTCACATTACATTATATAATTACTATACATGATGTTGCTTCTCTCGTTTATAGAGACCAATCTGTTTCTTAACCAGTGTATGAACCTTGAAGAAGGAACTAATTGGAAGCTGTCACAGATATAGCTCCAGTATCCGAAACATGTCGGCTTTGTCACCACTAGTTATATGACTTGTATGTCTTAAATAGTAGGTGCCTCATGCAAACTGGTTTCAATGATTGTGTATATTCTCTCCCTTTTTTTTAAAGTAATTTCTATTTATATGTTAAATATGTACGAATAAAAATCTTTATATTGTTATATACTTTTGGTGGCAATCCATAATTTATGCCAATCCACACTATCCCAGGGGCACCCTTCCTCCAATTTTCCAAATTTACCGGGATGTGATTGGAATCAATGGTAATTTGCCTTTTACCTGCTGGTTAATAGCTTCATCTCCAAAAATCAATATGCTAAACAGGAACGACAATCCATTATTATCAATTACATTTTTTGTTGCATCACAACTATGAAATCTAGCTGGCAGCAATTGAATAAGGAGTATATTACTTGAGTTATCAAATTCAGATCCCCTTTTTGTAACCTCAATATTTGTTACATAACAAGATAAAAATTTGAAAAACGAAAAACAAGATACAAATAAGTTGGACTTTTATTATGTGATATATTTTGTTTTATGAGGTAGCCCAGGAACATCAGCCATCCAAGTTGGAAAAAACAAGCAGTCTTTTTATTGGTATCTCCAAAACAAACTCAAAGAGCTTTCTTTGGCCAAAATTACAGCAAAAAACAGTGCCTAGTTCAGGTATAAAAAAAGGAATCACATCACAGGCTCATCACCAATCTCTCAGTCCCAATCTGGGTTAGGATTCCTCTGTGTATCAGGGTAATGGACAGGCTGTAGGGGTTAGCAACAAGCGTCTCAATTTCCAGAGGGGTCACCCTTGCTCACAACCTGTCCTCCCTGCCTCATTGACACAAGTGCTGATTCCTTCCTGCTGCCTTTCAAGACTTCCTTTGCTGTGGCTGAACCCCCTCAGAACCAGAGCCCTTGTAGTCAGGGTTTGGTGGTCCTTCCCTCCCAAAACTCTTCAAACTCCTGAAGTTCCAGGTCCCCGATAGTACTCTGTGCATTGATAAGTGTCACGAGCCGGACTGACGGCTAGTGGGAATACAGGAGGTGGATCCTCTGTACCAGAGAGGGGATGGCATGGGTCGTACTGAGGGACCGGTTCTAAGCAGCTACCGGTTTTCACCAGAGCCCGCCGCAAAGCGGGATGGACTTGCTGCGGCGGTAGCAACCAGGTCGTGTCCTCCAGTAGCGACTCCACCTCTCTGGCGGCTGAGATAGGCGCGGTACAAAAGGACTAGGCAGAGGCAAGGTCAGACATAGCAGAGGGTCAGGGCAAGCGGCAATGGTTCGTAGTCAGAGACAATGGCAGCAGGTCAGATACACAGGCAAGGCAACTCACAAAACGCTTCCACAGGGTACTAAGACAACAAGATCCGGCAAGGACAGGAAGGGGAAGTGGGTTTATATATGTTTTGGGTGTGCACACAGTAATTGGACCAGGCACCAATCAATGGTGTGCTGGCCCTTTAAATCTTAGAAGGCCGGCGCGCGCGCGCCCTAGAGCGCAGCGGGGCCGCGCGCGCCGGGAAGGAGCAGGAGGGGGAAGGTGAGTAGGATGGGATGCGATCCGCAGACGGAGATGTGCCGCCAGTGACAGAGCAGCGCCCACGGCCAGGAGGGCTGACCGGGGCGCTGCAGGGGGACCGACGCCGTGAGCGCTCCGGGAAGGATGGGACACCCGGAGCGCTCGCGTTACAGTACCCCCCCCTTAGGTCTCCCCCTTTTCTTGGAACCCAAGAATCTACGGATGAGCTCCTTGTCTAAAATGTTGGTCTCAGGCTCCCAGGATCTCTCTTCAGGACCACAGTTCTCCCAATCAATTAAAAAAAATATTTTACCTCGGATGACCTTGGAGGCGAGGATTTCTTTCACCGAGAAGACATCGGAAGAACCAGAGACAGGAGCAGGAGCAGTGACCTTGGGGGAAAATCGGTTAAGAATGAGGGGTTTGAGAAGAGACACATGAAAAGAATTGGGGATACGAAGAGGAGGAAGATGGAGTTTGTAAGAGACAGAATGGATTTGGTTTTTGATTTTAAAAGGTCCGAGGTAACGAGGGCCCAGCTTGTAGCTACGTACCCGAAACCGAACATATTTGGAGGAGAGACACACTTTGTCACCCGGGACATAGACAGGAGGAATTCTTCTTTTTTTATCTGCATGTCTCTTCATGCGGGCAGAGGCCAGTGATAGCGACTTTTGAGTCTCTTTCCAGATAGAGGTGAAGTCTTGAGTTAATTCATCCACGGCAGGAACTCCAGAAGAAGTGGGGATGGGGAGGGGGGCAATGGGTGACGGCCGTAGACCACAAAGAAAGGTGATTTGGAGGACGATTCAGAGTTCTTGAAATTGTATGAGAATTCTGCCCAGGGTAATAGGTCGACCCAATCGTCTTGACGGGCGGAGACAAAATGTCGTAAGTAGTCACCAATGACCTGGTTAACTCTCTCCACCTGTCCATTGGATTGCGGGTGATAAGCGGAAGAAAAATTCAACTTAATCTTTAGTTGAGTACAGAGAGCTCTCCAAAATTTGAGATGAATTGAACGCCTCTATCAGAGACGATATGTGAGGGTAGCCCATGGAGACGGAAAATTTGAAGAAAAAAATGCTTTGCCAACTGGGGTGCAGTAGGCAGACCAGGAAGCGGGACAAAATGAGCCATTTTCGAAAAGCGGTCAACGACCACCCAGATGACAGTGTTACTATGAGACAAAGGAAGGTCCGTGATGAAATCCATGGCAATGTGGGACCATGGTTGTTCAGGCACAGGTAGAGGAAGGAGAAGACCTGCAGGCTTCTGGCGTGGAGTCTTGTCACGTGCACAGATAGTGCAGGCCCGTACAAAGTCAGTCATATCTTTTTCCTGGGTAGGCCACCAATAGTGTCTGGCCATCAATTGTATGGATTTTTTGATCCCAGCGTGACCGGCTAGATGGGAGGAATGGCCCCACCTGAGTATCTGGAGACGAAGGCGTGGAGGAACTAAAGTTTTTCCTGGAGGAACTGGCATCAGAGACGCAGGAGCAGAGGAAATCAGACACTCAGGGGGTACGATGTGTTGAGGGGGAGTCCCGGTTTCAGAGGCATCGGAGGAACGGGACAAGGCATCAGCCCTGACATTCTTGTCTGCAGGACGAAAATGGATCTGGAAATTGAACCGGGCAAAGAACAATGACCACCTGGCCTGGCGAGGATTTAAGCGCTGAGCGGACTGAAGGTAGGACAAATTTTTATGGTCAGTGTAGATGGAGATAGGGTGAAGGGATCCTTCCAGGAGATGTCTCCACTCTTCTAATGCCAGCTTGATGGCCAACAGTTCACAGTCACCTATGGAATAGTTTTTTTCAGGAGGGGAGAAGGTTTTAGAGAAAAAAACACACGTGACGTTTCTTCCTTTAGCGGTTTTTTGAAGAACAGCAGCTCCGGCTCCTACCGAGGAGGCGTCAACTTCAAGGAAGAACGGCTTTGTGGGGTCTGGTCGAGACAGGACAGGAGCAGAGGAGAAGCCGGTCTTAAGGCGAGTAAAGGCTTCTCCCGCTTGAGGCGGCCAGGACCTTGGATTCACGTTTTTCTTAGTCAGTGCCCCTATAGGAGCAACGATGGTGGAGAAGTGGGGTATGAACTGACGATAGTAGTTGGCGAATCCAAGGAAGCGTTGGATAGCACGGAGTCCAGAGGGGCATGGCCAATCCAAGACTGCGGAGAGCTTGTCAGGGTCCATTTGTAGGCCTTGTCCTGAGACCAGATAACCTAGGAAAGGAAGGCTGCTGCGCTCAAAAAGGCATTTTTCAAATTTAGCGTAAAGATGATTTACGCGGAGGCGCTGGAGCACTTGACGGACATGGAGCCGATGTTCCTCAAGGTTGGTAGAGAAGATTAGGATGTCGTCAAGATAGACAACCACACAGGTATACAGTAAGTCCCGAAATATTTCATTGACAAAATCCTGAAAGACTGCAGGAGCGTTGCAAAGTCCGAAAGGCATGACGAGATATTCAAAGTGACCCTCTCTGGTGTTAAATGCGGTTTTCCATTCATCTCCTTCACGGATTCTGATGAGGTTATAAGCGCCCCTGAGGTCCAATTTCGAAAAAACTTTTGCTCCGCGCAGACGGTCAAAGAGCTCCGAGATGAGAGGCAGAGGGTAGCGATTTTTAATAGTGATTTTATTGAGACCACGATAGTCTATGCAAGGGCGTAGTGATCCGTCCTTCTTGGCAATGAAGAAGAACCCCGCTCCGGCTGGAGAAGATGATTTCCTAATAAAACCTCTTGAGGTTCTCCTGTATGTAATCAGTCATGGCCTTGGTTTCAGGAGAGGAGAGAGGGTAAATTCTGCCACGGGGTGGTGTAGTACCTGGGAGCAAGTCAATGGGGCAGTCGTAGGGTCTATGTGGTGGTAAGACCTCCGCCTGTTTTTTGCAAAAGGCATCAGAAAAGTCCTGATAGGCCTTGGGAAGGCCGGGCAAAGGAGTAGCGATGGGAACTTGACTGGGGGTTACAGACTTAAGACAATGCTTGTGGCAGGAGTAGCCCCAGGATTTGATGTCCCCAGTGGTCCAGTCGAGGGTAGGAGAGTGGCGCTGGAGCCAGGGTAGGCCAAGAAGGATGTCAGAAGTACAGTTCGGCAAAACAAAGAATTCAATTTTTTCTTGGTGAAGAACACCAACGGACATGAGCAGGGGTTCGGTGCGGTAACGCACGGTACAATCCAGATTCTCTCCATTTACAGAGGAAATGAAGAAGGGTTTGATGAGACGGATAACAGGAACGTTGAACCTGTTGATGAAAGAGGCTTCAATAAAGTTTCCTGCAGAACCAGAGTCCAGGAAGGCCACCGCAGAGAAGGGGGAGCCAGCAGAAGGGGAAATCCGCACAGGAATAGTCAGACGTGGAGAGGAAGAATTCACACCTAGTAACGCCTCTCCCACGTTCACTAGGTGCGGGCGTTTCCCTGACGTAGAGGACGAATAGGGCAGTCCTTTAGGAAATGTTCAGAGCTCGCACAATAAAGGCATATGTTCTCATTCCTACGGCGAGTCCTCTCTTGTAGGGTCAGGCTGTCAAGGTCACCTGTGGCCAGGTGACAGATGCACACCGTAGGGGGACAGGAGTGCACCGCAAGGTAGTGAACCCTATGGCTGACTGCTGCGGATAGGAAACTGGGTGGTTGTGGAAAGCGGGACCAGAGGAGCACAACCGGGATCCTAACGGAAGCTAGAGCCAAGATTCCCCAGGGCGCGGAGTCTAAGACCCAGCAGGTCTTCTCCAGGGCCTCTAGTGGTGAGGATGTTATGCTGCAGGCTGGGACCAGGTCGCGGCCCCTGGAGTTTCCTAGCTCACGCCCCGTAGGATAAGGGGAAAAGAGGGGAAGCAGCAGCACAAGATATGAGAGAACCGAATAACAAGCTGAAGGTCAGGGGCCACAAGCAGACAAGGATAACGAAAGAACGAGCCGAAGGTCAAGGGTCACGAGCAGACAGGGATAGTCGGGGACAAGCCAAATATGTAACAGAGAGACAGACGTAGCACACGGCAGGCAGGAACCCAAACACACAATGCCTAACAAACACGTTGATCAGCAAAGCAGGCTTGCAGTGCACAGGTTAATATAGTGTTCTGTGATAGGGCCTGGGGTGGAGTCTGGCTGGGAGGAGATTATAAAGGAAGCCAGGTGAAAGGGCTCAGGCCTCTAAGATGAACACATGGGAAGGAAGGTAAGCTGACAGACAAACACTACTGCATATCCATGACACAGGCGAGATCGGTCCACCTGCATGGCCTCCTCGACGGAAGGCATAGTATCAGGATGCGTTGGATTCAGGAAGAGAGGAGCCAGGCGCGGATAACGCCTGGTGCGAACAAGATCTTTCTCCTGGCGAAGCTCTTGGCGTCTTTCAACGTAGCGTATGTCAATGCGGGTAGCTAAGAGGATGAGCTCCGTCAGGGAGGAGGGTATCTCTCGTGCGGCCAGACAATCCTTGATGTGGCTGGATAAACCTTTCTTGAAGGTTGCGCAGAGAGCCTCATAATTCCAGGCTAGCTCTGAGGCCAGTGTGCGGAACTGTATGGCATATTCGCCCACAGTGGAGTTTCCTTGGACAAGGTTAAGCAGGGCGGTTTCAGCGGATGAGGCTCGGCCTGGTTCATCAAAAACGCTACGAACCTCAGCGAGGAAGGACTGAACGGTGGCTGTAGCAGGGTCATTGCGGTCCCAGAGTGGCGTGGCCCAGGCCAAGGCCTTCCCAGACAACAGACAGACCACGAATGCCACCTTAGACCGTTCTGTGGAAAACTGGTCTGACATCATCTCAAGATGCAGGGAACATTGGGACAAGAATCCCTGGCACCTCCTAGGATCCCCGTCAAATTTCTCCGGAAGAGACAAGCGGATCTTCGAGGTAGTAGCGACAGCTCGGGGAGGGGAAGATGCTGGAGCTTGTGGCGGCAGACCCTGCTCTATCATGGCGGTCAACTGCGACAGCTGCTGTCCTTGTTGGGCAATCAATTGCGACTGCTGGGCAACCACGGTAGTGAGATCAGCGAGACTAGGCAGCGGCATGTCAGCGGGATCCATGGCCGGATCTACTGTCACGAGCCGGACTGACGGCTAGTGGGAATACAGGAGGTGGATCCTCTGTACCAGAGAGGGGATGGCACGGGTCGTACTGAGGGACCGGTTCTAAGCAGCTACCGGTTTTCACCAGAGCCCGCCGCAAAGCGGGATGGACTTGCTGCGGCGGTAGCAACCAGGTCGTGTCCTCCAGTAGCGACTCCACCTCTCTGGCGGCTGAGATAGGCGCGGTACAAAAGGACTAGGCAGAGGCAAGGTCAGACGTAGCAGAGGGTCAGGGCAAGCGGCAATGGTTCGTAGTCAGAGACAATGGCAGCAGGTCAGATACACAGGCAAGGCAACTCACAAAACGCTTCCACAGGGTACTAAGACAACAAGATCTGGCAAGGACAGGAAGGGGAAGTGGGTTTATATATGTTTTGGGTGTGCACACAGTAATTGGACCAGGCACCAATCAATGGTGCGCTGGCCCTTTAAATCTTAGAAGGCCGGCACACGCGCGCCCTAGAGTGCAGCGGGGCCGCGCGCGCCGGGAAGGAGCAGGAGGGGGAAGGTGAGTAGGATGGGATGCGATCCGCGGACGGAGATGTGCCACCGCGTGGATCGTATCCCCACCGGTGACAGAGCAGCGCCCACGGCCAGGAGGGCTGACCGGGGCGCTGCAGGGGTACCGATGCCGTGAGCGCTCCGGGAAGGATGGGACACCCGGAGCGCTCGGCGTTACAATAAGTTCCTAACAATCAGTCCTCTCTTTCCAACCGGATTACCCCAGAACCTCTCACCCTGCATGGGTGAGAACCCCTAAGTATTCAGCCCAGTCTTCAAACTTTCCCCCTTAAAAAGGACCACAAATCAAATATTGGGGAAATATACCTGCTGTTCAGGACACATCCCTGATGTCCTGTACAATTTATAGAAAAAATGCATTTTCATTTAAATCAACAAACTCTATTTCCTTATCTTAAAGGGGGCCAGCAAGATGTCAGAATACAGGTAAATCCTGTAAACCAGGGATATGCAATTAGCGGACTTCCAGCTGTTGCAGAACTACAAGTCCCATGTGGCATAGCAACAGCTGGAGGTCAGCTAATTGCATATCCCTGCTGTAAACAAAAACTACCATTCTGCTACTTTGTATTTTTCTTGAGCAGAAACATCTTAAGAGTGGTAATGAAGTCTATTATTTTTCCTAAAATAAAAAAGTAGTTATACTTACCTGCTCTGTGAAATGGTATTGCACAAAGCATTCTCTTACCTACTCTTCTGGGGTCCCCCGCTGGCGCTCTCTGCTTCTCCTCTTTTGCGAGTGCCCTCAGAGCAAGCCAGGTGCTATTGGGGCACTCGTGTGGGCACACTCCCGAGCCGTGAGAAGAGGAAGAGGGGAGAATATTGCTGCAGATGGGCCTGGCGCTGGATCAAGAAAAAAAGCGTTTATGGAGTTTCAGGGGCGATAAACTACTGGGACATTTTTTACCTTAAGGCAGGTAAAAAATGTCTTGACTTTAGAATCACCTTAGGATGATCATTGAAACTTGATCCAGAACACCAATACCACTTAATAGGTCAATAACTTCAGCAGCGCAAGTGGTGGCAACCCAATATAAAGTCTAAAATATCTACAAAGACCGCACCAAACTTCTGCAGGATCTGCTGATATGCAATGGACATACAATACTGCATGTTTGGAGGAAAATTGAATGTCAACAAAACTAAACTAGTTGTGGTTTACAAAATTAGGCCTCATGCACACAAACATTTATATGCTTAAAAGTCTTCTAGCGAAAAATCTCCAGAGCATTCCTGCTCCAGAGGAGCTGCAGGTGTCGCATAAAGCTGCTAATACAGGTGAACCTGTGCATGTGCGTAGTGCATGATTACACAAAGACAAGTGTGATGCATTTGGGGAAGTACTCTGTACATGCATGCGTGGATAAACGCTGATACAGAAGTGATGGAAACTTATATGTAGTACAGCCATGTACAACTATGCAAAAGTGATGTGACGAGTACAGCCGTGTACACTACAGTCATTTACTTGTATTGGCCAAAGATCTACATGAGTGCCAAAGTGCGCAAATTAGCTTGCATATCTGACACTGGGTTTTGGCACCAGAGCATTATTTAACCACTTCATGTCCAGGGCAATTGTTTAATTTTTCACACACAATAAAAATCAGCATTGTTTTGTAAGACAACTACTTAGACATTTACATTTCTGAAAACAGGGGCCCTGGAAAATATGGTGGCAGTTACATTTTTTTTATGTCTCACAATATTTGCACAGATGTTTATCAAATGTATATTTTAGTGTGCAGAAACACAATATAATACCCAATATTTTGTAAAATATAAAAGGATGGAGTTGCATTAAGCAAATAGTTACCAACCATGTCAAAGATCAGAGCTGCATGCGCCCATGAAATGGTGAAACACTACAATACCAAAAAAAAAAATTGACATTTTAAAAGCCTTTATAGGTTATCAGTAGGGATGAGCTTCGTGTTCGAGTCGAACATACGTTCGACTCGAACATCGGCTGTTCGATCGTTCGACGAAGATCGAACGATTTGGGCCGTTCGCGCCAAATTCGAGTGACGCGAACGGCCCACAATGCACTACGCCATCGCAGTGTCATCCAGGCGCTGTGATTGGCCAAGCATGCACTGTGACCCCGCATGCTTGGCCAATCACAGCGCCGGCAGCGAGGAGAGCAATGATTGGCCACAGGCAGGATGCCTGTGGCCAATTATTGCTGAGGGTGTTTAGTACACGCCCCACACTATAAAAGGCCGCCAGCACGGCGGCCTAGTGTAGTGTGTTCCGGAGCAGGGATAGAGCAGCATAGGCAGGGACAGTGACTGTTATTTCTTTCTTGCTTAACCTGGATTCCTTTAGTTTAGGGAAAGAGAAGGATAGGTAGGGAGAGTGTCAGTGTGTTTTGTGCTTGTGCTATAGTGTGCTTAAAAAAAACATTTATTCTAGGGACAGAAAACTGTAGGTAGGGACAGTGTCAGTTTCTTTCACTCTGCAAGTCCTTGTTTCCAGGGACCTGGAAGGACAGTGAGTGAATTGTCCTTGTGCTATATTGTGCTTAAAAAAACATTTATTCTAGGGACAGAAAACTGTAGGTAGGGAGAGTGTCAGTTTCTTTCACTCTGCAAGTCCTTGTTTCCAGGGACCTGTAAGGACAGTGAGTGAATTGTCCTTGTGCTATATTGTGCTTAAAAAAAACATTTATTCTAGGGACAGAAAACTGTAGGTAGGGAGAGTGTCAGTTTATTTCACTCTGCAAGTCCTTGTTTCCAGGGACCTGTAAGGACAGTGAGTGAATTGTCCTTGTGCTATATTGTGATTAAAAAAAACATTTTTTCTAGGGACAGAAAACTGTAGGTAGGGAGAGTGTTTTTTTTCTTTCACTCTGCAAGTCCTTGTTTCCAGGGACCTGTAAGGACAGTGAGTGAATTGTCCTTGTGCTATATTGTGATTAAAAAAAACATTTTTTCTAGGGACAGAAAACTGTAGGTAGGGAGAGTGTTTTTTTTCTTTCACTCTGCAAGTCCTTGTTTCCAGGGACCTGTAAGGACAGTGAGTGAATTGTCCTTGTGCTATATTGTGCTTAAAAAAACATTTATTCTAGGGACAGAAAACTGTAGGTAGGGAGAGTGTCAGTTTATTTCACTCTGCAAGTCCTTGTTTCCAGGGACCTGGAAGGACAGTGAGTGAATTGTCCTTGTGCTATATTGTGATTAAAAAAAACATTTTTTCTAGGGACAGAAAACTGTAGGTAGGGAGAGTGTTTTTTTTCTTTCACTCTGCAAGTCCTTGTTTCCAGGGACCTGTAAGGACAGTGAGTGAATTGTCCTTGTGCTATATTGTGATTAAAAAAAACATTTTTTCTAGGGACAGAAAACTGTAGGTAGGGAGAGTGTTTTTTTTCTTTCACTCTGCAAGTCCTTGTTTCCAGGGACCTGTAAGGACAGTGAGTGAATTGTCCTTGTGCTATATTGTGCTTAAAAAAAACATTTTTTCTAGGGACAGAAAACTGTAGGTAGGGAGAGTGTTTTTTTTCTTTCACTCTGCAAGTCCTTGTTTCCAGGGACCTGTAAGGACAGTGAGTGAATTGTCCTTGTGCTATATTGTGCTTAAAAAAAACATTTATTCTAGGGACAGAAAACTGTAGGTAGGGAGAGTGTCAGTTTATTTCACTCTGCAAGTCCTTGTTTCCAGGGACCTGGAAGGACAGTGAGTGAATTGTCCTTGTGCTATATTGTGCTTAAAAAAACATTTATTCTAGGGACAGAAAACTGTAGGTAGGGAGAGTGTCAGTTTATTTCACTCTGCAAGTCCTTGTTTCCAGGGACCTGTAAGGACAGTGAGTGAATTGTCCTTGTGCTATATTGTGCTTAAAAAAAACATTTATTCTAGGGACAGAAAACTGTAGGTAGGGAGAGTGTTTTTTTTCTTTCACTCTGCAAGTCCTTGTTTCCAGGGACCTGTAAGGACAGTGAGTGAATTGTCCTTGTGCTATATTGTGATTAAAAAAAACATTTTTTCTAGGGACAGAAAACTGTAGGTAGGGAGAGTGTTTTTTTTCTTTCACTCTGCAAGTCCTTGTTTCCAGGGACCTGTAAGGACAGTGAGTGAATTGTCCTTGTGCTATATTGTGCTTAAAAAAAACATTTATTCTAGGGACAGAAAACTGTAGGTAGGGAGAGTGTCAGTTTATTTCACTCTGCAAGTCCTTGTTTCCAGGGACCTGGAAGGACAGTGAGTGAATTGTCCTTGTGCTATATTGTGATTAAAAAAAACATTTTTTCTAGGGACAGAAAACTGTAGGTAGGGAGAGTGTTTTTTTTCTTTCACTCTGCAAGTCCTTGTTTCCAGGGACCTGTAAGGACAGTGAGTGAATTGTCCTTGTGCTATATTGTGCTTAAAAAAAACATTTATTCTAGGGACAGAAAACTGTAGGTAGGGAGAGTGTCAGTTTATTTCACTCTGCAAGTCCTTGTTTCCAGGGACCTGGAAGGACAGTGAGTGAATTGTCCTTGTGCTATATTGTGATTAAAAAAAACATTTTTTCTAGGGACAGAAAACTGTAGGTAGGGAGAGTGTTTTTTTTCTTTCACTCTGCAAGTCCTTGTTTCCAGGGACCTGGAAGGACAGTGAGTGAATTCTCCTTGTGCTATATTGTGCTTAAAAAAAACATTTATTCTAGGGACAGAAAACTGTAGGTAGGGAGAGTGTCAGTTTATTTCACTCTGCAAGTCCTTGTTTCCAGGGACCTGGAAGGACAGTGAGTGAATTCTCCTTGTGCTATATTGTGCTTAAAAAAAACATTTATTCTAGGGACAGAAAACTAGGTAGGGAGAGTGTCAGTTTATTTCACTCTGCAAGTCCTTGTTTCCAGGGACCTGGAAGGACAGTGAGTGAATTGTCCTTGTGCTATATTGTGATTAAAAAAAACATTTTTTCTAGGGACAGAAAACTGTAGGTAGGGAGAGTGTCAGTTTCTTTCACTGTGAAAGTCCTTGTTTCAAGGGACAGAGAAGGACACCTGAAGGTAGCCCTTATTGCTTTTTTCCCATCTCCCTGCAGGCCATCTATTAGAATGTCTGGAAGGCAAAAAAGGAGAGGCAGACAGTCAGGAGGCAATAAAAGAGGGCAAGCAGGCTCTGTGTCTGGGGGCAACAGTGCTGGTCGTGGACGCGGTGCATTGTCATCAGCACATGGCCATGGGACACGCTTGTCCTTCTTTTCGGCAGCTGGACATGTTGAGCCACATCATGCCGAAGACTTGGTAGAGTGGATGACCAAGCCCTCCTCCTCCTCCTCATCCTCTCTCACCCAGGCTCAGGGTACTGGAAAAGCAGCTGCCAAAGCGTCGTCTTCCCTGGTATCAATGTCAGACAAATCATCAGTCACTCCTTCCCTAGACCCACCATGTCCTCCTCCTGAGGAGTCCCCCGAACTGTTTCAGCACAGTGTTGGGTACATGCTCCAGGAGGATGCCCAGCGTTTCGAAGGGTCTGATGATGAAACCCAGCTAGAGGAAGGCAGTAGCGTGAGAGCAGACAGAGGGGATGCTCAAGAAGGACACCAATCTGGCAGTCATGTTCCAGCAGCTGCAGCATACTGCCAGATTGGCTCCAGTGATGAGGAGGGAGGGGATGATGAGGTCACTGACTCCACGTGGGTGCCTAATAGGAGAGAGGAGGAGGAGGAGGATGAGGAGGAGGCACATCTCCAACGAGGCAGGATGCCCTTTGGTGGCCAGCGTAAGGGCAGTACACCGACGGAATCACACCGCAGAGCTCCGCCTGTGCAGGGCGCTGCCTCTGCCCGTCATTCAAAAAGTTCTTTGGTGTGGGCCTTTTTTGAGGCTAGTGCATCAGATCGCACAGCTGCTGTTTGCAACATATGTCTCAAGCGTATATCGCGTGGCCAAAACATCAGCCGCTTGGGTACCACATGCCTGACCAGACATATGTTGACCTGCCATGCAGCTCGTTGGCAAGCCTACCTCAAAGACCCACACCAAAGAACAAAGCGGACCTCTCCTTGCACCGCATCAGCTGGGATCTCCAACCCCACTATAACTTCAGTCCTCTCTGAAACATGCACTGAGAGGAATGAAGGTGTAGAATTAGGTGTGTCACAGCCAAGTACTTGCGCCCACTCTGCTAGCAGTACACCGACGTCCGATTCTAGCAGGCAAATTTCCCTGCCCCAGCTGCTGGACCGTCGAAAGAAGTTCACTCCCAGCCATCCACATGCCCAGCGGTTGAATGCTAGCTTGGCTAAATTGCTAGCGCTTCAACTGCTGCCTTTTCAGTTGGTAGACTCGGCCCCCTTCCGTGAGTTTGTGCAATGTGCAGTTCCTCAGTGGCAGGTTCCCAAACGCCACTTTTTCTCACGGAAGGCTATTCCGGCTCTCTACCGGCATGTGGAAGGCAATGTCTTGGCCTCGCTGGACAGGGCGGTCAGCGGTAAGGTGCATATTACCGCTGACTCATGGTCCAGCAGGCATGGACAGGGACGTTACCTTTCTTTCACGGCCCATTGGGTCACTCTTTTGGCAGCTGGGAAGGATTCAGGACAAGGTGCAGTAGTGTTGGAGGTTGTCCCACCGCCACGCCTCCAAAATGCTACTACTGGTTGTGACACACCTCTCTCCTCCACCCCCTCCTCTTCTTCTTCCTCCATGGCCTCTTCCTGTGGTTTGTCCTATGAACCAGCGGTGCTCCGTAGCCGTTCACGGGGCTACGCAAGTACGCAGGCAAAAAGATGCCATGCCGTGCTTGCGCTGGTGTGTTTGGGGGACAGAAGCCACACTGGGGCAGAGGTCCTGTCTGCTCTGCAGGGCCAGGCCGAGAGGTGGTTGACGCCACGCCAGCTTAAGCCAGGAATGGTGGTTTGCGACAATGGCACCAACCTCCTCTCCGCCCTCCGACAGGGACAACTGACCCATGTGCCCTGTGTGGCTCACGTCCTTAACCTGGTGGTGCAGCGCTTCTTGGGCAGGTACCCGGGCTTACAGGATGTCCTGAGGCAGGCCAGGAAAGTCTGTGTGCATTTCCGCAGATCTTATAATGCCAGTGCTCGCCTGGCTGAGCTGCAAAAGGAGTTGAACCTGCCCAAGAACCGCCTTATATGTGACATGCCCACCAGGTGGAACTCAACGTTGGCCATGCTGCAGCGGCTGCACACGCAGCAGAGGGCCATCAATGAGTACCTGTGCGACTACGGCACCAGGACAGGGTCAGGGGAGCTTGGTTTTTTTTCTCCACGCCAGTGGGGCATGATCAGGGATGCATGCACTGTCCTGGCACCATTTGAGGAGGCCACGAGGATGGTGAGCAGTGACAGTGCATGCATCAGTGACACTGTACCTCTTGTCCACCTGTTGAAGCACACGCTGCGTGGAATAATGGACAGGGCACTTGAGGCAGAACAGAGGCAGGAAGAGGAGGACTTCCTTGCCTCTCAAGGCCCCCTTTACCCAGACAGTGTTCCTTCTGTCCCACCCATCGCACAGGAAGAGGAGGAGGAGGAGGAGGAGGAGGAGGAGGATTGTGTCAGCATGGAGGTGGAGGCTGGCACTCAGCATCATCAGCAGCAGTCTTTTAGGGATGATTTACAGTCCCAAGAAACCAGTGGACTTGTACGTGGCTGGGAGGAGGTGGCTGCGGATCATGTCGTCCTTAGTGACCCAGAGGACTCCGGAGCGAATGCCTCAGCAAACCTACGCTGCATGGCCTCCCTGATCCTGCAAAGTCTGCGGAAGGATCCTCGTATTCTTCGGATCAAGGAGAGGGACCATTACTGGCTGGCCACTCTCCTTGATCCACGGTACAAGGGTAAGGTTGCGGACCTTATGTTACCGTCGCAGAGGGAGCAGAGGATGAGACAACTCCGGGAGGCCTTGCAGAAAGGTCTGTGCAACGCGTTCCCAGAGACTGGGAGGTTGCAAACTCCTGGTCCTGGACAACGAGTTGCTGAGGCTTCGGCCAGTCAAAGAAGGAGCGGTGGGGAAGGTGGCCGTCTGACCGATGCGTTCAGACAATTCTTTAGTCCGCAGCCCCAAAGTATGATCGGTTCCAGCAACCATCGCCAGCGTCTGATAAACATGGTGCAGGAATATCTAGGGGCAAGGTCAGACTTGGACACCTTCCCCACCGAAAATCCTCTGGCTTACTGGGTCTTGAGGATGGATCACTGGCCAGAGCTTGCACAGTATGCAATTGAGCTACTGGCCTGTCCTGCATCCAGCGTTCTTTCGGAACGCACATTCAGTGCTGCTGGAGGATTTGTCACGGATCACAGGGTGCGCCTGTCCACCGACTCGGTTGATCGACTGACTTTCATCAAGATGAACCAGTCTTGGATCACCACCAGCTACCACACACCTGATGCTGATATAACAGACTAATTGATTTTAACATGTCACATCCCTTCAAGACTGATGCTGATGCTGAGTGCCTGTGCTGTTATGTTGACTGGCTATCCTCCTCCTCCGAGTCCTCAATGATACGATTGATGATGATAGCTTGTAAGATCATTTTTGTTTATGGGTGCCGCCACCAGTGCCTAACGCCCAATTTTTCAGCCCCTGTTTAACAGGGGCGTGTAATTACAATTTTTGAAGCAATACTTTGCAACAGGGCTCATTGCTGTGCTCCAAGTACAGTATCTGTGAGGAGTTGCAGTGTTGTGCCACCAGTGCCTAACGCCCAATTTTTCAGCCCCTGTTTAACAGGGGCGTGTAATTACAATTTTTGAAGCAATACTTTGCAACAGGGCTCATTGCTGTGCTCCAAGTACAGTATCTGTGAGGAGTTGCAGTGTTGTGCCACCAGTGCCTAAGGCCCAATTTTTCAGCCCCTGTTTAACAGGGGCGTGTCATTACAATTTTTGAAGCAATACTTTGCAACAGGGCTCATTGGTGTGCTCCAAGTACAGTATCTGTGAGGAGTTGCAGTGTTGTGCCACCAGTGCCTAAGGCCCAATTTTTCAGCCCCTGTTTAACAGGGGCGTGTCATTACAATTTTTGAAGCAATACTTTGCAACAGGGCTCATTGCTGTGCTCCAAGTACAGTTGCTGTGAGGGGTTGCAGTGTTGTGCCACCAGTGCCTAAGGCCCAATTTTTCAGCCCCTGTTCAACAGGGGCATGTAATTACAATTCTTGATCTAATAATTCACAGCAGGGCCCATTGCTGCACCCACCAAGAGTAACTGTCAGGGCTTACAGTGTTGTGGCACCAGCACCACCATCAAAGGCCCAATTTTTACTACCACTGTTCAACAATTATATGTAATTAAAATTCCTGATATAATAGTTGACAGCAGGGCGTTCCAGCACCAACCAAGAGTAACTGTGAGTGCTTACAGTGTTGTGCCAACACCAACAACTAAGGGGCCTATTTCTGCAGAGTATATACGGCAGGTCCCTACTTTCAAACATCCAACTTACAAACGACTCCTACTTGCAAACGCAAGAAGACAACAGGAAGTGAGAGGAAATCTACCACTAGGAAGGAAAATTCTCTCCTGTAAGAATAAATATGGGAGAAAGGTGTCTCCTCTGTACTGATGCTTTATCAGCAATCCTTGTTTCAAGAAAAACACCACATTTCAAAAACAGTTGTCATTGGGACGGAAAGTGAGGTGAAATGTTCTGAACAGGGGCACAGACAGCAAAACAAATGTTACAGGGGTGATAACCCTTACCTATGTTTTCCAAAAAGTTTAAAAATAGATTTTTGGTCTGGAGCTACACTTCAACAATGTACCTGTTCAAAATTACAAACAGACTCTACATAAGAACAAACCTACAGTCCCTGTCTTGTATGCACCGCCTGTATAGGGCTGTTCAGAGTATATAGGGCCTTTTTTATTTTATGTGCGGGGTTCCCCTTAATATCCATACAAGACCCAAAGGGGCTGGTAATGGGCTGGGGTAGGGGGGGGGTCATGGGGTAGCTATGCCATTTTTCTTAAAGAATTTCATCCATATTACCGGGACCAGACATTACATTAAAGCCGCAAGCAGTTTTAAATGGCTTTTTTTTCCTTTAGAAGTGTCATTTTGTGCAGGGACAGTTCTAAACACGGGAAACACGTGGCACTTCACAGGCATACTTTAGACACCCCCCAGGTACGATATTTAAAGGAATATTTGACTTTTTTTTTTTCACTTTATGCATCATTAAAATGACTGCTCCCGAAAAACGACCGTTTTTAAAACTTCTTTTTGCATTGATACATGTCCCCTGGTGCAGAACCCGGGTTCCCAAACCCTTTTTAGGACAATAACATGCATAATAGTTGTTATAATTAGCACTTTAGAATTCGAACGTTCGCATCCATTGTATTTAATAGGGTTCTAATGTTCGTTCGAACTTTCGGTCCGTTCGCGGGTTCTGGTGCGAACCGAACCCGGGGGTGTTCGGCTCATCACTAGTTATCAGTATAGAGTTAACAGTGAGATATGGTTCTAGAATTATTGTTATCATTGAAGTTTGCAGGTGATACCTCACATGTGTGGCATACTCGCTTTTCACATACATGTACAGCACCTAGGAGCACGTTTGCATTTGTGTGTATATGCAGGGGGAACGGGGTGCTTTTATATGTCTTATTTTTATTATTTTTTAACAATGTAAATTTGACAGGTATGCTTTATGGAGATGTCAGGGGTCTATTGACCCCCACTGGCTTCCCTGCCCTCCACTGCAGGGGTTGCTCTTCTCCTTACTGTAAAACGATCACTTTTAATAAACAGACGATCACCAACTGAAAAGAATGACTCCTTGTTTTAATATTTTTCATAACCAGTATATTATAAAACTGCCCAAAGAGATAGTTAGTCAGGTTGAAAAAAGAAACAAGTCCATCCAGTTCAACCATAAAAAAAATATATATACACCGTATATACTCGAGTATAAGCGACCCAAATATAAGCCGAGGCACCTAATTTTACCACAAAAAACTGGGAAAACGTATTGACTTAAGTATAAGCCTAGGGTGTCCATCTGCATGCCTCACTGTGCCTTTCTGTGCCCATGCCTCACTGTGCCTTACTGTGTCCATGCCTCACTGTGCCCAATCTCCCTACCTGATCTCCTGCGCTGTGTGACTAAACTGACGTTTAACATGGGAGTCTATGGAAGGGGTGCCCGGCTTTGAAAAATCGGTGCTCCCCGGTCGTAGGTCCTCCGGACAACAAATTGCACACTTGTAGAGGAAGAGTGGGGCTACATGTGTGCCAAGTTTGGGGTCCAGGGGACCTACGGCTGGCTGGGATCAGGCGCACAAATATGAAGATGGACACAGACTCGAGTATAAGCCAAGGGGGGCATTTTCAGCACAAAAAAATGTGCTGAAAAACTCGGCTTATACTCGAGTATATACGGTATATACACACACATATATATATATATATATATTGTGAGGGGGCTAGCTCGGCAGCGGGTATGTGTGACCCCCGGGATGGGCTCCCCACCCAAAACAGGCCCAGCAGACGGAGGTTGTGGTTTTCAAAATCAAAAAGGTGCGGTTTATTTTCTATTTACAGTGACAAAAACACAGCAAGGCAAAAAAAACATAAACAAAATAAATCCTGGTCAACTTGACCTCTGACTAAACTTACAGGTTTCCTAACTAACGACTGGGATCAGCCTAGTGCTGTCCTAGTCCCTGGTTTCAAATGTCCAAGCAAAATATAGCCACACAGGCTTTCTCTCACCGCACAGGGGTTCACTCTCCCTAGACAGTCCACACAGGTCTGCTTCCAGGCATGAGCTAACACCTAATGAATCTGGGAATTCTTATAGAGGCCTAAATGAGCTGACAAGCTTCAGCTGGCCTCATCAACTCCCTGTCTGTACGACGCCCAGCCCTCTCCCTAGAGGTATGAGTCATCCATGAGCCCACTAGTCTCAGCTGGGCTTATACAACTCTCCACCTAGCTGTATAAGTCAGCGTAAAGCCTGAATCTGGGCGAAATATATCTACCCCCCTGGATGCAACCAGGTGACTTTACCTTCCTGCTGTCACATACCCCCCCCTCTTGTTTTAACCTCGGGGTTGGAACACCAGCAATCAGGCATTCATGTACTCGAGACAAAGCATCCACATTCCCCATTTGAACGCCAGGGCGATGCTTTACTGTGAAGTTGAATTCCTGGAGGGCCAGGAACCACCTATTCACTCTTCTATTTGTTTCCTTGTTTTGAGCCATCCACTTTAACGGAGCGTGATCCGTAACCATGTCAAAGTGCCTACCTAGCAGGTAGTACCGAAGGGAATCTAGAGCCCACTTCACCGCTAAACACTCCTTTTCAACGGTGGCGTAATTTACCTCATGGGACTTCAACTTCCTGCTGAGGTAAATGACTGGGTGCTCTTCCCCGTTCCAGACCTGGGACAATACTGCTCCTAACCCCACATCTGACGCATCACTTTGTACGACAAAGTCTCTAGAGAAGTCGGGTGAGTACAACACTGGCTGGCTACATAAGGCTTGTTTCAAGAATTGGAATGCTGCCTCAGCCTCGGGGGTCCATTTAATCATGACCGACCCTTTCCCCTTCGTCAGGTTGGTTAGGGGCACAGCCTTAGAAGCAAAGTGGGGAATGAATCGCCGATAATACCCAGCGATTCCCAGAAAGGCTCGTACCTGCTTCTTGCTGTTGGGACGTGGCCAACTCTGGATGGCCTCGACTTTGTTGAGTTGGGGTTTTATTACTCCCCTCCCAATGGTGTACCCAAGATATTTGGCCTCCTCCTGCCCAATGGTACACTTCTTGGGGTTAGCCGTAAACCCTGCTTCCCGAACAGAGTCCAGGACTGCTTGCACTTTTGGCAGATGTGAGGCCCAATCTGTGCTATGGACAATTATGTCATCCAGGTAAGCCGCAGCATACTTCCGATGGGGCCTCAGCATCTGGTCCATTTTCCGCTGGAATGTGGCCGGCGCATTCTGTAACCCGAACGGCATTCTTTTATATTGGAACGCCCCGTCTGGGGTTACAAATGCGGTTTTCTCTTTGGCCGACTTGGCCAGGGGGATTTGCCAATACCCTTTTGTGAGGTCAAGAGTCGTCATGTATCGGGCTGTTCCCAGCCGGTCGATCAACTCATCTATACGTGGCATGGGGTAGGTGTCAAATTTTGTAACTTTGTTCAACTGACGAAAATCGTTACAAAATCGCCAGCTCCCATCCGGTTTAGGCACCAACACAATGGGACTAGACCAATCACTTTGGGACTCCTCTATCACCCCTAAGTTCAGCATTCTCTGTACTTCCTCCCGTATTGCCTCCCGTCGGGCCTCTGGGATCCGATAGGGTTTTAACTTCACCCTTTCACCGGGCGGGGTAATAATGTCATGCTCTACCCCAGATGTTTGTCCCGGCAGCTCAGAGAATACCTCCTTGTTGCGAAGTACAAACTCCTTAACCTCCTGTTGTTGGGGTTGTGACAAGGTGGCTGCGATTCCAACCTCAGGAATCACGCAACCAGTTTGAGCTGGTGACCAAGTGTCTGCGACTAGGGACTCTCTATCCCTCCAGGCTTTCAACAGATTAACGTGATAGATCTGTTCGGGCTTTCGCCTTCCTGGTTGTCTGACCTTGTAATTCACTTCGCTCACTTTTTCCATTATCTCGTAGGGGCCTTGCCATTTGGCAAGGAATTTACTTTCAACCGTAGGGACAAGTACCAATATCCTATCCCCCGGGGAAAAGGTACGGGTCTTGGCTCCACGGTTGTACACTCTCTGCTGTGCCAACTGCGCTTGGGCCAAATGTTCCTTCACGATGGGCATTACCTGTGCAATTCGATCTTGCATCAGGGCGACATGCTCAATCACACTCCTGTGGGGAGAACTCTCACTTTCCCAAGTTTCCTTGGCAATATCCAACAGCCCTCTTGGGTGTCTCCCATACAGTAACTCAAAGGGGGAGAATCCCGTAGAGGATTGGGGCACCTCCCTAATAGCAAACATCAAATAAGGAAGTAGACAGTCCCAATCCCTTCCATCTCTATCCACCACTTTCTTCAACATTTGTTTTAGGGTTTTGTTGAATCTTTCAACCAGCCCATCGGTTTGGGGGTGATACACAGATGTACGCAATTGCGTCACTTTGAACAATTTACACAGCTCTTTCATAACCCGGGACATAAAGGGTGTACCTTGGTCCGTAAGCAGTTCTTTACAAATACCCACCCGGCTAAAAACAAGAGATAGCTCTTTGGCTATGGTTTTGGCCGAGGTGTTTCTGAGAGGGATCGCTTCTGGATAACGGGTGGCATAGTCCATTATAACCAATATGTACTGGTGCCCCCTAGCGGACTTGATTATAGGACCTACCAAATCCATTGCGATTCTCTCAAACGGGACCTCAATGATGGGTAGAGGGACCAGCGGGCTACGGAAATGTGGCATCGGGGCCGACCTCTGACACACAGGGCAGGAGGAACAATAATTTTCTATGTCCTTCATCACCCCAGGCCAATAGAATCTCTGTAATACCCTCTCTCGGGTTTTCTCTGTCCCCAGATGACCTCCAAGAATGTGCCCATGGGCCAACTCCAACACCAACTTCCTGTAAGGTTTGGGCACCACAAGCTGCTCAACGGTTTCTTCTGCCCTTTTTGCCACCCGATACAGTAGGTCCTTCTCTACGCTGAAGTATGGGTAAGTGCCAGTATTATCTGGGTTCACTAACTCGCCATCTATTTTCACTACGTTTTCCCGTGCCTTTATTAGGGCGGGGTCTTTCAACTGTTCTGTGGCAAAGTTTTCCCTGTGAACCTCAAGATCAGAAAACTCCACAGACGGTAGGTTTTCGTCTGAGGAGGTGGGCCCCTCTCCAGTTTCTTGAGTCTCCCCTGCCAATACTGACAAGGGAAATTCCGGAGAGTCCTCACCACTCTCAGGGGAGTTCTGGCTATCACATTCCTGGTACATAGGGGCACCAGTGGGGGGCTCAGGATCATCCCACAGTTCCCAGAACTTCGGAAAATCCCTTCCCACAATGGCGTCATGCGGTAACTGAGATACTAAGCCCACTGGATGAGAGAGGGTACCTTTGGGGGTCTCGAAACACACCGTAGTCACTGGATACTCTCGGGTGTCCCCATGCACACAAATAACGGCTACCTTGCTATTCCCAGAGACCTCTGTTTTAACTAACTCAGCCTTTATCAGGGTCACAAGGCTACCTGAATCCAGCAATACCACAACATTTCTACCATTAATACACATTTTGCATAAATGTTTCTCAGTTCCCCGAATGGCAGTGCATGCGACTGTCGCACACAGCGACTGACGTCTGCCCGTCAGAAAGTCACACTGCATGGGTTCCTCCACAACCGGGCAATTTGCTGCAATATGTCCCGCTTGCCGGCAGCGGTAGCAAACGATCCTTCTTGCGGCCTCTTGAGCCGCTGATTTCCCAGGCTGTTCTCGCCAAACTTGGGGTAGAGCTCCCACCCTCTCACTCTCTCCACCCTCACCCCTTGGAATCCTCTTATCCGCCCCTGGGGATGGTCTGGTCTTAGGGTGGAAAGTCCGAGTGTCTCTGGAAGAGGCCGTCAGGTTCTCTGTAGCCAAGTATTTCTCCACACGATCCACAAGACCATCGGCCGTCTCTGGGTCTCCATGGCTTACCCACTTTTGGATGGCAGTAGGAAGAGCTCTCAAAAACCGATCCATTACAACACGTTCCACAATCTTTGGTGCGGACAAAGTCTCTGGCTGTAGCCACTTTCTGCTCAGGTGAATGAGATCATACATTTGAGACCTGGGGGGTTTTCCAAGCTGGAAAGTCCAGTTATGCACACGCTGAGCCCGGACAGCCTGGGTGACACCCAGCCTTGCCAATATCTCAGCTTTTAGCATCACATAGTCTTTTGCTTGGTCAGGCTCCAGGTCATAGTAAGCCTTCTGCGATTCACCAGTTAACAGAGGAGCCACCAGTCCAGCCCACTGCTCCTCAGGCCACTTTTCTCTTTCAGCAGTCCTTTCAAATGTGGTCAAAAATACCTCTGGATCATCCTCTCCAGTCATTTTTGTCAATAAACGACTCACCCCAAAGGACGCGGTATTAGTGGGACGGCTTTCCTCACTGGTCTGCGGACGTTGCTGCATTACTGCTTCCATTTGTTGTAGTCTCTGCTCTTGCTTCTGTAACAGGTCTATGAAGCGGGCCTCAGATTGCTGCTGGGCTTGTTGCTGAGCTTCCAGACTCTGTTGGTGAGCTTGCTGCTGGGCTGCAAGGCTCTGTTGATGAGCTTGCTGCTGGGCTGCGAAGTTCTGTTGTTGAGCTGCAAGGCTCTGTTGATGAGCTGCAAGGCTCTTTTGCAAACCTGCATTTGTCTGCTGTTGATTGGCATTTGCTAGAGCCAGCTGCTTCAGTATCTCCTCCATGCTGGCTTAAAAAAAACTGCCACTGGTTCTCCACCAACTGTGAGGGGGCTAGCTCGGCAGCGGGTATGTGTGACCCCCGGGATGGGCTCCCCACCCAAAACAGGCCCAGCAGACGGAGGTTGTGGTTTTCAAAATCAAAAAGGTGCGGTTTATTTTCTATTTACAGTGACAAAAACACAGCAAGGCAAAAAAAACATAAACAAAATAAATCCTGGTCAACTTGACCTCTGACTAAACTTACAGGTTTCCTAACTAACGACTGGGATCAGCCTAGTGCTGTCCTAGTCCCTGGTTTCAAATGTCCAAGCAAAATATAGCCACACAGGCTTTCTCTCACCGCACAGGGGTTCACTCTCCCTAGACAGTCCACACAGGTCTGCTTCCAGGCATGAGCTAACACCTAATGAATCTGGGAATTCTTATAGAGGCCTAAATGAGCTGACAAGCTTCAGCTGGCCTCATCAACTCCCTGTCTGTACGACGCCCAGCCCTCTCCCTAGAGGTATGAGTCATCCATGAGCCCACTAGTCTCAGCTGGGCTTATACAACTCTCCACCTAGCTGTATAAGTCAGCGTAAAGCCTGAATCTGGGCGAAATATATCTACCCCCCTGGATGCAACCAGGTGACTTTACCTTCCTGCTGTCACAATATATATATATATATATATATATATAAAATATCATACAATCCCATAATTCTATACCCACAGTTGATCCAGAGGAAGGCGAAAAACCCCAGCAGAGCATGATCCAATCCAAAAATTCCTTCCTGATCCACCGACAGGGGATTTCCCCCGGATCAACTTTACCTATAAATGTTAGTACCCAGTTATATTATGTACATTTAGGAAATAATCCAGGCCTTTCTTAAAGCAATCTACTGAGCTGGCCAGACCCACCTCTGCAGGGAGTCTATTCCACATTTTCACAGCTCTTACTGTGAAAAAACCTTTCTGTATTTGGAGATTAAATCTCTTTTCCTCTAGACGTAAAGAGTGCCCCCTTGTCCTTTGTGTTGACCGTAAAGTGAATAACTCAACACCAAGTTCACTATTTGGACCCCTTATATATTTGTACATGTTGATCATATCCCCCCTTAACGACCGCTCACTGTATATATACGTCGGCAGAATGGCACGGACAGGCACAATCACGAACCTGTACGTGACTGCCTTCGTATAGTTGGGGGGTCCCATCGGACCCCCCTTCTATACAGTGAGCAGTGGTTATCCGTTCGGGAGCGATCCGTGATGAGGGGACGGCCATTCGTTTCCGGCCACCCCCTCGCGATCGCTCCCGGCGAATGAGAATCTTCCTCTGCCTGTGTAATGTAAACACAGGCAGAGGAAGTGATGTCATCTCTCCATGCGGCGGTCTTTTCGTTCTGGCGCGAGGAGAGAAGACATCTCACAGTAAGTGCACCAACACTACACTGACACAAGTACATGTAGGCACACTTACAACCCCCAGTCACCCCCAGTCACAGTGCACCGTTTGCAGTGGTCATTTTTCTACTGATCACCGCAATCAGTGTCATTTGTGACAGTAAAAAGTTGCAGGGCAGTTAGGTTTAGGCCCCTTTTAGTTCCAATGTAGCCCCCTAACCCCCCCCCTAATAAAGGTTTAAACCCCTTGATCACCCCCCAGGTAACCCTTTCACCCTTTAACGCCAGCGTCACTAAGCGATCATTTTTCCGATCGCTGTATTAGTGTCGGTGGTGCCCTAGATAGCAAGTTATTTATTTTTAGGTTCGCCGCAGGTTTTTATAGCGTCAGGTACCCCCATATATTATTTTAACCCCCTGATTGCCCTTTCACCAGTGATCACTGTATAAGTGTCACTGGTGACACTGGTTAGCCAGTTAATTATTTAGGTTACCCGTCAGGTTTTTATATAGCGTCAGGTACCCCCATATATAACCTAATAAAAGTTTTAACCCCTGATTGCCCCTAGTTAATCCTTTCACCAGTGATCACCATATAAGTGTTACGGGTGACGCTGGTTGGTTAGTTTGCTTTTTATAGCATCAGGGCACCCGCCGTATATAACCCAATAAAGGTTTAACCCCCTGATCGCCCGGCGGGTGATATCAATTAGGTTTTAGCGCCAGAGAGGGTCTGCGTCGCCCCAGGCAGCGTTAGGTTAGTGCCAGTAACGCTAACACCCACGCGCAAAGCATACACCTCCCTTAGTGGTATAGTATCTGAACAGATCAATATCTGATCTGTTCAGATCTATACTAGCGTCCCCAGCGGTTTAGGGTTCCAAAAACGCAGTGTTAGCGGGATCAGCCCAGATACCTGCTAGCACCTGCGTTTAGCCCCTCCGCCCAGCCCAGCCCAGCCAAGTGCAGTATCGATCGATCACTGTCACTTCCCAAACACAACACACATAACTGCAGCGTTCGCAGAGACAGTCCTGATCCCTGCGATCGCTAACAGTTTTTTTTGAAGCGTTTGATACATTTGCTGACAGTCAGGTGCTTTTTTACCTGTGAATCTTACTAGTGTACCCCTAAATTTAGAGCCCAAAATGGCAAATTGAAGGTACACTAGTAAAGAGGCCTACGAGATTCTGAGCATGACAGATAGTGAAGAGGAGGTCAGATTCAGGCTCAGAATATCTTCCCGGAGAAGACAGTGAAGTCAGTGGCTCCAATTCAGATAGCTCTGACGACGAAGGTGAGGTCCCTGCTAAGGTCAGGTGTTCCCGATCCCGATCTTCTGAGGTTGTTGAGGAGCAAGAACCGCAGGGCTCTCGTATCATGGAGCAGAGTAGTACTAGCGCCGCTATTCCTTCTGGTGAATTGGCAAGCACCAGCGGCCTAGTACAGGCTGGGCGTACATCCAGCACTGCAGTATCACGCGGTGACGTGGCGAGTCCCATAAGTACAGTTCAAGCTGGCGAGGTGGCAAGCACAAGTAGTGTCCCGCTGCCACCAAGAAGAAGACAAAGGCAGGCCCGTCGTGCCCATAGTGCCCTTCCTGCAGAATTCGCCTATCCTGATTGGGTCCCCACCACTTCTGCAGAACCCGTACTTCCTCCATTCACTGCCCAACCCAGTATTCAGGTAGAAACAGCTGATTTTATGCCAATTGATTTTTATTCTCTGTTTTTCACGGAAGATCTCTATAGATCTATTGTGGACCAGAGTAATTTATATGCTGGTCAATTCATCGCCGCTAATCCCCAGTTGCCTTCCATTGCCAAAGATTGGAAACCAATTACGGTTTCCGAATTTAAGACCTTTCTGGGCCTTTCCCTCAACATGGGCACACATAAATTCCCGTCATTGCGTGCTTATTGGTCCACGCACCCAATTGACCACATGCCCGTGTTCTCTGCCTCCATGCCCAGGAAACGATACGAGCAGATCTTGCGGTTCATGCATTTCAATGACAATGAACTTTGTCGTCCACGTGGAGACCCTGAATACGACCGGCTCTACAAAATTCGGCCCCTCATAAACCACTTCAACAAACGTTTTGCAGCCTTGTTTATTCCCGATCAAGTTGTCTGCGTTGATGAGTCCCTGATTACATTTTCTGGCCGCTTGTCTTTCAAGCAGTATCTTCCCAGCAAGCGTGCCATATACGGGGTCAAGCTCTATAAGTTCTGTGACAGGGCAACAGGCTATGTATGGAGCTTTATGGTTTATGAGGGAAAAGACAGTCAGGTTGAGCCGGTCAACTGCCCGGATTACATAGGGAGCGCTGGCAAGATAGTGTGGAACTTGGTGTCACCCTTATTTGGAAAGGGTTACCACTTGTATGTAGACAATTATTACACGAGCGTGCCACTGTTTAGTCACTTGTTTGATCATCAGATTAGAGCATGTGGCAACGTGCGACCTAATCGCCGGGGCTTTCCCCAGGGGTTTGTAGATTCCCGTCTTAGGCTGGGGGAGAGAGCCTGCTTGAAGTGTAATAATTTGCTCGCTGTGAAGTGGAGGGATAATAAGAATGTTTTCCTTCTTACCTCCCTTCATGCAGACACGACAGTCCAAATTTGTACGGCGACTGGTGTTGTGGAGAAACTCCTCTGTGTCCACGAATACAACCAAAATATGGGAGGGGTGGACCTCAACGACCAGTTGTTGGCGCCGTATCTAATTGACTGTAAGGCGAGACGCTGGTACAAAAAAGTGTCTCTATCCTTATTTCAATTGGCTTTGCTGAATGCTCATGTGCTTCAGGCGGGACGTTATCTCTCCTAAAATTCCAGGATGAGATAGTCACAGAACTCCTGTATCCAGGCGGTTCTGCACCTCACCATCCCCAACCAAATGCAGTAAGCCGGCTGCATGAGAAGCATTATCCGTATGTCCTCGAGAGTACCCCTACTCAACGAGCCCCCCAAAAAAGATGTTGTGTCTGTAGCAAGCGCGGATTTAGGTGTGACACCAGTTATTTTTGTCCACGCTGTCCTGACAATCCTGGTATTTGCATTGGTAAATGTTTTGAAAGCTTCCACTCAAAAGTGAAGTTTTAGCGTAGGGTATAGCATTTCACAGAACAGGACACACTTACACAGGGTCTCCCAAGATGCCATCGCATTTTGAGAGACCCGAACCATTACAGTTGTTAAAGTTACAAAAAAAAGTGTAAAAAAACAAAACGTAAAAACAAAAAACACAAAAAAAATATAAAAAAACAAAAACAAAAATAGTTGTCGTTTTATTGTTCTCTTTCTCTCTCTATTTTATCTCTATTGTTCTGCTCTTTTTTACTGTATTCTATTCTGCAATGTTTTATCATGCTTGCTTTTCAGGTATGTAATTTTTTGTTTTCAGGTGCGCCATTCAGCTGCAGCGCGGAATTATTTATCTTGACAGCAACAGCGTTTGCTCCCACGATACATAAAGCCGTGACTCCAGTGCTGTAGGAGGCGATTTCACCACCACAGTTAAAAAAAAGAGCATATATGCCGAAGCATGGGGGCAGCAGGGGCGGAGGAGCAGTTTTGCTCCTAATGCCGCGTACATACAGTCAAAATTCCGACGGAGGCTTGCCCGTGGAAAAGTCTGACCGTGTGTACGCGGCATAACTTTTTTGCGGGAGAATGCCCCCATGCTTCGGCATATATAAATGGTGCATGTATGCCCATCATTAGAAGTGGGTGGATGAAGGGAGGTATTCTAATGGTGGGCATACCCACTGATCAATCTCTTTTTTTCGTTCAGCCAACAGGCTGCATGAAAAAAAAGATTACAATACATGTCCAACAAGGACCAGCAACGTACTGGTATGTTTTTTACATATTCTGTTATATTCTTTGTAACATTTAAATTACACTAGTGTGCCTTCATTTTTATATTTTTTTAAAAGCTCTTTTCTTATAGTTTATAGCTTTTTTAACTTTGAGCCACATAGGTTGTATTTTTAACCTTTTAAACTTTTTTTTTTTTTTTTAAACAATAGGTTTTTATTGATTTTCAAACGGATCACATAAGAAGTATACACGTTGCGTTCCAATTCCGTTTCAGGATAAAACATATTATACAGCTCAAAAAGCACAGTCATAGTTCTCATAGGTAGCATATACATACATAGTATTAAAACAGCGTTATCAGCGTTCGTAGCATGACAAAGAATAAAGTAACAGGATCAGGGTTTACTATCTGAGTTTGTGGGTTATAGGAACAGTTCTGCTCTAGCTCATTTAGTCCAGGGATCCCATTAAGTATGTGTTTTCTTGAGTAGGCCTCTGCTGGAAGCCAGTGTAAGCTCATAATTAAAATGCAAGTTAACTAGATCGAGAGTATTTTCTATCGTAGGTGGTTGGGTGCTCTTCCAAAGTCTGGTCAAGCTCAATCGAGCTGCAAGGAGGATGTTGGTTACAACCACTCTCACCGGCCCTGGAACTGACTCAATCGACAGACTGAGCAGCGAGGGCGGCACGTGTTCTTGTGTGATATCTGACAGAATGTGGAAGATAGTTATCCAATATGGTTGTATTGAGGGGCATGACCAGAGTATGTGTAGTAGGTCGCCTCTCTCTGAGTTGCATCTCCAGCATGTGTCTGAGGTCGTGTTGTCAAATGATGCAAGTTTTTGTGGGTGTGAGGTACCACCTTAGAGATATTTTTTGTGTGAGTTCCCAGAATGTCAAATATGTCCATACCATAGGAGGGAGTGTGTAGAATGGACGAGCTATTCGAGATAAACAATGTTTGACTCGTATGTAGGTAAAGAGGTCTGTATGAGGGAGGTTGAACTTCTGCTGTAAATTTTGGAACGTCAGTAGAGCGTTCCCCCGGAATAGATCTTGTATGTGTTTGATACCTTTGGATACCCAGTGTTTCAGAGAAAGGTCTATAGTACAGTGACAAAGAATTTCTAGAGGGAGAGGAGGAGTGAATGAGTGTTTCATTGTTGAACCTAAGTTCACTCGTTTCTTCCAGGCCTGGGCAGAGGCTCTTATTGTGGGGGGTAGAGCTTTGGAGATGGGAATGCCATGGGGGATTCCCAGTAACCAGCTTTGTAAGGTACAGTGTTTGATCACTGATGTTTCCAGATGTCCCCAAAGTGTATGGGGAGATTCGTGGAACCAGTTTTGGAGTTGTGTCAGTATTGATGCCCAGTAATAGTGTTCAAACTCAATTTACCCTGCCCCACCTGCAAGCTTGTGTTTGATCAGAGTAAGTTTTGCGCATCTAGGTTTCTTTCCTTGCCAAATAAATTTGTTGAGGATTGTTTGGAGAGATTTGAAATAGGATGACAGGATAGGGATAGGAATGGTTCTGTATAGGTAAAGCAGTTGTGGGAGATGTAACATTTTGAATGCGGCGAGTCTACCCGACCACAATAGTTCCTGTTTAGCCAGTTTTTGTGTCTCAGTTTGAAGTTTAGTAAGGAATGGTATAAAGTTGCTACTGTATAGATTTTTCGATGATCTTGTTAACTGTATCCCTAGGTACGTTATATCGTGTGTTGCCCACGTGAAGGGGAATTGGGATTGAAGTAGGTTTCTGGAAGTGGCATCTAATCCTAGATCTAGTATATATGATTTAGTGGTATTTACTCTATAATAGGAGATCTTGCTGAACCACTGAAGGGTATGTTGTACTTCTGCTAGGGATGAAGTCGGGTTTGTGATCATAAGTATGACATCGTCTGCGAACAGACTGATCTTGTGCGTTTGACGTCCTATCTCAAATCCTGAGATTTTAGGGTTCTGTCTATTGTGTTCAGCTAGGGGCTCCATGAGTAGATTGAAGATCAGTGGCGACAGCGGGCACCCTTGTCTGGTGCCATTGGTAATGGCAAACGGTTGGGATAGCATATCTGCAGAAAATACTCGGGGGGGGGGTGGTGTAGAGTGCTAGTACAGCGTTCAATATTTGACCTTTGAAGCCAAACTTCTGTAGGACCTGATGTAAATATTTCCAGTGGACTCTGTCGAACGCCTTCTCCGCATCCAATGCCAGGAGCAGAGAAGGCATCCCACTAATCTCTGCAAAGTGGATGACATCTATTAATCTCCTTGTGGCGTCAGATGCTTGTCTACCAGCGGACGTGAAGCCTGATTGATCTCTGTGGATCAGATTGGGCATGATATGAATCAGTCGTGTGGCAATCATTTTTGCGTATATTTTCAAGTCTAAATTTAGGAGTGAGATTGGATGGAAGTTTTGAGGTGCATTTGGTTCTTTACCTGGTTTAGGCAGGGTGATAATTAACGCTTGTAGGGATTCATGAGGGAATTTAGCGGAGGTGGCCGCATCATTGTACAAGTTTGTGAGATGAGGAGCTAGTTGATGTGCGAATTGTTTAAAGTATTCTCCCGTGGGACCGTCTGGGCCTGGTGATTTGCCTGAAGGGAGAGTATTGATAGTCTCTATCACTTCTTGCACTGTGAAAGATTCGTTGAGACGGGAGATTTGTTCCGTCGTTACTGACGGGAGTCTAATGCGGGAGAGAAAGTCATTGATGTCATCTGGGGAAGGTTGGTACGTATCTGGGTCTCGGTGTAGGTTATATAAATCACTATAGTAGGTGCTGAAAGCATTGGCTATTGCTTGTGGGTTCCTGAGTGATTCATTTGTGTGGGGATGTACTAAGCGATCAATTTTATTTTTTATTCGTCTGCCTTTGATTCGTTGGGCAAGGGCTTTACCTGCTTTATTGGATGTGGAATAGGATGTGGCTTTTAGTTTTCTCTGAGTTTGTTCGTACGATTGGAGAAGGTGGAGCCTGAGTTCTTGTCCGAGTGTTAAGATTTGCGCTGAGCATGTTGGATTGGGTTTGGATTTGTTTTGTTGTTCTAAGCTGGTTATTTGGGACAGTAGAGTGTCTATCCTTAGTGACCTTTTTTTTTTGTGGTGGGAGCTAATTTTAAGCAGTATACCTCTGATAAATGCTTTGTGCGCATTCCACATCACGCCTGGATCGGACACAGAGCCTGAGTTAATTTCGAAATATTCATTTAAAGATCCATTATCTCTGAAGAGTAAGTTGGATGTTGCAAGATATAGTTGTTCGCTCTCCATAATAAAGTATTTGCTCGTTGTGAGGAATCAGATAGAGTAATGGTGATAGGGGCATGGTCCGACCAAGATGTGGTGTGGATTACTTACAGCTGCGCTAATGTTTTGGAGTAACCACTTATCAGTGAAAAAATTATCAATGCGAGAATACGTCTTGTGGAGAGGAGAGAAATATGTATAATCCCTCTCCTCTCCGTGCAAGCACCTCCAAGCGTCAAGCAAGTCGTGGGATACAACAACGTTTTTCAGAAGGGATTCCCTGCGTTTTGATGCAGAAGTGGAGTCTAAGTTGATATCAGGGATTAGGTTAAAATCTCCACAGAGAATTAGATGACCTTGTTTCATGGGGTGAACAGTACGCATGAGTTTGCGAAGGAAATGGGCTTGTTTGACATTTGGAGTGTAGATATTTATCAAAGTATAGGTAGTATTATTAATGGCACAACAATAATGTAACGACCTTCCGGGTCGAGAGTAATACTTTTCAATTGGAATGTGACCGAGTTATGCACTGCTATCATCACCCCTCTTTTTTTGGAGGTAAATGGGGTGGAGAAAACCTGGGAAAAATGTCTGTTCGCACACTTAGGCGCAGCTGTGGAAAGAAAGTGTGTTTCCTGAACACACAGGATGTCACACTTAAGGTCCAGGGCTGTTTTCCAAAGGGAATGTCTCTTTGCAGGATGGTTGAGTCCATTTGCATTTATGGATAAAACCGTGACCGGCATTATAGGTGCTGTAAAGAAACAACTAGTAGGACACAAACACTTAGAGTTCGATGAGGACTTACGAGTTCCATGGGTTCACAGGCCAGAGTCTGTAGGGTTAAGTTCAGATAGACCCGGTAGAACTAGATGTTCGCACGGTACATGCAGTGGTGCGGCTGTAAAACAAGAAAGTCAACCGAAAGAACTAAACAAGATAAAAATTGGAACTTGTGGGGTAGTCACGTATGGTGTTATGACCACTCGTTAGAACGGTAGGTGGAGTAGAGAAGGCAGTTGTTCAACTAAACCACTAAATAAGGGGTAACAATGTCAATGTTCAACTGTAAAACAAATCAGGAGGCTGGGAGCCAGGGAGAGCATCAATCTCGTCGATATATAGGACCAATGGATTTTTATAGAAACTGACTTGGTCAAGTGCCCCGACCACTCTGGGTGCGGCGTGATGGGCGGTTGCTTCGTTGTTCCAACGGTGTAGTGGTATCCTGCAGGGGGTCAGGTATGATTCCCCAAGAGTGGAGTAGTTGCATTCCCTTGTGGAAGTTGTGGATCACATGCGCTTCGCCATTCCTCGTGATGAGCAAGGATGCAGGGTATCTCCATTGAAATTGAATCTTGTGGTTGTGGAGGCCCTTGGTTATCGGGTTGAGCTGTCTCCTAAACTGCAGTGTGTACTTAGAGAGATCTGGGAATAGTAGTATTCCGGCGTACGGCTCAGGAAGCGATGGGTTATTCCTCATTGTCATGAGCAGCCTTTCTTTGACATGAAAGAAATGCACCCTCATTAAAACATCTCTAGGGACTGAAGCTGCTAAGTGAGAGGGTTTAGCAATCCTATGTATTCGGTCCACAATCAGGTCTCTTGGTGATGCGTCAGTCAAGATCAAGTACATAAGTTCTTTAGGATATTTAGGGAGGTCTAATGGCAGAATGTTTTCAGGGACTCCTCTGATTTTTATATTGCTTCTCCTGGACCTGTCTTCTAAATCTGCCAGCTTAGTTCTTACCCAGGCTTGCTCATCTTTTATGTCAGCATAGGAATCAACCAGTTCATTCACCGTAGATGTGCATTCCTCCATGCTGCTTTCTAGATGTGACACTCTATCATCCATTACATGCATGTCAGCTGTCATTTTGGTGAATAGGGATGACAGGTCTGTCATTAGCGAGGTCTGGAGAGATAGCAGCATGTCCTTTAGTGTGGTGTCAAGCACCGGTTGCCCTGAGGTGGGGAAAGAGGCCATGGATGATTTTAGGGCCTGGTTGGCCTGGAAGTGATTGAAAGCCTGGGCCTCAATTTGTGATGACGGCGGCATCGGCGGCGGTTCCATCCGCATGCAGGCTTTCGCTGGGCTGCCTGTGATGGGGTTATCTCCTGCTCTGAGGGTTGGTGACAAGGGAGGGCAAGGGGGGTCCTGATCTCCCGGGATCTCATCAGGAAGATCCGTGTAGGCCTCCGGGATCGTGGCCGCGCCGGCACCATTTTGGGCCTGACTCACCTTGCTAGACGGCTTGGAAAAGAAGGCAGTCAGTTTTTGGGGTTGATAGTCCGTCATTCTCTTCCTGGACATGGCTGGCTGTGATGTCGGGTTTGTTGTGAGGCAGGATGGCCGTGGATTATCTGCGGGTTTGGGCCTGATACGTTCCGTTTCTCTCCCTTGGCTGATGAGCACAGAGTCTAAGCAGCCATCACCAGCGCTGGCAGACCACGCTCCCCCCTTTTAAACGTATTGCCCATGGGAATATACTTAGCAGTGAGTTCACAAACAGTCTTTTTTGAAGAATTCCCATTTCTGTTCTGTGCCCATTGATGCCAATATTCTTTCCCAGTCCTGAAGAGCAGCCCTCATCCTTGGAAAATTTGCTCTCTTGAAATTAAGTGTTTTTATCTTTCCCGTATGTGAATTTTGCTTACAGCTAACATCAAATGAAATCATGTTATGGTCACTGCTACCCAGGTGTTCCTTTATCTGAACACTAGTAATACGCTCTGCATGGTTTAGGATTACCAGGTCCAACAGAGCATCATTCCTAGTTGGGGCAACAATAAACTGGACCATAAAATTGTACTGTAATCGGTTTATAGATTTTTGCCCTTTAACTGTCCCAGCAGTGCAATTACTCTAGTCAATTTATTGGTAGTTAAAATCCCCCATTATTATCATCGCTCCAGCCCTTGCAGCCCTTTCCATCTGTGCAAGGAGTGGAGTCTCCACCTCCTTCATTAACATTGGGTGGTCTATAACAAACTCCAATGATTAAGTTGGAACTATGCACATCTGTATGCAGTTCCACCCATAATGCTTCAGACTCCTCACAATCTCCATCCACCAGGTCCTCTTTCACACTCACTTTGAGATCACTTCTCACATAAAGACAGACCCCTCCACCTTTTCTTTTTACCCTGTCTTCCCGAAAGAGTGCACAGCCAGGAATATTAATAGCCCAGTCATGTGAGGAATGAAGCCAAGTTTCAGCAATACCGATTACATCATAGCTCTCCTGATGCACCAGAGCTTCCAACTCACCTATTTTGCTTGGCATTTTTTCTGGCATTGGTGAACAAACACTTTAACGCATTAATATACTTTGACCAGTCACATACTATCCTCTTGGGTGTTCCAAGATTGCAACTAGGACTTGTTACTATACTTACCTTGGGTTTATGTGCTTTGGTTACCCTACCACTAATGCCCCTAATACTACCCTCTGGAATATGTTCCACGCTGACCATCTCTATCTCTGGACCCTCCCCCCCGTCGCCCTATTTTAAAAACCCCTGTTTTTGGCCATCTTCAACCCCAGCTGATCGGCACCCTCCTCATTTAGGTGCAGTCCGTCTGTCAGGGTCACCTGTGGCCAGGTGACAGATGCACACCGTAGGGGGACAGGAGTGCACCGCGAGGTAGTGAACCCTATGGCTGGCTTCAGCGGATAGGAAACTGGGTGGTTGTGGAAAGCGGGACCAGAGGAGCACAACCGGGATCCAAACGGAAGCTAGAGCCAAGATTCCCCAGGGCGCGGAGTCTAAGACCCAGCTCGTCTTCTCCAGGGCCTCTAGTGGTGAGGATGTTAGCTGCAGGCTGGGACCAGGTCGCGGCCCCTGGAGTTTCCTAGCTCACGCCCCGTAGGATAAGGGGAAAAGAGGGGAAGCAGCAGCACACGATAAGAGAGAACCGAATAACAAGCTGAAGGTCAGGGGCCACAAGCAGACAAGGATAACGAAGAACGAGCCGAAGGTCAAGGGTCACGAGCAGACAGGGATAGTCGGGGACAAGCCAATAACGTAACAGAGAGACAGACGTAGCACACGGCAGGCAGGAACCCAAACACACAATGCCTAACAAACACGTTGATCAGCAAAGCAGGCTTGCAGTGCACAGGTTAATATAGTGTTCTGTGATAGGGCCTGTGGTGGAGTCTGGCTGGGAGGAGATTATAAAGGAAGCCAGGTGAAAGGGCTCAGGCCTCTAAGATGAACACATGGGAAGGAAGGTAAGCTGACAGACAAACACTACTGCATATCCATGACAGTACCCTCCCTCTTATGGGCCCTCCCCCGCCTGGGCCCAGGCTTAAAGGGAAATCTCTGATGAAACCTTCTCAACAGATGAGGTGCAGCGACATCAGATGCAGCGATCCAAGACGCCTCCTCAGGACCAAAACCTCTCCAGTGCACAAGGTACTGAAGAATGCCTCTGCAGAGCCGAGAATCCAGAACTTGTCTAACCTCGTACTTAAGATTATCCTCAGAGACTGAAAACGAGGTAGGGAGATGACAAGAAGATCTATTGAGGACCAAAGGCTCTCTAGGAATAAGCAAGGGCATGAGAGGATCAACAGGAATCTGAGGAGGGTCCCCTAGACCCTTAAAGGGGAACTGGTCATCTTGCACAGGACCATCAAACTGGGCAGATGTCAGTGGAACCCTGAAGTCAGGTTGGTTAGAGGGTGACATGTCACAGGAGTCAAGCTGAATAGCTGAAAGACAAGCAGAATGTCCTGAACAAGAAAAAGTAGGAGGCTCACTAGGCATGGGCTGGACTGGCATAACTAGTACAGAGGCAGAGTGAATAGCTGAGTCAGGTGTAGCGACTACCTGAATCGCATCGCAAGACGTAGCGACTGCAGGACTTGTAGACAAGCTAGCCTTGCTGTGCGTCCAAGGGTGGTTAGGGACAGAGAAATGTAAATGGTTATGCAACCTGGAATGAATGACCGGCTCAGGTTCACAGGGGGCAACCTTGGGTAGGCAGGACGAGGAACAGGAGGGACCCAAAGCCAGGATCTGTCCAGTAGTCCAGTCCACATGAGGAGAATGGAGCTGAAACCATGGGAGACACAAAATTATAGGCGTTGAGGCCTTGGGTAAGATAAGGAAGGATATCCACTCCTGGTGGAGTGTCCCTACCGACATCTTAACAGGGAGGGTCTGGAAGCGGATAGGTCCCCCTGGGAGAACAGTACCATCAATCGCCAAGACCACCAATGGTGTGGTGAGGGGCAAAAGAGTAAGTCTCATGGACGATGCGATTTCCCAGTCCATAAAATTACCAGCGGCTCCGGAATCCAGATATGCTGAGACCGAATGAAAAGAAGCACCAACATGAAGGAACACAGAAAGCAGAAGACGAGAAGGGGAAGGTGATATTTCTGGGTCCAATACTCCACTTTCCAGATGAAGTGGACCCGAACGTTTTTCTGGACAAAGAGAGCAAGTGTCACGAAAATGACCTTTGCCCCCACAGTAAAGACACAGACCAAGAGTTCTGCGCCTAGCACGTTCCTCGGGGGATAGCCTGGTCCGACCCAGCTGCATGGGTTCCTCAGCTGGTAGGAGATGCTCTACGGGTCGAAGAGAGGGGAGCTCAGGCTGACTAAGAACCAAGGAGTGCTGGCGTTGCTTTTCTAAGGTCCTCTCCTGAAAGCGAATATCGATCTGGTTACACAAGGAGATAACGCCGGCCAGATCAGTGGGGATGGTTCTTCCTGCTAATTCATCCTTCACTCTATCAGACAGGCCATGCAAAAAGGTTGCGACTAAGGCCTCATTGTTCCAGCTCAACTCAGCCGACAGTATGCGGAAATGAAGGGCATACTGTCCCACAGAAGCAGACTCTTGGCGGAGACGTAAAAGGGCGCTGGCCGCTGAAGAGACACGAGCCGGTTCTTCGAAGATATTCCAAAAAAGTTTCAAGAAGCCAGACAGGCTAGAAACCACTGGATCATTCAGTTCCCACAGAGGGGCTGCCCAGGCTAAAGCTTCACCAGAGAGGAGGGAAATGATATAGGCTACCTTAGCCCGATCAGACAGGAAGTTTTGGGGCTGGAGCTCAAAATGAATTGTGCATTGGCTAAGGAATCCCCTGCAAGCCTTGGAGTCCCCAGAGAAACGGGACGGAGCTGGCAGTTGTAGTGAGTGTGTGGCTGCGACTGGTGCAATAGGTGCAGCCGCTGGTTGTATTTGAGGTTGCGGATTCAGGGTTCCCAAGGAGGCCTGAAGCTGCTCAAAGCGAGAAGCCAGATCCTGGAGGAATCGCATTACCTGAGTCTGATTCGATTCCTGGGTTTCAAGTCTGCAAACTATGCCCTGCAACGGATCATCCACGGGTAACGGGATGTCAGCTGGGTTCATGGCTGATCAAACTGTCAGGGTCACCTGTGGCCAGGTGACAGATGCACACCGTAGGGGGACAGGAGTGCACCGCGAGGTAGTGAACCCTATGGCTGGCTTCAGCGGATAGGAAACTGGGTGGTTGTGGAAAGCGGGACCAGAGGAGCACAACCGGGATCCAAACGGAAGCTAGAGCCAAGATTCCCCAGGGCGCGGAGTCTAAGACCCAGCTGGTCTTCTCCAGGGCCTCTAGTGGTGAGGATGTTAGCTGCAGGCTGGGACCAGGTCGCGGCCCCTGGAGTTTCCTAGCTCACGCCCCGTAGGATAAGGGGAAAAGAGGGGAAGCAGCAGCACACGATAAGAGAGAACCGAATAACAAGCTGAAGGTCAGGGGCCACAAGCAGACAAGGATAACGAAGAACGAGCCGAAGGTCAAGGGTCACGAGCAGACAGGGATAGTCGGGGACAAGCCAATAACGTAACAGAGAGACAGACGTAGCACACGGCAGGCAGGAACCCAAACACACAATGCCTAACAAACACGTTGATCAGCAAAGCAGGCTTGCAGTGCACAGGTTAATATAGTGTTCTGTGATAGGGCCTGGGGTGGAGTCTGGCTGGGAGGAGATTATAAAGGAAGCCAGGTGAAAGGGCTCAGGCCTCTAAGATGAACACATGGGAAGGAAGGTAAGCTGACAGACAAACACTACTGCATATCCATGACACCGTCCCTTCTATAGTACTGGTTATCGGCTGAGAAGTTGGCCCAGTCCTCGAGGAATCCAAACCCCTCCTTACTACACCAGCTCTACAGCCACTTGTTTACTTCCCTAATGTCCCTCTGCCTTTCTGGTGTGGCTCGATGTGCCGGTAGTATTCCTGAAAATACTACCTTGGAGGTCCTTTTGTTCAATTTAGCTCCCAAGTCCCTAAAATCGTTCTTTAGGACACTTCATCTGCCTCTGACTGTCATTGGTGCCAACGTGCACCATGACAGCTGGGTCTTGCCCAGCCCCTCCCAGTAATCTGTCCACCAGATCCGTGATTTACCGAACCCGAGCACCCGGTAGGCAACATACAGTACGGCACTTCAGGTCTTTGTTACAGATTGCCCTCTCTGTCCTTCTAAGAATTGAGTCCCCTACCACCAGAATCTGTCTTTCCTTTCCCTTCGCTTCCCCCCCCCCACTCTCACTGGAGGAGTTCCTCCCCTGGCAGCTAGGAGAATCCCTCAGCTCCAGCAGTGCTGGTCCCTGACTGGTTTCACCAATGTCACTCAATGGAGCATAATTATTGGGATGCTCCAGCCCTGGATCGGCCTCCCTGGCACTTCCCCCTCTACCCTTCCTGACTGACACCCATCTACTATTTTCTAGTGCCTGCACCTCTTTGTCGCAACCCACCTCTGTGCTTGCCCCTGCCGTCACCTGTCGTGTACGTTCCTGGCTCTCCTTTGGTGTGGAGAGTCTTCCCAGTGCTGATGGTTGCTTCACCAGATTCAGAACCTGAGCTTCCAGGGAAACAATGTGCTTACATTTAGCACAGCAGTAATCGCCCTCGATCAGATTATCAAGGAACGCATACATGCCGCAAGATGTACACCGAGTCGCCTCTACACACACGCCGGGCATCGTATCTATTAATTTAATGAGGATTAGAGATTATACCTAGTCCATATTACCTAACAACTAGCTTCCTGGCACTAATACTCAACAAGACAGTACACAGGTACTCAACAAGACAATACACAGGTACTCGCAGACCAGAGTGCACCCACAATACACAAGTACTAAGGATCCACACACACTACTCAGACAACACTCAGGTACTCACATTACACAGGTACTATGACCCCTGTTTTAACCTCCTGTTTTAAACTTTTGTTTTTAATTCACCACTTAGTCCAGTTCCACTTGGACAATGTTCCAGCAAACTCAAAGATGAGCTGGCTCAAAATGAGTTCTACAGAAATTTAAATAGGCCTCAAGCACCTGTTAATTAACTACTCCATTTAATTAGTAGGCTGAAGGAAAAAAAGAAAAAAAGGCTGTTTAAAACATTCCAGAAAAAGGTGTTAAAAAGCTGCAAGGAAAAAGACCCATAAAGAACCTAAAATGTAACAGCAGTCAAAAGCAAAACTTGTTCACACTCTCCACTCAAGGTCCCCACTGTCTAGCCTCCAACCAACAAGACATGAAGTGTTAAAAGCACTACACAACCAAGGAGAATTGATGAGTAGTCGTCAGATCCTGTGCCCAGACCTGCATCCTGCTATGTGTTTAACCCAACTTGCTTCCTGACTCTGCTGTATCCAGATCTCCTATTGCTGACCTTGACTTGTATCCTGACTTTGTCCTCTGCCAGCTGGTTTGGTATTTCTGCTGCTCATTTGATTTAGACTCTGACCTGGCTTTTGACCCTGCTCCTGCTTCGGATTTGGTACTCCCTCTACCCAAATGTTGCTGACTCGGCCTGGTCTTGACTACCTCTTTACTTTCTGCAGCTGCAAGTTCCTGCACTCCACCTGTGTGCCAGAATTCTGGGCAGGTTTCAGTCTGAGCATCCGCAGCATCAAGACTGTCATCTGACCACTCACTGTGCCAGGACTTACCACAGGCACTCTGCTACCCCCTGTCCCCAACACTAGGGGGTACTGGACGGGAGATGTAAGGGAAGCCCTCTCATCAGCTTGGCCTCTACCAGGTAATCAAAACCTTCAAGTTACAACTCAGAAAACATGGATAACTCTTTTTGGGATTTCACTTCAGAGGCAGAGTTGTCAGGTCACTACAGTAAGTTAGGAGCTCATTGGACTTCTGGCAAAATTAGTGGTATTTTTCTTTTTTTTTTATACTTTAACCACTTAAGCCCCGGACCAATACGCAGCATAAAGACCAGAGCTGATTTTACAATTTGGCACTGCGCTGCTTTAACTGGAAATTGTGCGGACATGCAATGTTGTACCCAAACAAAATTTGCGTCCTTTTCTTCCCACAAATAGAGCTTTCTTTTAATGGTATTTGATTGCCTCTGCGATTTTTTTTTTTTGCGATATAAACGGAGAAAGACTGAAAATTTTGAAAAAAAAATGATATTTTCTACTTTTTGTTCTAAGAAAAATCGAATAAACTCAATTATTTTTTTGTAAAATCTTTTTATTGAAGTTTTAAAGACACACACATTTTGCCCACACATAGGCACAACATCTGCCCACGTAGGGGCCGTTACCCTGGTTTGGCAACATACCGCCACAGGGCAACAAATAACACATACACTTTAACTTAACTTACACTATAACCCCAAACTGGGGGAAAGGGTCCATTCAAGATAAGTCATGCTCAAAGTGATATCAATAGAGGAGGGTAGCCTGAAAAACTTGTTTGGGTTAATAAAGTGATAATCTAATGATACATTACAAGTTTAGGTATTGGTCACTATGTCACTTGCCGTGCTTCTGTCCTCTAGCCAACAACTCCACACCTTTTCAAATTTGTGCGGACAACCTCTGGACGAAGAAGTGGCCCTATATAGGGGCAAACTGGCATTAACTAATCTTTTCCAGAATTTAACAGAGGGGGGAGACGGTTGTTTCCAGTTCATCGTAATGGCTTTGCGCGCATAGTATAGTAGCAGGGATATGAGTGTTTTTCTGGCTCTGATCATTGGCAGTTGATCAACTAGTCCTAGCAAACAGTATATAGGTTCATATGGGACGCAAGTCCCAGTGGCCTTAGTGATCACCCGTAGCACTTCGTTCCAATAGGGTACGATTGCTGGGCAAGCCCAGAAAATGTGGAAGAAACCCCCTGGTTGGTAGGAGCAACGCCAGCACTCCGGAGAATGCTCCGGCGACATCTGGTGTAGCCTGTGAGGTGTGTAGTGAGCTCTGTGTACAATTTTATATTGGACTAATTTATCCCTCGCTGAGACCAGTGGGGAGAAGGGAAAGTCCCAAACCTCCCTCCAGTCGTCTTCGTCCAGCCCCGGTATGTCCTCCACCCATTTCCTGCGAAGGGAAGACAGCTCGGGGATAGCAGCAACCAGCAGGGATCCATAGATCTGAGATGTGGGCTTCTCCAGGTCTTTCACCCAGATGGTAGATTCCAGCTCGGAGTATGCCAGTTCAACTGGCCTGCTCAAAAATTGGCACCTGTAGGCATGTGCAATTTGGAGATATCTAAAATGGGCTCGTTCAGGCACGTTAAATTTGGCGCATAAAGTGTGAAAGGGGGTGAGATCTCCGTTGGTGATGATATGTTTGAGGGTCAGTATTTTGTATTTGGCCCAGGCCTGCGGATCTGGGATAGTGTGGAATTGCGATAGGTTAGGATTCAGCCACAAGGGGGTGTGAGGAGACCAAGAGTTTGGCTGGGGTGCCCTCAGCGCCTCACCCGCCTTCCATGCCCGCATAGTGGTACGCATCGAAGGGGTGAGATTGTGGGGCGTTTTAGGCCCCCTGAATAGCAGCCCCTCCAGTGCCTCCAAGGACCCCACTATGGCTGCCTCCAGCACCGTTGCAGAGTTGGTCAGGTCCGGTCGTAACCACCAATGGGCGGTCACAAGCTGAGTGGCCAAATAATACTTGTAACAATCAGGGAGGGCCAGGCCTCCACTGTCCACAGGCCTGGTCAGGGTGGAATATTTGAATCTAGGTGGCTTGGACCCCCAAATAAAGGAGAGGAAGAGTTGCCTGAGGGAATTAAAGAAAACTTTAGTCAGCCAGTGAGGGAAGTTCCGAAAAATGTATGTGAGTTTAGGGAGGACTTTCATCTTGAGCAAGTTAATACGCCCAATGAGAGAAAGGGGGAGATTACTCCACGCCTTAAGTTTGGCTTTAATGGCTACCAAGACAGGGTCGAGATTGAGCCGCACAAAGTCCCCACTCTCTCTTGAGACAACAATTCCCAAGTAGGTGAACCGCTCAACCCATTGAAGCGGGAGAGAGGAGGGTGAGGAGGACCTGGCCCCCGCATCCACTGGAAACAACTGCGACTTGTGCCAGTTCACTCTCAGCCCCGTGAAGGCATCCATGATACTAAGTGCGCCCCGCAGAGAGTCACCAGCATCATTCAAGAACAGGAGCATATCGTCCGCATAGAGAGCCACTCTCTCCTCCAGCCAGCCCACCCTAAGACCACGGACCTCGGCCGAGCTCCTAAGGGCCTCAGCAATAGGCTCCACGGCCAGGGCGAACAGGGCCGGGGAGAGAGGGCATCCCTGTCTGGTGCCCCTCTGCAGGGGGAACGGAGGAGACAAGGAGCCATTCAGCTTAATGCATGCTGTGGGACCAGTGTAAAGCGTGCGTATCCAACCTATGAATTTTAACGGGAACCCCATTCTTCTAAGCATCTCCCACAAATAGACCCATTCCACTGTGTCGAATGCCTTCTCTATATCTAAGGTGGCAATGGTTCTAGTACCTTGGTTAGTATGGGGGGCATGAATATTAGTGAATAATCTGCGTATGTTAATGTCTGTAGATCTACCGGGCATAAAGCCCGTTTGGTCAGAGTCAATCAGGGATTTTATTACTACGTTAAGTCTAGTGGCCAATAGCTTGGTCAAGATTTTAAGGTCACAGTTGAGAAGTGCAATTGGCCTGTAGGAGGCGCATAACTTAGGGTCCCTATGGGGCTTTGGAATGAGAACTACGTGGGCTTCTCTCAGAGGGCGGTAAGGAGTCTTGGTTCAAGCAAGCTTGAAACATCTGAGCTAGTTTGGGGGCAAGCAATTCTGCATGGGCCCTATAGTACTCAATGGGCAGGCCGTCCGGCCCTGGGGTTTTACCTGCAGGAAAAGACCTAATGGCCAATGTGACCTCTTCTGGTGTGATTTCCGAGACAAGGAGTTGCCTCTCCGTGTCAGAGAGCCATCCCAGGGCTAGCGTGTCCAGTAGGGAGATCATAGGTGTAGGGTCAAACCCGTCAGGAAGTGAAGAGACATACAAGGAGGTGTAAAATGTGGTGAACGCAGCCAGAATATCCTCCTGAGAGGTGACCAAAGCGCCATCTGTCGTGAGGATCTCCGGTATAACCACTGAGGGCCTGTCCTGCTGCGTTAGCAGCGCTAGCAGTTTGCTGTTTTTGTCTACATGTTCAAAGTATTCCTGTCTGCTACTTTGTATACCAAGCCTAGTGGTATCTGAAACATGGAGATGTAGTTCTCGCCTAAGCGATGAAAGGTGCTCAAAATTGGAGACCGTTGGCGAGGCTGAATACCGATTCAGTGCCTCGTCCACCCTACGCTGCAGGTCAGATACCCCGTCTCCTAGTTCCGTCTTTACCGCCGCCACAGCCGAGATATACTGACCCCTGCTGTGAGCCTTGGAGGCGTCCCAGGTCATCTCCAGAGAAGCCGACCCCGCATTGTGTGCCCAATATTCCCCCAGGGGAGAGAGAACTCTGTCATGTACAGCATCATTGTTGATCCAATGGGGTTGTAACCTCCAAAGGGTATTGTTCCGCGACCTGGTGGTCCTAATGGTCAATTTAAGTGGGTGATGGTCAGAGAGGCCAGAGGGAAGGTAACATGCCTCTTGAATGTTAGCCAGCATGGTGGAATTGGCAAAAGCCAGATCAATGCGGGAGGAGGTTCGAAATGTGGTCGAAAAGCATGAGTACGTTCTATCATGGGGATGAAGCCACCTCCACGCCTCCTGGAACTCCGTGGCCTGAGCCCACGTTCCGAGATCAGAATTAAAATTGGATTGGGGGGAAGGCCTGTCCAGGTCACGGGACAGTGTAGCATTAAAATCTCCCATGAACAGAACCTGCGCTGGACAATGCGGAGCCAGCCTCTCATAGAGAGTGTACAAAGTCTGTATCTGACTCGGGGGAGGCAGATAGACATTCACAATAACATACTTTTTGTTATATACACTTAGCACTACCATAACAAATTTTCCCTGGGGGTCCAGATGAACATCATGAATCACACACGATATACGTTTGCTAATCAGGATAGATACCCCACGAGAATACGAAGAGTAGGTCGCATGAAACGCCTTCTGCACCCAGGGCTTCTTCAGAGCCAGAACCTTGCTACCGGTTAAATGTGTCTCCTGCAGTAACACTATGTGGGGATTATGTCATTTCAAATATTGGAATAATAGTGACCTTTTAAATTTTGAGTTGAGCCCCCGAACATTCCATGACAGAATGGTCAGGAGTTCAGCGTCCGGGGGAGCCATCAAGGAGCACCAGGGGGAAATAGAAGCAGGATGAGCCCATTAACCCAACACATATAATTAAACTCGGCATTGGCACACCTATTCAATAGGGTCAGAGACCCATAAGTTAATTGAGCAACACAGTGATAATCTGGACCGTCATAACAATGAAACCCTCCCCCCCAGAACATAGAACACCCTACCCAAACATCATACAAACCTAGCTTCAAGGGCCAAAAAAAAGGGGCCCAAGAGCCATAAAAACTGATGCAGGGTTTCGTCCCATAACTGAAAAAAACCATAGAATCTTTAGGTCACTGCGACCTCAAGAAGTCAGCCCGTAGGACCGCAGGTGAAGGAGAAGTCTCCAGGGAAGTCCGTCTCGACTCTAGGTGGGGGTTCAACAAGGGACAACTCGGGTCACCTCGGTTCACGGGCGGGGCAGTTCAGTATTTGCTGTTGGAGCTCCTTAGGCAGGAGTAAGTGGCAGTCTAGCCAGCAGAAGTTAACACTTATGTAGATGGAGTAAAGGTGGAAGTCAGCAGGGATAAACAGGATTGGGGACACAGAAGGGGGTATTACTGGGATTCACCATGAGACAGGAGAGACGTCCATTGATGGGATAGTTGATGCGCATCTGCTCCCTGCCGGGTGTATTCCACCATGGGTCCTCGGCTTTGTGTAGTTAACGGGCGTCTAGCCACGCCGCTGCCGCCTCCGGGGTGTCAAAGAAGTGAGTGTCGCTACCATCGGTGATTCGCAGTCTGCTGGGATACAACAGGCCAAAGCGTATTCCCTTCTCCCGGAGCCGGCGTCTCACATCAGTAAAGGACTTGCGACGTTGCTGTACCTCCTGAGAGAAGTCTGGGAAGAAAAGTAGTCTGGTATTCTCATATTTAATTTCAGGCATGACGCGTGCCGCCGCCAGAATGCGGTCCCGGTAGTTCAGCATTCGTAGCAGGAAGGGGCGTGGAGGGGCCCAGGTCTCGGAGGGAGCGGCGGAACCCTGTGGGCTCTTTCAACCACAAAGGTAGATGGCGTGGCACCCAGGTCGAACAGGGTGGTCAGTAATTGCTCAGTAAATTCAGCAGGTCTAGGGCCCTCAGCCCTCTCGGGCAGTCCAAGTATGCGGATGTTGTTCCGCCTGAGGCGGTTCTCGGTATCTATTGCGCGCTCCTGCAGCGCTTTCACTTGAAGTTGGAGGGCCCGTACCTCCCTGGAGTCCGACCGGACCGTATCCTCCACCATGGAGACCCTGTCCTCCACCTCCGTGATGCGAGAGCGAAATTTATCCATATCTTGACGGATGAGACCGACATCCACTGTCAAGAAGTCGATCTTAGATGTCAGAGTTTCCTTACAGGATGTGATGGCCGCCAGGATCTCCACTCCCGTGGGGGGCGCCGCCACCCCCGACTCCGCAGCCATCTGTGTATTGGCCGCCATCCCAGCCGAGGAGCGCCGTGCAGACGAAGCAACCGCTGACGGGGGGATATGAGGAGCCTTCGGGCCCTTGTTTGTGGAGTAGCGGGTCTTAGGGTGGCCCATCCAATCCTTACCCCAAGATTAAGGAGAGTTTGGGGGAAGTTCGTGGGCAGGGGGCTCAGTTCAAGGGGGAGGATGGAGGCCGTATTAATGACAAGGTGGAGAGGTGCAGGTACGGGACAGCCCCCCCCCCCGCAGTGTTGCGGAGCAGTCAGTAAGCCAAGGATCACAGGAGGAGGGAAGGTATGACTGTCCCACAGTGTCCGGTGGACGGGGCTGGCGCTGCAGGCCGCAAGATGGCAACGGGCCGCAGGTGTAGGTGCGGGGGAGCAGCTCTCTAAAAGATCTCGGATGCACTGCCAACCCCCCCGCACGGATGGTACTACAGGAGGATGTCCGCCGCTCGTCCCGCGGCATAAATTAATTGAGACCGGAGGCTGCGGGAAGTGCGGTAGGCCGCAAGATGGCTGTAGGCCGCGGGCCGGGGTAATCAACCTCCTGAGGCCCCCCGGTGTCCGCAGCGCAGGTCCGGAGCACCCTCCTCGCCACTGGCGCCCTTGGTGTGTGTGGATGAGGCTCCTTCAGCCCCGCGAATCGCGGCAATTTAGCTCAGAGGATTCGGGAGTGTCAGCAGGCCGCAAGATGGCGGCGGGTCCCAGGAGCACAGAGCCAGCCGCGGGTCCCGGTAGCGGCACAAACGGGTGACCAGGCAGAAAATACAAGCTGGGGCCGAGGCAGGGGACGTTCAGGAGCCCACAGGGTAAGTTTGGGGGCTTACCAGGGCGGTGGGAAGGCAGGATGGCATCAGATGGAAACAGGATGTGCGGAGCTCCTCAGCAGCACGTCTTCCTCGCTCTACATCCGGACACGCCCACGAATAAACTCAATTTTAGTCATACATTTAGGCCAAAATGTATTCAGCCACATGTCTTTAGTAAAAAAAAATGTCAATAAGCGTATATTTATTGGTTTGCACAAAAGTTATAGCGTCTACAAACTAGGGTACATTTTCTGGAATTTACACAGCTTTCAATTTATGACTGCCTATCTCATTTCTTGAGGTGCTAAAATGGCAGGGCAGTACAAAACCCCCCCAAATGACCCCATTTTGGAAAGTAGACACCCCAAGGAAATTGCTGAGAGGCATGTTGAGCCCATTGAATATTTTTTTTTGTCCCAAGTGATTGAATAATGACAAAAAAAAAAAAGTTGTCACTAAATGATATATTGCTCACACATGCCATGGTTATATGTGGAATTGCACCCCAAAATACATTTTGCTGCTTCTTCTGAGTACGGGGATACCACGTGTGGGACTTTTTAGGAGCCTAGCCGCGTACGGGACCCTGAAAACGAATCACCGCCTTCAGGATTTCTATGGGTGCAAATTTTTGATTTCACTCCTCACTACCCAACACAGTTTTGAATGCCATAAAATGCCAAAATAGCACAAACCCCCCAAATGACCCCATTTTGGAAAGTAGACACCCCAAGCTATTTGCTGAGAGGCATGGCGAGTATTTTACAGCTCTCATTTGTTTTTGAAAATGAAGAAAGACATTTTTTTCTTTTTTTTTCTTTTTTACATTTTCAAAACTTTGTGACAAAAAGCGAGATCTTCAAGATACTCACCATACCTCTCAGCAAATATCTTGGGGTGTCTACTTTCCAAAATGGGGTCATTTGGGGGGGGGGTTGTGCCATCTGGGCATTCCATAGCCTCCGAAACTGTGATAGGCAGTGAGGAGTGAAATCAAAAATTTACACCCTTAGAAAGCCTGAAGGCGGTGCTTGGTTTTTTGGGGTCCTGTACGCGGCTAGGCTCCCAAAAAGTCTCACATATGTGGTATCCCCGTACTCAGAAGCAACACAATGTATTTTGGGGTGTAATTCCAAATATGCCCATGGCATGTTTGAGCAATATATCATTTAGTGACAACTTTGTGCAAAAATTTTTTTTTTTCCGCAACTTGCGTCAACCTATAAAATATTCCATGGACTTGACATGCCTCTCAGCAAATAGCTTGGAGTGTCTACTTTCCAAAATGGGGTCATTTGGGGGGGTTTTGAACTGTCCTGGCATTTTATACACAACATTAGGAAGCTTATGTCACACATCATCCACTCTAACTACTTGAAGACAAAACCCTTTCTGACACTTTTTGTTTAGATGAAAACATTTTTTTTTTTTGCAAGAAAATTACATTGAACCCCCAAACATTATATATTTTTTTTAAAGCAAAGGCCCTACAGATTAAAATGGTGGGTGTTGCATTTTTTTTTCCACACAGTATTTGAGCAGCGATTTTCAAACGCATTTTTGGGGGAAAAAATACACTTTTTTAAATTTTAATGCACTAAAACACACTATATTGCCCAAATGTTTGATGAAATAAAAAAGATGATCTTAGGCCGACTACATGGATACCAAACACGACATGCTTTAAAATTTCGTACAAACGCACAGTGGCGACAAACTACATACATTTTTAAAAGCCTTTACAGGTTACCACATTAGATTTACAGAGGAGATCTACTGCTAAAATTACTGCCCTCGATCTGACCTTCGCGGTGATACCTCACATGCATGATGCAATTGCTGTTTACATATGAGGCCAGACCGACGCTTGCGTTCGCCTTTGCGCAAGAGCAGGGCGGGACAGAGGTGCTTTTTTTTTATTATTATTAATTTTGCTTTTTTATTTTATTTTTAAACTGTTCCTTCCATATTTTTTTTTTTTATCATTTTAATTGTTATCTCAGGGAATGTAAATATCCCCTATGATAGCAATAGGTAGTGACAGGTACTCTTTTAAAAAAAAAAACTGGGGTCTATTAGACCCTAGATCTTTCCTCTGCCCTCAAAGCATCTGACCACACCAAGATCGGTGTGATAAAAATGCTTTCCCAATTTCCCAATGGCGCTTTTTATATCCGAGGGGGGGGACATTCCCTCCCACTGCTTGCAAAAGCAGTCCAGAGGCTAATTAGCCGCTAGGATTGCTTTTACATGAAAGCCGGCCGCTGGCTGAAAAGAATGATACCAAGATGATACCTAAACCCGCAGGCATCATTCTGGTATAACCATTCAAAGTCCAGCAACATACCAGTACGTTGCTGGTCCTTGTTGGACATGTACGAAAAAAAGAAGAGATTGATCGGTGGGTATGCCCACCATTAGAATACCTCCCTTCATTCACCCACTTCTAATGATGGGCATACATGCACCATTTATATATGCCGAAGCATGGGGGCATCCTCCCGCAAAAGTTATGCCGCGTACACACGGTGTGACAGCAGGAAGGTAAAGTCACCTGGTTGCATCCAGGGGGGTAGATATATTTCGCCCAGATTCAGGCTTTACGCCGACTTATACAACTAGGTGGAGAGTTGTATAAGCCCAGCTGAGGCTAGTAGGCTCATGGATGACTCATACCTCTAGGGAGAGTGCTGGGCGTCGTGCAGACAGGGAGTTGATGAGACCAGCTGAAGCTTGTCAGCTCATTTAGGCCTCTATAAGAACTCCCAGCTTCATTAGATGTTAGCTCATGCCTGGAACCAGACCTGTGTGGACTGTCTAGGGAGAGTGAACCCCTGTGCGGTGAGACAAAGCCTGTGTGGCTATTTGCTTGGACATTTAAAACCAGGGACTTAGGGACTAGGACAGCACTAGGCTGATCCCAGTTGTTAGTTAGGAAACCTGTATGTTTAGTCAGAGGTCAAGTTGACCAGGATTTATTTTATTTATGTTTCTTTTGCTTTGCTGTGTTTTGTCACTGTAAATAGAAAATAAGCCGCACCTTTTTGATTTTGAAAACCACAACCTCCGTTTGCTGGGCCTGTTTTTGTGTGGGGAGCCCATCCCGGGGGTCACACACACCCGCTGCCGAGCTAACCCCCTCACAGTTGGTGGAGAACCAGTGGCAGTTTTTTTTAAGCCAGCATGGAGGAGATACTGAAACAGCTGGCTCTAGCAAATGCCAATCAACAGCAGACAAATGCAGGTTTGCAAAGGAGCCTTGCAGCCCAGCAGCAAGCTCATCAACAGAGCCTTGCAGCCCAGCAGAAAGCTCACCAACAAAGTCTGGAAGCTCAGCAACAAGCCCAGCAGCAATCTGAGGCCCGCTTCATAGACCTGTTACAGAAGCAAGAGCAGAGACTACAACAAATGGAAGCAGTAATGCAGCAACGTCCGCAGACCAGTGAGGAAAGCCGTCCCACTAATACCGCGTCCTTTGGGGTGAGTCGTTTATTGACAAAAATGACTGGAGAGGATGATCCAGAGGTATTTTTGACCACATTTGAAAGGACCGCTGAAAGAGAAAAGTGGCCTGAGGAGCAGTGGGCTGGACTGGTGGCTCCTCTGTTAACTGGTGAATCGCAGAAAGCTTACTATGACCTAGAGCCTAACCAAGCAAAAGACTATGTGATGCTAAAAGCTGAAATTTTGGCAAGGCTGGGTGTCACCCAGGCTGTCCGGGCTCAGCGTGTGCATAACTGGACTTTCCAGCTTGGAAAACCCCCCAGGTCTCAAATGTATGATCTCATTCACCTGAGCAGAAAGTGGCTACAGCCAGAGACTTTGTCCGCACCAAAGATTGTGGAACGTGTTGTAATGGATCGGTTTTTGAGAGCTCTTCCTACTGCCATCCAAAAGTGGGTAAGCCATGGAGACCCAGAGACGGCCGATGGTCTTGTGGATCGTGTGGAGAAATACTTGGCTACAGAGAACCTGACGGCCTCTTCCAGAGACACTCGGACTTTCCACCCTAAGACCAGACCATCCCCAGGGGCGGATAAGAGGATTCCAAGGGGTGAGGGTGGAGAGAGTGAGAGGGTGGGAGCTCTACCCCAAGTTTGGCGAGAACAGCCTGGGAAATCAGCGGCTCAAGAGGCGGCAAGAAGGATCGTTTGCTACCGCTGCCGGCAAGCGGGACATATTGCAGCCAATTGCCCGGTTGTGGAGGAACCCATGCAGTGTGACTTTCTGACGGGCAGACGTCAGTCGCTGTGTGCGATAGTCGCATGCACTGCCATTCGAGGAACTGAGAAACATTTATGCAAAATGTGTGTTAATGGTAGAAATGTTGTGGTATTGCTGGATTCAGGTAGCCTTGTGACCCTGATAAAGGCTGAGTTAGTTAAAACAGAGGTCTTTGGGAATAGCAAGGTAGCTGTTATTTGTGTGCATGGGGACACCCGAGAGTATCCAGTGACTACAGTGTGTTTCGAGACCCCCAAAGGTACCCTCTCTCATCCAGTGGGCTTAGTATCTCAGTTACCGCATGACGCCATTGTGGGAAGGGATTTTCCGAAGTTCTGGGAACTGTGGGATGATCCTGAGCCCCCCACTGGTGCCCCTATGTACCAGGAATGTGATAGCCAGAACTCCCCTGAGAGTGGTGAGGACTCTCCGGAATTTCCCATAACAGTATTGGCAGGGGAGACTCAAGAAACTGGAGAGGAGCCCACCTCCTCAGATGAAAACCTACCGTCTGTGGAGTTTTCTGATCTTGAGGTTCACAGGGAAAACTTTGCCACAGAACAGTTGAAAGACCCCGCCCTAATAAAGGCACGGGAAAACGTAGTGAAAATAGATGGCGAGTTAGTGAACCCAGATAATACCTGCACTTACCCATACTTCAGCGTAGAGAAGGACCTACTGTATCGGGTGGCAAAAAGGGCAGAAGAAACCGTTGAGCAGCTTGTGGTGCCCAAACCTTACAGGAAGTTGGTGTTGGAGTTGGCCCATGGGCACATTCTTGGAGGTCATCTGGGGACAGAGAAAACCCGAGAGAGGGTATTACAGAGATTCTATTGGCCGGGGGTGATGAAGGACATAGAAAATTATTGTTCCTCCTGCCCTGTGTGTCAGAGGTCGGCCCCGATGCCACATTTCCGTAGCCCGCTGGTCCCTCTACCCATCATTGAGGTCCCGTTTGAGAGGATCGCCATGGATTTGGTAGGGCCTATAATCAAGTCCGCTAGGGGGCACCAGTACATATTAGTTATAATGGACTATGCCACCCGTTATCCAGAAGCGATCCCTCTCCGAAATACCTCGGCCAAAACCATAGCCAAAGAGCTATCTCTTGTGTTTAGCCGGGTGGGTATTTGTAAAGAACTGCTTACGGACCAAGGTACACCCTTTATGTCCCGGGTTATGAAGGAGCTGTGTATATTGTTCAAAGTGACGCAATTACGTACATCTGTGTATCACCCCCAAACCGATGGGCTGGTTGAAAGATTCAACAAAACCCTAAAACAAATGTTGAAGAAAGTGGTGGATAGAGATGGAAAGGATTGGGACTGTCTACTTCCTTATTTGATGTTTGCTATTAGGGAGGTGCCCCAATCCTCTACGGGATTCTCCCCCTTTGAGTTACTGTATGGGAGACACCCAAGAGGGCTGTTGGATATTGCCAAGGAAACTTGGGAAAGTGAGAGTTCTCCCCACAGGAGTGTGATTGAGCATGTCGCCCTGATGCAAGACCGAATTGCACAGGTAATGCCCATCGTGAAGGAACATTTGGCCCAAGCGCAGTTAGCACAGCAGAGAGTGTACAACCGTGGAGCCAAGACCCGTACCTTTTCCCCGGGGGATAGGATACTGGTACTTGTCCCTACGGTTGAAAGTAAATTCCTTGCCAAATGGCAAGGCCCCTATGAGATAATGGAAAAAGTGAGCGAAGTGAATTACAAGGTCAGACAACCAGGAAGGCGAAAGCCCGAACAGATCTATCACGTTAATCTGTTGAAAGCCTGGAGGGATAGAGAGTCCCTAGTCGCAGACACTTGGTCACCAGCTCAAACTGGTTGCGTGATTCCTGAGGTTGGAATAGCAGCCACCTTGTCACAACCCCAACAACAGGAGGTTAAGGAGTTTGTGCTTCGCAACAAGGAGGTATTCTCTGAGCTGCCGGGACAAACATCTGGGGTAGAGCATGACATCATTACCCCGCCCGGTGAAAGGGTGAAGTTAAAACCCTATCGGATCCCAGAGGCCCGACGGGAGGCAATACGGGAGGAAGTACAGAAAATGCTGAACTTAGGGGTGATAGAGGAGTCCCAAAGTGATTGGTCTAGTCCCATTGTGTTGGTGCCTAAACCGGATGGGAGCTGGCGATTTTGTAACGATTTTCGTCAGTTGAACAAAGTTACAAAATTTGACACCTACCCCATGCCACGTATAGATGAGTTGATCGACCGGCTGGGAACAGCCCGATACATGACGACTCTTGACCTCACAAAAGGGTATTGGCAAATCCCCCTGGCCAAGTCGGCCAAAGAGAAAACCGCATTTGTAACCCCAGACGGGGCGTTCCAATATAAAAGAATGCCGTTCGGGTTACAGAATGCGCCGGCCACATTCCAGCGGAAAATGGACCAGATGCTGAGGCCCCATCGGAAGTATGCTGTGGCTTACCTGGATGACGTAATTGTCCATAGCACAGATTGGGCCTCACATCTGCCAAAAGTGCAAGCAGTCCTGGACTCTGTTCGGGAAGCGGGGTTTACGGCTAACCCCAAGAAGTGTACCATTGGGCAGGAGGAGGCCAAATATCTTGGGTACACCATTGGGAGGGGAGTAATAAAACCCCAACTCAACAAAGTCGAGGCCATCCAGAGTTGGCCACGTCCCAACAGCAAGAAGCAGGTACGAGCCTTTCTGGGAATCGCTGGGTATTATCGGCGATTCATTCCCCACTTTGCTTCTAAGGCTGTGCCCCTAACCAACCTGACGAAGGGGAAAGGGTCGGTCATGATTAAATGGACCCCCGAGGCTGAGGCAGCATTCCAATTCTTGAAACAAGCCTTATGTAGCCAGCCAGTGTTGTACTCACCCGACTTCTCTAAAGACTTTGTCGTACAAAGTGATGCGTCAGATGTGGGGTTAGGAGCAGTATTGTCCCAGGTCTGGAACGGGGAAGAGCACCCAGTCATTTACCTCAGCAGGAAGTTGAAGTCCCATGAGGTAAATTACGCCACCGTTGAAAAGGAGTGTTTAGCGGTGAAGTGGGCTCTAGATTCCCTTCGGTACTACCTGCTAGGTAGGCACTTTGACATGGTTACGGATCACGCTCCGTTAAAGTGGATGGCTCAAAACAAGGAAACAAATAGAAGAGTGAATAGGTGGTTCCTGGCCCTCCAGGAATTCAACTTCACAGTAAAGCATCGCCCTGGCGTTCAAATGGGGAATGTGGATGCTTTGTCTCGAGTACATGAATGCCTGATTGCTGGTGTTCCAACCCCGAGGTTAAAACAAGAGGGGGGGGGTATGTGACAGCAGGAAGGTAAAGTCACCTGGTTGCATCCAGGGGGGTAGATATATTTCGCCCAGATTCAGGCTTTACGCCGACTTATACAACTAGGTGGAGAGTTGTATAAGCCCAGCTGAGGCTAGTAGGCTCATGGATGACTCATACCTCTAGGGAGAGTGCTGGGCGTCGTGCAGACAGGGAGTTGATGAGACCAGCTGAAGCTTGTCAGCTCATTTAGGCCTCTATAAGAACTCCCAGCTTCATTAGATGTTAGCTCATGCCTGGAACCAGACCTGTGTGGACTGTCTAGGGAGAGTGAACCCCTGTGCGGTGAGACAAAGCCTGTGTGGCTATTTGCTTGGACATTTAAAACCAGGGACTTAGGGACTAGGACAGCACTAGGCTGATCCCAGTTGTTAGTTAGGAAACCTGTATGTTTAGTCAGAGGTCAACTTGACCAGGATTTATTTTATTTATGTTTCTTTTGCTTTGCTGTGTTTTGTCACTGTAAATAGAAAATAAACCGCACCTTTTTGATTTTGAAAACCACAACCTCCGTTTGCTGGGCCTGTTTTTGTGTGGGGAGCCCATCCCGGGGGTCACACACACCCGCTGCCGAGCTAACCCCCTCACAACGGTCATACTTTTCCATGGACAAGCCTCCGTCGGAATTTCGACCGTATGTACGCGGCATTAGGAGCAAAATCGCTCCTCCGCCCCTGCTGCCCCCATGCTTCGGCATATATGCTCTTTTTTTTTTAACTGTGGTGGTGAAATCACCTCCTACAGCACTGGAGTCGCAGGGATCAGGCCTGTCTCTGCGAACGCTGCAGTTATGTGTGTTGTGTTTTGTAAGTGACAGTGATCGATCGATACTGCACTTGGGTGGCCTGGGCTGGACGGAGGGGCAAAATGCAGGTGCTAGCAGGTATCTGGGCTGATCCCGCTGACACTGCGTTTTTGGGAACCCTAAACTGCTGGGGACACTAGTATAGATCTTAGATCTGATCAGATCAGATATTGATCTGTTCAGATACTATACCACTAAGGGAGGTGTATGCTTCACGTGTGGGTGTTAGCGCTACTGGCACTAACCTGACGCTGCCTGGGGTGTGACGCAGACCCTCTCTGACGCTAAAACCTAATTGATATCACCCGCCGGGCGATCAGGGGGTTAAACCTTTATTGGGTTATATACGGCGGGTGCCCTGACACTATAAAAAGCAAACCAACTAACCATTGTCACCCGTAACACTTATACAGTGATCACTGGTGAAAGGGTTACTTAGGGGCAATCAGGGGGTTAAAACCTTTATTAGGTAATATAAGGGGGTACCTGACACTATATAAAAACCTGACGGGCAACCTAAATAACAAAATAACTAACTGGCTAACCAGTGTCACCAGTGACACTTATACAGTGATCACTGATGAAAGGGTTAATTCTAGGGGCAATCAGGGGGTTAAAACCTTCATTAGATAATATATGGGGGTACCTGACGCTATAAAAACCTGGCGGCGAACCTAAAAAAATAACTGACTACTTAGCGGCACCAGCATAACTAATAAAGTGATCAGAAAAACGATTGCTTAGTGACACTGGCAAAAGGGGGTGAAAGGGTTACCTGGGGGGGCGATCAACAGGTTAAACCTTTATTAGGTAATATATGGGGGTACCTGACGCTATAAAAACCTGGCGGCGAACCTAAAAAAATAACTGACTTCCTAGCGGCACCACCGACACTAATACAGCAATCAGAAAAACGGGGGGGCGTGGCGACCGGACTCCAAGATGGATGCTTAACCTAGGAGCTCCGCTCGTCCACCGGAGATAATCCGCAGCCATCAGCGTCCACCGGCGCAATCCGAGGCCTCACACGCCACTACCCAGACGGCTACTCCCCGCTGATCGGAACGAGGATGGCGAGGAACCGAAAGAAGCCACAACAACCGCAGAAACTGGACGGATTCTTCGCTATAACCTTGCGCGGCCCTCGACAAAATGGCGGCGGCGGCGCTCGGGATACGCAGCAGTCGCACAAGTCCGGAGCACAGCACAACGGCCGTAGCTTACCGTCGGACACCACACCGCTCAGCGAGGCCTCATCTGGGACATCCAGCCCTTCTACAAGGAGCCCAGCCAAGTCCAGACCGAGGAGAGACTCCCCGCTCAGGCCACAAGCTAACTCAAGCATGGAGGTAAGCGAGCCTCATACAGACACCACAGGCCAACACACACAGAGAGGGGACCCCATAGCAGACTTCCCCACGGCTGACAGGCCAGTGTCTGACACGATGTTAAAAGACATGCTGCTGTCCCTGAGGTCCTCCCTACAAACAGATATGCTCAAAGGGTTAAATGAATGCCAGAGAGAAGTCCAAGCAATGGGACATAGAGTTCACCAGGTAGAAAATAGAATGGAGGAATTTACCTCATCCTACAACACTATGGTGGAGTCCCATACAGCACAGGGAGAAGACATAGAATGGATAAAGGACAAGCTGAGTGACCTCGAGGACAGATCCAGGAGAAATAATCTCAAACTTAGAGGCATACCTGAATCTGTTCCCCCTAACCAGCTCCTGCAATATGTCCAGACCCTGTTCTCCACTCTGTTACCAGGGGCATCAGCGCAAGATCTCCTTGTAGACAGGATTCACAGAATTCCCAAGCCATCATTTCTCCCCGATGACATCCCCAGAGATGTTCTGATGAGGGTTCACTTTTACCACATCAAGGACCAAATAATGCAAGCGTCCCGCAAGCCAGGGGGTATCCCTCAGCAGTATGCAACGATCAGACTACTGCCGGACCTATCCAGGCACACACTTCAACGCCGACGCAACCTACTGACTATTACAAAAGCTTTGAGAAATCACAACATACTCCACAAATGGAAGTACCCTGCTACCCTCACCATAACCCACAACGGTAATACCATTGATATCTCCAAACTGGAAGAAGGGATAGGTGTGCTACGCCAATGGGGAATACTTCCTGAACAACTCGTCCAACAATCACCCCCCTCAGGCTTGCAACCACTGCAAAATGGTTGGCAAGTGGTGGCCCACAAACGCTCAACTAAGAAGAAGACCGGTGGAAACGCACAATTCTGATATCTAAACTTGCACAAATATCTCCGGGGTTGAGATCTCCATTTGAATCTCCCTTACACCCCTCCTCTATCAATAGCAGCTACGACTGCACTAGGATCAGTTTATGGATCCGGTTCTTAGTGTAACCCAGTTGACTTTTTTTGTTTTATATTGTTCTTTCTATTGTTCATTTATTATACACAGATCCATAGGAATCGAAATGACTGCAAACGTTGAAGAAGTTACAACTCAACTATCTGGCCAGCACAGCTTTACAATATCTGGAAACGAATCATATGGGAAAAGTGAGTACCCGCACGACATCTCCACAATAACTCCCCTACATCTGTTAAAATGACGATCAAACTGATATCCATTAATACCCGGGGATTGAACCATCCTGCTAAGCGATTCGCCATGTGGGCTGAAGCCACGAAACACGGGGCGGACATTCTATGTGTACAGGAGACACACTTTCAGCTAAACAAAATCCCGTACTGTTCGCACAAAGACTTTCCATATGTGTACATGGCCTGTACACCTAACAGTAAAACTAGTGGTGTCATGCTCGCCATCAAGAACTCTATCTCCTTTCAACCCAGAAACGTTGTGCTTGACGTTAGTGGCAGATACATTATTGTCACAGGGGATATTAACTCTAAACCTTACACGATCGTCACGGTGTACGCCCCTAACTCTCACCAACTCCGCTTTCTAAACAAGGTCATTAAAAAGGCAAACTCCATTAAATATGGCAACCTTCTGATTTGCGGGGACTTTAACATCACCTCTGACCCTAGAATGGACACCTCCTCAGGTAAACCTAAGGGTACTCTGTCTCTCCAATCATTGCTCCACAAGGAGGAACTATTTGACGCCTGGAGATGCCTCCATGCAAACGAAAGGGACTACACCTTTTTCTCAGACAGACATGGCTCTTACTCTCGTATAGACATGTTCCTAACGGACAAATGGCTATTGCAAAATGTAGAAATAACAAAAATTCACGATATTACATGGTCAGACCATGCTGCCATTTCTATGTCTGTTGCGGAAAGGGGTGTCTCCTCTTCACCCCCCATCTGGCGCTGCAACACCAAAATTATCCAGGAACAACAATTCCAAAAACTCATTTCCTTACACCTTAAGACCTACTTCCAAGAAAACACAGGTTCGGTCGAGGATCCATATGTTATATGGAACGCACACAAGGCGTACATGAGAGGTATACTAATTCAATTAGGTGCCATAGAAAAAAAGAGGAAAACACAACTATTTAATAAAGTCCTTGCAGACCTGCGTGTTATAGAATCCCAAAACAAGAACTCACCTTCAGCACCATTAGCTAACAAACTTTCCTCCCTCAGAGAAACCCTCAGAGAGCTCCTGACCCAACAGTACGATAAACACCTTAGCCGCTTAAAACTTAACTATTATTCTAATGCCAATAGAGCAGGCAAATACCTAGCGAACAGACTAAAAGCAGCTCGTACTAAAACTAGAATAGCTTATCTGAATCACCCCACCTCACCACACAAAATTGTCAACCCCCAAGATATAGCGAACCACTTCGCAGAATATTACAGCTCCTTATACAACTTGCATAAGGATCCCAATACCCCACAACCTAATATAGACAAAATCCAAACGTTTCTACAGAAGCTACATCTCCCCTCCCTATCAGAACAACAGCTTTCCGATCTAAATGCACCAATCATACCCCAAGAGGTGGAAAAAACGATACACTCCCTACCAAATGGAAAGTCACCTGGCCCCGATGGATTCTCTAACGAATATTTCAAAACATTTAAATCTACCCTATCGCCCCACTTGTCCAGGGTCTTCAACAAAGCTGCAGACTCTGCAACCTTGCCACAAGAGATGCTGAGAGCACATATAGTGACAATACCAAAACCGGGTAAAGACCCCAACACTCCGGCAAACTTTAGGCCTATATCCCTTCTCAATACTGATACCAAAGTCTATGCAAAACTGTTAGCCAAAAGAATGATGAATATCCTACCTTTACTCATTCAGCGTGACCAGATGGGATTTGTGAAGGGGAGACAGACTTATGATGCAACAAGGAGAATTATCAATGTGATGCACTATGCTGAACAAACCCGAACGCCTTCTCTGCTGCTTTCTATAGACGCAGAGAAGGCGTTCGACAGAATCCATTGGACTTATATGGAAATTGTATTGAATAAGTTTGGCTTCAAAGGGAACATACTAAACGCTGTCTTAGCGCTCTATTCCTCACCGTCTGCACAGGTATACTCTGCAGGCCTCCTGTCTACACCATTTAAAATTTCGAACGGGACCAGACAGGGTTGCCCCCTGTCTCCGACCATTTTTAACCTAATGATTGAACCTCTGGCTGAAGCTATCCGCTCACATCCACTGATTACGGGCTTCCGGCTTGGCTCTGGCAATCACACCATCAATTTATTTGCGGATGACGTAATCCTACTCTTGACCACTCCGCTAACGTCCCTACCAGAAGCACACAAAATCCTCACTACTTTTGGGGAGATTTCCTACTATAAAGTTAATTTCACTAAATCCCTCATACTGGACTTAGGAGTACAACCTCACGCAAAACGTGCTCTTCAAAAGCTGCTCCCATACACATGGAGCACGGGAGGCATCACCTACCTAGGTATTATAATCACAAATAAGATTTCCGCACTCGCCAAAGCCAATATGTCCCCGCTGATAGCCAAGCTGGAAGCTCAACTCAGGGATTTATCGAAAAAGGAAATATCATGGATGGGTAGAATCTCTGCTTATAAAATGTTGATACTGCCGCAAATATTATATGTATTCCGCACCTTGCCACTGCATATTCCCTTCCATTATCTTAAGAACTTATCAGATCTAGGTTGGAAATATATCTGGAATGGAAAGAAAGCTAGATGTTCACGAAACAATTTGCTATCCCACAAACTAATAGGGGGGGCGGGCTTAGTAGACATTTATGACTACCTATGGGCGGTAAGACTAGATCAACTTAAATATTGGCTACAGAACGCCGATGCACCACTATGGGTAGAGATAGAAAAAGCTTACTCACCGACAAAAGACTTAAAGCTATTACTTCTTGGAGACAGATGGGCTCGATGGGACACGACTATTCTATCACCCCCAATGCAGACTTCCATTAAGACATGGAGGTTATTCCTAGAACAAAATCACCAAGATAGCCAGGACATTGACTTCAAACTACCCCTGAAGCTGTTAGAAGCCAAAATACCATTGTTGAAAGTGGCAGACCTGACTGACCAGGGTATAACACACATATTGGACCTATATGAAGGTACAAGACACAAATCTGTGAACCAAATTATGACACAATACCACCTCACAAACGACAAGTTGTTCAAATGTCTGCAAATCACACATCTCCTACACTCTGCGGAAACACCAACCGTAGCACTTCCAAGCAAAGTCTGGCAATTCTTCTCCACAGCCAAATTAGATACGAAAGGCATATCATTCTTCTACAACATACTACAAGATAAACTAACCTTTCACAAAACTGTAGCAATGACAAAGTGGGAGGTAGACCTGGGTACCTCCTTCTCAGGAGATCAATGGAAACACACATTCAAAGAAGTACACAAAGCATCCCACTGCGTAAAACACTGGGAATTAGCGATTAAAATGGCAAACAGGTGGCACTATACTCCGTTCAGGATAGCAAAGTTTTTTCCAGGTACATCACCTAGCTGTTGGAGAGAATGTGGTCAAACGGGGAATCTACTACATATGTTCTGGAACTGCCCAAATATTAAAAGCCTATGGAACCAAGTTTTCCAATTAATCTCATCTCTAACAGGCATAATCACGGCACCAGACCCCGCTTTAGCAATCTTACACTTAAACATAGATCACTTCCACCATAGCTTCAGACCAGTCATAACACACATTCTATTAGAAACACGCTCACTGATCCTACGTAACTGGAAATCTAGCAAGGCCATAAACTTATCTGATGTTACAACAGCGGTGCACAGGAATTACACATTTGAAAGACTGATCGCTATCAATTCTTTGAAATGCTCAAAATTTGACAATTGTTGGTCTATCTGGCCCAAGAACTTATGAAATATCAAATAGATGCTTCAATGCACTGAATATTTACGAAATATGAACGTGTATATTGGAAACTGTGTATATTTTCTTATAATACATATATTGTTAAAATCTAAAATTCTCAATAAAAATTATTGATTTAAAAAAAAAGAAAAACGATCGCTTAGTGACAGTGGTGCTAGGGGGTGAAAGGGTTACCTGGGGGGCGATCAAGGGGTTAAACCTTTATTAGGGGGCTACCCTGGACCTAAAACTAACTGCCCTGACACTTTTACAGTTACAAATGTCACTGTTTGCAGTGATCAGTAAATAAATGATCACTGCAATCAGTAACACTGCGACTGGGGGCTGGGGGGTGATCGGGGGGTGACTGGGGGGGCGATTGTGTGCCTATGTGTACCTACGTGTCAGTGTACTGTTTGTGCACTTACTTGATGTCTTCTCTCCACGGCGCTCCGGTCTATGTGAGCGCCGCAGGATAGATGACATCACTTCCTCCTGCCTGTGTATACATTACACAGGCAGAGGAAGTATTTGATTCGCCGGGAGCGATCGCGAGGGGGTGGCCAGAAACCAATGGCTGCCCCCTCATCACGGATCGCTCCCGGAGCGATACCGACCGCTCACTGTACCGGAGGGGGGTCCGATCGGACCCCCCACCCATACGAAGGCAGGTACGTGATTGTGCCTGTCCGTGACATTTTGCCGACGTATATATACAGTGAGCGGTTGTTAAGTGGTTAAACATGCCTCAGACAGAATAGTCTTTGAGTTTGGACTAGCATTCAGGTTCAACAGTAGTAAAACAAGTAATAAAGGTGCATTGTACAAGTACCTCAGTTTATGATGTAGAGTACCAATAGTCCGTGGTCAATATATTGAGAGCTAACTCTCAGGTGTATACATAAAGAAAGGACAGTCAGGGTTCAACAGTAGTCATGTTCATATCGCTCCAAGTATAGCCCCCCCCTCAGTAAAGACCTTCCTCCCTCCACTAAATACAGACCCCCTCCACTCAGTACAGACCCCCCCGACTCAGTACAGACCTCCTCCCCCGACTCAGTACAGACCCCCCCCGACTCAGTACAGACCCCCCCCGACTCAGTACAGACCACCCCTCTTCAGTATAGATCCCCCTCCCCCTTATGTACTTAGGTGGGGTAGGATTCAGTGTGCAACTGGAGAGTTGCTTGCTCAGACTGTCATTTTCCGGGCTGCGGGCTTGTGAAAGGAGGCAGCCGCATCAACAGTGAGAGTAACAATGAGCAGTCTCACTCAGGGCTAGCCTGGAGTCGGCATGTTCTGGCTGAAAAGAGCCATGACTCCGAGACCCAGGACCCTCCGCTGCCTTTGGGATGGTGTCCCCCCCTCTGGCAGTTCCTAGTCAGCAGAGCCAGGTAAAAAAGTAAAAGGGGGCGATATGTCCCCAATAAATTTTCTCTGATTGCATTGGACACATTAGGGCACTAACAGACGCCTTATGTCTATATAAGGGAGATTTGTCACCAGCGAGAGGGCCTGTCAACCCACCTAGGGTTGTATTAAAATTAGGAGATAAAAATAAAAAATAAAGTGTTAAAAAGTTAAAAAAAATATTAACAAAAGGTTTTTCCTATACTGATTGTGGATGCAGATGGTAAGTTTCTAGTAATGTATTTAACTAAAACAAACATCAATTTTACCCCCAAAAAATGCAGCTGTTTTTACACTGATTTTATTTTGAAAGGGCAGCTTGTGAGATTAAACCATTAATGTATTTTGTGAAAACTAATAATTTTCTCTTCCAAATAGTCAAGCTATAAGTACAAGTTTGGAAATTGATTGTCAGTTCCTGGAATTTAAAACGCAAATGAGTACACAGTATGTGCTGTAATCGGCCACCCGCCTGCCTTTCTTTCTCCACACAACAGATGAAATGCAGCCTGTATTTGTGTGCTAGATGTTATAAAGGGGAAGTGGCAAGCACTCTTCCCTCCTGCCCATCGGCTGCTGAAGGACGCAAGCAAACAGTTTCCTGATTCAGTGGTGATGCTAGAGATAATGGGGGGGCCCACTAAAGTGAAAACGAATGCACACATACTATAAAAACTGATTAGATTATCCCTCTTCTTGGATACAACATTGCTGCCAAAAAACTAGGCCTGATCTAAAGAAAATTTTTCCTTAAAAGGGTGTTTCGGGCAAAAAAAAAAAAATTAAAAGCCAGCAGCTACACATACTGCAGCTGCTGGCTTTTAATAAATGGAGACTTACCTGGTGTCCCTCGATGTCGGCACCGCAGCTGATGTTTCCCATCAGCTGTCGAGTGCTGCAGTCGCCATTGCGGGTAAGGGAACCCGACAGTGTAGCCTTTTTGGCTTCACGCCGGGAACCCTACTGCACAGGCGTGAGGCCCGCTCCTCTCTCCTATTAGCCCGGCGGCCGTGGTGACGTCACGGCCATGGCCGGACTCCCGGAAGTGGGGAAGGATACCTGTCTTTGACAGGTATCCTGTCCCCCCTCCCCCCGAAAGGTGCCAATTGTGGCACCGGAGGGGGGGAGGAATCCGATGAGCGGAAGTTCCACTTTAGGGTGGAACTCCGCTTTAAGTGATAGCAACTATGCCAACCTCACCAGTGCCCTTGGTTTTTAAGCATAGGGCCCTACAAACCTCAGACTGTGAGCAACCAAAGAAAACAACTGGCTTCAGGCATTTTTGTTTTTTGTGTTTTCAAGTTTCACGCATTTTTGGATTTGGCCTCTTTGCCAGGGACATCTTCTTTTGTTGTCTTCCTAGTATTTCCTTCTTAGTTTTTTTCTGTGTGGTATTGTTGGTTAAATTTAGCGCTCTAAGCACTTTCATCAAACTCCCCAAAAAATAACCACAAAGACACATGTATTAGGTGAAATAAAATATATTGTTTATAAATTTTTCTGTTTTACAGTTTTTTTTCTTCACGTTCAGTGGAGAACAGATTCCGATCCCCCAAAAGGGTTGGGAAGCAGTAGATCATTTCTAATAGCGATCTAGCACTAGATACAGTCAGCCAGCTATAGATCACTGTGACAGTGATCTACTGCTGTAGGGAGAGGCTGGACAGAGCTGCAATAGTTTTGCCTGAGACTTAGGCCTCATGCCCACGGACGTTTTTACAGCCACGTTTTTGAGCGTTTTTTACAGCTTAAAAACGCCTGTCCATGTTAGTCTATAGCTTCATGCCCACCGAGACGTTTTTGAGCTGCAAATAGCATAGACGTTTTTAAGCTGTAAAAAAAAAACAGGACCAGTGCGTTCCTCAGCGTCAGAATTAGGCAGAAAAAAACGCGAGCGTCAAAAACGCGCACTAACGCGCAAAAACGCGCACTAACGCGCGGTCGCGTTTTTAGCTCCGATGTTTTTTTTTTTCAAAAAAAAATATAAAATAAAAAAAAAAATATTTACAATAACATGGACAGGCGTTTTTAAGCTGCAAAAAACGCAGCTGTAAAAACGCCAGTGGGCATGAGGCCTTACTGACAGGAGGTGCTGTGGTATTACTACACTCCCAATATAAACACAATGCACAAGTGTTGTGTTTACATCCACTTCTAAAGTTTAATTCTACAGAGTCATCTGTAGCAGCACCTGAAAACCCAGGAGACTATTGTTTCAGCTCCTGGTCTTGGTGCTGGACCCTGGTTGTCACTGTTTGTGATGGTCTCTTGTGTACTTTGTCACATCTCGGTTGTTCTCTTTGGACCTGCATTCATCTCTATCTCACAACCGGGCTCCCAACATCTTACAAATCACGTTAGCTCTGGGCTAAAGTGTATGTAAAGCTTAACAATTAAATTATTTTATTAGTTCAAGGAATGTGTTATATACTTTCCTTTGAATTTTTTTTCACATAAACTAATGCAGAAAATACAAGTTGGGGCGTGGTTTGACTATGATGGCGTGAGGATGCTTGCTCTGGAGCTCTGCACGGACCGGGACTTACTTTCAGTTAACAAGCCGCTCTTTCCACCCGCCTTCACATGTCTGGTGACCGGAGACAACAGATGCATTCCGGGGAACCGAGAGGAGTGGACATCTCTCAATATTTCCTCCGCCAACACACTGCCCCTTTTCCAGGCTCCATCTCCCGCGGCCCCTGCCAAGATGGTGCCGACACGCAACGGCTCCACTCCCAGTAAAAAAACACTGCAGCCTTCAGTGTCTGTTGTAGGGGAGGATGTAGCAGCTCCACTGTGCCCTTCCTCTCCCATACTGTCCCTAGAGCTCCCGCAGGCAGACTCCCCAGCAGACTCCAGGCAGACACAGGAGCTGGATGCTCATGCAGGGTACACTATTAGGCAACTCCTGGCAGACATCCCCACTAAGAAGGACCTACAGGCAATGGCCACTTCCATAGTCAATGCTCTCTCCCATGAACTACATGACCTCCGTCAGCAGGTGGATTCAGTGGAGCAACGGGTGACTGATCTAGAGACCTCTGTAAACTCTGCATTGCACTGCACTAGAGGCTGACCAGCAGGCCTTACGACGCCATGTCATTGATGTGCAACTTTGTTTAGAGGATGGCGAGAACCGGAATAGGCGAAACAACCTGCGCCTTTAGGGGGATTTCGGAGGCCACTATAAGCACAGATTTGCATGCCACAGTGTCAGCGATCCTCAACCAGCTGCTGAGCAAACCACCTACTGCCGAGTTGGAACTAGACCAAGTCCATCGAGTGCAAGGGCCCCGTCCACCACCTTCAACTTCAGCGGCCTCTGCAGTTCCCTCTGCCGGGTACATTTTCACACTGTTGAAGAAATTCTACATCAAAGCCTGGTCTAAAGGCTCTATTGACTTTGATGGTGCCACAACCAAAGTGTATTCTGATGTCCCCAGGCAGACCTGAGCAATGCGGGAGATGCTGCATCCTCTGTTGGAAGTTATCTGGGAGACAAAGGCGACCTACAGATGGGGCCATCCGTTCCATCCCATTGTCCATAAACAGGGGGTGGACTTCTTTCTGCGCTCTCCTGAGCAGTTGCCAGCGCTGTTTGACTTCTTGGATAAGCCCATTGTCAAGGTCCCCAACTGGTTGGACTTTTTGTTGAATCCGGAGGTTTCCTACTGATCTTTGCCAAGACCACACCAGACCCGGCAACCTCGTTCCAGAGCCTCCAGTCGTGAGACCTCCAGCCGAGTAATGCCTAGACCTCCGCATGCTGCCTCAGAAGACTGGAACTCAGGTTCATTCTCTTTACTAGGCTCTACCGCTGTAGGCCTGGCTTGGTTTCTTCCTCCTGAAGAACACTTTCTGGACCATCCGCACTTCATATTTGGCCCCTGTCTATAAATGTCACTGATGCATATCGCTGCTAAATTTGGTTTGTGACCTCCCCGAGCCCCTTACCATCCCTACCTTGCATGAATTTGGTTTAGACAGCCACTAATCTCTAGAATGGTCTCTCAGGCACCCGAGACCAGGGGCCTTGGAACACCCACACGGTTTGGAATATATGTGTCTCAATAGCTAATACGGCTCGGGTGTGTCGCAGTCGGTGGTTTCTCTGGCCGTGGCGAATTACTGCTCCCCCCCATTCTTTTTTCTGTCTGTGGGGTGGTGGGCAGTCAGTCGGTCGCCCAGAGCGATTACTGCTGCTGTAGGCCAGGGATTTAAATACCTTACCCATTGTGCCATCAGGCCAGGGGTCAGGGATTAGTTTCACTGTGTCTCCCACCTCTATGTGACAGCAAATGCACGTTTGTTCTCCTATTATTTTACCCACTACTGTCTGGACATCTCAGCGGGTGTAGAGTGCGGTTCTACTAGTTCCTTACTCAGTTTGCCCTGGACACCTAGTCCGTGCACCTCCTCTCTTTGTTGGTTTCTCACCCCTTTTATTTTTGTATATTTCCACCCCCAACCAGGGTGGCTCCCTGCTTGGGTGCCTGTGCGCTCCAACAGGGACCCGAGTGATACATTTTTGTAGACTACTCCTACCACTCCCCTTTGTCTCTCTTTCTTCCTACCCTACCCGTTGCTGGAAGGGAGACGAGAAGAATTATACCTTTTATCCCTTGATCTCATTATCTCCTGTTTCTTGTCTCTTTTTCAGACCTTTCCACCCCCCTGTCGCTCTTTTACCTACCATCTCCTTTTTTTCCTTTGATCTTCCCTCTCTTGGGTTCTGCAGACACCCCTCCAGGGCTACCCCAAGGGTTTTTCTTCCTTAACCTCCCTGTACGTGTGCCTTCTTGTGGCCTGTCATGGGCTCCCTTCGGATATCCACCCTCAATGTACCAGGTCTGAATGTCCCTGAAAAACGCGCCCCGTTACTAGATAATCTCTGGAAGGGTAAAACCCAAGTTGCCTTTCTGCAGGAAACGCACTTTAAGAGTGACAGTGTCCCCAAATTGACCAATAGAGACTTTCCATGGGCGTACCACAGTCCCACGCCTATTTATAAATCTAAAGGGGTCAGTATACTGGTCGCTAAGTCAGTAACGTGGATTCTGGGTGAGGTGCGGACAGACACCCAGGGTCGCTTTCTCCTGCTCAAGGGGAAGGTTCAGGATGTTCAGATCACCTTTGCCAATGTCTATTTCCCAAATGTGGACAATCCCCAATTCCTCCAGGACCTTCTTCCTGTTCTTTTGGAATTCTCTGAAGGACTCAGTCTTTGAGGGAGATCTTAATTTCGCTATGGATTCTCTATTGGACATGTCGCGGGGTTCCTCTCACCTTTCCTATTCTCGCCTCAAACATTTAAAGCCAGATCTGCAGCTCTTGAATTTGGTGGACCCTTGGCGTTTGTTGAACCCTCAGGAGCGGGATTACTCTTTTTTCTCCTCCGTCAACAACACATATTCGCGACTAGATTATCTCTTGATATCTCATCAGGCTTTACCTAGAGTTCTGGTTGCGAACATTGATGTTATTTCCCTCTCTGACCATGCTCCAGTCCATTTAACTCTGCAGCTGGGCACCGTCTCACACAGTCCCCCTTCGTGGAGACTGAATGAGGCTTTATTACAGTCCACAGAGACCCATTCTACACTGCAGACAACCTTGACGGAGTATTTTTCCATTAAACGTGAGTCGTGGATAATCCGTTGGTGGTCTGGGAGGCACATAAGCCGGTTGTGTGGGATGCATTAATTAGGATCGGTGGTCGCATCAAATGGTAATGCACCCGTCGCACGGAAGAACTTATCGCAGAGTTGCGCAGATTGGAATGTTCCCAAAAAGCAATTTTTGCGTGCTCCACTTACCAGGATCTTCTTAAAGTGCGGGAGGAGTTGCGGTCTCTTCTCTACTATAAGACAAAGCAAAAATTAGCATGGGCACATCGCACTATGTATGAATGTTCCAAAAAAACAGGTACGCTACTGGCTCAGGCCTTACGTGGTCTGCGTACCAAAACCTTTATTCCATACATTCAGCACCCCTCTGGACAGAAACTGGCCACCTCTAAGGCGATGGCGTCCACCTTAAAAACTTTTTATCATGACTTGTATAACCTTGGTTGCTCTGCTCGATCGGCCTCCCCCTCGATGGAAGCCTCCAGCATATAGTCCTACCTAGCATCTTCGGGAATGCCGTCCCTGCCCCTCAAGATTTGGGATGAATTGGAGGAGCCAATAACGATGGAAGAGTTGGGGGATGGCTTTGGCTCACACTAAACCCAAGAAAGCCCCAGGTCCGGATGGCCTTACTCCAGCTTATTACAAGGCTTTCTTTGAGGTATTGTCCTCTCATTTAATCTCTGCGCTGAACTCCATAACAGATGGGAAGAACATGCCCCTGGACAGCCTGCGAGCTTACATCACATTAATCCCTAAGAAGGGGAAGGACCCCTCCCATTGTGAGAATTACCGCCCAATCACCCTCCTAAATTCAGACCTGAAACTGTTTGCCTAAATCTTGGCCAAATCGGTTACTCCCCCATGTCCCACGTTTCATCCACGGTGACCAGGCGGGCTTTGTGCCTCTCCGTGAACCCAGGGATAACATGATCCGAGTCCTCAATTTGATCCACATTGCCAGGACCTCCCATCATCCCCTTCTCCTGCTGTTTACAGATGTGGAGTAAGCTTTTGATAGGGTCAACTGGCAGTTTATTCGAGCCACTCTGGAACATATCAGCCCGGGGTCCTCTATGTTGAGCTGGATCCTCTCCCTTTATTCTTTTTCCTCGGCTGCAGTTAAAAAGTTAATGAAACAAGGTCTGATTTCTTTGCAATCACAAATGGTACTCATCAGGGATGCCCGCTCTCGCCTCTGATCTTCATTCTTACTCTAGAACCCTTTCTATGCACAGTGAGACTTGATTCTAGCATTGTGGGCCTCCGGAAAAAAAGCCTCAGGCGTTCACAAAGTTGCCGCCTTCGCAGGCGATTTGATTTTCTGACGGATCCGCTGACGTCCTTGCCGAATCTATTACACTCCTCCCGCGAGTATGGCACCTTATCATACTTCAGAATTAATTTATCCAAATCCTCCGCTCTCAACATTACAGTGGAGAAAGCTGTAATCAGATGTCTCCGTCCCTCTTTTTCCTTTCATTGGGTGACTGACTCGTTATTTGGGAATACATGTCATGCCAGACCCTGCCACTCTTTATTCTGCAAATTTTGAGCCACTGCTTTTGAGCATGAGAGCTGACTTACTTTGCTGGCATTCACTTATGTTGACCTGGTTTGGCCGTTGAAATGCCCTCAAGATGACATTATTGCCAAGGGTTCTTTATCTTCTACAAGCCCTCCCCATTAGATTACCTCCCGTGTTCTTCAAGCGAGTGAGCTCCTTCTTCTGAGAATTTGTGTGGTTCCATTGGAAACCCCCGTCTCCAACTCCAACTTCTCCATCTTCCTAAATGACAGGGTGGAGTTGGCCTCCCAGTTGTACAGGCTTACTATAGGGCGACTCCCCTCACCAGGTTGGTGAACTGGCACTGTCACGCTCAGGAAAAACACTGGGTGGCTATGGAGCTGGAGGACTCCGGTGACACGGAGAAGAGCTGGCCCTGGATCACCTCCCAGCTGCCGAAAGACCTCAGTACTTATCCTACCCTAAGTAGTACTTTGATGGTTGCGAGGGACACCTTTCCGCGCTCTTCACTTTCCCCATTGCCATCACCCATGATCCCTATACTAGGGAATCCAGAGTTCCAGCTAGACCTCCACAACTTGCAGTTCCAAAGTTTGTTGTCCAGTGGTCGTCTCCATCTTTGTGACTTCTTGGGGCCCGATGGCAAGCTCTCCTCTACTGCCCTTATGAACACCTCGGTACCCTCAGACTTCTGGGGTATCTTCCAGCTCAGGTACTTTCTTCGCCAGTGTGCTTGTTCTCCGGGTGTTTCCCGTCAACTTACAGAATTAGAGAGCATCTGCCATAGACGGGAACCGATTTGCCACTGTCTTTCCACTATCTATGCTGCCTTGATCCAACCAAAAGAAAATTTTACCCCGGCATTCCTTTCTAAGTGGGAATCAGATCTTACTATGCATTTTACTGATTCACAAAAGGAGAAAATTCTTCATTTTTCTCAGAAATCTTTGATTGCCACTAAGGTCCAAGAAACCAGCTACTGGATTTTGACTAGGTGGTATAGAGTTTCTGTGATTTTACACCGCATTTTTCCACAGGTACTAGATACGTGTTGGCGATGCAATGCTGATCGAGGCACAATGTTCTACATTTTCTGGGACTGCCCAAGAATCAAACCGTTCTGGCAGGGGGTGACCTCTACCATTAAAGATCTGACCAATGTTGATCTAGCAGGAAACCCATGGCATGTCTGCTGCACCTCACAACACAGTCTATCAAAAAATAAGGCTTCTCTCACAATCCAGTTGTTGAATGCTACAAAGGCCTGTATTCCTCTGCATTGGAGATCTATGATTCTACCCTCGAGGTCTCTTTGGTACTCCAAAATTAATGAGCTTAGGGACATGGAGGATCTGACGGCGAACTTATACAATCTGAAGGAGACCTTTCGGAGGCCATGGCAACATTTTGTATACACGGACGCCTATTTATGAAAGATTTTGCAACCCGGGTGAATTTCTGGGGTTTGCCTGATTTTGGCCTTGGGCGAGCGACCCTGCTATCTTACCCCCAAATTTGTTTTTGTATTGTAGTAGACCCTGACCAGGTTTTTTTGGGCTGGAGCACCCCTCCCCCTCCTCATTACCTATTAGTGGCCACCAATGCATAGGAGGAATCCCTTCAGTTCTCCCACATAGAGGAGCTTGGATCCCATGGATGAGACGCAGGTTCTTTCATTCTATTACTAGGGTAGGACCCACAAAATTCGGGGTACTTTGTCGCAGTTTGCGGGTTTAGTACTATATGACCATATAGTGTGACCAAACCCTTGTATATATTTTTATGTATATGTTCAGGTGTTTTTAACTAGCCTTGCAGGATAAATGTAATTCTTGAATGTGTGCGCTATAATATGTTTTGTACTGTCTTTTGGTCTTATAGCAGCACCATCTTGAATTTAAACACATTTTAGGGTGTGCCCCCCAAATATGTTTTTGTTCTGCTATCTTAGCTTTCTGGTCTTACGGCTCTTCACGCTCTCCTTGCTCCCCCTCCACCTTTCCTTTGTAATTTTTCCTTTTTTTTTTACCTTTTTCCTCTTTTGTAGCTAAGTGCCCCAAAGACACTTTTTCATGGCCCCTGGGTCCCCCTAAGTGACCCAGGACTTTATTACATTACTTAGAGGCGCTATTTGTTGCCTCTAGCTAAGCCAGTAGTTATGTTGGCTGATAACTGATTTAAGTTTGTTTGATCTCTAAGCTCTGATGGCTACAATCCGTTTTGCTGTTTGTTTTACTGTTATATGCTTATCATAGCTGAGCAGTCCATAGTAAGCACAATTATTACTGCACGTTGGTTATCTATGTACCCCTTTTATGCTCTTTCCTGCTTGGCTTGTATTGTACAATTCTGGGCACACAAACAAAATAAAAGAATTACAAAAAAAAATAAACAAATACCAGTTGATCCTGCCAGAAATCTAAAGATATAACTTCCTGTGCTCTCTAACTCTGCTTCATTTCCACAGGAGTTCATTGAGCCTTCATTATCATATGAGACCATCGGGAGTCTTCATTCCTTCAGTTCATTCATTCAGAACATCCATTCCCATAGGATTTCATTCAGAGCCTCCATTTGCAAATCAGTACATTCAGAGCCTTCATTCCCACAGGATTTCGTTCCGAGCATTTACTTGCCTACTGGAGTTAATTTGCATCCTCCTTTCCTCAAGGGATTAATTTGCATCCTCCTTTCCTCAAGGGGTTAATGTGAAGCCTTCATTTTCACAGGAGTTTATTTCGAGCCTTGACTCTTATTGGAGTCGTTTCAAAACCTTCACTCCCACAGGAGTTTATAGAGCCTTCACTCTCATAGATGTACAGTACATAGAGCCTTCATTCTCACAGGAGTTCATACAACCATTATTCTTATAAAAGTTCTCTCAGAGCCTTCATTCCCACAGGAGTTTATGCAGATTCTTTATTCCCTTAGGGTTTCATTCGCAACCTTCATTTCATAGGGATTTATTTGGAATCCTCCATTCTCAAGGGAGATAATTCAGTCTTTATTTCCACAGGAGTTCATTTGGAACCTTCAGGAAATTATTTAAACCTTTAAACCAACAGGAGTTTATTCAGAGCAGCCAATCTGATCCTCTATTCACACAGAAGTTTATTCAGAACCTTCATTACAACAGGAGTCTATTTAGAGACCACTGTATATTCTCACAGGTGTTCGTAGAGCCTTTGTTTTCAGAGGAGTTTATACACAAGTTTTTTTTTGAGCATTCATTGACATAGGAGTTTATAGAGCCTTCATTCTCATACATGTTAATAAAGCCTTTATTTTCACAAGAGCTCATTTGTAGCCTTAGGGGGTCGAGTTGCAAAAACTGAGGAGGGCAAAATTTGGTGCAGTTGCACACGATAGCCAATCAGCTCCTAAATTCAGCCTATTCACTTAAGCTTTGACAACAAGGCCTGAAAGCTGGTTTCTATGCAGAACTGCACCAGATTTTGCACTCTCCAGTTTTAGTAAATAAACCCCTTAATTCTTCTTCTTTTTTTTTATAATTGTATTTTTATTAGTTTTTGCAAAAAGGAAAACAAAAGATATAGTGTACAAATGTGATGTCCAAATTAACAAAAAAACTGAAGTTAACTGTAGGAAATTCAGAGGTGTAATCGACATATAAACAATTCAAGACGTAATACAGAGGTCATACATACTAATTGCCTGAGTATTTAAACGTGATAAATCAAGAAGTTCTTAGGGGACACCATATATTATGGGCCATAATTGCACATCTTAAGACATTGAGTCTGGTAGAGGTGTCCCAAATTCCGATTGGTCCCATGTTTCCCATATTTTATTGAATTGTGGGATATTATCATGAACAATAGCCATGGGGTATTCCATTCTACGAATATCAGCGATGAGCTGGAGGAATCTGAACCAAGGAGGAGGTATATTGGATAGCCAACACAGTGGGATAATTCTCTTAGCAGCTAAAAGTATGTAGGAAATCAACAGTTTAACAGGTTTAGCAATACCAGTAAAGGGGAGACCCAATAAATAGTGAACTGGGTCAAGCGGAAGGGACACATCCACCACCTTCTGAATTAATAGCATCACCTCAAAGGGTTTTATCGGACAACATTGCCAAAAAGATATGGAACAAGCCTATATCAAGCCCACAGCGCCAGAACATCGCAGAGCTTGAGGGGTCATATTTATAAATGACCTCAGGGGTCTTGTACCAGAGTATGAGAATTTTAATGGATGGCTCCCTCTGCACTACACATTTGGAGGACTTAAAAGAGGAGGAACAGATCCAATCCCACATCTGGGGGCTTATAGGTCTACATAGCAGTTGTGCACATTTGCGCATGTATAGGTGGGCAACTTCAGAGAGGGGGGTAGACTCATGGAGGATGCAATATGTAGAGGACACCAGATGTAGTTGGTGTGGGCCTTGAGAGCATAGGTATTCAAAGGGTATAGGCTTATCCAGGGGTTAAGGACGGGGACAGAGAATGGAAAAAAATGCCTGATTTGCACAAAAAAAAAAATAGAACATATGTGTAGGGATTGAATGTGGATAGGGGGCGCTATTCGCACAAATTGTATTGGATTAATACGTGATGGCAAATATCTATAAATTAATATTGTGATATCAGTGATCAATATAAAATATAAAAACACACAAACATGTGATATTTCATATATACCAGGTGTGACAGCAGGAAGGTAAAGTCACCTGGTTGCATCCAGGGGGGTAGATATATTTCGCCCAGATTCAGGCTTTACGCCGACTTATACAACTAGGCGGAGAGTTGTATAAGCCCAGCTAAGGCTAGTGGGCTCATGGATGACTCATACCTCTAGGGAGAGTGTGGGGCGTCGTACAGACAGGGAGTTGATGAGGCCAGCTGAAGCTTGTCAGCTCATTTAGGCCTCTATAAGAACTCCCAGCTTCATTAGATGTTAGCTCATGCCTGGAACCAGACCTGTGTGGACTGTCTAGGGAGAGTGAACCCCTGTGCGGTGAGACCAAGCCTGTGTGGCTATTTGCTTGGACATTTAAAACCAGGGACTTAGGGACTAGGACAGCACTAGGCTGATCCCAGTTGTTAGTTAGGAAACCTGTATGTTTAGTTAGAGGTCAAGTTGACCAGGACTTATTTTGTTTATGTTTCTTTTGCTTTGCTGTGTTTTGTCACTGTAAATAGAAAATAAACCGCACCTTTTTGATTTTGAAAACCACAACCTCCGTTTGCTGGGCCTGTTTTTGTGTGGGGAGCCCATCCCGGGGGTCACCCACACCCGCTGCCGAGCTAACCCCCTCACAGTTGGTGGAGAACCAGTGGCAGTTTTTTTTAAGCCAGCATGGAGGAGATACTGAAACAGCTGGCTCTAGCAAATGCCAATCAACAGCAGACAAATGCAGGTTTGCAAAAGAGCCTTGCAGCCCAGCAGCAAGCTCATCAACAGAGCCTTGCAGCCCAGCAGCAAGCTCATCAACAGAGCCTTGCAGCCCAGCAGCAGACAAACGCAACTTTGCAACAGAGTCTGGAGGCTCAGCAACAAGCCCAGCAGCAATCTGAGGCCCGCTTCATAGACCTGTTGCAGAAGCAAGAGCAGAGACTACAACAAAAGATGGAAGCAGTAATGCAGCAACGTCCGCAGACCAGTGAGGAAAGCCATCCCACTAATACCGCGTCCTTTGGGGTCAGTCGTTTATTGACAAAAATGACTGGAGAGGATGATCCAGAGGTATTTTTGACCACATTTGAAAGGACCGCTGAAAGAGAAAAGTGGCCTGAGGAGCAGTGGGCTGGACTGGTGGCTCCTCTGTTAACTGGTGAATCGCAGAAAGCTTACTATGACCTAGAGCCTAACCAAGCAAAAGACTATGTGATGCTAAAAGCTGAAATATTGGCAAGGCTGGGTGTCACCCTGGCTGTCCGGGCTCAGCGTGTGCATAACTGGACTTTCCAGCTTGGAAAACCCCCCAGGTCTCAAATGTATGATCTCATTCACCTGAGCAGAAAGTGGCTACAGCCAGAGACTTTGTCCGCACCAAAGATTGTGGAACGTGTTGTAATGGATCGGTTTTTGAGAGCTCTTCCTACTGCCATCCAAAAGTGGGTAAGCCATGGAGACCCAGAGACGGCCGATGGTCTTGTGGATCGTGTGGAGAAATACTTGGCTACAGAGAACCTGACGGCCTCTTCCAGAGACACTCGGACTTTCCACCCTAAGACCAGACCATCCCCAGGGGCGGATAAGAGGATTCCAAGGGGTGAGGGTGGAGAGAGTGAGAGGGTGGGAGCTCTACCCCAAGTTTGGCGAGAACAGCCTGGGAAATCAGCGGCTCAAGAGGCGGCAAGAAGGATCGTTTGCTACCGCTGCCGGCAAGCGGGACATATTGCAGCCAATTGCCCGGTTGTGGAGGAACCCATGCAGTGTGACTTTCTGACGGGCAGACGTCAGTCGCTGTGTGCGACAGTCGCATGCACTGCCATTCGAGGAACTGAGAAACATTTATGCAAAATGTGTGTTAATGGTAGAAATGTTGTGGTATTGCTGGATTCAGGTAGCCTTGTGACCCTGATAAAGGCTGAGTTAGTTAAAACAGAGGTCTCTGGGAATAGCAAGGTAGCTGTTATTTGTGTGCATGGGGACACCCGAGAGTATCCAGTGACTACAGTGTGTTTCGAGATCCCCAAAGGTACCCTCTTTCATCCAGTGGGCTTAGTATCTCAGTTACCGCATGACGCCATTGTGGGAAGGGATTTTCCGAAGTTCTGGGAACTGTGGGATGATCCTGAGCCCCCCACTGGTGCCCCTATGTACCAGGAATGTGATAGCCAGAACTCCCCTGAGAGTGGTGAGGACTCTCCGGAATTTCCCTTATCAGTATTGGCAGGGGAGACTCAAGAAACTGGAGAGGAGCCCACCTCCTCAGACGAAAACCTACCGTCTGTGGAGTTTTCTGATCTTGAGGTTCACAGGGAAAACTTTGCCACAGAACAGTTGAAAGACCCCGCCCTAATAAAGGCACGGGAAAACGTAGTGAAAATAGATGGCGAGTTAGTGAACCCAGATAATACCTGCACTTACCCATACTTCAGCGTAGAGAAGGACCTACTGTATCGGGTGGCAAAAAGGGCAGAAGAAACCGTTGAGCAGCTTGTGGTGCCCAAACCTTACAGGAAGTTGGTGTTGGAGTTGGCTCATGGGCACATTCTTGGAGGTCATCTGGGGACAGAGAAAACCCGAGAGAGGGTATTACAGAGATTCTATTGGCCGGGGGTGATGAAGGACATAGAAAATTATTGTTCCTCCTGCCCTGTGTGTCAGAGGTCGGCCCCGATGCCACATTTCCGTAGCCCGCTGGTCCCTCTACCCATCATTGAGGTCCCGTTTGAGAGGATCGCCATGGATTTGGTAGGTCCTATAATCAAGTCCGCTAGGGGGCACCAGTACATATTAGTTATAATGGACTATGCCACCCGTTATCCAGAAGCGATCCCTCTCCGAAATACCTCGGCCAAAACCATAGCCAAAGAGCTATCTCTTGTGTTTAGCCGGGTGGGTATTTGTAAAGAACTGCTTACGGACCAAGGTACACCCTTTATGTCCCGGGTTATGAAGGAGCTGTGTAAATTGTTCAAAGTGACGCAATTACGTACATCTGTGTATCACCCCCAAACCGATGGGCTGGTTGAAAGATTCAACAAAACCCTAAAACAAATGTTGAAGAAAGTGGTGGATAGAGATGGAAAGGATTGGGACTGTCTACTTCCTTATCTGATGTTTGCTATTAGGGAGGTGCCCCAATCCTCTACGGGATTCTCCCCCTTTGAGTTACTGTATGGGAGACACCCAAGAGGGCTGTTGGATATTGCCAAGGAAACTTGGGAAAGTGAGAGTTCTCCCCACAGGAGTGTGATTGAGCATGTCGCCCTGATGCAAGACCGAATTGCACAGGTAATGCCCATCGTGAAGGAACATTTGGCCCAAGCGCAGTTAGCACAGCAGAGAGTGTACAACCGTGGAGCCAAGACCTGTACCTTTTCCCCGGGGGATAGGATACTGGTACTTGTCCCTACGGTTGAAAGTAAATTCCTTGCCAAATGGCAAGGCCCCTACGAGATAATGGAAAAAGTGAGCGAAGTGAATTACAAGGTCAGACAACCAGGAAGGCGAAAGCCCGAACAGATCTATCACGTTAATCTGTTGAAAGCCTGGAGGGATAGAGAGTCCCTAGTCGCAGACACTTGGTCACCAGCTCAAACTGGTTGCGTGATTCCTGAGGTTGGAATAGCAGCCACCTTGTCACAACCCCAACAACAGGAGGTTAAGGAGTTTGTGCTTCGCAACAAGGAGGTATTCTCTGAGCTGCCGGGACAAACATCTGGGGTAGAGCATGACATCATTACCCCGCCCGGTGAAAGGGTGAAGTTAAAACCCTATCGGATCCCAGAGGCCCGACGGGAGGCAATACGGAAGGAAGTACAGAAAATGCTGAACTTAGGGGTGATAGAGGAGTCCCAAAGTGATTGGTCTAGTCCCATTGTGTTGGTGCCTAAACCGGATGGGAGCTGGCGATTTTGTAACGATTTTCGTCAGTTGAACAAAGTTACAAAATTTGACACCTACCCCATGCCACGTATAGATGAGTTGATCGACCGGCTGGGAACAGCCCGATACATGACGACTCTTGACCTCACAAAAGGGTATTGGCAAATCCCCCTGGCCAAGTCGGCCAAAGAGAAAACCGCATTTGTAACCCCAGACGGGGCGTTCCAATATAAAAGAATGCCGTTCGGGTTACAGAATGCGCCGGCCACATTCCAGCGGAAAATGGACCAGATGCTGAGGCCCCATCGGAAGTATGCTGCGGCTTACCTGGATGACGTAATTGTCCATAGCACAGATTGGGCCTCACATCTGCCAAAAGTGCAAGCAGTCCTGGACTCTGTTCGGGAAGCGGGGTTTACGGCTAACCCCAAGAAGTGTACCATTGGGCAGGAAGAGGCCAAATATCTTGGGTACACCATTGGGAGGGGAGTAATAAAACCCCAACTCAACAAAGTCGAGGCCATCCAGAGTTGGCCACGTCCCAACAGCAAGAAGCAGGTACGAGCCTTTCTGGGAATCGCTGGGTATTATCGGCGATTCATTCCCCACTTTGCTTCTAAGGCTGTGCCCCTAACCAACCTGACGAAGGGGAAAGGGTCGGTCATGATTAAATGGACCCCCGAGGCTGAGGCAGCATTCCAATTCTTGAAACAAGCCTTATGTAGCCAGCCAGTGTTGTACTCACCCGACTTCTCTAAAGACTTTGTCGTACAAAGTGATGCGTCAGATGTGGGGTTAGGAGCAGTATTGTCCCAGGTCTGGAACGGGGAAGAGCACCCAGTCATTTACCTCAGCAGGAAGTTGAAGTCCCATGAGGTAAATTACGCCACCGTTGAAAAGGAGTGTTTAGCGGTGAAGTGGGCTCTAGATTCCCTTCGGTACTACCTGCTAGGTAGGCACTTTGACTTGGTTACGGATCACGCTCCGTTAAAGTGGATGGCTCAAAACAAGGAAACAAATAGAAGAGTGAATAGGTGGTTCCTGGCCCTCCAGGAATTCAACTTCACAGTAAAGCATCGCCCTGGCGTTCAAATGGGGAATGTGGATGCTTTGTCTCGAGTACATGAATGCCTGATTGCTGGTGTTCCAACCCCGAGGTTAAAACAAGAGGGGGGGGTATGTGACAGCAGGAAGGTAAAGTCACCTGGTTGCATCCAGGGGGGTAGATATATTTCGCCCAGATTCAGGCTTTACGCCGACTTATACAACTAGGCGGAGAGTTGTATAAGCCCAGCTAAGGCTAGTGGGCTCATGGATGACTCATACCTCTAGGGAGAGTGTGGGGCGTCGTACAGACAGGGAGTTGATGAGGCCAGCTGAAGCTTGTCAGCTCATTTAGGCCTCTATAAGAACTCCCAGCTTCATTAGATGTTAGCTCATGCCTGGAACCAGACCTGTGTGGACTGTCTAGGGAGAGTGAACCCCTGTGCGGTGAGACCAAGCCTGTGTGGCTATTTGCTTGGACATTTAAAACCAGGGACTTAGGGACTAGGACAGCACTAGGCTGATCCCAGTTGTTAGTTAGGAAACCTGTATGTTTAGTTAGAGGTCAAGTTGACCAGGACTTATTTTGTTTATGTTTCTTTTGCTTTGCTGTGTTTTGTCACTGTAAATAGAAAATAAACCGCACCTTTTTGATTTTGAAAACCACAACCTCCGTTTGCTGGGCCTGTTTTTGTGTGGGGAGCCCATCCCGGGGGTCACCCACACCCGCTGCCGAGCTAACCCCCTCACACAGGATTATGACATCCAATAGTAATATTTAAATATTAGTCCCAATTGTGATTTGAATCGTGTTTCCACAAAAATAAAAAATAATAATAAAAAAAAAAAAACTAATAGAAAAAGTCCCAATTAGGTGTTGATATTATATCAAAAAAAAGCTTCGAAATCCGATATGTGAAAAACCTTCAACATATAAAATTCATGCTATGCTGTAATCTTTCCTTCACAACAGTGCAGTATTGATCCTTCACCAAATCTTCAAGAGAAGAAATACACCCAAAGTGCACAGGTAGTGGATTGCGCTTACCAAATGAAGTGAACCTCTTTATTTAAAAAGATAGTCACAAACAGCTTGAGCAGGATAGTGCCTGCACACATATGGACAGATACTGGTGGAATGAATGAATCTCCTTCCTCCGGCCTCAGGTGGAAGATATGAAACACAAACAGGAAAGCTCCATAGTGCAACCCATTTATTTAATAATAAAAAACGATATAAAATATATAAAACCTATGGCCCAAGTGGCCTCTTACATTAAAAAGTGCCCATCCCGGCACTGGGGCTGCAGGCAGAAAGTTTAGAGCCAAAGGCTCACGATCTTCCAATGCGGTGTGCAATGCGGCAGCTGCTCGCTGAGGCCAGGACCCGGATGGAGCGCAACGTGTATAGTACGTGACCAGGCTGCGCCGCCGACGTATGTTTCATAGTGATTACGTCTTCAGGGGGGGCGGCGTGCCTGGTCACTACGGTCACGTGTATTTATCGTCAATGGGGGTAGAACGTGATTGGTAGACAGGAGCAAATAGCCAAATCTTATTGCAGCCGCAGTACTGGGAAGAACTCCCGCATCTTATTCAAGATCCCCATTTAATAAACATCAATTGTTAGACAAGAACTAAATTAGTATTCTCAAACCATTGGGTTACTAATGATCGAACATAATTAAAACTGGTCTGGATATATAAAAACCTGTGTATGCCAAATACTTTATTGCCACTAGATGGAGCCCTCTCTATATAAACACATACCTAAATGAGAATCGTATATGGCCAGAGAATTAGGTCATACATTGGCCAATTTGACAAGATAAATAATGGAGAACAATGTTATTTTATATCATACCCATGAATTATTGGACAAAATTAGTCTATATTGAACGCATAAGATAATTTCTGTATTTATTGATGGCTAATTATTCTTAATGAGAAAGGGGCAAAATATATATTAATTAATCCAATAAAAACCTACTAGAAAAATTCCCAATCTTATAACAGATGGAAAGGAAGCAAAGAGCATATTATAAACCCAGACCTATAATCATAGCAAGTTAAGACCAGCTGTTACATAGATCAAAGACCTGGGTCATAGTTGTGGGATAGCCCCTATTCATATTTCCCAAGGTACCCATAGTATCACCCTTGGATCATTAATCATTGGACAAAAAGCTATTTAAATCTAGCTCAATATTTAAACCAAAAGGCTGCATACTATTCAATTTATACAATCACCTAGTTTCATTTTGTGAAATGGCCCTTTTCATGTGTGTCCCTCTCCAATGATTGGAGATTTTATCTATCCCAAAAAACCTACAAAGGCTGGGGTCACTTTGATGGTGACTTTTGAAATGTCTGGACACACTGTGGTTTGGAAACCCTTTCTTTATATTCGCCAAATTGATCCTTACTCTTAATTGGCGGGTAGTCCTACCCACGTACTGGAGGGAGCAAGGACACTCCAGGACGTAGGTAACATGATCAGAATTGAATGTTATCAGGAGTTTTATCTTAAATTTTTTTTAAATTTTTCTTTTGTGACATTGGATTGAAAATGTGTCATGTGTCACCTGATTTTCTCGTGGTTCTACATGCTTTGCATCATGTACAATGATGAAAACCAGAACCATCTAGAAACGTGCCAATTTTCCTTGGAGGGTTTGGTACATTACAGGCTATCAGATTTCTCAGTCCTGGAGCCCTCCTGTATATGAACTTGGGTTTAGACGTAATAGTACACTGTAAATCTTTGTCTTTAAGAAGTATCGGCCAATACTTCTTAAAAATAATTTCAACCTCTCTAAATTGCCTATGGAAACCCGACACAAATGCTAATTCACCTCCAAATTCTTTTTTAGGCCTGGCTACCAGTAGAGTGTTTCTGTCCATAGAGGACACCTGGGCCAGCACTTTTTCAAGGGTCTCTAAGGTGTAACCTTTTTCTAGGAATTTTTGTGTCAGAATATCAGCCTGCACAGAAAATTCATCATTATTAGCACAATTCCGCTTGAGGCACATATACTGGCCTTTAGGTACTGCTCCTATCCATTGCGGATGGTGGCAGCCCTTATCCCTATCCACCATCCTACCAAGTAGATACTTTCAATCGATATGCCCCTTTGGATCCTCGATCCATGGAATCAGGATATTACGAGCCTAATCGCCAATATTATGCACCGAGACCCCCGAGAGGAAGCTTTAGAGGAAATTTTAGGGGAAGACCAGCTCCCTATCAGAATCATTATCAGGGGGAATGGAGGGGATGGAAAGAGCCCTACCGCATCCCTCCCAGATCCCCATATTACCCAAAGGAACATACAGAAAGAGAGGGGGAAGAGGCAGAACGAAAAAGAAAAAGAACGCATTGAATGATGGAATATTTAATTTGGCAGGAGTCCAATTTTCAGACCAAGAATTAAAAGTATTGCAACAGGGGTTAAAATTTGCACCAAATAAAAATATCGATAAATTTGAATTGTTCATTGATATTGAAAAGCATATTAGAAAATTGAACATTAAAAACATTTTGCAGGCCAGACTATGAATATTAGAGTGGCCACCAATTAAAACACCTATGTTCATAGCGGCCTTAAAAATAATTCAGTATTCAACCCCAAAAAAGGAACAAACCATCATATTGAAGTATTTAGAAAAATAGTACAAGATGATGTTTGTGATATGGAACTCTCTAATTACTCCTCCAGTCAACGTATATGGCAAGGGATAAAATCAATAGAAGATAGTAAAGAAATTGTGGTCAGACAGGCTGACAAAGGGGGAGGGTTGGTAGTATTAACTAAAGAGTATTATTACATGGAAATGGAAAGACTCTTGCAAGATACAACTACCTACCAACCAATTAACGGTAACCCCATAGTACAATTAAAAGCACAACTCCGCAATTGGATAGAGGAAGGATTATATAAACAGATACACAACCAGAAAGAAGCTCATTATTTAATGATCCATTCCCCTAAAGTACCGGTAATGTATATATTACTCAAAATACATAAAAATAAAGAGTTCCCTCCGGGGCGACCCATAATAAGCGGAATCAAATCTTTATTCTCTAGGCTAGGCGAGTATTTGGATGGTCTTTTTAAACCACTGGTATCTGAAAGATAGCAGAGATCTAATAGTAGCACTCCAATCGCTCCAAGCTACTCCAAATATGCTATTGGTAACGATCGACATCGAGTCGCTTTATACTAATATCAGGCATTCAAATGCGTTGCAAGCACTGAAATGAGCTCTTACAAAACAATCCAAAATCAAAAAAACCCAAATTAATTATCTGATCAGAGGCCTTGAATTGGCCATGGGAAACAACTTTTTTGGGCCAATAATCCTTACTACAACCAAATTGGGGGCGTGGCAATGGGGGCTCACTATGCTCCCAGTGTGGCAAATGTGGTACTGAACAAATGGGAACAAGAATCAATTTATTTAAATAAAAATCTGTCACTATATTTGTATTGAAGATATATAGATGACGTCATTCTATTCTGGGAAGGAACGGAGACCAACCTATAAATCTTTCTGGTAGAGATGAATACAAATAAATATGGTTTAAAATTTAAAGCAGAACATAGCCATACTTCAGTTAACTATCTGGACCTTACTATTAGTAAAAAAGATATGAAGTTTGAGACCAAAACCTACTTCAAAAAGACTGATAGACACGGCTTTGTGCCAAACAAAAGCTGCCACCATCCGCAATGGATAGGAGCAGTACCTAAAGGCCAGTATATGTGCCTCAAGCGGAATTGTGCTAATAATGATGAATTTTCTGTGCAGGCTGATATTCTGACACAAAAATTCATAGAAAAGGGTTACACCTTAGAGACCCTTTAAAAAGTGCTGGCCCAGGCGTCCTCTATGGACAGAAACACTCTACTGGTAGCCAGGCCTAAAAAAGAATTTGGAGGTGAATTAGCATTTGTGTCGGGTTTCCATAGGCAATTTAGAGAGGTTGAAACTATTTTTAAGAAGTATTGGCTGAAAATTCTTAAAGACAAAGATTTGCAGTGTACTATTACATCTAAACCCAAGTTCATATACAGGAGGGCTCCAGGACTGAGAAATCTGATAGCCTGTAATGTACCAAACCCTCCAAGGAAACTTGGCACGTTTCTAGATGGTTCTGGTTTTCATCATTGTACATGATGCAAAGCATGTAGAACCACGAGAAAATCAGGTGACCCTAAGAAAATGACACATTTTCAATTCAATGTCGCAAAAGAAAAATTTAAGATAAAACCCCTGATAACATGCAATTCTGATCATGTTACCTACGTCCTGGAGTGTCCTTGCTCCCTCCAGTATGTGGGTAGTACTACCCGCCAATTAAGAGTAAGGATCAATGAGCATTTAGCGAATATAAAGAAGGGGTTTCCAAACCAGTGTGTCCAGACATTTCAAAAGTCACCATCAAAGTACCTTTGTAGGTTTTTTGGGATAGATAAAATCTCCAATCATTGGAGAGGGACACACATGAAAAGGGCCATTTCACAAAATGAAACTAGGTGGTTGTATAAATTGAATAGTATGCAGCCTTATGGTTTAAATATTGAGCTAGATTTAAATTGCTTTTTGTCCAATGATTAATGATCCAAGGGTGATACTATGGGTACCTTGGGAAATATGAATAGGGGCTATCCCACGACTATGACCCAGGTCTTTGATCTATGTAACAGCTGGTCTTAACTTGCTATGATTATAGGTCTGGGTTTATAATATGCTCTTTGCTTCCTTTCCATCTGTTAGAAGATTGGGAATTTTTCTAGTAGGTTTTTATTGGATTAATTAATATATATTTTGCCCCTTTCTCATTAAGAATAATTAGCCATCAATAAATACAGAAATTATCTTATGAGTTCAATATAGACTAATTTTGTCCAATAATTCATGGGTATGATATAAAAAAGGGATTTTTATAACAGCTTACCTGTAAAATCCTTTTCTTGGAGTACATCACGGGACACAGAGCGACTTAGTCATTACTAATGGGTTATATAGATTACCTTCAGGTGCTGGCACTGGCCACTTCCAAACCGGAAGTACCCACCCCTATATATAAGCCCCTCCCATCCGAGAGCACCTCAGTTTTGTAGCAAAGCAATAAGTGTCCCAAAAAGAGGGGTGGGAGCTCTGTGTCCCGTGATGTACTCCAAGAAAAGGATTTTACAGGTAAGCCGTTATAAAAATCCCTTTTTCTTTTTCGTACATCACGGGACACAGACCGACTTAGTCATTACTAATGGGACGTCCCAAAGCAATGCCAAATGAGGGGAGGGATACATAAGCTGGGCGCCATCAGGCATGAGGCTCTTTTGCGGCCTGCAACACGCTGAGCCCAAAGGCGACATCCTCCTGACTTCTAACGTCTACCTGGTAGAATCTAGTAAACGTGTGTACTAAGGACCATGTTGTGGCCTTACAGATTTGAGCCAGGGAGGCTTGGTGATGCACTGCCCATGAAGTTCCAACTGCTCTTGTGGAGTGCGCCCTAACTTTGAACGGAGGCGGTCTCCTTTTCAAGCCATAGGCTTGTATTATGACCTGTCAAATCCACTTGGCTAAAGTAGATTTTTGATGCTGCCTGACCCTTTCTGGGGCCTTCCGGCAGAACAAACAAAGTATCCGTTCTACGAATCTGAGCAGTGGCTTTAAGATAAGCTTTAACTGCTCTTACTACATCCAAAGAACGCAATAACTTTTCCTCTACCGAACTAGGTTTGGGGAAAAAGGAAGGAAGAACCACATCTTGGTTCAAATAGAACCTCGATACCACCTTAGGAAGAAGGCTGGATGAGGACGTAATACTACTCTGTCCTTATGGATAACCAGATATGGCTCCTTACAGGACAAGGCAGCTAATTCCGATACTCTTTTAGCCGAACAAATGGCTACTAAGAAAATCAATTTCCTGGTGAAAAGAACCAAGGAAACGTGCCGCAATGGTTCAAATGGTTGTTTCTGTAGAACCGAAAGAACCAGGTTTAAGTCCCATGGACATATGGGAATACTAACCGGAGGGCTAATACGCAACACTCCTTGTATGAAAGCTTTGACTAATGAATGCAAAGCCAAGGGCCTTTGAAAAAAATATTGACAAGGCCGTCTGACCCTTGATAGTACTCAAGGCAAGCTTCCTATGTACAGCCCACTGTAGGAAGTCCAGAATCCTACCTATTACGTACTTACGTGGATGCCATTTCCTGGCCTCACACCACGTGATGTACGCCTTCTAGATCCTATAATAGATCTGCCTGGATACCGGCTTCCTGGCATTGATCATGGTAGATACCACAGGATTAGAGAGCCCTCTCTTTTTTAGAATGTGGGCTTCAATAGCCAGGCCGTCAAACCTAGGGCTGGTAAGGAAGGGTAGTATATCGGTCCTTGCGAAAGCAGGTCCGGACGATGTGGGAGGGTCCAAGGACTTCCCACTGACATTTTTACAATCTCCGCGTACCATGCCCTTCGGGGCCACGCTGGAGCCACCAGAATCACTGGTTTCTTTTCTACCCTGATTCTGCGGATTAATCACGGTGGGAATGCATATATCAGCTTGAACTGATCCCAAGGGAACACTAGGGCATCCGAACCGCAAGCTAGGGGATCCTTTGTGCGAGACACAAATCTGTCCACCTTTGCGTTGAATCTGGATGCTAGCAGATCTACATCCGGTGTTCCCCACCGCTGGCATATTGCCTGGAAAACCTCGGGGTGAAGAGACCATTCCCCGGGCATAATTGCTGGCGACTTAAAAAGTCCGCTCTCCAATTTTCCACTCCTGGGATGAAAACCGCGGATATGGCTGTGACATACCTTTCTGCCCATTCCAGGATGCAATTCGCTTCCCTCTGGGCTGCACGACTCCTGGTGCCACCCTGGTGATTGATATATGCCACTGCTGTGGCATTGTCTGATTGAATTCTGACAGGTGACCCTTGGAGTTTGGATGTCCATGCTACTAGGGCATACCGGGCTGCTCGCATCTCTAAGAGATTGGTGGGCAGGGCCTTCTCTGCTTCTGACCACTTGCCCTGGAGAGACCATTGCTCCAGTACTGCCCCCCCAGCCTATGAGGCTGGCATCTGTAGTGACCACCTTCCAAGAAACCGGACTGAAGGGTTTCCCTTTTTCCAGATTCTGGTACCAACCACCAATGGAGGCTCTTGCGAACGGAAGGGGACAGGGACATTGGTAAGTCTAAATCCTTAACTTTTTTGTTCCAGGCTGACAGTATGGCCCTCTGCAAGTTCCTTGAATGGAATTGACCGTAGGGTACCGCTTCGAATGAAGCCACCATTTTTCCCAGCAGCCTTATACACAGGCGTATGGATGGTTTTTCTTTTTTGTACCCACTAAGTGGGTCAAATCTTTCAAAGACGACACCTTCTCTGGAGGTAAGAAAATCTTTCTCTGATTTGAATCCAGTCTTAGCCCCCAAGTATTCCAGGCTTTTGACTGGTTTTAGGGCTGACTTGTCTCGGTTGATAATGCAACCGTGAGATTCCAGATACTTGATTGTCTTGTGAACGACCACTTCTAGTTTTTTTCACTGAGTGGTCTATCAGCAACAAGTCGTCTAGATATGCCATTATCGTTACACCTTGTGTTCCTAGTTTGGCCAATCGTAGGGCCAGAATTTTTGTGAACACTCGTGGTGCCGTGGCCAGACCGAAAGGTAAGGCTCTGAACTGAAAATGGCACCCTTCTACTGCAAGGCGTAGAAATTTCTGGTGGGCCGGACAGATGGGAATATGCAAATAAGCATCCCTTATGTCGATCGAGGCTAACCATTCCTGCCCTTGTAGGGCGGTGGCCACCGATCGGCTCGACTCCATCCGAAAAAGTCCTGATATGTAGGAACTTGTTTAGCCCTTTTATATTTAATATGGGCCTCATGTCCCCATTTGGTTTGGGGACTGTGACAAGGTTCGAGTAAAACCCGAACCCGTTTTTCTTCCAAGGGAACCTTCATGATTACCCTTGGGGCAATAGTTGCTCTAGTGCCAGAAGGAGGGATCCACTCTTCTGGGGATCGCTTGGCACGTTTGACCTTATAAAATGGGCAGGAGGAATGTCTTTTAACTCCAGCATGTATCCCAGACTTACTGCGGAGATCACCCATCTCTGATGGTGTCCCGCCAGGTCTCTGTGAACAACTGAAGTCTTCCCCTCACCCGATTGAGTGGGGGCAACCCTTCATGACTTAGGGGGAGGTTTTGTACCTCTCTTGACCCAGGGTTTCTTGTTACCCTGTGATTGTCCCTGATTTCTGCCCCCTGGATTTGACCGCGGAGGCCGTCGGAACTGTTTCACAGCCGATGTGCCAGGGACTGGAGAAGTAGGCCTCCTAAAAGAAGGACTTCTACCCTTGTTCTTAACCGGCAAGAGTGTACTTTTACCGGCAGAAGTTTTCTGGATATATTTGTCCAGATCATCTCCAGATAAGCCTTCTCCATGAAATGGGAAGCTAATCAGCAATTTCTTACAGGGAGCTTCAGCAGACCAGTTTTTGAGCCATAGAAGCCTACGCATATGTCTACAGACAGCGTAAAGCGGGATGCCTGTTGGATTGTATCCTTTATGGTGTCCACCGCAACACAAGGCTCTAGGTAGGTCAGCTAGGGCAAGAGCCTGCTGATCTGGTAAGTCCCTTAAGACTTGTTTCAACTGATCTTTCATTGCTTGGCAGACTCCAATCGCTGCTACTGCAGGTTGTGTCACCATGCTTGCTGTAGAGAAAGCAGATTTTAGTAAAGACTCCAATTTTTTATCTATTGGGTCCTTGAACATTGGAACATTATCTACTGGACATGTCAGTGATTTATTTACACAAGAGATGGCTGTGTCCACTGTAGGGACCCTCCATTTTTTTTTATTTTTTTTTATGAACTTATCCTCCATGGGATAGATCACTGGAAATCTCTTGGGGGGAGTAAATATTTTACAGGATGCTCCCAACCCTGGTAAATAAACCCTTCCAATAAAGGGTGGATTGGGAAGGAACAGACAGTCTGGGGAGCTTTCAGCGACCCCAGCGAGGAGACAGTAGTGGTTGATGGTTCCGCCAGAGGCATTTAAAATGCTGCTCGGACCATGTTAGTCAGAGACTGAACCCATAATCTTTCAGCCTGAGATGCTGAGAAAGGTTCTTCCACTGTTGATTCCTCTATAACTTTATCAACCTTACCTGATCCCCTTCAGGTAGGTCGATCTCTGGGACTGTTCCTCCACTAACAGGCACTCTGCAGGAGGAGACGGAGATCGGACGCGCTTTTCCTGTGACAGGGAAGCAGCGATCAATGCTGTTAATCTCTCTTCCAATCCTCCCAGAGTTGAGGATAAAACCTCCTCTGTTATATATACAGGAGCAGGTGGACTGGGGACAGCCGCAGTACCAGGTACTCCTGCGGGGTTCCTACGGCTACTGACCTCTGAAATTTCAGGGGAGATTGGCGCAGTACAGCATGCCCAAAATCCTCAGAGCCCGACGGAGACCCCTTTCGCTTCTTGGAAGATCTATTTCCAGAGCGTCTGGACGACATATCCTATAAGCACAAAGCTGAGGTATTCCCGTCGTCATACACCAATTTTGCTGGTAATAGTCTAACACAGTTGCTGCTATATACCAGCTGGTGTCCACTAAAGTGCCTTTCTATGGGGATGCCTGCATCAACCGCCTCTGTGTGCCACTGTTTGTTGCTAGCTCTGTTTGCATCCAGCTGACACTTGTACTGTGTCTTTATACAAGCTGGGACGCCTGCACATGCGCAGAAGCGCCGTGGCGCGCATCGAGCGTCATCCACCCGCCCCGCCCCTTTTTTTTCATAGGAGGCGCGTGCACGCGCCCGCGCGCGCGCCCGTGCGCCATTGGCGCCCTTTTCGAAAATCAAACAGGGACTAGGAGCCAGGGCCCTTTTTGCCGGAGGGCCTGTGCGGTGGATGAGCGCAGCAACAGGGCAGAGGAAGTGGATTCCCACAGAGAAACTTACCAACTGCCTGGATCTTTTGACTTGAGAAAACCAAAGATCCACATGACAAGAAAAATGGACCACAGCGGCCTCTAGTGGTTTAACACAGGTACCGCGGTCCTTTTTTTTATTTTTATTTTTTTCTTGACTACTATTAAAATTTTACATTTTCAGTAGTTACAGGCATACACAGATATTAGCGGGAATACCGTTAGGTAACAGACAGAAAGACAAATTAGGCTTGGGGGTCCCCCAATAGAACCAAGTTCCTGGGGGCCCCCACTTACCTGATCCCCGCCGCAGGACTTTGTTTGGTCCACAGAAGCCCAAACTTCACCTATCACGGCAGGCATTGTAATTAAACCTTCAGGGACCGGGTTCCCAAGGATTCCACTCCCCTGGACCTGTATAGCACCCTGCACAGACAACATCTTGGTCGTGGGTATGACCAGAGCTCTGGATCCCAGGGTCCAGCCCTCCTAAGAAAGGCATTACAGGCAAAACCTTGCTCTTCTGCTGCAAGGCCCGGGTACCGACCGTTTAGCTATGAAGCTTTTTTGGTGGGATCCGGAACAGCTTACTAAGGCCCAAAAGAACCTGTACGCAAGCCCAGTGAAAACACATGTTACTCTTTGGCCAACACCTTAGACACTGGCAAAAAACTGAGGTGCTCCCGGATGGGAGGGGCTTATATAGGGGAGGGTACTTCCGGTTTGGAAGTGGCCAGTGCCAGCACCTGAAGGTAATCTATATAACCCATTAGTAATGACTAAGTCGCTCTGTGTCCCGTGATGTACGAAAAAGAAATAACATTGTTCTCCATTATTTATCACTTTTTAATGTAACAGGCCACTTGGGCCATACGTTTTATATATTTTATTTAGTTTTTTATTATTTAATAAATGGGTTGCACTATGGAGCTTACCTGTTTGTGTTTCATATCTTCCACCTGAGGCCGGAGGAAGGAGATTCATTCATTCCACCAGTATCTGTCCAAATGTGTGCAAGCACTATCCTGCTCAAGCTGTTTGTGACTATCTTTTTAAATAAAGAGGTCCACTTCATTTGGTAAGCGCAATCCACTACCTGTGCACTTTGGGTGCATTTCTTCTCTTGAAGATTTGGTGAAGGATCAATACTGCACTGTTGTGAAGGAAAGATTACAGCATAGCATGAATTTTATATGTTGAAGGTTTTTCACATATCGGATTTCAAAGCTTTTTTTGATATAATATCAACACCTAATTGGGACTTTTTCTATTCGTTTTTTTTATTATTATTTTTTATTTTTGTGGAAACACGATTCAAATCACAATTGGGACTAATATTTAAATATTACTATTGGATGTCATAATCCTGGTATATATGAAATATCATATGTTTGTGTGTTTTTACATTTTATATTGATCGCTGTTATCACAATATTAATTTATAGATATTTGCCACCACGTATTAATCCAATACAATTTGTGCGAATAGCGCCCCCTATCCACATTCAATAACTACAGTCAGGAGATATATACTCCATCCTCAGGGGAGCAGCATAAATATTATAGATTCATAGTTCTTTAGTTATAATCACATTAATATATCTAATCTAATTATAGGTGGCGCTGAATCACATTATTAGAATATGTGTAGGGATATCAAACTTTTTGTGAAGAGTATCAAAAGAATGTAGCCTGCGTGCAACTGGGTTAGGAACAGGGAGGCCTGTACCCATGGCAGTATATGGCCTAAGGATAAGCTGTCAGGTATAGACGGGTTGAATAATACGTTCATAAGGGGGGGCGTGTCTACCGCGCTAGCTGATGGACGCATAGAGTGAGAGCTCCGCTCCAGCGACCGGGAATACTCAGCACCGAGGCGACTCTGACATCCACACCCGCTCACACTCGAGTCCTACGGATCCCCTCCACCCTCAGGGATGACCAGGAGAAGACAAAACCCTAACCAGCCGAAGCGGCTGAAAGATTTCTTTCCTCCTAAGGCCCGCGGCCTAGTCCAAGATGGTGCCGGCGGCTGCTCTCCGTCCTCACCACGCGACTCACAGCTCGCATCACCCAGCCTCAGTCCGGCGGCGAATCCCCAGCAGCGATCACCGGATGCATCGACCCCCAGTACAGGCAGCCCAGCTAAATCCAAACCCCGGTTGTCGGAAGACCCGAGAAATCATAAGGTCAGTGACGCAACTACATCACTAGAGGACACCAGGGATCTAGCTGACACTATTAACTCCTTCCCCACGTCCAACCAGCCAGTGTCAGATACAACTTTAAAAGACATGCTTATCTCCCTACGCAGCTCCATGCATACTGACATGATGGAATGCATGCGCAACTTTAAATCTGACATAGGGGAACTGGGAGCCAGAGTAGACCACGTAGAAACAAAAATGGGAGAATATGCAGACTCCTATAATGCACTAGTTGACTCCCATAATGACCAATCAGACGAAGTAACATGGCTGAAAGCAAAGGTCGCTGACCTTGAAGATAGGTCAAGAAGAAATAACGTGAAAATCAGAGGGGTCCCAGAGTCCATACAACCTGCACAACTAAATCAATACGCCCGAGAACTCCTATTAGCATACCTGCCAACACTGACGGCAGCTGACCTGGTGATAGACAGGATTCATCGCCTCCCCAAGCCAACTCACCTCCCTGAAAACATTCCCAGGGACATATTGATGAGGGTACACTTCTACCATGTCAAGGATCAATTCATGTCTGCCTTCAGAAAGTGCGCTCATCCTCCCAACCCCTATGCAAACATACAGGTCTTTGCAGACCTGTCACAGTACACTATGCAAAAGCGTAAAGCCCTCATTACTGTGACCAAAGCTCTCCGTAACCACAATATTGCTTACCGCTGGGGGTACCCAACAAAACTCACTGTCACTTACGACGGGAAAACATCAGTAGTTACCTCCCTAAATGAAGGCCTAGCATTACTGCGAGAATGGGACATTCTCCCTGAACACACCTCTGAGGAGAAAAGCTCATCGCCCAAGGCGAATACACTGGAAGAGTGGCAAATTGTATCCCACAAAAGAAAAGCACACAAATCCTCTACGCCTCATACATAAGTGCCAACCCAAGCCAACTACTTTCCCGTAAGCTGGAGCGGAAAAGCCCACTTGGCTCCCCTATACAAGTTATGTGCAGTTTCACTGCCATCAGATTCTGGAAGGAATCTAATTTTTTACTACAAGTATTTTTGTTTTGTTTGGCTATTGACACTCTGTTTTTTCTACCTCCTCCTCCACCCTCCTCTTCCCCTCCACCCCCAGCCCTGATGGATCGCACACTGAGGAACCAACGGTCCTCGTACGACACCGATGCTACTGCACCCCCCCCCCGCCGGATCTTGGAATCTCGAAAAATGAAGCAATCCAGGTACTTTTCTATCTTCCTACCACACCACACATGGCTATCACAGTAACCTCCTTCAATGTCCATGGCTTGAACCACCCGGCTAAAAGATCATCAGTCTGGAAGGAAGCCCTTAAGCTTCATACCGACGTTTTGTGCCTGCAGGAATCTCACTGGTCCTCTGTATCTATCCCTTCCTTCCATCATAGAAATTTTCCCCATGTATTCAACGCCTCCTCAACCAAGAAACGAAAAGGTGTAGTAATAGCCATCAGAGACTCTGTAACTTTCTCCTTTCAAGAGTCCCATGTAGACCCTGAGGGTCGCTATCTGATCGTGATTGGCACGCTTAATGACCGTCTCTACACTCTAATAAATATATATGCTCCTAACACGCACCAAGTGAGGTTTATGAAGAAAATATTCCACAAAATTAACTCTCTTAAAAAAGGAGCAGTCGTAATGTGTGGAGACTTCAACGCAACAATAGACCACAAAATTGACACTACCTCTAAAGCTAAACGCCCTCCACCGTACCTTCAACGTATCCTACACACTGAGGAATTGTTTGATGTCTGGAGATGTCAACACTCCACGGAACGTGACTATACTTTCCATTCCTCCAGACATAATACCTACTCCCGGTTGGACTTTATACTTGTTGACAAAAATTTGCTGCAAAGAATCTCCTCCTCCACCATACACGACATAACATGGTCAGACCATGCACCTGTCTCTGTTGTGGTGGAGGAGAGACATTCTCCTTCCCCAGCCTATATCTGGCGAGCTAATACTGCATTACTACAGCAATCAGATCGGGTGGCTCTGGTGAAGAATAACCTAACCGAGTATTTTGCTCTTAACAAGAACTCAGTCTCTAACCCCTTCTCCTTGTGGTGCGCCCACAAGGCATATATTAGGGGCATATTGATACAACTGGGCTCCAGGGCAAAAAGGCAGGAGGACGCAAAAAATTGACTCACTCCTATCTCAAATCAAAATTTTAGAATCCCAAAACAAAACCATCCCTGATCCTACAGTAGCAAGCCAACTGGCGGGCCTACGAGCAGATCTCAGACTCATGTTGCTAGAACAACACAACAAACATTTACTCTACCTTAAAACAAATCACTATTCGGCTGGTAACAGAGCAGGGAAGCTCCTAGCACAGAAACTAAAAGATCAAAAAGCCAAAGCCAGAATCCCCTTTCTCATAAATCCTACAGATGGCAACAAAATTTACAACCCGCAACACATTGCTGATTCCTTCGCTAAGTATTACTCCTCCCTTTACAACTTAGTAAATGACCCAAACACCCCCCAACCATCAGAAGAAACAATCAGCAAATTCCTAAATGACTTATCCCTTCCGTCACTAACAGAGTCACAACTGGGAATTCTAAATTCCCCTTTCACTGAGTCTGAGATCCGCAAAGCCATTCAAACACTCCCAAATGGTAAATCTCCAGGGCCAGATGGCTTACCCTATGACTACTACAAAAAATTTTCAGAAACCCTACTTCCCCCACTTCAGGAAACATATTCAGCAGCGGCGTCCTCTGCCTCTTTCCCAGCCGAAATGTTGAATGCCTATATTGTTACCATTCCGAAACCTGGCAAATCGTCTGACACTCCAGCTAATTTCAGACCTATCTCTCTTCTGAATACAGATGTAAAATTGTACGCCAAGATCCTTTCCCACAGACTCCTAGCCATACTACCAACGTTGATCGGACCTGACCAGGCTGGTTTCACTAAAGGTAGACAAGCAGCCGATGCCACTAGAAGGATCATCAACATCCTACAACATGCAGACTCCTGTCGGGTGCCTTCCCTACTGCTGTCCTTGGACGCGGAGAAGGCATTCGACAGGGTCCATTGGGGTTACATGACACAAACTCTAGAAAAATTTGGCTTCAAAGGCCCCATTCTATCGGCCATACTAGCTCTATACTCCTCCCCCTGCGCACAAGTGTACACCTCTAATATGTTATCCCGCCCTTTCGCCATTACCAACGGCACTAGGCAGGGATGCCCCCTCTTCCCCTCAATTTTCAATCTCATTATAGAACCATTAGCTGAGAAAATTAGAACCCATCCAGGGACCCCAGGTTTCAACGTACTAGGGGAATCCCACAACATAAACCTCTTTGCGGACGACATCATTCTACTTTTGACCTCCCCACAAACCTCTCGTTCTCAAGCCCATGGCATCCTAGTCAATTTTAGTCAAATATCTTACTACAAAGTCAATTTTACAAAATCCCTCATTCTAGGACTTAACCTTTCCACCCATCTCCAACGACGGCTACAGAAGGACTTCCCTTACACTTGGAGTTCGTCTAGTATACCATACCTGGGACTTCATCTCACAGCAGACCCCAACAAACTAGCTGAAGTTAATTACATTCCCTTAATAGCCAAACTAGCATTAGAAATACGGCGGTTAACTAAAACAGATCTAACATGGTCTGGCCGCCTAGCTTCCTTCAAGATGCTACTCCTCCCCCAAATTTTATATGTTTTTCGAACTCTTCCTATCCCACTTAAAACTACTCATCTCAACGTACTTAACCTTCAACTCAAACAATATATTTGGGGATCCAAACGACCGAGATGCTCAAAAACACTGCTTATTAAACACAGACTGGCTGGAGGTATGGGCTTGGTGGACCTAAAAGATTATTATAGAGCAGCCTTACTTACACAACTTAAATGTTGGTTCCCTGCACAGACCACCAAACCCTGGTGCAGATTAGAACAAGCATTATGCCCGACGCACAACCTTTATCACCTCCTACTTATAGACACCTGGAAACCTTTCCCACTCCGAACCCTACCGCTTACCATTAGGGCCTCACTCATAGTATGGAGGGACCTCAACAAACATAACACTACATCCCCCTCAGACATCCACCTCCCAATTCCATTAGAATTACTGAATAGCGCAATCCTACACGCGAACTACTCTAAATGGAAGGCTCGGGGTATCACCTTAATATCCGACATATACGACAACAATTCACTTAAATCCTTCGATGCCCTAGTCTCAGAATACTCTATCCCACAGTCTGACCACTACAAATACCTTCAACTTTCTCATTTCCTGAATTCCCTGAAGAGTATCCAGGTCCCTATGCAGGACGGCTTATGGAGATTCTTTAGTAGTGAATCCAGCTCTATAAAAGGCATAACGCTGTTTTATAACTACTTCCAAAGTAAATTTGCATTCACCAAACTAACGCCATTTCACAAATGGGAGCAGGAGATGGGAGAATCCTTCACAACCGCACAATGGAAAATAGCACTCAAATCAGTATACAAAGCTTCTAGATGTGTTAACCACTGGGAACTTTCATTAAAAATAGCCCAAAGATGGTACCTCACCCCATACAAAATGTCCAAATATTATCACAACAGCTCCCCCTTATGCTGGAGAGGCTGTGGAGAAGTTGGAAATATCTTACATGTATTCTGGAAATGTAAAAATTTAGTTAGCTTCTGGAACAGTATTTTTGCATGTATCTCTCGTATCACTGGAATTCTCCTATCTCCTGGCCCTGGAATGGCACTACTAAATCTTAATATTGAGAAATTTCGTCCTAACTACCGAACTGTGGTAACACACATATTTCTGGCTGCTAGATCAGTCATAACCAAAAATTGGAAATCAAATGTATCCCCCAATGTGTCGGAAGTCTTAGGTATCACACATACTAACTACATCTTTGAATCCATGATAGCAAGAAAGGAAGGCAGAAACCAATTACTACATAACCACTGGAATATCTGGACCTCCTGGTACAAAGGATAAGTGTACAACTGCTCTACATTACTAGATGATAATGTGCTCATGAACCACCTCTGACATGATCCATCCCCCTCCCTCCCCTCCCCCATCCTCCCCCTATCCTCCCCTCTACTTTCCTTCTATTCTACTCGCCCACGGTTATAATGGAAACAAATGCATCTCTGAGAGGGTCTCCCTACCCATCTCTGATGTTTAACTAAATCTACCCTCGCAACAATATTTTGATTATAATTCTGATAGTGCCTTATCATAATATGTAACCGCTACTATTTTTCTTCTATGCTTACTGTACAATGTTTGTACCCTGTTTGTACAAGAAAATTTGTTCTCAATAAAAACTAATTTGAAAAAAAAAATAAAAAAATAATACGTTCATAAGGGGGAACAAGATGAGGAGAGGGAGAATTTCTGGAGACAGTTGCGCCAAACAGTTTGGGTGAAATTCATTGGGGCAGTGCACTTGAACCTAAGAACAGGATCCATGCGTGGAGGGTGAGACCATAGTAAGGAGTTTGGGTGGACCGGATATAGGGCCCCCTTCTCAATTTCTGACCAGTGGTTAGGGGCCTGCATGTTGGACCAGGAAACAACTGTCCTTAAATGTGAAGCATAGTAACATTTAATAATATCCGGAGCTCCCAAACCTCCCCTCGATCTCAGGGAAAAGACCACGAGCTTGCTATAAGATGTGCTTTTCCGTTCCAGATTAATTTAAGGAAGCCCTTTTGAATGGCTTTGAGTTGGGGTAGAGGTATGGCGACTGGTAAGGTTTCGAAAAAATAGAGTAGCCTAGGTAAAATGGACATTTTCAGAACGTTAATTCTACCTAAAAAAGAAAGGGGATATTTAAGAGGGGGGGTAGTTTGCAGAGTAGAGGGACGAGTAAGTGGGGGTCAGATGTATTCCCAGATATTTGAGGGAAATTGAGCACCATTTATAAGGGTACGGTTGTGTAAGCTGGGCCAGAAGGGTTGGTGGAATATGCAAAGGTAGGGCCCTCAGTTTTTGTTGTGTTAACCTTATACCCTGATGTGGCACCGAAGGAGAAAAGCAGGTTATGTAAAGAGGGGAGGGATATTAGTGGGTTAGCAATATGTCATCTGCAAACAGTGACTGCTTGTATTCCCTCTGTCGCATCACCACCCAACGAATGTCCGGGTGTAGACGGATGGCCTTAGTGAGGGGTTCTAGGCATAAAATAAAAAGCAACGGGGAAAGAGGACATCCCTGCCGGGTGCCATTAGTCATGGGGAAGCGAGGCGACAGAAAGGAGGACATCTGGACTTCGGCTGTAACTTGTGAATACAAGGCTTCTAATGCTTTAAAGGAAGGGCCACGAAAGCCCAATGTCGACAGGGTGGAGAACATGTACGGCCAACTTAACCTGTCAAAAGCTTTTTGGGCATCTAGGCTTAAGACAATGGCTGGGCGGGAAGACCTGTTTAGGAGGTTTATCAAATCTATGGTGCGGTGTGTGTTATCCCCCACGTGCCTAGTCAGGACAAAACCTACTTGGTCTTTATTAATTAATTCAGGGATGAATAGGGAGAGTCTAGACGCAAATATTACCGGGCTTAAGAATGATGGAGATATAGGAGTGTGAAAACTGAGAATGTGGGGGTAGTCCTTTAAATACAGTACCATAAAGTGTTAACATATGGGGGGTCAGAATATCTAAGAAGGTTTTATAGTAGAAATAAGTTAACCATTCAGGGCCTGGCGACTTATGGAGTGGGAGCTCCTTGATTGTGTTTGAGAGTTCTTCCTCAGTTATAGCAGCATTTAATTTATCCGAGGACAGTTTTGGTAACACAAGGTCAGAAAAGAACTAAAAATTTCCTTAAGTGAAATTAAAGTGTTTTTCAGCAGTTGTATAGCTTATGGTAAAAGGCTCCAAAGATCTTGGACATCTTAAGGGGGCAGTGGGTCCTAGTCCCATCTGCTTGTTGAAGAAAATCAGGAAAAGAGTGGAAGGGACTTGGGCATAGTTTATTGACGAACATCCTATGGGGCTTGTTAGAAAATTGATAACATTTTTGTTTAGCCCATAGTATGGATTTAGCTGCCTTACTTAGATTTAAGGATTTTTTTTTGTTCCAGAAGGGAAGTGACCTTGCGTAGTTTCGACACTGTGGACTTACACAGATGTTGACGCTCCGCCGCCAGTAATTCAGCCATCGGGGACTGCTGAAGTTTGTTCCTATCTTTCTTCAGGCGGGAGGCTTCCGCGATGCAAGCACCACGAAAGTATGCCTTGTGCGCCTCCCACAGTGTAGATGGGTCCTGAACAGATCCTACATGGAATTGGAAAAATTCCTTCAACTCTGCAGCTAATTTAGTTCGGGTGACCTGTGATTGTAGGAGGTGATCATTAAGGCTCCAGTGGCATGTCCTGGATGGGATCTGGGACAAGATGACATCAACGTGATAGGGGCATGTTCAGACCTTGTAATGGGGGAGATGTCGGATTTGACAATGTAGGGCATAAGTGGGGCCGAGGTGAAAAAATTGTCCAATCCGAAGTACATTTTATGGGCCATTGAATAAAAAGTAAATTTCTTAGTGGAGGGATATTTAATCCTCCATGAGTCAAACAGTTGGTGAGATCTGATACATTTGCGAAAGGAATTTGCTTGGGGAGGTGACCTTCCGTGAGGGGGTATCTTGGAGAATAGTCTGCCTATCTCTGGTGGGGGACATGACCAGATTAAAATCCTCACCAACAATCATAAAAGGCTGGGAGTGGTATTGGGGAGAATCAAAGACCTTGTTGAGAAAGTCAATCTGCCCAAAATTGGGGGTATATATATTGACTAAGGTGAAAGAGAAGGACATGTAGTCACACTCCAGGATAAGAAATCTCCCATGGGGGTCAGCATGTGTTGATTTGACCCTAATTTTTAATTAAAATCGCCACTCCATCCCTGTCTGTGGAGTCAGAGGCAAGGTAGGAGTAGGGGGAACTATTTAGAGGCAAACTTCAGTGAACCCCCAGCACGAAAGTGCGTCTCCTGGCATTGACCACCTGAACTCCTTCAAGGCCAGCCAGCGCTTTTGGCCCTTTACATTATAAGACAGGATCCTCAATGCCATGTTGATATATCAGCATTAAAGGGGTTGTAAAGGTACAATTTTTTTTCCCTAAATAGCTTCCTTTACCTTAGTGCAGTCCTCCTTCACTTACCTCATCCTTCGATTTTGCTTTTAAATGTCCTTATTTCTTCTGAGAAATCCTCACTTCCTGTTCTTCATTCTAACTCCACACAGTAATGCGAGGCGTTCTCCCTGGTGTGGAGTGTTGTGCTCGCCCCCTCCCTTGGATTACAGGAGAGCGCCAGGATGCTCTCTACGTTGCAGATAGAGAAAGGAGATGTGTGTTAGTGGGCGTGTCTACCACGCCGCAGCACCACCTTCATTGGCTTAGTTTGATTCACTAAGTTTCACTGCCCGATTATTTTTATTTCATCATCTATGCCCTTAGTTTTAATTTCTTTTAATTCATTATTTCTTAATTTAAATATTATTATCGTTTTATTCGTTTTCAGTAATCAACTATGCCATTAGATTAAAAAAGTCATTTTCATTTTTTCAATTAGATTAATAATTTATTTATTATTTTAGTTATTAATGATTATTATTCATCTATGCCCGTATTGTATAATATAAACTAATCGATTCAATTTGTCATTTATATATCTTACATAAATAAATATCAAATAAGGAAAATTTACCATTGATGATTCACATGTGCTGCTGCGGAGGCTGGAATGGATGTAAATAGTGGGCGGCCGTATGCAATAGAACTTTGCTCGTTCTCGTGCCGGCAAAAAAAAATTAAAAATGCACTGCGCAAAAAAGAATTAGGTATCATCAACCTACAGTGCTGGCATGTGAGCATGGATATAGAGACATTTAAACATAAAATAAGAACAACATTTGAAAGCCTGAGAGGCAGCCGCGTCTCAGGAGGCCTTGGTAGAAACCAATGGCCCGGTAGGGACACATGAGGGTCTCCAGCAGGGGACTAAGGTGTGTGTCCGCCTGCTCTCCTTATGAGCAAAACTATAGCGACAAAAGTAAGGGAAAAGAAAACCTGTTGTAACCAGTCAAAACATCAAAACCCCATGGGAATGGGAACAAATTACCCGTGAAAAATAGGGCAACTCAAAAACTGTAGTCCAGACCACAACACTGGACAAATGGTAAGGTGAGATCCAGGAATTTTGTCCCGAGCATATCAAGGTGGTTATATTAAAACAAACTAAAACTTGCGCTAGGAATCAAACAATAATAAATTGGGGCTGCAGCATAAGGCACTAACACCTCCAAAGATAGACAAAATTAGATATTGCAGCGCTCGCGGAATATGTGAACAAAGATTAAATGATATAATAGGACACTATTTTTGACAAATGGATGTTGCCACCCAATTGCAAAAAAACAAAAAGTGACAGTGCTTGACAAATGGATGTTGCCCACCAATTGCAGAAACGGAAAAGTGACAGTGCTTGAAACTGTGCAAAAAGAGATTATTGTTGTACTAACATATAATGTACAAATATAGTTCAAAGGTGCTTTAAACCAGTGCAAAGAAATTATAGTGCTAACACATGAAGTGTATATATACTGATCACAAAGTGCTGCGTGCTTCCAATATGTTGAGTGTCGGTGTCAAGATCAATGGTTTCCCCTCTTGTGGCCCCACTCACCAAAATGAAGAAATTGATAGTCACAATATAGGTCATGGATATCCGGAATTCAGAGGTAGTCTTGGGGTTAAATTAACAACGTATCTCAGCAGGTTCGACAAAGAAACAGCATGACGAGGGAGAGAAAAAATATATATGTGAAGTACCGCCTGTACAAACAGCACTGCGCTGCTAGCTAATGCACTCACGAGACTGTAGCAAAGACAAACGTCAGCGTGTTCCGGGTTCACAAGCGTGCGTTCCACGAGAACCGGAAGCAACGTCATTGGTTCTGGGTTGGCCGGAAATTGCGTTGACGCGTTTCGCCTCTCCTCCAGGGCATCATTAAGGACATCACTTCCGGCCAAAGAAATAAATTTTATATGCGCTGAGGTCACCGCCTCCCGGCAAAGGCAGCCATATGGAAAAAAAGAACCTTCAAGCGTAACAGAACGCCAGCTTCCCTTCCACATCATTGCCTATCATTGCCAGAATAACCAAACTTTAATCACAAACTGACAGTGACAGAAAATACATTTGATATTATAATAAAAACACATTATACTTGCTAAAAGGATCTGTGAATCTAAAATCTTTAAAAAACTCATATGGTTCATATAATTAATATAAAAGTTAATAAACACATTATGCTTACTAAAAAGAAGATCTTCAAATATGAAATCTTTAAGCTTGTTCTCAGAAAACTCATATAATTGATTACGCCGTATAGACAAATATATACATAAATTAAAAAAATATTAATAAAAATAAACTTAATATAAAAATAAACATTAAACAAAAAATTTTAATAAATAAAACTGAAAATAAAAAAATAAAAACAACAATAAAAATAAAAGATGTAAAAATAACGTAAAATAAAAAGTGACAATAAAAAAATATAACAATAAACAAATTATTTTATGTATATATCTGAAAGACGGCTACCAATTGGATAAAAAACAATTAAAGTCAAGTTCAATGTTGAGGCCATGCGGACTTAAAGTGTCCAACCTATGTATCCACTGGGTTTCGTTCCGTGAAATGGCTTGTTTAAGGTTGGAGCCCCTCCAATGGGCTTCAACTCTATCAATCCCACAGAACTTCCAGCCTCTAGGATCACTGTTATGAAATAGTTTAAAATGATTGGACAAGCTATGGTACTTGAAACCTTTCCTTATTCTGTCAACATGTTCCCTTAAGCTAATGTCTAATCTGCTAGTGGTCCTCCCTACATATTGAAGCCCGCAGGGGCAGGACAGAAGGAAAGTCACATGGGTGGTCCCACAGGTAATACTTTCTTTGATTTCGTAGGTTTACCCTGAGAGCTGAAATTAGTGGTTTTCCTGACTCTATGTTTGGAGGTACGGCAAACCATGCATTTTCCACAACTGAAAAAAACAGTCTGGTCCAAAAAAGTACAAGATTTACAACATTGTGTGCTAATTTCAATCTTAAAGTGGGAGATTTGGTATAGATAAACTGGGGTAAAACTGGTAGAACACTAGTCAGATCTTTATCTTTACGCAACAGTGGCCAATGTTCTTTGATTATTTTTTCAAATTGTTTGTGTTGCCTAGTATATAGAGTTAAAAAAGAAATACCATAATTTTTTTTTCTCATGGGTTTTCTTTTCAAAAAGCTGTTTTCTGTCCATATTTCAAATATTTTCTCTTGTTTTTCTAAGAGTACTGGTATTGTACCCCTTTTCTTGGAACCACTCCAAAATGGTTTGGGACTGTATGTCGTAATCTTCTATTTTGTTACTGTTACGCCGTACCCTCAGCATTTGACTTTTTGGTATGCCATCCAACCATCTTGGGTGATGGCAACTGCCAAGTGGTATATAGCCATTCCTGTCAACCTCCTTAACCACTTCAATACAGAGCTTTTTATAGAGTTGACATCTACACAGGCAAGTAAACAGTTATCATCCACTATTAGAGGTTCTAGAAGTGTTAGAAGATCTTTGCTATCTTTAAGATATGCTGGACATTTTTGTACCAAGGGCTGCAGGAACCGGTCCAGATATGCCCCCTTTTTATTTATTATCCCTGTTCGATGTGCATTGTTAGTTCGTAGTTTCAATTTAGCTTTATATTTGTTGCTGGGATTTCCTTTGAGTTCCTCATAGGTGGCAGTATCAGAACTTTAAATTTTCTTAGATCTTCCTCGACAACAGATTTAAAAACCTCAATGAAGCGATTGTTGTTCGGTTTAGGATTAAAAAAATGAATTGTTTCTTGAGGTGGTATGAGTGAATTCCTCCACTACTTCCTTCGGGGCTAAATTCTTTTTATTTTTAGCATTTTAATATTTATTTTTCTGATAAACTTCTGAAAATCGATAAAAACATTAAACTTGTTAAAATCTTCATCCAAGGCAAATTTCAATCCTAACTCTAAAACTTTATTCTCATCTTCCGAGAATACTGCATCACTTAGATTAAAAATTCCTGAATTTAATTTGCCCTTTTCATTTTCCCTCCCCTACATCCTCTGGTTCGTCTCTTCTTGTTGAATCCTGATTGGATAGGGTGGGGGGTTATGTGCCAGGGGGTACCAGGGCCTCCATTCTTCTTCCCTCACATCCTGTGGATATTGATCTCTCCCTCGTCCTCTGAATGCACATCGAACAGGGATAATAAATAAAAAGGAAACAAGATTTCTGGTCCCGGATTCCCCCAGGGTCCCCGTGATTTACTAGTTACCCAAAATCCAAAATACACAAAAACCCACTCAAGCCTCCAGGGAGGCCGATAGTTAGTGGGGTGGACTCACTGTTCTCTAGAATGGGGGAATATCTGGACCGGTTCCTACAGCCCTTGGTACAAAAACGTCCAGTATATCTTAAATATAGCAAAGATCTTATAACACTTCTAGAACCTCTAATAGTGGATGATAACTGTATACTTGCCAGTGTAGATGTCAACTCTCTGTACACCAATATACAGCAACATCATGCACTGGAGGCAGAAAAATGGGCTCTTGATGATACTAATATTGAGCCTAAAAAAAAGTTTTTTTACTGGAAGCCCTGGATCTAGCTATGAGCCTCATTTTTTTTGGCATGAGAAGAAATACTACAGACAGAAAAGAGGGGTTGCGATGGGGGCTAAATATGCCCCGTCAGTGGCTAACCTATTCATGAGTTGGTGGGAATCCCAAGCAATTTATGGCAAAAATATACCCCAATTGAATTTTTATAAACGGTATATTGATGACATTTTTATTAATTGGGCAGGATCAAGAGATTCTTTTTTTGAGTTTCTAAACCAAATTGGTAATAACCAATATGGCATTTCATTTTCAGAAGTGTTCAGCCATGATTCGGCATGCTCACCATACCTCTCAGCAAATAGCTTGGGGTGTCTACTTTCCAAAATGGGGTCATTTGGGGGGGGGGGTTTGTGCCATCTGGGCATTCCATGGCCTCCGAAACTGTGATAGGCAGTGAGGAGTGAAATCAAAAATTTACACCCTTAGAAAGCCTGTTTTTGGGGTCCCGTACGCGGCTAGGCTCCCAATAGGTCTCACACATGTGGTATCCCCGTACTCAGGAGAAGCAACAGAATGTATTTTGGGGTGTAATTCTACATATGCCCATGGCATGTTTGAGCAATATATCATTTAGTGACAACTTGGTGCAAAAAAAACTTAAAATAAAAAATAAATTGTCTTTTTTCCGCAACTTGTGTCAACATATAAAATATTCCATGGACTCGACATGCCTCCCAGTATATAGCTTGGGGTGTCTACTTTCCAAAATGGGGTCATTTGGGGGGGTTTTGAACTGTCCTGGCATTTTATACACAACATTAGGAAGCTTACATCCACTCTTCTAACCACTTGAAGACAAAGCCCTGACACTTTTTGTTTACATGAAAACATGAATTTTTTTTTTTTTGCAAGAAAATTATGTTGAACCCCCAAACATTATATATTTTTTTAAAGCAAAGGCCCTACAGATTAAAATGGTGGGTTTTGCATTTTTTTTCCAAACAGTATTTGCGCAGCGGTTTTTCAAACGCATTTTTGGGGAAAAAAATACACTTTTTTAATTTTAATGCACTAAAACACACTATATTGCCCAAATGTTTTACAAAATAAAAAAGATGATCTTAGGCCGAGTACATAGATACCAAACACGACATGCTTTAAAATTTCGCACAAACGCGCAGTGGCGACAAACAACATACATTTTTAAAAGCCTTTACAGGTTACCACGTTAGATTTACAGAGGAGGTCTACTGCTAAAATGACTGCCCTCGATCTGACCTTCGCGGTGATACCTCACATGCATGATGCAATTGCTGTTTACATATGACGTCAGACCGACGCTTGCGTTCGCCATTGCGCAAGAGCAGGGCAGGACAGGGGTGCTTTTTTTTTATTATTAATTTAGCTTTTCTTCTTTTTTTTTTAAACTGTTCCTTTCATTTTTTTTTTTTTATCATTTTTATTGTTATCTCAGGGAATGTAAATATTCCCTATGATAGCAATAGGTAGGGACAGGTACTCTTTTTTTTTTTTTTAAACTGGGGTCTATTAGACCCTAGATCTTTCCTCTGCCCTCAAAGCATCTGACCACACCAAGATCGGTGTGATAAAATGCTTTCCCAATGGCGCTTTTTATATCCGGGGGGAGGGGGACATTCCCTCCCACTGCTTGTAAAAGCAGTCCAAAGGCTAAATTAGCCGCTAAGATTGCTTTTACATGAAAGCCGGCCGCTGGCTGAAAAGAATGATACCAAGATGATACCTAAACCCGCAGGCATCAATCTGGTATAACCATTCAAAGTCCAGCAACATACCAGTACGTTGCTGGTCCTTGTTGGACATGTATTGTAATCTTTTTTTTCATGCAGCCTGTTGGCTGAACGAAAAAAAGAGATTGATCGGTGGGTATGCCCACCATTAGAATACCTCCCTTCATCTGCCCACTTCTAATGATGGGCATACATGCACCATTTATATATGCCGAAGCATGGGGGCATCCTCCCGCAAAAGTTATGCCGCGTACACACAGTCTGACTTTTCCACGGGCAAGCCCACGTCGGAATTTTGACCGTGTGTACGCGGCATTAGGAGCAAAATCGCTCCTCTGCCCCTGCTGCCCCCATGCTTCGGCATATATGCTTTTTTTTTTTTTTTTTAACTGTGGTGGTGAAATCACCTCCTACAGCACTGGAGTCGCAGGGATCAGGCCTGTCTCTGCGAACGCTGCAGTTATGTGTGTTGTGTTTTGTAAGTGACAGTGATCGATCGATACTGCACTTGGGTGGCCTGGGCTGGACGGAGGGGCAAAACGCAGGTGCTAGCAGGTATCTGGGCTGATCCCGCTAACACTGCGTTTTTGGGAACCCTAAACTGCTGGGGACGCTAGTATAGATCTGATCAGATCAGATATTGATCTGTTCAGATACTATACCACTAAGGGAGGTGTATGCTTCACGCGTGGGTGTTAGCATTACTGGCACTAACCTGACGCTGCCTGGGGTGTGACGCAGACCCTCTCTGATGCTAAAACCTAATTGATATCACCCGCCGGGCGATCAGGGGGTTAAACCTTTATTGGGTTATATACGGCGGGTGCCCTGACACTATAAAAAGCAAACTAAATAACCAGCGTCACCCGTAACACTTATATGGTGATCACTGGTAAAAGGGTTAACTAGGGGCAATCAGGGGGTTAAACCTTTATTAGGTAATATAAGGGGGTACCTGACGCTATAAAAACCTGCGGCAAACCTAAAAAAAATAACTGACTACCTAGCGGCACCAGCATAACTAATACAGCGATCAGAAAAAGGATTGCTTAGTGACACTGGCAAAAGGGGATGAAAGGGTTACCTGGGGGGCGATCAAGGGGTTAAATCTTTATTAGGTAATATATGGGGGTACCTGACGCTATAAAAACCTGCGGCGAACCTAAAAAAAATAACTGGCTACCTATCGGCACCACCGACACTAAGACAGCGATCAGAAAAACGATTGCTTAGTGACAGCGGTGCTAGGGGGTGAAAGGGTTACCTGGGGGGTGATCAAGGGGTTAAACCTTTATTAGGGGGGGTTAGGGGGCTACACTGGACCTAAAACTAACTGCCCTGACACTTTTACAGTCACAAATGTCACTGATTGCAGTGATCAGTAAATAAATGGTCACTGCAATCAGTGACACTGTGATTGGGGGCTGGGGGGTGATCTGGGGGTGTCTGGGGGGGCGATCGTGTTCCTATGTGTGCTGGTGTCAGTGTGCTGTTTAGTGCACAAACCTGTGTGTCTTCTCTCCACGGCGCTCGGTATATGTGAGCGCCGCAGGAGAGATGACATCACTTTCTCCTGCCTGTGTAAACATTACACAGGCAGAGGAAGCTTTTCATTCGCCGGGAGCGATCGCGAGGGGGTGGGCAGAATCGAATGGCGGCCCCCTCATCACGGATCGCTCCCGAAGCGATCCCAGCCGCTCACTGTACCGGAGGGGGGTCCGATCGGACCCCCCACCCATACGAAGGCAGGCACGTACAGGTACGTGGGTTTGCCTGTCCGTGCCATTCTGCCGACGTATATGTACAGTGGGCGGTTGTTAAGGGGTTAAGGAGGTTGACAGGAACGGCTATATACCACTTGGCAGTTGCCATCACCCAAGATGGTTGAATGGCATACCAAAAAGTCAAATGCTGAGGGTATGGCCAAACCATTTTGGAGTGGTTCCAAGAAAAGGGGTACGATACCAGTACTCTTAGAAAAACAAGAGAAAATATTCAAAATATGGACAGAAAACAGCTTTTTGAAAAGAAAATCTGTGAGAAAAAAAGGATTATGGTATTGCTTTTTTAACTGGATATACTAGGCAACACAATTTGAAAAAATAATCAAAGAACATTGGCCACTGTTGCGTAAATTCAAAGATCTGACTAGTGTTCTACCAGTTTTACCCCAGTTCATCTATACTAAACCTCCCACTTCAAGATTGAAATTAGCACACAATGTTGTAAATCCCCCTAAGAAAACTTGTACTTTTTTGGACCAGACTGTTTTTTTCAGTTGTGGAAAATGCATGATTCGCCGTACCTCCAAACAGAGTCAGGAAAACCACTAATTTCAGCTCTCAGGGTTAAACCTATGAAATCAAAAAATTTATTACCTGTGGGACCACCCATGTGACTTTCCTTCTGTCCTGCCCCTGCGGGCTTCAATATGTAGGGAGGACCACTAGAAGATTAGACATTAGGTTAAGGGAACATGTTGACAGAATAAGGAAAGGTTTCAAGTACCATAGCTTGTCCAATCATTTTAAACTATTTCATAACAGTGATCCTAGAGGATTGAAGTTCTGTGGGATTGATAGAGTTGAAGCCCATTGGAGGGGCTCCAACCTTAAACAAGCCATTTCACGGAACGAAACCCAGTGGATACATAGGTTGGACACTTTAAGTCCGCATGGCCTCAACATTGAACTTGACTTTAATTATTTTTTATCCAATTGGTAGCAGTCTTTCAGATATATACATAAAATAATTTGTTTATTGTTATATTTTTTTATTGTCACTTTTTATTTTACGTTATTTTTACATCTTTTATTTTTATTGTTGTTTTTATTTTTTTATTTTCAGTTTTATTTATTACAATTTTTTGTTTAATGTTTATTTTTATTAATATTTTTTTAATTTATGTATATATTTGTCTATACGGCGTAATCAATTATATGAGTTTTCTGAGAACAAGCTTAAAGATTTCATATTTGCAGATCTTCTTTTTAGTAAGCATAATGTGTTTATTAACTTTTATATTAATTATATGAACCATATGAGTTTTTTAAAGATTTTAGATTCACAGATCCTTTTAGCAAGTATAATGTGTTTTTATTATAATATCAAAAAATTTATTTTCTGTCACTGTCAGTTTGTGATTAAAGTTTTGTTTCAACTTCTTAATTTTGGTGAGTGGGGCCACAAGAGGGGAAACCATCGATCTGGACACCGACACTCACCATATTGGAAGCACACAGCACTTTGTGATCAGTATATATACACACACACCGCACATGTTAGCACTATAATTTCTTTGCACTGGTTTAAAGCACTTTTGAACTATATTTTTACATTATATGTTAGTACAACAATAATCTCTTTTTGCACAGTTTCAAGCACTGTCACTTTTTCGTTTCTACAATTGGTTGGCAACAGTCATTTGTCAAGCACTGTCACTTTTTGTTTTTTGCAATTGGGTGGCAACATCCATTTGTCAAAAAATAGTGTCATAATATATAATTTACTCTTTGTTCACATATTCCGCGAGCGCTGCAATATATAATTTTGTCTATCAAGGAGGTTGCTTGGAGGATCGGGAGTGTTCAGGTGTGGAAACAAGCTTCTTCAACTGACCCCTGACAGGGGTCGAGACACGGCTGGAAGTAGAAGGGATTGGACGACCTGGTGCGACGGGAGGAAGCAGGTCCTCTTCAGGCAAAGGAGGGAGATTCAGGCTTTTTATGAAGGCTTCCCCTTCCTGAAGATCTTGGAGGCTGTATTGGGTAACCTAATTAGAAACAATGAGATGAAAGGGGAATCCCCAGTAGTATGTGACCCGGTGGTGTTGTAGATGTGCTGTAATAGGGCTGTCAGAAACATTGGCGCATCTCAGCATAGTGCCTACAAATATGTCAGAATGTTTATACTGAAATATAAAAATATTATTGTATTTTTGGAAATATGCAACTCTATGATTTGGAAGATTGACAAGTGCCTACAATATCAAGAAATTCTAAATTCTTTATATCCGTGCTAGTTTGAAGACAAGTAACACAAATGAATATTGCTTAAAATATTATATATATTTAGTAACTAAAGTACAGTGCAAATTAAAATCAGGTATAAGTCGTGATCAAACAAATGAATGGATATACTTCTACAATCAGAGATAAATGATGGATTATGTCCAGATAATATTTACATACATTTCTATGCAAGCTCTATATGACAAAGTATATTCACAGTTCAATACTTAAATGATGCTTGTACATTTAAAACTTGGTAACTCTTGTGAAATGTCTTTCCGTTACTTCACGGAAGGGGTAAACACTCTTTTGTTGAATTTAACACTATTATCTTTCTCAAAACAAACAGATCTCCTGATTACACTTCTTAAACGTGTCCAGACCAAGTGTCATATAAGAGACACGGCTTGACAAAACAATCAAGGCTTATGTTGAATTTAGAAAGAACCAATTTTTACACATACTTCACAATAAAACCATTGTACCAACTCAGCTCTAGCTTTTTAAAGAAAACCAAATTTGGGTATGTGTCTTAATATTTGGATTATCATTATTTTGTACTGCAGTTAAAAATATAGATAATTCCAAATTGCTTTGCCATATATATTTAAATGGTTTTAGTTATGTGTATGCAAAAACAACTCCATTACCAAAGCAGGTAAATAAACAAAATAAATATGTTACCAGGTTAAAGTTCTGTCTGTTTGAGAACCTTACATTAGGAGTCCCACAGGACTCCTTTCCAACATTGCTACATGTTTGCGTTTTAAGATCTCCTCAGCGAGCGTCTTCCTTCAGGAGAGATCGAGTCCCTTTCTCTCTCTTCTTCCTACCTCTTCCCCAGTTTTTCTTGCGATCCCCTCACACCCTGAACTCTTTCTACTTTTATCTCCCTCCAAAAAGTGGGTGTGTATCTTATTACTAGGTAATTTATGACGTCAAGTGACGATGTGCTTGGAAGGTTGTCTTAGCAACCAAGTATGTGGCCATCTTGAACAATGTAATTTTTAACCTGTAGGGGCAGTGGTGTATAAGGAATAATTCCTAATGTTAGGGTCATGTAGTTCAGGAACAATTTAGGATTACCCTTTGATCTAGTTTAGTAGAATACCATTTATTGTCCAGCGGTGTCAAATGTGTCAACCATCTTCAGACATTTCGGTACAACTTCAGATTTACAGGTGTGAATGTTTAGGATCAACACTAACCAGGGACATTTGTTGATGTTTTGGGGAATTCCTTGAAACTAATCACTGGAATGTAAGTTTAAGCAGTTTCTAATGCTATACCTCTAGTATAATCTCATGTATACGACTCCCTAATACTAATCTATATATATGCATACATGGGTTTATACATGTATTACTAGTATAGATACACTGTTAAGATATTATGAAAGAAACCATATTTAAGATATACAATACAACAGGAATTTTTAATAAACCTTTTGGTCTCGTTATACAGAGACAATACTACACAGTTTGTGTCAGCCCTCAACACCCACCTTATCTCTAAGCGTCAAACCTTTGAATTACCACCTGGGGAGGCTGGTATATTTTCTTAAGTGTTCAAAAGCTTTGAGTTTATGGTCTGGGAAAAAGATACAAAAAAACAATGCCTTCTTGTGAGACAGGAAATAATTTTAAAGATAGTGAATTTGGGTTAACCTCTTAAAGAGAAAGTAGAAACCAAAGTGTTGTAGTATTGTTCACAGCACATCATGAGCTATGAGCTTAATTTTAGAGACAAAATGGCTGTCCTCTCGCTCATAATATACATGAAGATGAACCATATGAAAAATACATAATATGCATAATATAAAGGTCTATGTGTAATTCTTTTAACCCCAAATGTTCTGACAGGGCGAAGATTCTTCCGTTTGGACAGGGTGATGGGGGAGAGGTCACTGAAAATCTGGATCTTTGCCCCCTTAGATGCGATCTGGGATTTATTGCGCGTGGCCAGGGTTAAGGCTCCCTTACTGTCATAAAAGTGAAACTGCACAATAACATCCCTGGGCCTAGCTCCAGCTGGAGGTTTCGGTCCCAGGGAGCGATGGGCTCTATCCAGACGCCAGTCGACATCCACCACCGTGGGGGCCAGTGTATTAAAGAGACCCAGGAGATACAGGCGTAAAGTGTTGTCACACACCGTTTTAGGGATACCTCGGAAGCGTAAGTTTTGGCGTATTTCCCTGTTCTCTAAATCCTTCTGCTGCAATTGCAGCGGAGAGACTGAATGTTTGAGGGTATAGTTTTCTTCCTCAAGAGCTTGTACATAGTTCACAATCTCGTCAAACTTGTTCTCTAAGGCGTCCGCCCGCTCACCTATTTGGGTGATTTCCCCTCTCAGTTCCAAAGAAAGCTTGCCTACCTCCGCCGCAATGTTGCGGGTGATTTGTAGCAGACGGTTCTGCAGTTTGTCATCTAGTATTTCTGGGGTTAAAATAGCTTGAGCAGAGGGAGATTTAGTACCTGATCCGTGGCCGGGGCGAGGTTACCGGCTTCCTCAGTCCCCAGAAGTGGATCCATCGAGACAAAGGGGTCGGCAGGGGAACTCGAGGCCGAGGATTGCGGCCTAGTAATGTAGCGGTCCATAGCCTTTCCCGATCGCGGCCCAAACAGCAGACAATAGCAGTGCTGCTGCTGGCCAATCTTTCTCATGGGGTGCACACGGAGTGTAGGAGATGATCAGGCTTACCCCCGATGCCATTTGAGGCTAGTGTAGCTTTGCAGGGATCACGGAGAGCCGACGGTGCCTGGTGCTCACTCATAACATGTCCGCCATGCCAGAAGCCGCGCATGCGCCCCAACCGCTTAATTCTAATATGGGTTGATTCACAACCTTCATTCCCATAGGAGTTCACTCAGAGCCTTCATTCCCACAGCAGTATATTCAGAGCCTTAACTCCCATATTTCATAAAGCCTTCATTCCCACAAGAGCTCATATTTTTAGGAGGTTTATATAATGTGATTTGTTACTAAAATTTTGATGCCTATTTCTCAGTCTAAGTTCTATGTCCTGGGTTGATTCATTTAAAGCCTTCAGAACAAAAAGGAGACCACAGCCTTCAAAGACAATTCCCCAATGGAAGTATTGTCCTGAAGTGTTTCTATTTTTATGCGTGAACATTTATGGGGTTCACTCTCCCCATTAGCTAAAATTGGTGCAGTCATCCAAGTCGGTACTGCCCTTAGCAGTTTCTTGTTCCTATTTACAGTATGAGGTGCTTAATTTTTTATTTAAGGAAAGAGGAGTGCACTGTGATGTAAGGGAGAGTGGGGGACACAACTTATAATCGTGGGGTGGCTCTTGACATCTAATGTAAGGGAAGGGGATGCGCTGGACATCTAATCTTACAGATACAACCAGCCCTGTTGAGGACAATCATAATGCCGATGCGGCCCGCAATGAAATTGAGTTTTACACCCCTGCCCTAGATAATTAAGCGTCTTTTGTCTTAGGCTAAGTTTCCACTATAGTGACCCCCAAAAATATGTGATTCAGAGACTTGGTCCAACTTTACAATCTCTATATCAGGGTAACATTGAAGGACGCATCAAGGTAGTGCAGAAAACTTTTAAAAGTCGCTACAACTTTAAGTCGCAATAGTGGGAACTGAGTCTTATAATACAGTTTTTGTATAATATTTTTTGATAAAAAGTTTTATTAAGATTGAATTGAATAATTGTTGCTCTAGTGTAAACACCTACGAAAAAAAAAAAAAGAATGAATGTAGTACTACATGTATGTCAGTGTCACTACATAGAGTGTTAAGATTACTTTGGTATTATTATTATTATTAAGAGTTTTAATTAGGCCTATGTCTCAGATCTTCAGCTTTTCTACAGATCTTTTTTTTTTTTTTTGTAGACAGATCAAAAGGTATAATGGTATTGTACTTGTTTTGGCATCTAGTTTCATTGCTTTAACTTATAAGGTCTGTGGTTGTATCTTGTCCCACAAAATTTGTGTTTAAGACTAGTTAAACCTCCTGTTGTTAAATGAATTAGCTACATGCCCAGCCAGTACTGCCTTTTTAAGCTGAAACAGATTACCTTAGGCTTTGCATAATAATGTCCCAAGCAAGTTGGCCTTTGTGTCTCCAAGTGTATTTGAACCCAGTTTCCTGTTCGGGGTCACAATGCAACTTCACTACTCTTATAGACTCCTGTGTGACTATGTGCATGGCTACTCATTTGTAGCTGTATTATATGTCTGTGCATATCTGTCCTCAGTGTATGTGTGTGTGTTCAGGCACACACCTGTCAGCTTGAATTTTTTACTCCCCACTGTTTAGTGATCCCAGTGCTGCAAGGGATTCTCATTTGTTCATTGGACCTTAGTTCTAGGTATCTGCCTGCCTGGGTGAGTAAGAGGGCCGCAACCGGGAATCTGGCAAGGCAGTTCTTTAGACTCTGCGCCTCCGCCTTTTAAGGGCCCTTACCATTGTTGCATGTGCGGACATGTTGCATTCTCCCCAGATAGTACCATTAGGTATCCCTCCTGCCTTAGAATCCTTGTATACATCAACTATATCTTGTGCATCTGACCTCCTGTGAGCCCTGAAACCCAGTGCTGCAAGTGGTTCTTACTAGCATTTTGTTTCCTTCCTGAACCCCAGTGCTGCAATATACTCCTGTCATTCCTGTAAATCCTGTACTCTCTTGTCTACGTTCCTGAAGGATCATTGATCCAAGCCATAAGTAGTAGCCCCCCCACCCCCCCTTCTGAGAAGCCTATTGTTTATGATAAATGTTTTATTGAATTCAGGATAATTTTGAGAGTTTAGTTGGATGACAGTTGAATAACATTTTATACTAAATGAGAATGGTTTCTCCTGTATTAAGACGTTTTTCTTTTCTTCTAGGTCTTTTTACCTCTTGAACATAAATTTACTTCAGCAGAAAAAAAAACTCCAACGGCTCTATGGGCATTTTTGTTAATGATCAAGTTTTGGACTAACAATCTGAGTGACGCCATCTTAAAAAATATCCTCGCTCATTCCTTGACATCAGCCACAAACACCATTGATGGAAAAGAGTGCTTTCAAGAGCTTGTGTCCAAAGAACTTTGATAGTTATTGTAGCAAAATACTAAAACTGAGAATATGGTGGGGATCACTTCAAAGGGGACAGTAAATATTAATTCCAGGAAATGTAGAGACAGAATGTCTACTGATGTCTGAATAAGTAAATTGGGTTAATTGGGGTCTGAGGTAGCTTTCCATTCATCTATTGTCAGTGTGTTAATGACACCACCTATTATCTGCTACGGGATGTAATTACACCCCTAATAATGTGTCTGGCACGGTTTCATTGTTATGAGTAAATATGTGGAGACAAACGTCTCATGCATACCAAGTTGTTAGAAATAGTTCCAGGTAATTAAATCACTGTCATCTGTTAGTTGCTGAAGGGAATGCCCCTGGAAAATGAGTTAAGAAACCCCTTGCATGGGGAATGATATAAAAAGCCAGCTGTGGCAAAATAAAGTGTTGATTTACTCCCAGAACTGTGTGTCGTCCAGTTACTGGTTGCCTTGGATAAGTTAGTACTTCCTCAGCTTCAAGGATTTCCCAGCAGACTTTGGAGTTCCGCAACACTGGAATTAAAGCCTTGAAGCAAGAGGAAGCAGAGTTCATGCAAATTCAGTAACACAAATGGAAGTGTGAATGGAGACAAACTATGCTGGATTAAAACGAGCAATGTTAAAGGATTTGCTGGAAGCAAGAGGGAAGAGCGCCAGCAATAAAACCAAAGCCGAGCTGATTGCAGAACTGACCGAGGGAGATCGGCCACACAGTATGGCTACAGAAGCCATGGAGACCGAGTTTGAGCAAGAAGTGAAACGCAGGCTAGCGTTTTATGGAGAAAACCCCTCAACAGAGCTGGTACAGGCAACGTTAGCCCAAGTGGATGCCTTTATCACGGCGAGAGAAGAACGAGAGACCCAACTCCGGCTGGTGGAACAGCGTGCCTCTGAGAGACTGCTAACGACTACACTGGCACCAGAGACAACACTAAAAGTACCCCATGATGCCTTAAAAAAGTTTGTGGAAGCAGAGGAAGAGATCGATAGCTTCCTGCAAGATTTTGAACGGCAATACAAGCTATACCAAGTACCCCAGACGGACTGGGTACGGATCTTAGCTGGTAAGCTGTCAGGCCGTGCAGCAGAAGCCTACAGAGCCGTGCCAGAGGAGGAAATCGCAAGCTATAGTCGGGTAAAGGAAGTTATTTTGGCAAGATATGCCATCACCCCAGAAGCATACAGGATACGCTTCAGGGAAACAAAGAAACAGCAGAAGGACTCCCACACCGAATGGGCTTGCCGAATGCAGAGGGCAGCCCTAGCTTGGCTACAAGCCAGTCAGGCAACCACAGCAGACGCGATCACCCAGCTGATTTTACTGGAGCAATTCTTTAATGGACTAAATCCAGAGGTGCAGGGGTGGGTAAGGGACCACAAACCTACCACTCTCTCGGAAGCGGCCAGGCAAGCTGATGAATATCAAGATGCCCGCAGGCCATCACAGACTAGCTTCCGACCAAACACCAGACCACTGAACAAAAACCCAGGGCCACCAGCTACACAACGACCCGGGCTAATCTCTAACCCCCCTGCAAATCGATACCTCGGGCGCACGGGAGTGCAGTGCCATGCGAGGAAGCAATTTGGGCACTATTAGAGAGACTGCACTCGGAACCAGGACCAAGCTGCATGGATTCGACCAGGGCCACCCCCTCCAGCACGGGCGGCAGCTCATTGCTATCACACGGAAGCGGCCCCAGACAACTGCGGAGCTGAAGAATTGGAGGAACATTGGGGCGTCCTGCACGAGGCTGATCCAATACAAGCAGCTGCCCGGGACAACAGGCAGCAACACAGGCAGACTGTCTGGGTCAATGGAAAGGTAGCCAATGGCCTACATGATACTTGCGCCACCATGACCCTACTACAGAAGAACCTCATCCCAGAGAGCCAACACACCGGAGACACTGTAGCCGTAAGAGTAGCGGGAGGCACCGTCTTCCGGCTACCCGTTGCCCGTGTTCACCTGAATTGGGGGGGTTGGTTCGGGACACGTGAATGTGGGGGGAGATGAAGGATTTGCCAGCGGAGGTACTACTGGGGAATGATTTTGCCCCCCTCGTTTCGGCTTACGCCCCGATGGGCCCCACTGAAGCCAACCCAGTGGCTACCTGTGCCCAGACCCGTGCTGCTGGAACCAACCCGCGTAAGACTATCTCCCCCCAACATGTACCTTAGATCAGGCACAATATCACAGTCTAAAATTGAAATGTGACAAGTTGACCCGTGAGAAATCGGAGATGCAACGACACTACATCATGTATTATGAGATGTCCCATGGCTTGAACATTGAAATGCACAAGCAGGCTGAAATTGTCAAAAGGTTAAATGGGATTTGCGCCCAGGTTTTGCCTTACCTCTCCCAAGAGCATCAGCAACAAGTTTTGGGAGCCATTGAGAGAGCAAAGCAAGTGACTGTTCCAGAACTGAATTCCATTATTCGCCCTGCAACCTTACAACATCACCATCAGCTACAGCCCCGGGAAACGTGATCCGTGAGTACTCTCCGGACATCCTCAAGCCGTTCCGTTAAGGATCAGACTGTGTATGCCGGCTTGTGGGTAAGGGGGAGCAGTGTAGCAAAATACTGAAACTGAGAATATGGTGGGGATCACTTCAAAGGGGACAATAAATATTCATTCCAGGAAATGTAGAGACAGAATGTCTACTGATGTCTGAATAAGTAAATTGGGTTAATTGGGGTCTGAGGTAGCTTTCCATTCATCTATTGTCAGTGTGTTAATGACCCCACCTATTATCTGCTACGGGATGTAATTACACCCCTAGTAATGTGAAAAGAGAAGTAGGGACTGTGGGATAATAGCGGTGCCTGAAAAAAGCTTCGAATATTTTAGTGTATAAAAAGAGTTATTTTATTATTTCATCCAAAGAAACACAAAAATATACATATCAAAAAAATTAACAAATCACACTGTACATACAATACACAAGATCACAGAGTTAACCCAACATGTTTCGCCAATTCATTGGCTTCATCGGGGGTAGAGAGTTGTACAGTGCAGTTAAAGCAAATCTATAAAATAAACAGATGAGAAATCATATTAATATATTATTGCACATCGTTGTGAAGAGGAAAAACTGGGTGACCAAAAAATGAAAAAAGTGTGACCCATAGATAATAGAAGGAGGAAAAACATGTAAGCTGCCAAACCTGCCAGTCCCTAGTGGAGGTGCGTCACGTCGCTGCCGAGGTGCCCCAGGAACTCCGACAAATTGTGCCTGCAGGTGGCTATTTAGAAGAAAAGGGAAAACAAAATAAATATATAATATGAAGGGATGACTATTGCAACAATGTAATTGCCGCAAATAATAGACAACCCAGTAAAGGACTAACATAGTCTCCTATACCTACCAAGAATTATGTTAGAAGCAAAAAGAAGAGAAAGTAAAGTGGTGCGCTGTCTGAAGTGTTCGGACAAAAGTCCAATCACAGAAAGATACTTCCGTGGTCATCTAGAACAGAATAAAATGATATGATAAATAGCTATATCATCCAGGTAAAAAGAGAAGGCCAAATATCCAGATCTAATTAGGTAGTCATTTGATGTAAAGGGGAGAAGCTTACCTATACATATGTAGCACGTGAGAGTAGGGAAACATGCAAAAACAAAGAAATAGTGGTTCATCAAAAGTGAAAATATAGGCGCATGGATAGTGCCTAGCATATACTTCGCGGCTAGCCAAAAGAAAATAACCCTGATGAGACAATGGATCCCGTAGTGGATCTAATTCTGATGGGGATCAACGCAACTATATATAGAAGAAGAGAAGCCTGGAAGAAATGACAACAGGGAGAAGGAATCCATCAGATATGACATACTGACGAACAATCCCAAAAGAACAAAAGTGGCCATTCAAAAGCGGGTAGAGAATATAAGTGTAAGTGTGATTAAATTACCTGATATAAACAAAGACCGGACAGCAGCGCCCCACAGCCATGGACAGCTGAGACCAGCTATCAGTGGCGGTTTAAATAGACCACCCAGCCGCTTGACGTACAGCGTCGCCGAGCGGCAGCGGACGTGAGGCAGCCAACGCGCATGCGCCGCAACACCAGAGGCCTACAATGCCTATAATACAGTACACTTAAACGTCAAAAGACGTGGCTGCGGTGTGCGTGCCAGATAGGGACGGACGGGATGGAAGTACGGAGATCAGAGGAGACTAAGGCGGTGCATTACAGGGGCGTGGCTACAAGGCGGGCAAGGTGTGTGAAACACCAGCCCTTGGGTGTCCATACAGACACGAGTCAGAGACCTCAAGGGACCAAACAAGGCAGCGAATAGAAGCGCCCTCCAGAGGCAGGCGAGCATATTGTAGGCAGCTCACGGCCTCATTCAATACATCCATGGATGAAAGAGGGAACAACATGATTCATTCAAAAGTCATCCACCAGCCAAGTCACGATGTGCAATACCTAAAATAGACTGAACAAGTAAACAAATATAATTAATATTGGATTTAGTCGAAATTAAACATATTGAACAAAAATAGTCTATTAGGCATGTAATGTAAACAACAATGTAATTACTTAATAGCAGAAAAACAGTGCAATTCATTAACCACTTAAGCCCCGGACCGTTTGGTAGCTAAAGGACCAGAGGTGATTTCAGAATTTTGCACTGCGCTGCTTTAACTGTAAATTGTGCGGACATGCAATGTTGTACCCAAACGAAATTTGCGTCCTTTTCTTCCCACAAATAGAGCTTTCTTTTAATGGTATTTGATTGCCTCTGCGATTTTTATTTTTTGCGATATAAAAACGGAAAAAAGACCGAAAATTTTGAAAAAAAATGATATTTTCTACTTTTTGTTATAAGAAAAATCGAATAAACTCAATTTTAGTCATACATTTAGGCCAAAATGTATTCAGCCACATGTCTTTAGTAAAAAAAATGTCAATAAGCGTATATTTATTGGTTTGCGCAAAAGTTATAGCATTTACAAACTAGGGTACATTTTCTGGAATTTACACAGCTTTAAATTTATGACTGCCTATCTCATTTCTTGAGGTGCTAAAATGGCAGGGCAGTACAAAACCCCCCCAAATGACCCCATTTTGGAAAGTAGACACCCCAAGGAAATTGCTGAGAGGCATGTGGAGCCCATTGAATATTTTTTTTTGTCCCAAGTGATTGAATAATGACAAAAAAAATAAAAATTACAAAAAGTTGTCACTAAATGATATATTGCTCACACATGCCATGGTTATATGTGGAATTGCACCCCAAAATACATTCTGCTGCTTCTCCTGAGTACGGGGATACCACATGTGTGGGACTTTTTAGGAGCCTAGCCACGTACGGGACCCCGGAAACCAAGCACCGCCTTCAGGATTTCTAAGGGCGCAAATTTTTGATTTCACTCCTCACTACCTATCACAGTTTCGAAGGCCATAAAATGCCAAAATAGCACAAAATGACCCCATTTTGGAAAGTAGACACCCCAAGCTATTTACTGAGAGGCATGTTCAGTCCATGGAATATTTTATATTTTGCCACAAGTTGCGGGAATATGACAAACTTTTTTTTTTGCACAAAGTTGTCACTAAATGATATATTGCTCACACATACCATGGGCATATGTGAAATTACACCCCAAAAATACATTCTGCTGCTTCTCCTGAGTACGGGGATACCACATGTGTGGGACCTTTTGGGAGCCTAGTCGCGTACGGGACCCCAAAAACCAAGCACCGCCTTCAAGGTTTCTAAGGGCATAAATTTTTGATTTCACTCCTCACTACCTATCACAGTTTTGAAGGCCATAAAATGCCAAGATGGCACAAAACCCCCCCAAATGACCCTATTTTGGAAAGTAGACACCCCAAGCTATTTGCTGAGAGGCATGTTGAGCCCATTGAATATTTTTTTTTTTTGTCCCAAATGATTGAATAATGACAAAAAGAAAAAAAAATGTACAAAAAGTTGTCACTAAATGATATATTGCTCACACATGCCATGGTTATATGTGGAATTGAACCCCAAAATACATTCTGCTGCTTCTCCTGAGTACAGGAATACCACATGTGTGGGACTTTTTGGGAGCCTAGCCGCGTACGGGGCCCCAAAAACCAAGCACCGCCTTCAGGATTTCTAAGGGCGTAAATTTTTGATTTCACTCCTCACTACCTATCACAGTTTTGAAGGCCATAAAATGCCAAAATAGCACAAAACCCCCCCAAATGACCCCATTTTGGAAAGTAGACACCCCAAGCTATTTACTGAGAGGCATGTTGGGTTCATGGGACATTTTATATTTTGCCACAAGTTGCGGGAATATGACAAACTTTTTTTTTTTTTGCACAAAGTTGTCACTAAATGATATATTGCTCACACATGGCATGGGCATATGTGAAATTACACCCCAAAATACATTCTGCTGCTTCTCCAGAGTACGGGGATACCACATGTGTGGGACTTTTTGAGAGCCTAGCCGCGTACGGGGCCCTGAAAACCAAGCACCGCCTTCAGGGCACAAATTTTTGATTTCACTCCTCACTACCTATCACAGTTTTGAAGGCCATAAAATGCCAAGATAGCACAAAACCCCCACAAATGACCCCATTTTGGAAAGTAGACACCCCAAGCTATTTGCTGAGAGGCCTGGTGAGTATTTTACAGCTCTCATTTGTTTTCGAAAATGAAGAAAGACATTTTTTTTTTCTTTTTTCAATTTTCAAAACTTTGTGACAAAAAAGCGAGATCTGCAAAATACTCAACATACCTCTCAGCAAATAGCTTGGGGTGTCTACTTTCCAAAATGGGGTCATTTGGGGGGGTTTTGTGCCATCTGGCCATTCCATGGCCTCCGAAACTGTGATAGGCAGTGAGGAGTGAAATCAAAAATTTACACCCATAGAAATCCTGAAGGCGGTGCTTGGTTTTCGGGGTCCTGTACGTGGCTAGGCTCCCAAAATGTCTCACACATGTGGTATCCCCGTACTCAGGAGAAGAAACAGAATGTATTTTGGGGTGCAATTCCACATATAACCATGGCATGTTTGAGCAATATATAATTTAGTGACAACTTTTTGTATATTTTTTTTTTTTTTGTCATTATTCAATCACTTGGGACGAAAAAAAAAAAATATTCAATGGGCTCAACATGCCTCTCAGCAAATAGCTTGAGGTGTCTACTTTCCAAAATGGGGTCATTTGGGGGGGTTTTGAACTGTCCTGGCATTTTATGCACAACATTAGGAAGCTTATGTCACACATCATCCACTCTTCTAACCACTTGAAGACAAAAGCCCTTTCTGACACTTTTTGTTTACATGAAAACATTTTTTTCTTTGCAAGAAAATTATGTTGAACCCCCAAACATATATTTTTTTAAAGCAAAGGCCCTACAGATTAAAATACTGGGTGTTGCATTTTTTTTTCCCACACAGTATTTGCGCAGCGATTTTTCAAACGCATTTTTTGGGGGAAAAACACACTTTTTTTATTTTTAATGCACTAAAAAACACTATATTGCCCAAATGTTTGATGAAATAAAAAAGATGATCTTAGGCCGAGTACATGGATACCAAACACGACATGCTTTAAAATTGCGCACAAACGCGCAGCGGCGACAAACTACTTTAATTTTTAAAAGCATTTAAAAGCCTTTACAGGTTACCACGTTAGATTTACAGAGGAGGTCTACTGCTAAAATTACTGCCCTCAATCTGATCTTCGCAGTGATACCTCACATGCATGATGCAATTGCTGTTTACATATGACGCTAGACCGACGCTTGCGTTCGTCTTTGCGCAAGAGCAGGGGGGGGGGGGGGACAGCGGTGCTTTTTTTTATGATTTATTTTGCTTTTTTATTTTATTTTTAAACTGTTCCTTCCATATATTTTTTTTTACCATTTTTATTGTTATCTCAGGGAATGTAAATAACCCCTATGATAGCAATAAGTAGTGACAGGTACTCTTTTTTTGAAAAAAATTGGGGGGTTAGACCCTAGATCTTTCCTCTGCCCTCAAAGCATCTGACCACACCAAGATCGGTGTGATAAAATGCTTTCCCAATTTCCCAATGGCGCTGTTTATATCGGGGGGGGGGGGGCATTCCCTCCCACTGCTTGTAAAAGCAGTCTAGAGGCTAATTATCTGCAAGAATTGCTTTTACATGATTACACGATTATGTATCGTGGGAGCAAACGCTGTTGCTGTCAAGATAAATAGATCCACTCTGCAACTGAATGGTGTACCTGCTAAGCAAATGATGGTTAACAATAAAACAAAGTAACATTACAGTACAACAGTAAGACCTTACCATACCATACCTGCAAAGCAAATACCAAAACAAAACCTAGTAAAAAATAAAACATTTTTTTAACGCAACCTGTGCCTAAAATATATATATGCCGAAGCATGGGGGCATCCTCCCGCAAAAAAGTTATGCAGCGTACACACGGTCGGACTTTTCCACGGGCAAGCCTTCGTCGTAATTTCGACCGTATGCACGCGGCATAAAAGGTTATGCCGCGTACACACGGTCGGACTTTTCCACGGGCAAGCCTCCGTCGGATTTTCGACCGTATGTACGCGGCATTAGGAGCAAAATCACTCCTCCGCCCCTGCTGCCCCCATGTTTCGCCATATATGCTATTTTTTTTAACTGTGGTGGTGAAATCACCTCCTACAGCACTGGAGTCACGGCTTTATGTATCGTGGGAGCAAACGCTGTTGCTGTCAAGATAAATAATTCCGCGCTGCAGTTGAATGGCGCACCTGAAAACAAAAAATTACATACCTGAAAAGCAAGCATGATAAAACATTGCAGAATAGAATACAGTAAAAAAGAGCAGAACAATAGAGAGAAAATAGAGAGAGAGAGAGAGAACAATAAAACGACAACTATTTTTGGTTTTTTTATTTTATATTTTTTTTGTGTTTTGTTTTTTCCTTTTTTTTTTTCTTTTTTACACTTTTCTTTGTAACTTTAACAACTGTAATGGTTCGGGTCTCTCAAAATGTAATGGCATCTTGGGAGACCCTGTGTAAGTGTGTCCTAGTCTGTGAAATGCTGTACCCTACGCTAAAACTTCACTTTTGAATGGTAGCGTTCAAAACATTCACCAAGGCAAAGACCAGGTTTGTCAGGACAGAGTGGACAAAAAACACGGGTGTCACGCCTAAATCCGCGCTTGCTACAGACACGACATCTTTTTTGGGGGGTTCGTTGGGTAGGGGTACTCTCGAGGGCATACGGATAATGCCTCTCATGCAGCCGGCTTACTGCATTTGGTTGGGGATGGTGAGGTGCAGAACCGCCTGGATTACTGTGAGTTCTGTGACTATCTCATTCTGGAATTTTAGAAGAGATAAGTCCCGCCTGAAGCTCTGTATAGCACATGAGCGTTCAGCAAAGCCAATTGGAATAAGGATAGAGACACTTTTTTGTACCAGCGTCTCGCCTTACGGTCAATTAGATACGGCGCCAACAACTGGTCGTTGAGGTCCACCCCTCCCATATTTTTGTTATATTCGTGGACACAGAGGGTTTTTTTATCCACAACACCAGTCGCCGTACGAATTTGGACTGTCGTGTCTGCATGAAGGGAGGTAAGAAGGAAAACATTCTTATTGTCCCTCCACTTCATAGCGAGCAAGTTATTACACTTCAAGCAGGCACTCTCCCCCAGCCTAAGACGGGCATCTACAAGCCGCTGGGGAAAGCCCCGGCGATTAGGTCGCACGGTGCCACATGCTCCAATCTGATGATCAAACAAGTGACTAAACAGTGGCACGCTCGTGTAATAATTGTCCACATACAAGTGGTACCCCTTTCCGAATAAGGGTGACACCAAGTTCCACACTATCTTGCCAGCGCTCCCTATGTAATCCGGGCAGTTGACCGGCTCAACCTGACTGTCTTTTCCCTCATAACCGTAAAGCTCCATACATAGCCTGTTGCCCTGTCACAGAACTTATAGAGCTTGACCCCGTATCTGGCACGCTTGCTGGGAAGGTACTGCTTGAAAGCCAAGCGGCCAGAAAATTTAATCAGGGACTCATCAACGCAGACAACTTGATCGGGAATAAACAAGGCTGCAAAACGTTCGTTGAAGTGGTTTATGACGGGCCAAATTTTATAGAGCCGGTCGTATTCAGGGTCTCCACATGGACGACAAAGTTCATTGTCGTTGAAGTGCATGAGCCGCAAAATCTGCTCGTATCGTTTCCTGGGCATGGAGGCAGAGAACACGGGCATGTGGTCAATTGGGTGCGTGGACCAATAAGCACGCAATGACAGGAATTTATGTGTGCCCATGTTGAGGGAAAGGCCCAGAAAGGTCTTAAATTCGGAAACCGTAATTGGTTTCCAAACTTTGGCAATGGAAGGCAACTGGGGGTTAGCGGCGATGAATTGACCAGCATATAAATTACTCTGGTCCACAATAGATCTATAGAGATCTTCCGTGAAAAACAGCGAATAAAAATCAATTGGCATAAAATCAGCTGTTTCCACCTGAATACCGGGTTGGGCAGTGAATGGGGGAAGTACGGGTTCTGCAGAAGTGGTGGGGACCCAATCAGGATAGGCGAATTCTGAAGGAAGGGCACTATGGGCACGACGGGCCTGCCTTTGTCTTCTTGGTCCACGTGATACTGCAGTCCTGGATGTACGCCCAGGCTGTACTAGGCCGCTGGTGCTTGCCAATTCACCAGAAGGAATAGCGGCGCTAGTACTACTCTGCTCCATGATACGAGAGCCCTGCGGTTCTTGCTCCTCAACAACCTCAGAAGATCGGGATCGGGTACGCCTGACCTTAGCAGGGACCTCAACTTCGTCGTCAGAGCTATCTGACGAGGAGCCGTTGACTTCACTGTCTTCTACGGGAAGGTATTCTGAGCCTGAATCTGACAGATGCGTGACCTCCTCTTCACTATCTGTCATGCTCAGAATCTCGTAGGCCTCTTTACTAGTGTACCTTCATCTTGCCATTTTGGGCTCTAAATTTAGGGGTACACTAGTAAGATTCACAGGAAAAAAAAGCACCTGACTGTCAGCAAATGTATCAAACGCTACCAAAAAAACTGTTAGCGATCGCAGGGATCAGGACTGTCTCTGCGAACGCTGCAGTTATGTGTGTTGTGTTTGGTAAGTGACAGTGATCGATCGATACTGCACTTGGGTGGGCTGGGCTGGGCGGGGCGGAGGGGCTAAACACAGGTGCTAGCAGGTATCTGGGCTGATCCCGCTAACACTGCGTTTTTGGGAACCCTACACCGCTGGGGACGCTAGTATAGATCTGTTCAGATACTATACCACTAAGGGAGGTGTATGCTTTGCGCGTGGGTGTTGGCGTTACTGGCACTAACCTGACACTGCCTGGGGCGACGCAGACCCTCTCTGGCGCTAAAACCTAATTGATATCAGCCGCTGGGCGATCAGGGGGTTAAACCTTTATTGGGTTATATACGGTGGATGCCCTGATGCTATAAAAAGCAAACTAACCAACCAGCGTCACCCGTAAAATGTATATGGTGATCACTGGTGAAAGGGTTAACTAGGGGCAATCAGGGGGTTAAAACCTTTATTAGGTGATATATGGGGGTACCCGACGCTATATAAAAACCTGACGGGTAACCTAAATAACTAACCGGCTAACCAGTGTCACCAGTAAAACTTATACAGTGATCACTGGTGAAATGGTTAACTCTAGGGGCAATCAGGGGGTTAAAATAATATTTGGGGGTACCTGACGCTATAAAAACCTGCGGCAAAACTAAAAATAAATAACTGGCTATCTAGGGCACCACCGGCACTAAATACAGCGATCGGAAATACGATCGCTTAGTGACGCTGGCGTTAGGGGGTGAAAGGGTTACCTGGGGGGCGATCAAGGGGTTAAACCTTTATTGGGGGGGTTAGGGGGCTACCCTGGACCTAAAGGGGCCTAAACCTAACTGCCCTGCAACTTTTTACTGTCACAAATGACACTGATTGCAGTGATCAGTAAAAAAATGACCACTGCAAACGGTGCACTGTGACTGGGGGTACTGGGGGTGATCTGGGTGGTGATCTGGGGGTGACTGGGGGGTGAAAAGTGTGCCTACGTGTACTGGTGTCAGTTGGCTGTTGGTGCACTTACTGTGAGATGTCTTCACTCCTCGCGCCGGATCGAAAAGACCGACACGAGGAGAGATGACATCACTTCCTCTGCCTGTGTTTACATTACACAGGCAGAGGAAGGTTTTCATTCACTGGGAGCGATCGCGAGGGGGTGGCCGGAATCGAACGGCCGTCCCCTCATCCCGGATCGCTCCCGAACACTTAACCACCGCTCACTGTAAAGAAGGGGGGTCCGATCGGACCCCCCAACTATACAAATGCGATCACGTACATATATGTGATTGTGCCTGTCGGTGCCATTCTGCCGACGTATATTTACAGTGGGCGGTCGTTAAGTGGTTAAGTAGCAAAACATATATTTAAAGTAGAAATGTAGACATAAATGAACAAAACTCAGTGGTTCCCTAGTTGTTAAAAAGGGACAATATCAATGATCAAAACGGGGGAAGGGGTGACACGGAGGAAGCAATGGAGACATCATAGGTCAAGAGATCCCCGTACTTCCATCCTGTCCGTCCGTCCCTATCTGGCGCGCACGCCGCAGCCATCAGAATTAGATCCACTACGGGATCCCTTGTCTCATCAGGGTTATTTTCTTTTGGCTAGCCGCAAAAGTATATACTAGGCACTATCCATGCGCCTATATTTTCACTTTTGATGAACCACTATTTCTTCGTTTTTGGATGTTTCCCTACTCTCACGTGCTACATATGTATAGGTAAGCTTCTCCCCTTTACATCAAATGACTACCTAATTAGATCTGAATATTTGGCCTTCTCTTTTTACCTGGATGATATAGCTATTTATCATATCATTTTATTCTGTTCTAGATGACCACGGAAGTATCTTTCTGTGATTGGACTTTTGTCCGAACACTTCAGACAGCGCACCACTTTACTTTCTCTTCTTTTTGCTTCTAATATAATTCTTGGTAGGTATAGGAGACTATGTTAGTCCTTTACTGGGTTGTCTATTATTTGCGGCAATTACATTGTTGCAATAGTCATCCCTTCATATTACATATTTATTTTGTTTTCCCTTATCTTCTAAATAGCCACCTGCAGGCACAATTTGTCGGAGTTCCTGGGGCACCTCGGCAGTGACGTGACGCACCTCCACTAGGGACTGTCAGGTTTGGCAGCTTACATGTTTTTCCTCCTTCTATCATCTATGGGTCACACTTTTTCCTCCTCACAACGATGTGCAATAATATATTATTATGATTTCTCATCTGTTTATTTTATAGATTTGCTTTAACTGCACTGTACAAGTCTCTACCCCCGATGAAGCCAATGAATTGGCGAAACATGTTGGGTTAACTCTGTGATCTTGTGTATTGTATGTACAGTGTGATCTGTTCATTTTTTTGATATGTATATTTTTGTGTTTCTTTGGATGAAATAATAAAATAACTCTTTTTATACACTAAAATATGCAAAACTTTTTTCACCAGGCACCGCTATAATCCCACAGTCCCTACTTCTCTTTTCACAAAATTCATTAGGGATGAGGTGCCGTATCTCTCAGAGGACACACCAGCCACTTAAATTTTCCACCCCTAGTAATGTGTTTGGCACGGTTTCATTGTTATGAGTAAATATGTGGAGACAAACGTCTCATGCATACCAAGTTGTTAGAAATAGTTCCAGGTAATTAAATCACTGCCATGTTAGTTGCTGAAGGGAATTCCCCTGGAAAATTGATTAAGAAACCCCTTGCATGGGGAATGATATAAAAAGCCAGCTGTGGCAAAATAAAGTGCTGATTTACTCCCAGAACTGTGTGTCGTCCAGTTACTGGTTGCCTTGGATAAGTTAGTACTTCCTCAGCTTCAAGGATTTCCCAGCGGACTTTGGAGTTCCGCAACAGTTATCATGTGAGCTGTCTAAAAAAGTCAAAGCTCAGTTTGCCATAATTGCAAAAAGGTCTGCACACCTACCAAAGGTATCATGTGGATTGCGAAAATCCTTAAGAAAAGAAGATTATATGAACATTGAATGCTTTCTTTGCCATAGTTGTAAAAAGGTCTGCACACCTACTGGAAGTCTCTTATGTGGATTGCGAAAATCCTGAAAAAAAGAAGATTATGTATGAACATTGTATGCATTCTCAAGGTGTCTCAGTGGAGTCTTATGGAGGAATAGCTGTCACAGTTGCAGCGGAGAAATCAACTAAAAAAACGTGGCGGTCCTACATTGTTAGACCAACGTATAATTTTTAATTTTTTACATTTTTGTATTTTTTAGCCTTGACAAAGCAAAATGAGATTTTTCTGCAGAAGTAAATGGGGTACATAAATTAGGAAGAATATGAACTAGGAAAATAAATAAATATTTCACGTAAGATTAGGCAGGTAGAGGGAGATATTGGAATTTAGAAGCGATTGACAGGAATTGTAATTGTATTTGCTTTTCTTTGAAATGCCATGTATGTTAGGTTTTGTATGTGTTAGGAGACTTATGCGGCGTACACACGATCGTTTTTCATGCCATTTTTTAAACCAACTTTTTTTTCATGTTTCCTCTCAAGCCTGTCTTGCGTACACACGATCATTTTAAAAAACGTTCAAGCAAAGCGCAGTGACGTACAACACGTACGACGGCACTATAAAGGGGAAGTTCCGTTCGGATGGCGCCACCCTTCATGTTAGTAAAGTTTGTTGAGCGACGATTCGCGCTTTTCAGCCTTGTGCTTTTCAGTCCGTTACAGCGTGACGAATGTGCTATCTCCATTACGAACGCTAGTTTTACCAGAACGAGCGCTCCAGTCTCATACTTGATTCTGAGCATGCGCGGTTTTTTTCACCTCGTAAAAGCATACACACTATCGTTTTTCACGTCGTTAAAAAAAACGACATGAAAAACGACGTGAAAAAATAGAGCATGTTCCAAATTTTTAATGCCCGTTTTTCCACGTCGTTAAAAATGCTCTTGAGCATACACACGATTGGTTTTAATGCCCATTTTTAAAAATTGCATTTTTAACGGCATGAAAAACGATCGTGTGTATGGGGCATTTGTTTTTTATGTGGTCAATTTTAATTTGACCAAGAGATGGGATTGATCGGGTAAATGGAATAGCCATTTATTTATCAAACAATATTCATGATTATCAAAGCATGTGTTTCTACACTGTGTGTATATATAGATATATATGTATGTATAATGTGTATATTTGGTTGTGCATTCTGTTAGAAGTCATATTGTGTCACAATGTGACTTGACTGTTTAGAAATTGATTTGAGTCATAGGATGTAGCAACTGTTTATCTCCGTTTGTAGTCAAATTTACATTCACACCTCCAGCTGGGAATGAGGTCCTTTGTGACATTTTCCCAGAGATGGCTGGAAGTAACACATAGATGCTAATTGTCCATTTGTTCTTCATGTAAACATCAACAAATTGTTTTGTATTTCAAAGAAGCCTACCTATAATGCGCCTCCTCTTAAAACTGTATAAAAGGACTGGGGCAACTCAGTCTAATTAGAACACTTTTGAATGTATCACCATGTACTATGTTCTCCAAGCTTGTGGTTAGCTGCTTGCTTGAATATTAAATACATCTTTTTGAATTTGGATTCAGCAGTCAACGTTACTGAAAGTCCTTAAGTTCTGGACTTTCTCTATCACTGGTCCACGTATCCGTAGTTAGGTGGACCTTGCCACAGATGGCATTGTGCAGTGCACACCTGATTTTGTCCCCCAGTTGGTTGTGCACGGAAGGGATGGCTTGTCTGGAAAAGTAGTGGCGGCTGGGCACGACGTATTGTGGGACAGCCAATGCCATCAGGCTTTTAAAACTCTGCGTCTTCACCAGACGGAATGAAAGGCCAGGAATTTTGAAATGCTGGCATTCTGGGCCAGGGATCGCGGGTGGGTAGGGGGGTACTTCCTCTTCCGCTCCAGTGTTTGCGAGATAGAGAGCTGAACGCTTCCATGGGACATTGTGGAGATGGTTGGTGACCCAGGTGGTAGTGTTGCTGGCAGATCCTCTGTTTGCGGGGTGGCAGGTGCCACTGTCACTACAGAGGTGGATGAAGAGACAGAGACTGCAGCAGAAGAGGAAGCAGGAGGAGCCAGAGACCTTTCTTGGTTTTTGAGGCATCTACTCCACTGCAGCTTGTGCTTTGCACTTGGATGCCTGGTCATGCATGTTGGGCTCAGGTTGCGAACATTTATGCCTCGCATCAGGCTCTGATTGCACAGCGTGCAAACCACTCGTGTCTTGTCATCAGCACATTGTCTGAAAAACTGCCACGCTAGGGAACTCCTTGGACCTGGCTTTGGTGTGCTCAGTCCCTTGCTGCGTTGGGCAGTAGCAGGCGTACTGTCTAGGGGATGGACGCTCCTATTTTGCACACTGCTCCCTCTTCTGCTGTGCTGGTGGCTCTGTGCGACCACCGCCTCTTCCTCCGAACTACACAGGTCTACACAGGTCACCTGCATGATGTTGATTCTATGTGGGGTCGAGGAAGTTAACGTGCTCCACATCATCTTCCACCCAGTCTTCACCCCTGCCCTCCTTGTCAGTCTGCACAATTGTGAAAGCAGCAGCAGTTGGCACCTGTGTTTCATCATAATCCGAGACGTGCTGCGATGGTCCTCCCATGTACTCATCTTGAAACATAAGTGGTTGGGCATTGGTGCACTCAATCTCTTCCACTTCTGGGGCAGGGCTAGGTGGATGGCCCTGGGAAACCCTGCTAAAAGAGTTATCAAAAAGCAGAAGAGACTGCTGCATGATTTGGGGCTCAGACTGCTTGGCTGATTTGCAAGGGGGTGAGGTGAAAGACTGATGGACATCAGCTGCAGGTGCCAACTCTGATCTTTCAGCAGGAGACTGGGTGGGAGACAATGTGAAGGAACTGGAGGCACTGTCAGCAACCCAATCTACTATCGCCTGTACTTCTCCTGGCCTCAACATTCGTAGAGCCGCATTAGGCCTGACCAAATACCGCTGCAGGCTCTGTCACCTACTCGCACCTGTGGAAGGTGTTTCACTTGTGCGTGTAGCTGGCACAGATCGACCACGTCCTCTCCCTGCAACAGGAGCTCCACCAGCAGCACCACGACCGGGGCCACGTCCCTTTGACGTTCTCCTCATATTTTATTTATTTTTTAATAGCACAATAGAACAGTATCTATAGTGTGTATCTCATATGTACAGTAGATATGCAGAAAACGCACCGAAAAAAATTTGCCCTAAATAAAAAATGTTTGAATAGCACAATAGAACAGTATCTAAAGGGTGTATCTCACACGTACAGCAGATGTGCAGAAAACGCACCAAAAAAAAATCATGTGCCCTAAATATTTTTTTTTTAAATAGCACAATAGAACAGTATCTAAAGGGTGTATCTCATACATACAGCAGATATGCAGAAAACGCAGCAAAAAAATGTATTTGCCCTAAATATTTTTTTTTGAATAGCACAATAGAACAGTATCTAAAGGGTGTATCTCACACGTACAGCAGATATGCAGAAAACGCACCCAAAAAAAATTATTTGCCCTAAATAATTTTTTGGGAATAGCACAATAGAACAGTATCTAAAGGGTGTATCTCATACATACAGCAGATATGCAGAAAACGCAGCAAAAAAAATGTATTTGCCCTAAATAAATTTTTTTTGAATAGCACAATAGAACAGCATGTATGTAAAGGGTGTGTCTCACACGTACAGCAGATATGCAGAAAACGCACCAAAAAAAATGTATTTGCCCTAAATATTTTTTTTTTGAATAGCACAATAGAACAGTATGTATGTAAAGGGTGTATCTAACACGTACAGCAGATATGTAGAAAACGCACCAAAAAAAAATGTATTTGCCCTAAATAAAATTTTTTTGAATAGCACAATAGAACAGTATGTAAAGGGTGTATCTCACACGTACAGCAGATATGCAGAAAACGCACCAAAAAAATTGTATTTGCCCTAAATAAAAAAAAATGGAATAGCACAATAGAACAGTATCTAAAGGGTGTATCTCATACGTACAGCAGATGTGCAGAAAATGCACCACAAAAAATGTATTTGCCCTAAATAATATTTTTGGGAATAGCACAATAGGAGAACAGTATCTAAAGGGTGTATCTCACAGTAATATATGCAGTGCTGTTGCACTGAGCTTGCATAAAATGCCCGCCGACGCCAACCTAACAGACGGATAAAAGTTAGGTTTTCTCTGGCACTGGGCTCAGGGCAGCGTAAAATGATTGTGCACTGCACCCACACAACACAATCAAGGTAGATCGCTGAGTAATTTGATTTCTGAATCAGGACTCCTATCTAATTCTCTCCCTAAAAAGCAGCAGCAAGCTTTCCCTACAATATCTAAAGCAGAGTGACGTGCTGTGCTATGTGCCTCTAGCTTATATAGAGGCTGGGTTACATGTTGCACTGGCCAATCACAGCCATGCCATTAGTAGGCATGGCTGTGATGGCTTCTAAAAATCCAAAAGTCCAGTACGAACCCGAACTTTACAGTTCGGGTTCACTCAACCCTAGTTATTATAAGATTCTGCAGCGGTGGACATTAAAGTGAACTTTATGCAACTTGATGAAATTCCCTGCATTAGAAAAGCACGGGTTAACTTTAAAACCTTTATAACAAATAAAAAATACCTTGTGTTGTATTATTTTGTAGAAATAAGAGCTGTTATAAATAAACTTCAAGGTTAGTCAAAACTAGTAAAAAGCCATAGTTTCACATTTGCAATTGCATTACTTACCTATTTTAATTACATCTTTATTATTTACACATTTTTCCTCCTCAATCTGACCTTCACTACCGATGGTTAGAATAGTAGGGCACACCACATCTCGAGCATAATCCTTGGTATTATCCCTGTCCGAAGGAGACTGTGGCCTTCTCTGGACTTCAAGGTCTCCATCTTCATCAAGAAAGCTTTCTATTGTTTGTATATCACATAATGTTGGAGCTTTGAAAACCAGTAATTCTTCTTTACATTGTTTTTCTGTGTCTTCAATGTCCGTAATAATTGCTTCACTTGCAGATTTCAGATTATTGTTTTGCCAAAGGATCTTAAAATGTGTCTGAAAAACTTCAGAAGACAAAAAAAAAATGAGTACAGCCCAATTAAAATGTAGATTTCAGGCATCATAACACTTTTAGTTTATTGTTCAAAAGCAAGGCAGATGACATAGGTGGCATGCGTCTGTAGGGGAACTGTATAAAATTTCAAGATTGACTAAACAGAATTACAAATTCTATGGAATGATAAACAGTTTGCATACATGAAAACAGTGGCGTAGCTAGTACATCTGGTACCAAGGGCTGATCATTTTGCCCCCACCAAGAAAAATGGTATGTGGCAGTATAGCGACGCCGCACCAAAACTGTGGTTGTGGTCAGATTGCAGAATCAGTGGGAGGGGCTTAAATGGCCATATGTTTTAATGACTGTGCCGCAAGCGAGTATGTAACAGACAGTATAGTGGGCCAGAGGGAAGGAAAGAGGAGATGTCGGTTATGGGAATTTTTTTTAAAATCATACTTATGTAGGTGGATGCTGCATCTGTTCCCTCGCCGGCTCTAAGGCTGAGAACTGAGTAATCAGACACTGCCGATCACTCAGTTCTCAGTGCTCCCTGAGCAGAGATCTGGTGACTGTCAGTCTTTGGCTCTCTGCTCTGCCACCCCCTGCAGTCACTGAAACACTGGGCTGTGGAGGGGACTGAAGTAAGCCAGCTCAGACTGAGCTGGATGCTGGTCCAGGCATTTTAGCGGATCCCTACCATATGGTTGTAATCTTTCTGTAGCCTGGACTGGCTCTGTGAGGTCAGCCAATAGGGATGAGCTCGGTGTTCGAGTCGAACATACGTTCGACTCGAACATCGGCTGTTCGATCGTTCGACGAAGATCGAACGATTTGAGCCATTCGCGCCAAATTAGAGTGACGCGAACGGCCCACAATACACTGCGCCATTGCAGTGCAATCCCAGCGCTGTGATTGGCCAAGCATGCACTGTGACCCCGCATGCTTGGCCAATCACAGCGCCGCCAGCGAGGAGAGCCATAATTGGCCACAGGCATGATGCCTGTGGCCAATTATAGCTCAGGGGGGTTTAGTACACACCCCACACTATAAAACGCTGCCAGCGCGGCGGCCTTGTGTAGTGTGTTCCGGCGTGCAGGGAGAGAGGATTGGCAGGGACAGTGTCAGTGATATTATTTGCTAAACCTTATGTGCAGGGAGAGAGAAGGATAGGCAGGGACAGCGTCAGTGATATTCTTTGCTAAACCTTGTGTGCAGGGAGAGAGAAGGATAGGCAGGGACAGTGTCAGTGATATTCTTTGCTAAACCTTGTGCATTTACAGTGTGTTGGCGTGCAGGGACAGAGAAGGATAGGCAGGGGACAATGTCAGTGTCATTTTTGCTAAGCCCCCTGCACAGTATACACCTGAAGCTAGCCCTTATTGCTGTGTTTTCCTGTTGTGTAACACAGGCAGGCATCTGCAGCACTTACAGCGGGCGTAGTGTGCCTCCTGCACAATATACACCTGAAGCTAGCCCTTATTGCTGTGTTTTCCTGTTGTGTAACACAGGCAGGCATCTGCAGCACTTACAGCGGGCGTAGTGTGCCTCCTGCACAGTATACACCTGAAGCTACCCCTTATTGCTCGTAGTTTTTTTTCTTTTGTGGTACACTAACAGGCATCTGCAGCACTTACAGTGGGCGTAGTGTGCCTCCCGCACAGTATACACCTGAAGCTACCCCTTATTGCTGTGTTTTCCCATCTCCCTGCAGGCCATTAGAATGTCTGGAAGGCCAACAAAGAGAGTCAGACAGTCAGGAGCCAATAAAAGAGGGCAAGCAGGCTCTGTCTAGAGACAACAGTGCTGGTCGTGGACGCGGTGCATTGTCATCAGCATGTGGCCATGGAAGACGCTTGTCCTTATATTCGGCAGCTGGACGTGTTGAGCCGCAGCATGCCGAAGACTTGGTAGAGTGGATGACCAAGCCCTCCTCATCCTCCTCATCCTCTCTCACCCAGGCTCAGGGTACTGGCAATGCAGCTGCCAAAGCGTCCTCTTCCCTCGTATCAATGTCATCATCAGTCACTCCTTCCCTAGACCCACCATGTCCTCCTAAGGAGTCCCCCGAACTATTTGAGCACAGTGTTGGGTACATGCTCCACGAGGATGCCCAGCGTTTCGAAGGGTCTGATGATGATACCCAGCTAGAGGAAGGCAGTAGCGTGAGAGCAGAGAGAGGGGATGCTCAAGAAGGACACCAATCTGGCAGTCATGTTCCAGCAGCTGCAGCATACTGCCAGATTGGCTCCAGTGATGAGGAGGGAGGGGATGATGAGGTCACTGACTCCACGTGGGTGCCTGATAGGAGAGAGGAGGAGGATGAGGAGGAGGCACATCTCCAACGAGGCAGGATGCCCTCAGGGGACCAGCGTAAGGGCAGCACACCGACTGAATCACACCGCAGAGCTCCGCCTGTGCAGGGCGCTGCCTCTGCCCGTTATTCCAAAAGTTCTTTGGTGTGGGCCTTTTTTGAGTCAAGTGCATCAGATCGCACCGCTGCTGTTTGCAACATATGTCTCAAGCGTATCTCGCATGGCCAAAACATCAGCCGCTTGGGCACCACATGCTTGACCAGACATATGTTGACCTGCCATGCAGCTCGTTGACAAGCCTACCTTAAAGACCCACACCAAAGAACAAAGCGGACCTCTCCTTGCTCCGCATCAGCTGGGATCTCCAACCCCACTATACCTTCAGTCCTCTCTGAAACCTGCACTGAGGGGAATGAAGGTGTAGAATTAAGTGTGTCACAGCCAAGTACTTGCGGGCACTCTGCTAGCAGTACACCGACTTCCGATTCTAGCAAGCAAATTTCCCTGCCCCAGCTGCTGGACCGTCGAAAGAAGTTCACTCCCAGCCATCCACATGCCCAGTGGTTGAATGATAGCTTGGCTAAATTGCTAGCAATTCAACTGCTGCCTTTTCAGTTGGTAGACTCGGCCCCCTTCCGTGAGTTTGTGCAATGTGCAGTTCCTCAGTGGCAGGTTCCCAAACGCCACTTTTTCTCACGGAAGGCGATTCCGGCTCTCTACCGGTATGTGGAAGGCAATGTCCATGCCTCGCTGAACAGGGCGGTCAGCGGTTAGTTGCATATTACCGCTGACTCATGGTTCACTCTTTTGGCAGCTGGGAAGGATGCAGGACAAAGTGCCGTAGTGTTGGAAGTTGTTCCGCCGCCACGCCTGCAAAATGCTACTACTGGTTGTGACACACCTCTCTCCTCCACCCCCTCCTCTTCTTCTTCCTCCATGGCCTCTTCCTGTGCTTTGTCCTCGGAACCAGCGGTGCTCCGCAGGCGTTCAAGGGGCTACGCAAGTACGCAGGCAAAAATATGCCATGCCGTGCTTGCGCTGGTGTGTTTGGGGGACAGGAGCCACACTGGGGCAGAGGTTCTGTCTGCTCTGCAAGGGCAAGCCGAGAGGTGGTTGACGCCACGCCAGCTTAAGCCAGGAATGGTGGTTTGCGACAATGGCACCAACCTCCTCTCCGCCCTCCGACAGGGACAACTGACCCATGTGCCCTGTGTGGCTCACGTCCTTAACCTGGTGGTGCAGCGGTTCTTGGGCAGGTACCCGGGCTTACAGGATGTCCTGAGGCAGGCCAGGAAAGTCTGTGTGCATTTCCGCAGATCATATAATGCCAGTGCTCGGCTGGCTGAGCTGCAAAAGGAGTTGAACCTGCCCAAGAACCGCCTTATATGTGACATGCCCACCAGGTGGAACTCAACATTGGCCATTCTGCAGCGGCTGCACACGCAGCAGAGGGCCATCAATGAGTACCTGTGCGACTACGGCACCAGGACAGGGTCAGGGGAATTTGTTTTTTTTTTCACCACGCCAGTGGGGCATGATCAGGGATGCATGCACTGTCCTGGCACCATTTGAGGAGGCCACGAGGATAGTGAGCAGTGACAGTGCATGCATCAGTGACACTGTACCTCTTGTCCACCTGTTGGAGCATACGCTGCGTGGAATAATGGACAGGGCACTTGAGGCAGAACAGAGGCAGGAAGAGGAGTACTTCCTTGCCTCTCAAGGCCCCCTTTACCCAGTCTGCGAAAGGATCCTCGTATTTTTCGGATCAAGGAGAGGGACCATTACTGGCTGGCCACTCTCCTTGATCCACGGTACAAGGGTAAGGTTGCGGACCTTATCTTACCATCGCAGAGGGAGCAGAGGATGAGACATCTCCGGGAGGCCTTGCAGAAAGGTCTGTGCAACGCGTTCCCAGAGACTGGGAGGTTACAAACTCCTGGTCCTGGACAGCGAGTTGCTGAGGCTTCAGTCAGTAGCAGAAGGAGCGGTGGAGAAGGTGGCCATCTGACCGATGCGCTCAGACAATTTTTTAGTCCGCAGCCCCAAGGTATGATCGGTTCCAGCAACCATCGCCAGCGTCTGATATACATGGTGCAGGAATACCTAGGGGCAAGGTCAGACTTGGACACCTTTTCCACCGAAAATCCTCTGGCTTACTGGGTGTTGAGGATGGATCACTGGCCAGAGCTTGCACAGTAGGCAATTGAGCTACTGGCCTGTCCTGCATCCAGCGTTCTTTCGGAACACACATTCAGTGCTGCTGGAGGCTTTGTCACGGATCACAGGGTGCGCCTGTCCACCGACTTGGTTGATCGACTGACCTTCATAAAGATGAACCAGTCTTGGATCACCACCAGCTACCAAGCACCTGAAGCGGATATAACAGAATATTTTTTTTTCAAATGTCACATCCCTTCAAGACTGATGCTGATGCTGAGTGACTGTCCTGTTATGTTGACTGACTATCCTCCTCCTCCTCAATGATCCAATTCTTGATGATAGCTTGGAAGAACTTTTTTGTTTCTGGGTGCCGCCACCAGTGGCTAAGGCCCAATTTTTCAGCCCCTGTTTAACAGGGGCATGTAATTACAATTTTTGATGCAATGCTTTGCAGCAGGGCTCATTCCTGCACTCCAACTAGGAGTATCTGGAAGAGGTTGCAGTGTCGTGGCACCAGCACCAATGCCTAAGGCCCAATTTTTCAGCCCCTGTTTAACAGGGGCGTGTTATTACAATTTTTGATGCAATACTTTGCAACAGGGCTCATTGCTCCAAGTACAGTATCTGTGAGGGGTTGTAGTGTTGTGGCACCAGTGCCTAAGGCCCAATTTTTCTGCCCCTGTTTAACAGGGGCATGTAATTACAATTCTTAATCTAATAATTCACAGCAGGGCCCATTCCTGCGCCCACCAAGAGTAACTGTGAGGCCTTACAGTGTTGTGGCAACACCACCACCACCACCACCAAAGGCCCAATTTTTCCTACCACTGTTCAATAATGGCATGTAAATACAATTCCTGATTTAATAGTTCACAGCAGGGCGTTCCAGCGCCCACCAAGAGTAACTGTGAGGGCTCACAGTGTTGTGGCAACACCAACATGTAAGGGGCAAATTTCAGCAGAGTATATACGGCAGGCCCCTACTTTCAAACATCCAACTTACAAATGACGCCTACTTGCAAACGAAAGGAGACAACAGGAAGTGAGAGGAAATCTACCCCTAGGAAGGGAAATTCTCTCCTGTAAGAGTTAATATGGGAAAAAGGTGTCTCCTCTCTACTGATGCTTTATCACCAATCCTTGTTTCAATAAAAACCCCACTTTTCAAAAACATTTGTCATTGGGACGGAAAGTGAGGTGAAATGTTCTGAACAGGGGCACAGACAGCAAAACAAATGTTACAGGGGTGATAACCCTTCCCTATGTTTTCCAAAAAGCTTAAAAATAGATTTTTTGGGCTGGAGCTACACTTAAACAATGTACCTGTTCAAAACAGATTCTACTTAAGAACAAACCTACAGTCCCTGTCTTGTATGCGCCGCCTGTATACTGCTGTTCAGAGTATATAGGGCCTTTTTTATTTTGTGTGCGGGGTTCCCCTTAATATCCATACAAGACCCAAAGGAACTGGTAATGGGCTGGGGTGGGGGGGGGAGGTTGATGCGGTAGCCATTAGAGGTGCGCATCTTCACTGGCCTCACGATTCGATTACGATTATCAGGTCAACGATTCGATTCCGCGATGCATCACGATTACAGCGCAAGTGCGCATGGTTTTCACCAAAAAAATTTAAGCAGTCAGGAGAACTCCATTTTTTTAAATTATATCTGTCCTTTTAACAAAAAAAAGACAACACTCCCTGCATGTAGCAAAGTCTAAACAAAGCAGACAACAACTTGTACATAGTACAGGAGATGGTCAGACTGCGGACATGGTACATGAGATGGTCAGACTGCGGACATGCTACATGAGATGGTCAGACTGCGGACATGCTCCATGAGATGGTCAGACTGCGGACATGCTCCATGAGATGGTCAGACTGCGGACATGCTACATGAGATGGTCAGACTGCGGACATGCTACATGAGATGGTCAGACTGCGGACATGCTACATGAGATGGTCAGACTGCGGACATGCTACATGAGATGGTCAGACTGCGGACATTGTACATGAGATGGTCAGACTGCGGACATTGTACATGAGATGGTCATGAGATGGTCAGACTGCGGACATAGTACATGAGATGGTCAGACTGCGGACATGGTACATGAGATGGTCAGACTGCGGACATGGTACATGAGATGGTCAGACTGCGGACATGGTACATGAGATGGTCAGACTGCGGACATGGTACATGAGATGGTCAGACTGCGGACATGGTACATGAGATGGTCAGACTGCGGACATGGTACATGAGATGGTCAGACTGCGGACATGGTACATGAGATGGTCAGACTGCGGACATGGTACATGAGATGGTCAGACTGCGGACATGGTACATGAGATGGTCAGACTGCGGACATGCTACATGAGATGGTCAGACTGCGGACATGCTACATGAGATGGTCAGACTGCGGACATGCTACATGAGATGGTCAGACTGCGGACATGCTACATGAGATGGTCAGACTGCGGACATGCTACATGAGATGGTCAGACTGCGGACATGGTACATGAGATGGTCAGACTGCGGACATGGTACATGAGATGGTCAGACTGCGGACATGCTACATGAGATGGTCAGACTGCGGACATGGTACATGAGATGGTCAGACTGCGGACATAGTACATGAGATGGTCAGACTGCGAACATAGTACATGAGATGGTCAGACTGCGGACATGGTACATGAGATGGTCAGACTGCGGACATAGTACATGAGATGGTCAGACTGCGAACATAGTACATGAGATGGTCAGACTGCGGACATGGTACATGAGATGGTCAGACTGCGGACATGGTACATGAGATGGTCAGACTGCGGACATGGTACATGAGATGGTCAGACTGCGGACATGGTACATGAGATGGTCAGACTGCGGACATAGTACATGAGATGGTCAGACTGCAGACATAGTACAGGAGATGGTTAGACTGCGGACATAGTACAGGAGATCAGCAGGTAAGTATAGAAAAATAATACCTGTTGTGCCGAGATTTAGAATGGTTCCCCCGCCGGATTCTGTTCCCCCCTGTCTCTCGGCTACTATCGGAACTCCGCCCCCTCAGCCCTGTACATTGCTGTTCCCTCCTACTCTTCCTCACGAATTCAAATGCTCCTAATACCGCCCGCCTCTACAGCCCTCTGCTCATTAGCATTCGTGAGGCGTAGGCGTGAGCGGCGCTGGAGAGGCGGGGCGGTATTAGAAGAATTTGCATTCGTGAGTAGTGTACTAGGAGAGAGCGGCAATGTACAGGCTGAGGTGGGGCGGAGTTCCGATAGCCGAGTGACAGAGAACAGAATCCGGCGGGGGAACAGTGCTGCCTACATGACGCGCTCATGTGACTGCCCTCTCTCCTCTCTGCTTTCACGTCTGACGCCAGGAGAGACGTGAGACATGATAGCAGAGAGGAGAGAGGGCAGTCACATGAGCGCAGCATAGGAAAAAAAAAAAAAGGTAACAGGTCTCCCGGGAGGAGGGGCGGGGCTAGACATCGTCATAATCGATTAATAGGTTTCCCTGCATCGGTGCCGAATCGTGGACGCCCGAATCGCGATGCACCGATGCAGCGATTAAATTCGACACCCCTAGTAGCCATGCCATTTTTCTCAAAGATTTTCATCCATATTGCCAGGACAAGACATGACATTAAAGCAGCAAGCAGTTTTAAATGGCTTTTTTTTCCTTTAGAAATGTAATTTCATGCAGGGACAGTTCTAAACACGGGAAACACGTGCCACTTCACAGGCATACTTTATACACCCCCCAGGTACGATATTTAAAGGAATATTTCACTTATTTTTTTTTCACTTTATGCATCATTAAAATGACTGCTCCCGAAAAAACATCCGTTTTTAAAACTTCTTTTTGCATTGATACATGTCCCCTGGGGCAGAACCCGGGTCCCCAAACCCTTTTTAGGACAATAACATGCATATTATCCATTATAATTAGCACTTTAGATTTTGAACGTTCGCGTCCATTGTATTTAATAGGTTTCTAACGTTCGCGCGAACTTTCGGTCCGTTCGAAGGTTCTGGTGCGAACCGAACGGGGGGTGTTCGGCTCATCCCTACCAGCCAACAGCCCGCTGTCAGCTGAAAACATGTCACAGAGGGGCACAGGAGTGCAAAACAATCTGCACTGCTGTGATCAACAGGAGAAGTACAGCCAAACAAGTAATAAATCTATCACACGGTCTTGCCTCACTGTTCCTGTTTGGCAATACTTGTGACAATTAATAAATGCCCCTATTTATGTTGTAAACTCACCCTCCATGGCCCAGGCATGCTCTTCCATAGCTCAGACTTTAGATACAGGCTCTTTCTCCCTGAAGCTGACAGGTCCCCCCCCCCATCCAGGGGCCTTTACCACACCAACCACCATTTCCTAGTCAAGAGCCTCTTCTGCACTCCCCCCTCCAGTCCAGGGCTTCCTCTGCACTCCCCTCTTAGTACAAGGCCTCCTCTACAGACCCCCCCCCCCCAAAGTTCAGAGCCTCTGAATCCAGATCCTTTGCCACACCAACACCACTTTTCAAGTCCAGGGCCTCTGGTGTACTCCCCTCCTAGTCTGCATCACCCAGTCCAGGGCCTCCTCTGCACCCCACCCCCCCAACCCCCAGTCCAGGGCCTCTGGTGTACTCCCCTCCTACCCCAGGTCCTTCTCTGGATCCCCTAGTTCAAGGCTTCCTCTGCACTCCCCTGCTAGTCCAGGGCCTCCTATCCTAATCCAGGGTCTTTGCCACACCAACCCTTTTTTTAGTCCAGGGCCTCCTCTGCACCCGCCACCCACTCCAGTGCCTCCTCTGCACCTCCCTAGTCCAGGGCCTCCGCTGCACCCCCCCAGTCCAAAGCCTCCTCTGCACCCTCCGCAGCCCAGGGCCACCTTTACACCCCATCCCCCTCAAGCCCAGGGCCTCCTTCGCACCCCCGCATCCTAGGGCCTCCTCTGCACCCCGCAGGTCAGGACCTCCTCTGCACCCCTCCCCCTCAGTCCAGTGTCTCCTCCGCTCCCCCCATCCGCCCAAGGCCTCCACCGCACCCCCCCACTCAAGGGCCTCTTTTGTACCCCCCTCCTCAGTCCAGGGCCTTCTCTGCACCCCCCCAGGCCCCCCCAATCCTTTGCCATACCAACCCCAACTTCCTACTACAGGGCCTCCTGCACACAAACCCCTCTTCTTGTCCTAATGACTGAGTTCCACAAAGGATCTCCCATGCTGAAGCGTCGCTCTGGAATGCCTTTCTATAGCGCTGGTGGACAGTCTCCCTCCTATTTGGTAAATTATGGAGCGGGCGCTGCCTGTCCATTACACTTGATCAGGCAGAAGCGACACCCTTAGAGCAGCGCTTCCCAGTGCGGGTGGGGGTGATGGAACCCCTGGCGGCGCCCCCCTAGATGCGTCACCCGGGGGGTGTTTCCCCCTGCCCTCCTTTAGGCTATTAAGGAATATGTAAACCCAACATTTTATATTCCTGATATGTGCACTCAAAAAGTAAAAAAAGGGATATACATTACATAAGATGCAATGAATACGTAGGTAGCCAGCTCACCCTATATATGGGTGGGGTTTCTGGAGCCAGTCAATATGCAAAAAGGGTGTAACTGGAGCTCAAGTCAAAAACAGGGCTCCATATAGAAATTCACTACAGCATAATTTTATTCAGCATCTCAAATAGATCCCTTTCACACTGGGGCACTTTACAGGCGTTTTAGCGATACAAATAGCGCCCGTTAAGCGCCTAAAATGCGCCTCTCAAGCCATCCCAGTGTGAAAGCCTGATTGTTTCACACTGGGACAGTGCGCTTGCAGGACAGGTCAAAAAAGTGGTGTATACACCGCTCCTCCACCACCCCTGCCCATTGAAATGAATAGGCAGTGCTGCCGAAGCCCCTGCAAAGCACTTTGATAGCGCTGCAAAACGGGCACTATTAACCCTTTCCTCTGCAGCTAGCGGCCGAAAAGCACCACTATAGCAATGGTAAAGCACCATTAAAACTAGCGGCGCTTTACCGCGAATACTCGCACCGCCCCAGTGTGACAGGGGTCTTGGTTATCAAAAAGCAGATCAAAAACTTCCCAATACGGGAAGTACCTCCGTTTTGTAGCAAAGCAATGAATATCCCAGTAAAGAGGGGAGGGACCTCTGTGTCCCATAATGTACTCCAAGAAAAGGATTTTACAGGTAAGCTGTAGGAAAAATCATATTTTCTTTATCGTACATCACGGGACACAGAGCAGATATAGTAATTACTATTTGGGACGTCCCAAAGCAATGCCCCTGAGGGGAGGGGGACACATACAAAGCAGACCTCCAACAGGCGGGAGGATCTAAATTGCTGCCCGCAGCACAGAGTACCCAAAGGCAGCCTCCTCCTGCCGCCTTACATCTGATAGAATTTAGTAAATGTATGCATTGAAGACCATGTAGCGGCCTTGCAAATCTGAGCCATAGAGGCCTGATGATGCACTGCCCATGAGGCACTTACACCCCTGGTAGAGTGCGCTCTCACCCGAAAGGGTGGAACCTTCCTCCTTAAATCGTAAGCTTGAATTATAACTTGGCGAATCCATTGCGAAATAGTTGATTTTGATGCTGCTTGCTCCTTCCTGGGCCCATCTGGCAGCACAAACAAGGAGTCGGTCTTCCGAACCTGAGCTGTCATCTTTAGATATACCTTGACCGCTCTGACCACATCGAGAGAATGCAACAACCTTTCTTCCGCAGAACGAGGTTCTGGGAAAAAAGAAGGCAAAGTGATATCTTGGTTCAGGTGAAAACTAGACACCACCGTAGGCAAGAAAGCCAGGTGAGGCCGTAACACCAACCTGTCCTGATGAATAATCAGATAAGGCTCTTTACAAGTGAAAGCTGCTAATTCTGATACTCTCCTTGCCGAAGTCACTGCAACCAAAAAAAACAATTTCCTAGTCAAAAGGATTAGAGGAATATGCCAAATAGGCTCAAAAGGCTGTCTTTGCAAAGCGGCCAAGACTAGATTAAAATCCCAAGGACACAAGGGCGGCGTAACAGGCGGAGTTATACGAACTACCCCTTGAATAAACGCCCAAACTAAAGAATGCAATGCAATAGGTCTTTGAAAGAATACTGATAAGGCCGAGATTTGACCCTTGATCGCACTTAAGGCCTGCTTCAACTCTACCCCCAACTGCAAGAAAGAGAGAATTCTTCCTATGACATACTTTCGGGGGTGCCATTCTTTGGCCTCACACCAAGAAATATAGGACTTCCAAACTCTATATTAAATAGCTCTAGAAGCTGGTTTCCTCGCATTTATCAGGGTGGTCACCACTGAACCTGAGAGCCCTCGATCCTTAAAAATCTGGGCTTCAATAGCCAAACCGTTAAATTTAGCGAGTGTAAGGCAGGATGGAAGACTGGACCCTGCAAGAGCAGGTCTGGCCGAAGTGGAAGGGCCCATGAACCCCCCACTGCCATCCTTACAATTTCTGCGTACCAGGACCTTCTGGGCCACGCTGGGGCTACTAGAATCACTGGCTTCCCCTCCTCCCTGATCCTGCGCAATAGTCGCGGTAGAAGCATAATTGGAGGGAAGGCATAAATCAGAGAAAACTGTTTCCAAAGGACCACTAACGCATCTGTTCCGCATGCAAGTGGATCTCATGTCCTTGAGACAAACTTGTCCGGGGGCGTGGCTTAGCGGCTGATGTAGAAGGACGTGTGAGTCTCCAGCTCCGCCGGCCATCCGTGCATTCATCCTTTCCTTACTGCTCCTGAACCGCTAAAGTGCTTCATACTGCTGCTCCAGAACCTGGGTAACATCCGGACCCTCACAGAACCCGCTGTAGTCGCCGAAAACATGTCTAAAAGGACAACCGGAGGCAAGGGACAGACAGCCTCACATGGTCAAGATGGCGCCGGCTCAGGAGGAATACAAGGAGGCAGCCCAAAAGCTCCTGTTTGGAGGAAAGACACAGAAGGATGCCTTGGCTGTGATCCCTGCGATAGGGGGCACTTCAGGGGGCTCTCTGGAAACGGATGATACAGTCCCCTTGGAGGATGTGGAAGGATTGTCCCCGGATTGGAACACAGTGAGTACCCCTAGGGATAATGTGCCTGGGTCTCGGGTCAGTTCTCCCTGTGCTGATGATGCAGAACCCACACTTAGAGACATATTTGTAGCTGTTACATCCTGCAATCTCTCCATAACTGCCCTGTCAGACGAGATCAAGGGAGTGAAGGCTGAATTATCCTATGTACGCCAGGACATGCAAAAACTCAGGGAGAGGACATCTGCACTGGAGGGCAGGGTGAGCACAGTGGAGGATGATATGGCTCCCATGCAGAGAGACTTGAGGCATAACTGTCACCTTACTGAACAACATGCCATGCGACTCGACGAAATGGAGAATCGCATGAGACGCAATAATGTCCGGGCCATAGGCATCCTGGAGAGAGCTGAGGGTAAAAATCCGGTAGACTTTATTGAGAACTGGCTTATTTCTACATTTGGCAAGGAGTCATTCTCGCCACTCTTTGCTGTTGAGCGGGCTCACAGGGTGCCTTCCCGCCCCTTGCCACCGGGCAACCATCCCAGACCTTTCCTGTTCAAGCTACTTCATTTCAAAGATAGAGATGTGATCTTGTCTAAAGCCAGGGGCCCTGTCTGGTAAAATGGCGATTGATAACTCCAAGGTCTCCGTTTCCTGATTTCTCTGCTGAACTGCAAAAACGGCGTGCAACATTTAATGATGTTAAAAAACGGCTCAGAGATTTGAATGTGCACTATGGAATGCTGTACCCTGCCCGGCTTCGTGTAACTGCTCTTGGTACCACCCACTTTTTTGAACGTCCTACTGCTGCTGCACAATGGTTGGATCGGGAGGACAGAGCACTCAGGGATGCTAGACAGCAGCATCCTGCTTGACTTTGAGGATCATTTGCTCCATGCAAGTAAGGGGTATTATCCTTTCGATTCCGGCGGAGAGAAGAAGACAGTGTGACTTTTGAATCACGAGTTGTTCCATGTTACCTGCAAAGGTGAAACCCCACTTACCAACCAGAAGTTATTTCTGCAGGTGTTTCCATTTGTTTTCTCTTTTATTTTTTCAGAATATTTTGGGACTATGTTTGCCTGCCCGGCAAATCAGCTATACTGCTGCGGTTTCTTACTGATGTGGACACTCAGACTGGTTAGAGGTATCTCAGGTGTCAACGACGCCAGGTCTACTTTATATAATGTTTTAGTATCAAATGTTTCTCGAATGCATTATCGTTCTACGCTGGGTCCCAGTGTGACTGTGCCTATATTGCTGACACCCGCAAATGGCTGCGACTGTTAAACTTTTGTCCTGGAAGGGGTCTTAGTAATCCTGTGAAGAGATTAGCTGTTCTCAGGCACCTTAAATCAACCGGGGCGGGTATTGTGTGTTTACAGGAGACCCACTTTTCACCAGATGCTACTCCTAGCTTTAGTCCCCGAGTGTACGGTACTCAATTTCATGCTACTAGCTCTGCCTATGCCAGGGGTTTGAGTGTGTTGATTCGTCAGGACACTCCATTCCACTGCTCTCAAAAGGTCATAGATCCTGGAAGGAGATTTGTCTTTTTATTATGTACAGTGTCTCATATGGTGTGTATTATAGCTGGTATATATATATACCGCCTCCATACTCATCTGAGATTCTTAAGTGTCTAGCAAAGTTTATGGCACAGTTCCCAAATGTACCCCTGGTGGCGGTGGGTGACTTCAACAACTATCTGAACCATAACTGGGATAACTTACCTATTCCCACGAATGTACCTGTCCGTACTGGAGGGGCCACCCCCTTTGCTGGTCTACTTGAGGAAATTGGCCTGATGGATGTATGGCGTAGAAGTCACGCTCAAGCTAGACAATACTCGTGCTGTTCCTCAACGCACGGTAGCTTGTCTAGGATTGACCTGGGCTTGGGTAATGAGGCGTTGCTTCCATTGATTGTAAACTCTGGGTATGGGGACAGGCATGTCTCAGATCATTCCTCCTTCTGGGTTGAGATTGCTCTTCCTACTGATGCCAGGCCCAGGAGCTGGAAACTCAATCCTTTTTGGCTCTCATTGTTTCCAACCCCTGATCCGATCAGGGAGCGGCTCAAACTTTTTCTGCAGGACAATCTAGACTCAGCTCAGTTGGGGGTTGTCTGGAATACCACAAAGGCATTCTTGCGAGGTCAATTTATAACTACTATTAATAGGATAAAAACAAACACTAAGGCTTGGGAAATGGAGGTTTGTAAAGTCCTCAGGGAATCGGAGGATGCCTATATTTCCGATTCCACTGAGGATACAAAAAAGGCTTGGTTGGGGGCGCAGTCCATGTACAGCCAGCTGGCACTGCAGTTGGCCGAAAACAAGAGATTTTTTTGCAGCAGACCCACTTTGAGGAGGGGGAGTCCAATGTGCACATGCTGGCTTTACTAGCGCGAGCACAGAGATCTACCTCTTTGGTTTCAACCTTGTGTGACACACAGGGGGTTGCCCAAACGTGTACCTTTGCGGTGATACAAATCTTTCGCTCATTCTATGCTGACCTATACACTTCTAAGGTGCACCCCAGTGATAATGACATAGTAGGTTTCCTTGAAGGGTGTGATCTGCCTCGATTGTCGGCCTCGGACGCAGCCTTACTTGATGCTCCAATTACGGAGGATGAATTGGCTTCAGCTTTGAAACAAACTCCTAATAATAAGTCTCCTGGAGCTGGTGGTCTCCCGTCCGAGGTGTACAAGAGATATGCCGACACACTACTGCCCATGCTTTTGAAGGTCTACAATGACGCTCTGAAATCGGGCACGCTACCAAACTCCATGAATGAAGCGATCATTATAGTGCTACTGAAACCTGGTAAGGAGCCTATGTCTCCCGACTCCTATAGGCCCATCTCCTTACTCACGACCGATGTTAAACTCTTAGCCAGGGTTTTGGCGACGAGATTGGTCTCTGTGGACCAGCTTCTGAACCACTTGGGACAATCTGGATTCATACCCACCAGATCCACAGCACAAACTATTAGATGCCTATTTTTGAACATTCAACTCCCGGTTGAGAACCCTGGTAATCAGGCCATTTTTTCACGTGATGCAGCTAAGGCCTTCGACAGTGTCGAGTGGCCTTACCTGTGGAAAGTCTTAGATCGCATGGGCCTGGGGGCCACATTTATTAGCTGGGTCAAATTGCTCTATGCTCACCCGTCGGCGCGACTTGGGGTCAACAGTGATCTATCGGAGTCATTCCCATTGTTCAGAGGCACCAGACAGGGGTGTCCATTGTCGCCCCTGCTGTTTGCCCTGGCCTTGGAACCACTCGCGGCAAGAATAAGAGGTGATAGTGGGATCACTGGATTCCGACGTAACACGGGGATAGACGTGGTGTCATTATATGCAGATGATACCTTGCTATACTTGGGGGATACACAGGGTTCTCTGGTCGCAGTTATGACTCATTAGGCCTTTGGCGCATTATCCGGCTTTTCTATCAACTAGAATAAGTCGGCACTAATGCTCCTAGATCCCCTGACAGTGCCCTTACCAGACTGTGCCACGATGATCCAGATAGTGTCTTCTTTTCGCTATTTGGGTGTGCAGGTCTCACAGTATTTGTCTCTTAATCTTACCCCTCTGCTCACTAAATTTAGAAAGAAAAGTACTGCCTGGTGTAAATTACCTTTGTCAGTGGTAGGAAAACCTTATCAAAATGGTGTGGGCACCACAACGCTTGTACATATGTCATAATTCTCCGGTGTGGATTCCCCGGCGCTGGTTTGACAAAATAGACTCCCAGTTTAGGGAATTGATATGGCGCAAGAAAATGGCTAGAATTAGCTTGTCCTCTCTGCAATATCCTAAGGAGGAAGGGCGACTGGCGGTCCTGCATGCCAGGGCCTATTTCCTTGCCTCCCAGATTCAGCAAGTGGGGGGCTGGGGATTGGTGGATACCTTGGACCCCATATGCAGACTTCTATGCCCCTCGGCGGACGACTCCATTGCGTTGTCCACCTTGGAAGCAGGATTCGCACATTTCGAAGGAAGACTCCCGTCCATAGCTCTGTTGAGAACATTGTGGTCATATACTAAACGATTGCTGCGTGTCAGGGGTTTCCTTGCACTTACCCCCATATGGAGAAATCTGAACTATAGAGAGTTACTGTATTTATTGGCGTATAACACTTACTTTTTTACCCTGAAAATAGAGGGTAAACTGTGCCTGCGTGTTATATGCAGGGGGCTGTGGAAAGTTTTTTTTCCTGAAACTTCCATCATAAAGTTAGGGTGCCTGTTATACGCCTGTGCATGTTATACGCCGATAAATACGGTACTTAAGCTTAAGGAGTTTGGAACTGGGAGGGAGTGGGGCTCCGATTCCTATCTCAGCTGTACACTGGTCAGGTTCTCAAGTCCTTTCTGGAATTTGGTATCCCCTGCACTAACTTCTTTAAATACCTTCAACTGAGACATGCACTACACATGCAATCTAGACTTACGTCACTCAGGTTAACTGATCATGCCATGGTACAGGGGATTTTGCTAGAGGGTGAGAGAAGGGGTATGATTTCTAGAGGATATGGTATTATTATTAACGCACTTCAGGACCCCGCCAGGCTACCCTGTAGGCGGAAATGGGAGGAGGATGTGGGCCCATTGGATGGGGAGGAGTGGAGTATGTGCCTTGCCTCCGCTCCGATGGTTTCAGTGTCGGCCTCGCAAAAGTTATCCCACCTTTACTTACTACATAGGGCTTACAGAACACCTGTCAAACTTCATACCTGGGGACTTCGTGATACTCCTCTCTGTCCAAAATGTGCGAGGGACCACGGGGACCTTATGCACATGTTCTGGAGATGTCCAAAACGTTTTAGGTATTGGTCTGAAATTCTGGAAGTAATTTCTCGGGTGTTCACTTTTTTCGTTCCAAAAACTCCTGCAGTGTGCCTGTTGGGTGCCTTGGATGAGGAGACATTGACTCCCTCTACTCACACAGCTATTATTCATTTACTTTACATATCTCCTAGATTAATGGCTCAGCTCTGGATTACACCCAGGGTGCCCACCAGGCAACAATGGATTGACCAAGTGAACAAAATGCTTATAAGGGAGAAACTGACGTACCAGCACAGAAATGCACCCCGTAAATTTTCCACAATTTGGCAGGATTGGTTGGCTATACCGGGCCTAGCGCCCCATCAACTGGTCAAGGATAGGTTGTTACAAGGATAGGCTTCGAATTCAGAGGGATAGGTTTAATTTCACTGATAAATGTATGTCCTATGAGGGATGACTGATGGCGAAGATAGGCTGGGCAGCCCAATTGACTGAGTTAAATTCCCAGGGACCTGGGAATGGTTATATTCTTCTAATGTACATTATGTGCTGTAGGTTACGTGTTTTTTGTGGGGGGTTTTCCTGTGCGTTTCCCTTTATCCCCTTTTTTTTTGTGTTTTTTTTCTTTGCTTCACAATGCCACCTCAATTACAGGATCTTTTGGTCTTTCTTATTTTCTTTTGGTTGATGTATAATTGTATTTTGACTGATTCAAAGGATCTCATATGCTGCATGATATCTCCTGTCTTTATGTCATTGTTTTGTATGACCTGTATGTGGCACTGTGGAATACCAAATGAAACTTTTTTTCTGATTTAAAAAAAAGACAAACTTGTCCAACTTCTTGTTGAACCTGGATGCCAATCGATCTATGTCTGGGGTACCTAGCCTCTGGCAAATGATTGAGAAAATTTTGGGATGCAGAGACCACTCCCCGAGGACAACTGCTGGTGGCTCAAGTAGTCCGCCTGCCAATTCTCTACACCTGGAATGAAAACTGCAGATAGAAATGGTACATGCTTCTCTGCCCAAGTCAGGATATGGTCCCCCTCTTTTTGGGTCGCCTGACTCCTGGTACCACCTTGGTGGTTGATGTAAGCCACAGCTGTGGCATTGTCAGATTGGATCCTGACGGGATAACCTTGCAACCTGATGGTCCATGATACCAAGGGCCAACCGAGCTGCCCGAATTTCTAGGATATTGATGGGCAGGGTTTTCTCGGTTTCCGACCACTTCCCCTGGATAGTGGACCCTTCCAGGACTGCTCCCCAGCCCAAGAGGCTGGCATCTGTTGTCACCAACTTCCAGGCTGCTGGTGGGAAGGGTTTGCCCTTCTGCAAATTTCTGGTTATCAACCACCAATTGAGACTCTACCGTACTCTTGGGGACAGGTACATCCGATAATCCAAAGCTTGGATCCTCTTGTTCCAAGCTGACAGAATGCTATTCTGTCATGGTCTTCAGTAAAACTGGGCTTAGGAAACCGCTTAGAACAAGGCCACCATCTTCCCTAGCAACCTCATACAAAGGCAAATCGAAGGACACTTTTTTCCTTTGACCACCCGAACAAGATCTCTTATGGCACTGATCTTTGTCTGAGGCAAAAATACCTTCTCTTGGATTGTGTCTATAATTAGACCCAAGTACTCCAACCTTTGTACTGGCCGTAAGGCTGACTTTTCTAGGTTGAGAACCCAACCTAGGTGTTCTAAGTACTGAACCGTGCTGGACACACTCTGATTTAGTCCTGCAGCAGACTGATCCACAAGCAATAGGTCGTCTAGGTATGCCATAATCTTAATACCCTGGACCCTTAGTCTTGCCAATACCGGAGCCAGAACCTTTGTTAATACCTGGGGGGCGGTGGCTAACCTAAAGGGTTAGGCTACAAACTGAAAATGCCGGTCCTCTACCTCGAACCGCAGAAACTTCTGGTGAGGGAGGTAAATTGGCACATGCAGATATGCATCCTTAATGTCTATTGATGCAAGAAAAAGTCCTCCCCTCAGAGTGGAGACTACTGACCAGATTGACTCAATCCGGAAAAAGCGGATGCTTAAAAAAATCGATTCAGATTTCTGAGATACAGTATGGGTCTCACATCTCCATTTGGTTTGGGGACCGTGAAAAAATTTGAATAGAACTCCATAAACCACTCTTCTGCTGGTACTTCTACAATTACCCCTTGTGACCTGAACTGGTCTAGCGCCTGGGATAAATATCTTCTTCTCAATGGGTCCTTGGGAACCCCTGATATTAGAAAATGACCTGGTGGAAACTCCCTGAACTCTAGTTTGTAGCCTAGCGATACTGAGGAGTTGACCCATTTGTCTTGGATCTCCAGTCTCCAGGCCTCTGAAAACTGCAGGAGCCTTCCCCCCACCCGGATGAGTGGGGGTGCCCCTTCATGCAGAGTCCTTAGAACCCAATTTGGCCGGCCTCTGTACCCATGGATTTTTATGGCCCTGAGGTTTAGCCCTTGACCCCGATGGCGGAGGCTGTCAATACTGCCTGGAGGATGAAGTACATGGAGCCAGGGAAATAGAACGTTTAAAACATACGCCTATTTCTTCTCTTAACGGGTAAAAGGGCACTTTTACCAGCTGAAATTTTTTGGATATACCTATACAAATCGTCTCCAATAAAAAACCCCCCCCCATGAAAGGGAAATCCTGCCAATAGCTTTTTGCAAGGCAATTCAGCTGACCATTTCTTTAACCAAAGAATTTGGCGCATATGCACAGCCAAGAGCACAAAGCGAGATACTTGCTGAATAGAATCTTTAAGTGCATCGACCGCAAAACATAAGGCCGCCAATTTGCAGCTTCTCCATAAGCTGGAAAACCTTTAATGACCAGTTTGAAACTGGTCTTTTAAGGACTGACAAATTCCAATAGCTGCTACCGCAGGCTGTGCTGCGGATCCAGCTATGGAAAAGGAAGCTTTTAGTAATGATTTCGGCTTTTTATCTGCTGGATCTTTAAAAACCTGGGCGTTGTCAACCGGACAAAACAAAGCTCTTATTCACAGAGGAAATAGCCGCATCTACAGCTGGCAAACTCCATTTCTTTGTGAATTTTTCTTCCATTGGGTACAGAAGTGAAAACCTTCTAGGAGGAATAAAAATCTTATCCGGATGATCCCAGTCTGCATACACCAATTTTTCATAGAGTGAATGCAGCGGGAAAGCATGCAAATTTTGTGGAGGCCTCAAAGGCCCCAAGGAGGAGAAAGAGGCCTCAATAACCTCCATCAGGGGCAACTTAAATCCGGCATGGACTAAGGGATTGGACCAGTAATCTCTGAGATTGAGAAGCTACAAAAGGCTCTTCAGACACCGACCCCTCGGAAGAGAAATCACCTGCCTGACCCTCTTCCCGGTCCTCCAACGGTAACTCCACATCTTCAGCCCACTCCTGTTCTAATGCTGGAAGGTCAGGAGGCGGAGAGGGAGACCTATCATGCTATTTTCCCATTTGGGAGACAGAAGCGATCATGCCCGCTATCTTGCCCTCTAAACCAGCGAAGGCAGATGTTAAATCATCCTTAGTGACATAGGCAGAGGCTGAAGCATTGGAAGTAGCCCGACAGCCTTGATGGATCAGATTGGCCAGTCACCTCTGGCCTTTCAGGGGATGACAGCACTGTTGAAGCATGACTAGGATCCTCCGACCCTGACAGCTGAGCTCTTTCGCCCTTTCCTGCTGTGCTCCCCCACCCTTTTTCCAGGAAGACATTGCTACAGCAAAGTAAAGTAAAGTTTGAGGTACCTATACTGGGAGTACCCAAAAGACTGCTGAGCTGCAGTCCAGCTATAATGTCGCTATTACCGCTCAGCCTAAAATAAAAAAAATTAAAAAAACAGTAGCCGTGTCTTTTAATATGCCTGCATCCACAGCGCTTACGTGCCCTAGCCACAGCAGTTCTGTGTGCATCCAGCAGCCCTCAGCCGAGACTACTCGTATGCCACCACCTGTGCCTGCGCAACGTGTACGCACGTGCACGTCCACCACGTTGTAAGGCCACGCCCCCTGCGTCCTTGGCATCCAAATAAAAACATCCTCATCCTGCGCACGCGCGCGAGGAAGCCTCCCTCCACCTACCAGAGGACGCTGGGCTGTATGGGGGAGAGAGGATGCCTTTCTATGGAGGCCGGCCGGGGATGGACACAGCGATGCCGCCTGCCACCTGGGGGGCCTGGAGAGAGCAAAAAAGCACCCCTCCTAAAGCCAAACAGCACCAGGTATTCAAGACCCTTACTATCCTCTAGTGGCGCTCATAGGCAGGACTTAGGATTGCTGGAGAAAAAAAAACCTTAAAGTGAACCAAACATGTTCCTTCTTAGAGGGTTTTTTTTTTTTTTTAAAAGACTTACCATTCCCGCCGCAGGATACTGCTGGAACTCAGCTAGATCCAATCTTCACCCATCACGGTGGGCTGGGTTTCTTATGGACCTTCAAGAACTGGGTCCCCTTAAGCATTGTTGGGGCCACACCCTGTACAGCACCCTGCCTGGAACAAGGAGGCACATTACAGGCAAAAACCTCGGTCTTCTTGCTCGAGGCCCGGGTACCATCCATTTTCTGACCTCCTTGTCATATTGAATGGATCCAAATGTATAGTCCCTTAATCATAGGCAGGACTTTCCACCGGGACTACTTGCAGTGCAGAGCACTACTCCACCGTGACCATCCACCTTGAAGACACTGATGAAAAAACTGAGGTACTTCCCGTATGGGAGGGGTTATATAGAGGAGGACTTCCTGTCTTTTGATGTGCCAGTGTCCATTCACCTATAGGTGGCGTATAACCCAGATAGTAATTACTATAGCTGCTCTGTGTCCCGTGATGTACGATAAAGAAAAGGCATTTATAATATTTTTTAATGTATACACAAATTATTTCTATTTTAAACTAAATGGGTTGGTTTAAAGTGAGTGAGTGAATAACTTGTATAGCGCTACAGATGCGAACTAAATCGCCTCAAGGTGCTTTTTCCATTCAGTGTCGTCCTGATCCTTCAGAAGAGGTGGGTCTTAAGTTTTTTCCTGAAGGCCCGATGGTCTTCTTCCATGCGGATGTTTGTGGGTAGAGTGTTCCAAAGCCGTGGTCCTTGGACTGCAAATCTTTGTTCTCCCTTCGATTTGTAGCGGGACTTGGGGATGTGGAGGAGGTTTTGGTTAGTTGATCGGAGAATGCGATTGGGTGCGTAAGGTTTTATTTTCTCGCATAAATATTGAGGAGCGTTTCCTTGTGTGCATTTGTGGGTGAGGCAGAGGGTCTTGAAAGTGATCCGATCCTTTACGGTTAGCCAATGAAGGGTCCTCAGGGATGGGGTGATGGATTCCCAGGGTTTTTTTCCCCGTTACCAGTCTGGCTGCCGTGTTCTGGACGACTTGTAGGCGCGCCATCTGGTATTTAGGTAGTCCTATGTAGAGGAAGTTTGCGTAGTCCAGGTCAGGAATTGATGATTGTTCCAACTACTACTGCTATCTCCTCTTCTGGGATGAAGGGAATGAGTCTACGCAGCAGACGGAGAAGGTGGTGAGATCCGCTGACTACTGATCCTATTTGTGCATCCATCGACATCTCCGAGTCAAAAATGACTCAGAGACTTTTGACTTTGGTGCTTGGGGTGAAGGATGGTGGGTGGTGTCCATGAAGTCTCAGCTTTTCTCTTGCGGTTTGCGTGGAGAAGAAGTAGTTCTGTTTTGGATCCATTGAGTTTGAGGGAGCTCTCAGTCATCCAATCATCGATCAGTGTGAGGCATTTCTCTAGTCTGTGATATTGGTCTTTTTTTCTGGTGATGCGAAAGTAGAGTTGAGTGTCATCAGCATATGAGTGGTAGCACAGGTCCTGTTTGCTGATGATTTTGAAGAGTGGGCGGAGGTATATGTTGAAGAGCACGGGTGACAGGGTTGATCCTTGAGGGTCTCTGCAAGAAATTGCGTGAGTTTCAGAGGTGAAGGCTCCTAGTTTCACTGTCTGCGAACGATTATCTAGGAAGGATGCGAACCAGGGTAGATCTGAGTCTGTGATTCCTGCTACTTCTTTAAGGTGAATGAGTAGAGTTTTGTGATCTACTGTGTCGAACGCTGCACTGAGGTCCAGCAGCACCAGGAGAAATGATTCTCCGTCATCTGCTGCTTCAAGGGCCTCATCCCATATTTTGAGAAGTGCCGTTTCTGTGCCATGGCCTGGGCGGAAGCCTGATTGTAGTGGGTCCAAGAGTTTGTGAGTGTCCAAATGGAGTTGTAGCTGTTGTACTACTGTTTTCTCCATAATCTTGGAGATGGTGTTGAGGCTTGTTACTGGTCTGCGGTAGTTTGGGTCTTTGGGGTCGAGGTTGGGTTTCTTTAGGAGGGGTTTGATTATGCCTTGCTTGAGGGAGATCGGAACAATACCTTCTTTGAATGATTGATTTACGAGATGTGTTATGGTAGGTGCTAAAATGTCGGTACATTCTTTCAGGAGTTTTCTAGCAATTATGTAATTTAGTGATGTGCTGTCTCGGAGGCTTCTGATATTTTTTGTGGTGTCGATGGTGATCGGGACCAGCAACAATTTTGTCGATTGTATAATGTTCGTATTGATTTCCTCTGTTTGCTTTGGCTGAGTGAGGTTGGTATTTTTCTTATGTTGAATTATTTCACGAATGTTTTCGATTTTGTCGATAACAAAATCTGATAGCTCGTTACAGAACTCTTGGGTTTCATTTGCTGGAGGCTCTAGGCAGGTAGGGTTTATAGTCTGAGCGACTAGTTTGAAAAGTTCCCGAGGTCGGTTTAGGGCTGTTTGTAGTAATGCTTTGTTTAAGGAGTTGAGTGGTTTTGATTTAGCATTCCTATTTTTTTTGATAGTGTGGTTTTGAAGAGTGTAGTTTCTTCTGAGATCTTGTCCAGTATGTTGTTAATGAGTGTTTCGGTTTTTGAGAGATAGTGTTGGTGGCGATTTAAAATTTGATAGCGTGGTGGTCCGTCCATGGTAACGGCATATTGTCCAGTATCTTGATGTCCATATTTTGTTGGAATTTGTTGGTCAAGAATGTGACCCGACCCATGCGTGGGGGCATTTATCAGTTGCTGTTGACCTAGTTCTTCCAGTTGGTTAATGCAAGAAATGGTGATGGGGTCCTGAGTGGAGTTAGCCCAGAGGTTGAAGTCCCCGAGTAACAAAGTTTTTGGTTTTCTTTTTTTTTTTATATTCTTTATTTATGTTTCAGATGAGATACAAATAACAGAATACAACTCTTCCATTTTCTTTATACATATTTCACTTCTTCTCATTTCAACATTTTTGTTTATCTAGTCTTATACACCACAGAGAAGGAAGGTAATAATAATAAAAAAATTTAAATAAAAAAAAGAAAAGAGAAAGAGGAGACACCTGAAAAAAAAAAAAAAAAAAATATATATATATATATATATATATATAAAACATACATTCCAATCCCCTGGATTCTGTGGGACACATCTTCCAAAATTAACATAGTCAAACTATCTTGTAATCTCCTCCTATTTATCTCTGTTAGAATTTCATATTAAGATTCTATTCAGTCCCCCAGATATTCAAATACTTAAATTACTTCCAGTGCCCCACACCCCTTTATTCTCCCTACCTTCCGTCCGTTTATAAGCACTCCCACCTGCCCCTTTTCTTTTTTATTCCCCCTCTCGTCCTCCCCCCTCCTCCCCCCATAACCCAAAGGAAAAAAAAATATTTAAATCAGACTCCCACCTCCACCTCTCTCCTCCATCTCCCTCTCCACCTCCCTCTGAGTAAAGTAGGTCAGACCCCTTTTCCTTTCCTAGACCAGACAGTCTCATTCCCTTTTCGTCAACCCCCTCCCTTCTTCCGAGTAGATAAAACGATTCCATGTAGTCCAGTTTTTAGTATATTGCTCTTTTTTATCTTGGGCTGAGAAGACCAAGTCCTCTATAGCCCCTACGTTTCTGACCCTGTTGAGCCATTCTGCAATCGCTGGAGGTCTGGGGTCCTTCCAACATTGTGCAATGCACGCTTTGGCCTCATTGACCAGGTGGCATAACACTGAGTTTTTGTATGTCTGTATTAGTATTTCTGAGAGGTGTAATAAGAAAAAAGCAGGGTCATCTTGTATTTGATCAGTTGTAAATTTTTGCGAAATCCTTCGTACTTCTGACCAGTATTGTCTAATCCTCGGACATGTCCAAAAAATATGCAGCAGGGTTCCACGTCCGTTGCTGCATCTCCAACACTGGTCAGAAGCTTCTGGAAAAAAACCTATGGATTTTCGAAGGTGTGTAATACCATGTGGTCAATAATTTATAGTTCATTTCCTGAGTTCTAGTGCAGATTGATGTGTTCAACGAGAGATATATAATCTTCTGACATTGAGCTTGTGTAAATGTCCTATTAAAATCTCTCGCCCATTTTCCTATTGCTGGGACCTCAAAGTTGTCTGGAGGTGCAATTAACAACGTGTACATTTTAGATATTATTCGGGCCATAGGTTCCTTCTCTTCACAGTATATTTCAAATTTTGTCAAGTCCCGTCTATATCTTTTTGCTGGGCCTAATGAGTTGAGGAAGTGACGGAGTTGTAATGCCTGCCAATATCCTATTTCGAACCTACCTCCCTTCTGGGTCAAAGTCTCCACTATCGGCCATATGTCCGAGTCCAGAAAATGTGAGACTTGGGTATAACCTTTCTCCCGCAGCTTCGAGAACGTCCCCGCCTCCATCCCCGGACCAAAACTTGGATTCCCCAATACTGGATACAGCGGTGAATATAATGATGAGTATTTAGGGTTCTAACACGTTTTGTAGCCAGTCAAAAGAGTTGGTCCTATAAAGGGGTGTTTTTTAAGAAGTTCCAGCAATTCTGCATAACACCAGGATGCTCTACCCAGTGGTACCTTGCTAATCTCTTGCTCCAAATCAATCCACTGTTTCCATTCTACATGTCTACACCAGTCCATGACCCTTCCCAAATGTGCTGCTTGATAATATTTAGAAACATTTGGGACCGCAAGGCCCCCGTACTTCTTGGGGAGGGTTATATGACTTCTGCTAATCCGTGGTCTTTTTTTTGCCCAAATAAATTTAGTAAAGAGTGTATTTACTTGACGGAAGAAGGCAGCAGGGACTTCCACAGGCACTGTTTGAAATAGGTACAAAAACTTTGGTAGTATACTCATTTTAATTGTATTACAACGGCCAAACCATGAATGAAGTCCGTGTTGCCATTTGTCTAACAATGAACAAGCTACTTTGTACAGCGGGGGGAAATTGACCAGGAAGGTCTTCTCTATTTTTGCCGGTATCTGTATTCCCAGATATTTTAATGCTGCCCCTACCCATTTAAAATTAAAGTTGGGCTGAATAGTTTTCTGCACTGATGGGGGAAGGGCCACCCCCATTGCTTCCGACGTAACGTAATTAATTTTTAAATTTGCAAGTGCTCCATATCCCTCTATTTCTTTCATCAAATTTGGCAGGGAAACATGGGGACTAGTTAGGGAAAACAACAGGTCGTCTGCATAGGCTGAAATTTGTAGTTGTTATGGTCTCCTATTTGAAGACCCTTGATGTCTGAGTTTTGCCTAATCCTGTTTGATAAAGGTTCGAGGGAGAGCGCAAACAGCATAGGAGAGAGTGGGCATCCCTGTCTCATCCCATTTGAGATTTTAAATGGTTCAGAATATATCCCATTGACTTTGACCGATGCCTCCGGGGAGGCATATACTCCCGCTATCCATTTTTTCATTTGCTCTCCTACTCCCATTTGTCTCAAAACCTCGAACATAAACCGCCAGTTCACTCTGTCAAATGCCTTTTCCGCGTCGGTGCTTAAAAAAATACTAGGCGTTTTGTTACATTTGCCCAATGAACCAAGTTGAGTACCTTGATAGTATTGTCCCTGGCTTCCCGGGCTGGGATAAACCCAACCTGGTCCAGGTGTACTAATTGTTTTAATAGCGGTTGAAGGCGTGCGGACAGCACTTTTGTAAAAAGCTTTAAATCTGTGTTCAACAATGGAGATTGGGCGGTAGCTCCCACACTCCGCCGGGTCTTTTCCTTCCTTCGGGATTACCGATATAGATGCCCTAGGTGCGTCCGGCGGTAGTGTAGAGGCCCGGCCGATCTCATTAAGCATCTTAGTCATATGTGCCCCCAATATAGGGAGAAAATACCTATAATATTGGATCGTAAATCCATCTGGGCCTGGGGCCTTTCCATGCTTAACTCCTTTCATCACTTCCCTCAATTCTTCTACTGATATAGGAATTTCCAAGCTATTACGTTCCGCTGAGGGCAACCTGGGCAGGCATGCAGAATTAAGATAATCTTCTATCCCAACTCGAGGTGTAGATGTTGGGACCAAATTATAAAGTGAGGAGTAAAACTCCCTGAATCTTTGAGCAATGTCTTTGGGGAGTGAAATTAATTGTCCCTTTTCTCCCTTTATGTGAGGCACATATACTGACTTTCCTTTCTCTTTCAGCTTCCCTGCCAGTATTTTACTACATTTGTCTCCTAATTCATACGTTATTTTCTTTCCCCTTTGTATTGCCGCTTTCGCTTTATACCTAAGCAGATCCGTTAACTGTCTCCTCAGGTCTGTCAACTTCTCCCCTGCTGCCTGTGCTTGTACTTTCTTATGATGAAGTTCTAGTACCTGAATTTCCTCCACCAATTTTATCGTCTGTGCATCTCGTGTTTTCTTTAGTCTGGATCCATGCTTTATCAGTACTCCTCTTATGTGCTTCCCATATCATGCGCGGGTCACTCCCCGGGGTGTCGTTCGTCCGAAAGTAAGCCTCCATTTCTTTTGCCACATCCTCCCTAATTTCGGGGATCTGCAGCAAACCCTCGTTCAGACGCCAACGCCACTCCGGGGAGGGAGCCGTGCCTGACAAGGAGATATGAATCGTCACCGGAGCATGATCTGACCATGTTATGCTGCCTATAGTAACTTTAAGTACTGCCGTCAATAGATAGTGTGGTAACAAAAAAAGGTCAATTCGCGAATATACTTGATGCGGGTTGGAGAAGAACGTGTAGTCTCTCTCCCCCGCATGCATCACTCTTCAGACATCTATCAGCTGCATTTCCTGCAGCTTCCGCAGGATACCCCTCCTAATACCTCCTGGTATAGAAGAGGACCCTATTGATGTATCTACTCTAGGATCTAAGGGTATGTTAAAGTCCCCTCCCAGGATCATTTTCCCCTCTGCAAACGTAACTAGTCTCGACAGTGTTTTCTTTAAGAAAGTGTCCTGATATGTATTTGGTGCGTAGACAGTGGCCAGTGTCACTTTCACACCCCCAATGTATCCCTTTTAGAACAGGTACCATCCCTCCACATCTGTCTGTTTGTCTAACAAAGACCAGGGCAGCCTATTAGAGAATATAATGGAGACCCCTTTAGATTTAGATGTTTGGTTGTGTGCATGATACACACACGGAAAGAATCTATTTTGTAGATATGGGAGTTTGCTTGTCTTAAAATGTGTCTCCTGTATAAATGCCACGTCCGTCCGGATTTGTTTAAGTTCGTTTAGTAACCTCCTCCTTTTTTCTGGGATATTAAGCCCTTTAGCATTAATAGAAGTTACCCTTACTCCCTCCATCCTGGGAGAGAGATAGAGAGAGAGAGTATATTATAGAGAGAGAGAAAAAAAAAAAAACCCTTCCCAAATTCCCTTTCCCTCTAAATAACTCTAATCCCTCCCCCCTTACCCTTTTACCCCTGAGGGAGACACCCACTTCTGGATCTTTAATCTTACGGCTCCAGTGGATGCTTACCTATTTGGGGGTTTGGTTTAAAATGAACGGAGTGTTCCCCCTCCCTTTCCCTCCAACCCCGTCTCCCCTGATGCTCCCATTTCCCTAACTCCTCTTACCCAGCCCCTCTACTTCAGAATATAAACATTATCACAGCAATTTACACAAACTTATTACTTTCATTTTTTATTTTTCATTTATCACATTTCAGACTTTTTACATCCCCTTAAAAGTTTTTGGTTTTCAAGGTGTGGGTCCAGATGAATTCGATGAAGGGTGTGAGGAGATTTGTCTTTGGTCCTGGTGGTCTGTAGCATAGCAGTATGTGGATGGTGTCTTGAGGTGTTGTTTGAAGATTCAGAGTAAATGTCTCCATGAAAGGCAATGAGTTCTGTAGAGTCGGTTTGATGATAGAGAGGTGAGATTTGAAGATCACTGCTGGGCCTCCTCCTCTTTGTCCTATTCTATGCTCGGTTAGGATGCAGTAGTTCTCAGGCACCAATTCTGTTAGGATGGTGTTACAGTCAGGTGTTAGCCAGCTTTCCGTGATAAAGAGGCAATCTATGTAGTTTTGGGTGATGAAGTCGTGGATTTCCTGTCTGTGCTTGACTGCAGATCTGGTGTTGACCAGGGCGCACGATAAGTGTTGTAGTTGAAGTGGTGCCTTCGTGTTTTTGATGGTCGATTGATCCTTAGCAGTTTTTTGGGTGGAGGTTGGTAGTGTGGAGGTGGTATTCCTTAGCCTGTGGAGAATGTGTGCTGAGTATTTAAAGTTGCACATGATGTGAAAAAAAAAAAGTTGATGGTGATAATGAATAGGTCCCAAATGAAGGCGAAAAACCCCAGCTGAGCCTAGGCCAATTACTACAGCAGGGGAAAATTCATTCCTGACCCCCCGGAGAGGCGATCGGGTGAACCCTGGATCAACTTCCTACTGGTTGGTGGTGCCCCGATGTACTTACCAGGTCGGCGCACGCGGGCCCACTGGAAAGAGAATTGGGGAGAGGATAATGGGATAGCCGGAGCTAGGCTGTAGCTTCGGTCTGTCCTGCAGGTCTAGTGGTCTAGAGGCGGGCGCCTGGATGGTGGCAGTCGGCGACGCGATGGAGAGCTGGGGGACCTGAGCTAGGGGAGAGTGGGGTCAGGGGAAGTCACAGGCCGTCAGGTTCACGTTTGATGGGGGAGAGAAACGCAGGAATCCAAGGAGGAGTCCTGGATGGCCAGAGCTCCTGTCACACATGTCCGTTACGCTTGACCGTGTGTGTGGATTGCTCTGTGAAGCGGTGAGGCCAGAGCTCCTGTCACACATGTCCGTTTAGCTTGACCATGTGTGTGGATCTGGGGGCTGATGTTAAGATGACAATGATTATACCATGCTAGGGGGGAGAGATATCAGTCGCAAGTTTAGAGTTTTTTTTTTTTAGTTGTTAAAGAAAAGATAGCGGAGTAGCGGTGGTAGGTGCTGTAGCCTGGGTACGTCAGGGGGGAGCTATCCGTAATAATAGGATTTTTATAACAGCTTACCTGTAAAATCCTTTTCTTGGAGTACATCACGGGACACAGAGCGACATAGTCATTACTAATGGGTTATATAGTTACCGTCAGGTGCTGGCACTGGCAACTTCCAAAACCGGAAGTACCCTCCCCTATATAAGCCCCTCCCATCCGGGAGCACCTCAGTTTTGTAGCAAAGCAATAAGTGTCCCCAAAGAGGGGCGGGAGCTCTGTGTCCCGTGATGTACTCCAAGAAAAGGATTTTACAGGTAAGCTGTTATAAAAATCCTATTTTCTTTCTCGTACATCACGGGACACAGAGCGACATAGTCATTACTAATGGGATGTCCTAAAGCAATGCCAAATGAGGGGGGGGATACACCATATATAAGCTGAGCGCTATCAGACATGAGGATCTTTTGCGGCCTGCAACACACTGCGCCCAAAGGCGACATCCTCCTGACTTCTAACGTCCACCTGGTAGAACCTAGTAAACGTGTGTACTGAAGACCATGTTGCGGCCTTACAGACTTGAGCCAGGGATGCCTGGTGATGCACTGCCCATGAAGTTCCAACTGCTCTCGTGGAGTGCGCCCTAACTTTGAACGGAGGCGGTCTACTTCTCAAGCTATAGGCTTGTATTATGACCTGTCGAATCCACTTGGCTAAAGTAGATTTTGACGCTGCCTGACCCTTTCTGGGGCCTTCCGGCAGAATAAACAAAGTATCCGTTCTGCGAATCTGAGCAGTGGCTTTTAGATAAGCTTTAACTGCTCTTACTACATCCAAAGAATGCAATAACTTTTCCTCTACCGAAGTAGGCTTGGGGAAAAAAGAAGGAAGAACCACATCTTGGTTCAAATGAAAACTCGATACCACCTTAGGAAGAAAGGCTGGATGAGGACGTAACACTACTCTGTCCTTATGGATAACCAGATATGGCTCCTTACAGGACATAGCTGCTAATTCCGATACTCTTTTAGCCGAACAAATGGCTACTAGAAAAAACAATTTCCTGGTGAGAAGCACTAAGGAAATATGCTGTAATGGTTCAAATGGTTGTTTCTGTAGAACCGACAGAACCAAGTTTAGATCCCATGGACATATGGGAATATTAACCGGAGGACTAATACGCATCACTCCTTGTATAAAGGCTTTGACTAGTGAATGCGAAGCCAAGGGCCTTTGAAAAAATATTGACAAGGCCGAAATCTGACCTTTGATAGTACTCAAGGCAAGCTTCCTATCTACAGCCCATTGTAGGAAGTCCAGAATTCTACCTATTACGTATTTACGTGGATGCCATTTCCTGGCCTCACACCAGGCGATGTACGCCTTCCAGATTCTATAGTAGATCTGCCTGGATACCGGTTTCCTGGCATTGATCATGGTAGACACCACAGCATTAGAGAGCCCTCTCCTTTTTAGAATGTGGGCTTCAATAGCCAGGCCGTCAAACCTAGGGCTGGTAAGGAAGGGTGGTATATCGGTCCCTGCGAAAGCAGGTCCGGACGATGTGGGAGGGTCCAAGGACTCCCCACAGACATTTTTACAATCTCCGCGTACCATGCTCTTCGGGGCCACGCTGGAGCCACCAGAATCACTGGTTTCTTTTCTACCCTGATTCTGCGGAGTAATCGCGGTAACAATTGTGGCGGTGGGAATGCATATATCAGCTTGAACTGATCCCAAGGGAACACTAGGGCATCCGAGCCGCACGCTAGGGGATCCCTTGTCCAAGAGACAAACCTGTCCACTTTCGTGTTGAACCTGGATGCTAGCAGATCTACATCCGGTGTTCCCCACCGCTGACATATTGTCCGGAAAACCTCGGGATGAAGGGACCATTCCCCTGGGCATAATTGTTGGCGACTTAGAAAGTCCGCCTTCCAATTCTTCACCCCTGGAATGAATACCGCAGATATGGCTGGGACATATCTTTCTGCCCATCTCAGGATGTAATTTACTTCCCTTTGGGCTGCACGACTCCTGGTGCCCCCCTGACGATTGATATATGCCACTGCTGTGGCATTGTCTGACTGAACTCTGACAGGGGACCCTTGGAGTTTGGATGTCCATGCTACTAGGGCATACCGGGCTGCTCGTATCTCTAAGAGATTGATGGGCAGGGCCTTTTCCGCATCCGAACATCTGCCCTGGAGAGACCATTGCTCCAGTACTGCTCCCCAGCCTAAAAGGCTGGCATCTGTAGTGACCACCTTCCAAGAAATCGGACTGAAGGATTTCCCTCTTTCCAGATTCCGGGGAACCAACCACCAACGGAGGCTTCTGCGAACGGAAGGGGACAAGGACATTGGTACGTCCAGAGCCTGAACTTTTTTGTTCCAGGCTGACAGTATGGCCCTTTGCAACTTCCTTGAATGGAATTGACCGTAGGGTACTGCTTCGAATGATGCCACCATTTTTCCCAGCAGCCTCATGCACAGGCGTATGGATGGCTGTCTTTTTGAACCCACTAAGTGGATCAAATCTCTCAAAGACGACCCCTTTTCTCGAGACAAGAAAATTTTTCTCTGGTCTGAATCCAGCCTTAGCCCCAAGTATTCCAGACTTTTGACTGGTTTTAGGGCTGACTTGTCTCGGTTGATAATCCAACCGTGATATTCCAGATACTTGATTGTCTCGTGAACAACCACTTCTAGTTTTTCCACTGAGTGGTCTATCAGCAACAAGTCGTCTAGATATGCCATTATCGTTACACCTCGTGTTCTTAGATTGGCCAATAATGGGGCCAGAATTTTTGTGAACACTCTTGGTGCTGTGGCCAGACCGAAGGGTAAGGCTCTGAACTGAAAATGGCGCCCTTCTACTGCAAAGCGTAGAAATTTTTGGTGGACTGGAAAGATGGGAATGTGCAAATAAGCATCTTTGATGTCGATCGTGGCTAACCAATCCTCCCCTTGTAGGGCAGTGGCCACCGATCGGATCGACTCCATCGGAAAGTCCTGATATACAGGAATTTGTATAGCCCTTTTTGAATTAATATGGGCCTCCCGTCCGCGTTTGCTTCGGGACTGTAAAGAGGTTTGAGTAAAACCCGAACCCTCATTCTTCCAGGGGAACTTCCATAATTACTCCTTGGAGCAATAGTTGTTCTAGTGCCAACAGGAGGGACTCTCTCTTCCGGGGATCCCTTGGCACGTTTGACCTTAAAAATGGGAAGGAGGAGAGTCTTTTAACTCCAAACTGTATCCCAAACCTACTGCGGAGAGCACCTATCTGTCTTGATCGTGTCCCGCCAGGTCTCTTTGCGAACAACTGGAGTCCTCCCCCCACCCGACTGAGTGGGGGCTTCAATGAATTTAACTTTGGGGGAGGTTTTGTACCTCCCCTGACCCAGGGTTTCTCATTACCCTGCTACTGTCCCTGTTTTTTACCCCCGGGATTTGACCGAGGAGGCCGTCGGAACTGTTACACAGCCGATGCCCCAGGGACTGGAGAAGCAGGCCCCTTAAAGAGGGACCTCTAACTCTGCTTTTAACCGGCAAGAGCGTATTTTTACCGCTGGAAATTTTCTGGATATATTTGTCCAGGTTTTCCCTGAATAAGCGTTCACCATGAAATGGGACGCTAACCAGCCATTCTTTACAGGGAGCTTCAGCAGACCAGTTTCTGAGCCATAGGAGCCTACGCATATGTCTATAGACAGCGTAAGGCGGGAGGCCTGATGGACTGAATCCTCTATGGCGTCAACCGCAAAGCCTAAGGCTCTAGGTAGATCAGCTAGGGCAAAGCCTGCTGATCTGTCAAGTCCCTCAAGACCTGTTTCAACTGATCCTTCACTGCTTAGCAGACCCCAATAGCTGCTACTGCTGGTTGTATCACCAAGCAGATTTTCATAAGGACTCCAATCTTTTATCTATTGGGTTCTTGAACATTTGGACATTATCCACTGGACATGTCAGTGATTTAAACATACAAGAGATGGCTGCGTCCACTGTAGGGACCTTCCATTTTTTTTTTTTTTTTTGATGAACTTATCCTCCATGGGATAGACCACCGGAAATCTCTTGGGGGAATAAATATTTTCTCAGGACGTTCCCAATCCTGGTAAATGAGCCCTTTCAGTAAAGGGTGAAGTGGAAAAGAACAAACAGTCTGGGGGCTTCTAGCGACCCCAACGAGGATACAGTAGTGGTTGATGGTTCCGCAAGGTGCATTTTTAAATGCTGATCGGACCATGTTAGTCAGAGACTGAACCCATAATCTTTCAGCTTGAGATGCTGAGAAAAGGTTCCCCCACTGTTGATTCCTCTATAACAGAATCAACCTTATCCTGATCCCCTTCAGGCAGGTCGATCCCTGTATGGGACTGTTGCTCTGCTAACAGGCACTCTGAAGGAGGAGACGGAGATCGGGCGTGCTTTCCCTGACAGGGAGGCAGCGATAAATTTTGACAATCTCTCTCTAATCCTCCCAGAGCTGAGGAAAAAACCTCCTCTGTTACATACACAGGAGCAGGTGACTGAGGACAGCCACAGTACCAAGTACCCCTGCGGGGTCTCTACGGTCACTTACCTCTGAACTTCAGGGGAGACTGGTGCAGCAGGAGTATGCCCAAGATCCTCAGAGCCCGATGAGACCCCCTTCGCTTCCTGGAAGATTCAGTTCCGGAGCTACTGGACGGCATATTCCTAAGCCTAAAGCTGAGGTATTCCAGCCGTAATACACCACTTTTACTGAGAATAGTCTAGCACAATTGCTGCTATATCACAGTTGGTGTCTACTAATGTGCCTTTCTAGGGGATGCCTGTATCAACCGCTTGCTGTATGCCTTTAAATGTTGCCAGCTCTGTCTCTGTACTTCATAGCCAGCTTACTGCAATAATGTGGCTTTTTAAAAACCTGCTGGGACGCCCGCACATGCGCAGAAGCGCTGCGGCGCGCACAGAGCGTCATCCCCCAGGCCCCGCCCCTTTTTCCGGCCACCTCTATATATAGAGGCGCGTGCACGCGCACGCGCGCGGCCACGTGCGCCTCGGCGCTAATTTTCAAACATGGAAACCAGGGACAGGAGCCAGGGCCCCCTTTGCCGCAGGCCGGGGGATAGACGAACACTGCAACATGGCAGAGGAAACAGTTTCCTGTAGGAGAACTCACCAGCTGCCTGGACTTTGCTCTCTGAGAAGAAACTAGTCCATATGACAAGAAAAACATTCCACAGCGGCCTCTAGTGGACAAACACAGGTACCGCAGTTTAATATACTAAACATATATAAAAAAACATTCTTTTTTTTTTTTTTTTTCTTGACCACCATTAAAAATTATTACATTTTTTTTAGTAGTTACAGGCATGCACAGATATTAGCGGGAATACCGTTAGGTAACAGACAGAAAGACAAATTAGGCTTGGGGGTCCCCCAATAGAACCAAGTTCCTGGGGGCCCCCACTTACCTGTTCCCCGCCGCAGGACTTTGTTTGGTCCACAAAAGCCCAAACTTCACCTATCACGGCAGGCATTGTAATCAAACCTTCAGGGACCGGGTTCCCAAGGATTCCACTCCCCTGGACCTGTATAGCACCCTGCACAGAAAACATCTTGGTCGTGGGTATGACCAGAGCTCTGGATCCCAGGGTCCAGCTCTCCTAAGAGAAGCATTACAGGCAGAACCTTGCTCTTCTCTGCAAGGCCCGGGTACCGACCGTTTAGCTATGAAGCTTTTTTGGTCGGATCCGGAATAGCTTACTGAGGCCCAAAAGAACCTGTACGCAAGCTCAGTGAAAAACACATGTTTCTTCTTGGCCAACACCTTAGACACTGGCAAAAAACTGAGGTGCTCCCGGATGGGAGGGGCTTATATAGGGGAGGGTACTTCCGGTTTTGGAAGTTGCCAGTGCCAGCACCTGACGGTAACTATATAACCCATTAGTAATGACTATGTCGCTCTGTGTCCCGTGATGTACGAGAAAGAAAAGTAGAATGAAAGTTTTTAAAGAGTTATGTGAAAAGATAGTGGTGCTGCAGGTTGGTACAGCCCGGTTACATTGGGGGGGGGGGGGAATATCAGTAGAAGTAGAGGGAAAAAAGAAAAAGTTTTTTTTTTTTTTTTTTTGAGTATCAGTGTTGGAGGTAAAGCTCCTGGGTATACCAAGATGGCCGCTGCTTACCAGGCCGGATCTCCATTTCTTCCTCCCGGCTGCCGTTTAAGAGTGACCCAGTGGGGGCCACAGGCAATCGACTAGTGAGGGGGTGCAGTCCGGTGGTTATACCGGGCGAGTGTGTTCCACGGGGGCCGGGAGAAGGTGTTGAGGGCCGAGTAAAGGTGGACCAAGATGGCCGCTGTGGCCGGGGCTAAGCCGAAGCCACGGTCTGTCCTGACGGGCCAGGCAGCTGCTGGTGCTGCTTCGAGAGCTGGGGGGAGCTCCGAGAGCAGGGGCAACCAAGCGGGCCCGCTGGGTGACCAGGCTGCAGGAGGAGGGGATTTGTATATGGCGGAGCTAGGACGCAGCCGCGAACTTTCCTGCCGGCGTCTGCGGGTGACGAGAAGTGCCGAAAAGGCGGCAGGGGGCGGCTGGTGAGCTGGGCTGGGAGGGGGCCCCAGGTCTATGGGGAGCCCTAGGCCATGAGGGAAACGCTGGCTGAGGGGAGAGAAACAGTGCAGCCCTGGATGGCCCGGAGCTTCTGCACACACGTCCATTTCTGGCTCAGTACATCATAGGCAGTGTTGTCAGCACTGGGTTGGGGTTTACATATACTTTAAGGTTTTAGGAACGACGTGCCATTATGTCCAAAAATTAGGGAAATCTGGGAGTTATGAATGAATTCAGCAGTTTACCTAGAATTCCACTTTGAAGAGAAAGTCCAGCTGAAAATGCATATAAGCCACTTCAGCAAAAGCACATGCGAGTTGTTGCTTGCCTCCCAAGTAGTTCATCTAACTAACATCACATGGACCACAGAGGGTTCATAACTTCACTGGTAATTCTGAGTGTAAAGAGCTTCACAGCTAAATAACCAAACAGCAAGGAGGTTATTCTCGAAAGTCTACCTTATTCAAAAATACTGCAGTACAGAACTACACATTATTAATCCTTCCAAATCATATCTCTGGGTCTGTTCTGGAAACAAACCATCACCAAAGGAAACAAAGCGATTCCTACAACAACAAACAGGCCATTGTCTTGTTGGTGTGCATATGCCGTTTCATGTGCTGGGGTGGTTTAAACAAATGTACATATTTACATTAAGTAGAGATATTGGCTTGGATGTTCAATATTGAATATTTATAGTTCCACCATTATTGGCAAAAATGAAACCTGTCTTTCACACTCCAAACCACTGTGATTCTCCAGCAGAGAGTTATAAATAAATTATAGCAATAAAAATAAGAGACGGGATTAGTCTAAAAGTAGGACATTCTGCATCTGCTACAAAATGCAAATACAAAGATGTGATGTTCTCTGATTTTTGATAAGAAGCGCAATACTCAATTTTGTTTTAAAACATACATTTTGACTTGAATTTAAGCATATTGCAGGGCCATTGTAATTTGTCAGTCATTATGAGGATAGACTTGTTTATCCCAAGCATGTTTAAATTCAAATAATCTACAGATACTCACTACCTCTGCTGAAGGTCTGCATGATCCAAGCATGCAATAGTCAATAAATATAATACTTCTGTTTTTGTCTGTACCAGCAAGGGAGAATAATTCCCTCTATTTGTTTTGGTAGCCATTGTCACCGACATAAAAAGTGATAGGAAATTCAATATTTTAACTTCTTCCCACTATAGCCAAAAGACATCTACAGCATGGGATTCCAGTTCTGGGAGGGCATTCATGGGATGCCCTCCCAGAACCCCATCTCCCACACGCCCCCTGGGGCACGCATATAAGGAACCCTCTGTGATCACAGATCCCGATAAAAAGCCAATCACAACGGCCCTTTACAATGTGATCAGTTGTGTCCAGTCACAGCTGGTCACATGTAAACAAACTTGCTGGTTATCGGCAGTCCTTTCCTCACACGCTGTGTCCGTGTGAGGAAAGGAGAATCGATAACTGGCAAGGGTGTCACAGTATATTGTTTACACTGATAATCAGTGCCCTGATTATCAGTGCAGCCTCATCAGTGACCATCAGTGCCCCCTCCTCAATTTTCATACTACAGCATACAACCTGAAACCTGATTACTGAACCTCAACTGAACCACTGTTATGACTGTCACCAAACTCAGCTACCCTACTATTATTTTTCTGTACTAGTGGCACAAACTATGTGAATTCCCATTGAGCACCTCCAGGAAGCACAGGTCCTGTTCTGGAGCCGTTTAGCAAACAGGATCACTTTTGAACAGCCCTTTGCAGGAGCACTAGCCCAATACATTGGTTCTGTATATATACACACACACACATTCCCCCATGGAGGCAACGCGGCCAGGGGGTGAAACCACCATATATTTTTGTCTTAGCTCTGTTTTCCTCATTGTGGTCAAAATTACACTGAGCCAAATTATAATTGCAACACTTTTGTGTTTGTCCCTATTTATCATGAGCTGAACGCAAAGATCTACGTCTTTTTCTATGTACACAAAAGGCCTATTTCTCTCAAATATTGTTTTTTTTATTTTGGGTTTGAGCCCCCCTATTAGTGCAGCCTCATCAGCGCACATCAGTGAAGAAGAAAATTTACTTAGGCCCCTTTCACACTGGGGCGGGCATGTGCGGTGGCGGAATAGCGGCGAGATTTTTAGCGCAGATATACTGTCGTATTTACCGCGATATTCGGCCGCTAGCGGTGCGGTTTTAACCCCCGCTAGCGGCCGAAAAAGGGTTAATACCGCCAGCAAACCACGGCTACAGCCACAGTTTGCAGGCGGTATTACCGCGGTGTCCCATTGATTTCAATGGGATGGAGCGGTAAAGGAGCGGTATACACACCGCTCCTTCACCGCTCCAAAGATGTGGCTTGCAGGAGATTTTTTCTCTCCTGCCAGCGCATCGCCTCAGTGTGAAACCCCTCGGGGCTTTCACATTGAGAATGCTAAGGCAGGAGTATTTCAGGCGTTATTTATGTGCTATTTTTAGCGCTAAAATGCCTGAAATACGCCTCAGTGTGAAAGGGGCCTAATTTGCAAAATGTAATTTAAAAAAACTAAGAAAAAAAATAGGATTTTTATAACAGCTTACCTGTAAAATCCTTTTCTTGGAGTACATCACGGGACACAGAGCGACATAGTCATTACTAATGGGTTATATAGATACCGTCAGGTGCTGGCACTGGCAACTTCCAAAACCGGAAGTACCCTCCCCTATATAAGCCCCTCCCATCCGGGAGCACCTCAGTTTTGTAGCAAAGCAATAAGTGTCCCTAAAGAGGGGCGGGAGCTCTGTGTCCCGTGATGTACTCCAAGAAAAGGATTTTACAGGTAAGCTGTTATAAAAATCCTATTTTCTTTCTCGTACATCACGGGACACAGAGCGACATAGTCATTACTAATGGGATGTCCTAAAGCAATGCCCAACGAGGGGGGGGATACACCATACATAAGCTGAGCGCTATCAGACATGAGGATCTTTTGCGGCCTGCAACACACTGCGCCCAAAGGCGACATCCTCCTGACTTCTAACGTCCACCTGGTAGAACCTAGTAAACGTGTGTACCGAAGACCATGTTGCGGCCTTACAGATTTGAGCCAGGGAGGCCTGGTGATGCACTGCCCATGAAGTTCCAACTGCTCTCGTGGAGTGCGCCCTAACTTTGAACGGAGGCGGTCTACTTCTCAAGCTATAGGCTTGTATTATGACCTGTCGAATCCACTTGGCTAAAGTAGATTTTGACGCTGCCTGACCCTTTCTGGGGCCTTCCGGCAGAATATAGGTCCACAGGAGAGGTTCCGTCCAGGTCTACTAGCTTACAATCTCTGACAAGCCATAAGCTGGGTCAGTCTATCACTAGGGGTTACCCTAACAGAGTGCCATTGTGTGGCTCGAGCAATTGCTCCTGATTGACACACACCTTTACAGTATCGTTTGGTCTGCTATACCTGGACTTGCGTTCCCTACCTACCAGTAGCTTGTGCATAGTTTTTTATATATAATTTTTTACTCAAATCACGCATGACTGTTTACCACAAATGTGTTTATATAGTACTGGCACCCTGTGATACACGGATTGCCAGGTAGGAATACCTAGGCTGGTTTCACTACTTAACACGGCCTCTGATACTATGCTCCCGACGAAGCGTTTTGGAACGCGAAACTAGTCGAGCGAAAGCAAGATTTTTATCTTTGAATTTACTGGACCCATCAACAAGACCAGCCATCTCTCGTGCATACTGTCCAACTCCTCATTTGTGTTTGTTGGCTATACAATATTCTATCTTACTTTGTATATTTTACATGTGAATGCGATTTCTGGGAGATGTGTCGAGTCTTGTAAATGGGACCCTCTATCAATTATAGATAACTGTTATATAATGTCAGTGTCCTATATTAATGTACTTTCTACCTAAATTCAATTATATTTTTCTACCAACAATAAAACCCTTAGAATTTTTACAATATCTATCTGTGTGCCGTTTAAAGTCCACCTTTAGTTTAAATATACATCCTTGCACTGCCCATGAAGTTCCAACTGCTCTCGTGGAGTGCGCCCTAACTTTGAACGGAGGCGGTCTACTTCTCAAGCCATAGGCTTGTATTATGACCTGTCGAATCCACTTGGCTAAAGTAGATTTTGACGCTGCCTGACCCTTTCTGGGGCCTTCCGGCAGAATAAACAAAGTATCCGTTCTGCGAATCTGAGCAGTGGCTTTTAGATAAGCTTTAACTGCTCTTACTACATCCAAAGAATGCAATAACTTTTCCTCTACCGAAGTAGGTTTGGGGAAAAAAGAAGGAAGAACCACATCTTGGTTCAAATGAAAACTCGATACCACCTTAGGAAGAAAGGCTGGATGAGGACGTAACACTACTCTGTCCTTATGGATAACCAGATATGGCTCCTTACAGGACATAGCTGCTAATTCCGATACTCTTTTAGCCGAACAAATGGCTACTAGAAAAATCTATTTCCTGGTGAGAAGCACCAAGGAAATATGCTGTAGTGGTTCAAATGGTTGTTTCTGTAGAACCGACAAAACCAAGTTTAGATCCCATGGACATATGGGAATATTAACCGGAGGACTAATACGCATCACTCCTTGTATAAAGGCTTTGACTAGTGAATGCGAAGCCAAGGGCTTTTGAAAAAATATTAACAAGGCCGAAATCTGACCCTTGATAGTACTCAAGGCAAGCTTCCTATCTACAGCCCATTGTAGGAAGTCCAGAATCCTACCTATTACGTATTTATGTCGATGCCATTTCCTGGCCTCACACCAGGCGATGTACGCCTTCCAGATTCTATAGTAGATCTGCCTGGATACCGGTTTCCTGGCATTGATCATGGTAGACACCACAGCATTAGAGAGCCCTCTCTTTTTTAGAATGTGGGCTTCAATAGCCAGGCCGTCAAACCTAGGGCTGGTAAGGAAGGGTGGTATATCGGTCCCTGCGAAAGCAGGTCCGGACGATGTGGGAGGGTCCAAGGACTCCCCACAGACATTTTTACAATCTCCGCGTACCATGCTCTTCGGGGCCACGCTGGAGCCACCAGAATCACTGGTTTCTTTTCTACCCTGATTCTGCGGAGTAATCGAGGTAACAATTGTGGCGGTGGGAATGCATATATCAGCTTGAACTGATCCCAAGGGAACACTAGGGCATCCGAGCCGCAAGCTAGGGGATCCCTTGTCCAAGAGACAAACCTGTCCACTTTTGCGTTGAATCTGGATGCTAGCAGATCTACATCCGGTGTTCCCCACCGCTGACATATTGTCCGGAAAACCTCGGGATGAAGGGACCATTCCCCTGGGCATAATTGTTGGCGACTTAGAAAGTCCGCCTTCCAATTCTCCACCCCTGGAATGAATACCGCAGATATGGCTGGGACATATCTTTCTGCCCATCTCAGGATGTAATTTACCTCCCTTTGGGCTGCACGACTCCTGGTGCCCCCCTGACTATTGATATATGCCACTGCTGTGGCATTGTCTGACTGAACTCTGACAGGGGACCCTTGGAGTTTGGATGTCCATGCTACTAGGGCATACCGGGCTGCTCGTATCTCTAAGAGATTGATGGGCAGGGCCTTTTCTGTATCCGACCATCTGCCCTGGAGAGACCATTGCTCCAGTACTGCTCCCCAGCCTACAAGGCTGGCATCTGTAGTGACCACCTTCCAGGAAATCGGACTGAAGGATTTCCCTCTTTCCAGATTCTGGGGAACCAACCACCAGCGGAGGCTCCTGCGAACGGAAGGGGACAAGGACATTGGTAAGTCCAGAGCCTGAACTTTTTTGTTCCAGGCTGACAGTATGGCCCTTTGCAACTTCCTTGAATGGAATTGACCGTAGGGTACTGCTTCGAATGATGCCACCATCTTTCCCAGCAGCCTCATGCACAGGCGTATGGATGGCTGTCTTTTTGAGCCCACTAAGTGGATCAAATCTCTCAAAGACGACCCCTTTTCTTGAGGCAAGAAAATTTTTCTCTGGTCTGAATCCAGCCTTAGCCCCAAGTATTCCAGACTTTTGACTGGTTTTAGGGCTGACTTGTCTCGGTTGATAATCCAACCGTGATATTCCAGATACTTGATTGTCTCGTGAACAACCACTTCTAGTTTTTCCACTGAGTGGTCTATCAGCAACAAGTCGTCTAGATATGCCATTATCGTTACACCTCGTGTTCTTAGATTGGCCAATAATGGGGCCAAAATTTTTGTGAACACTCTTGGTGCTGTGGCCAGACCGAAGGGTAAGGCTCTGAACTGAAAATGGCGGCCTTCTACCGCAAAGCGTAGAAATTTTTGGTGGGCTGGAAAGATGGGAATGTGCAAATAAGCATCCTTGATGTCGATCGAGGCTAACCATTCCTCCCCTTGTAGGGCAGTGGCTACCGATCGGATCGACTCCATCCGGAAAGTCCTGATATGCAGGAATTTGTTTAGCCCTTTTAGATTTAGTATGGGCCTCACGTCCCCGTTTGGCTTCGGAACTGTAAAGAGGTTTGAGTAAAACCCGAACCCCCACTCTTCCAGGGGAACCTCTATAATTACTGCTTGAAGCAATAATTGTTCTAGTGCCAACAGGAGGGATCCTCTCTTCTGGGGATCCCTTGGCACGTTTGACCTTATAAAGCGGGAAGAAGGGGAGTTTTTTAACTCCAATTTGTATCCCAGATTTACTGCGGAGAGCACCCATCTGTCTCGGATCGTGTCCCGCCAGGTCTCTGTGAACAACTGAAGTCTTCCCCCCACCCGATTGGGTGGGGGCAACCCTTCATGCATTTGACTTTGGGGGAGGTTTTGTACCTCTCCTGCTCCAGGGCTTTTTGTTACCCTGCAACTGTCCCTGATTTCTACCTCCGGGATTTGACCGAGGAGGCCGTCGGAACTGTTTCACAGCCGATGTCCTAGGGACTGGAGAAGCCGGCCTTTTAAAAGAGGGACCTCTAACTCTATTTTTAACCGGCAAAAGTGTACTTTTACCGCTGGAAATTCTCTGGATATACTTGTCCAGGTCTTCCCCGAATAAGCGCTCCCCATGAAATGGGAAGCTGACCAGCAATTTTTTACAGGGAGCTTCAGCAGACCAGTTTTTGAGCCATAGAAGCCTGCGCATATGTACTACAGACAGCGTAAGGCGGGAGGCCTGATGGATTGAATCCTTTATAGCGTCCACCGCAAAGCATAAGGCTCTAGGTAGATCAGCTAGGGCAAGAGCCTGCTGATCCGGCAAGTCCCTTAAGACCTGTTTCAACTGATCCTTCACTGCTTGGCAGACCCCAATAGCTGCCACTGCTGGTTGTGTCACCAATCCTGCTGTAGAAAAAGCAGATTTTAATAAGGACTCCAATTTTTTATCTATTGGGTCCTTGAACATTTGGACATTTTCCACCGGACATGTCAGTGATTTATTCACACAAGAGATGGCTGCGTCCACTGTAGGGACCCTCCATTTTCTGATGAACTTATCCTCCATGGGATAGACCACCGGAAATCTCTTGGGGGGAGTAAATATTTTGTCAGGATGCTCCCAATCCTGGTAAATGAGCCCCTCCAGTAAAGGATGGATCGGAAAGGAACAAACAGTCTGGGGAGCTTTTAGCGACCCCAACGAGGAGACAGAAGTGGAGGATGGCTCCGCAAGTGGCATTTTAAATGCTGATCGGACCATATTAGTCAGGGACTGAACCCATAACCTTTCAGCATGTGATGCTGAGAACGGCTCTTCCACTGTTGATTCCTCTGCAACCGAATCGACCTCATCCTGATCCCCCTCAGGTAGGTCGACCTCTGTATGGGACTGTTGCTCTGTTAACAGGCACTCTGAGGGGGGAGACGGAGATCGAGCGCTTTTCTCCTGTGACAGGGAAGCAGCGATCAATGCTGACAATCTCTCTTCCAGCCCTCCCAGAGCTGAGGAAAAAACCTCCTCTGTTACATACACAGGAGCAGGTGAACTGAGGACAGCCACAGTACCAGGTACTCCTGAGGGTGCTCTACGGTCACTAACCTCTGATTCTTCAGGGGAGACTGGTGCAGCCAAAGTATGCCCAAGATCCTCAGAGCCCGATGGAGACCCCCTATTCCTCCTGGAATTTCTAGTCCCGGAGTTTTTAGACGGCATATTCCTAAGCCACAAAGCTGAGGTATTCCAGCCGAAATACACCAGTTACTGATAATAGTCTAGCATAAATGCTGCTATAAGAAACAGTTGGTGTCTACTAATGTGCCTTTCTAGGGGATGCCTGTATCAACCGCTTGCTGTATGCCTTTAAATGTTGCCAGCTCTGTCTCTGTACTTCATAGCCAGCTTACTACAATATTGTGGTTTTTTTAACCACTTAACGACCGCCCACCGCCGATTTACGTCGGCAGAATGGCACGGACAGGCAGAATCACGTAGATCTACGTGATCGCCTTTGTGCAGTTGGGGGGTCCATCCGGACCCCCCTTCACTGCAGTGAGCGGCCGTTAAGTGTTCGGGAGCGATCAGGCATGAGGGGGCGGCCGCTCGATTCCGCCCCCCCCCTCGCGATCGCTCCCGGCCAATGAAATTGCTTCCTCCGCCATGTGATGTAAACACAGGCTGGAGGAAGTGATGTCATCTCCCTCGCCGCGGTCTTTTCGTTCCCGGCGCCGAGGAGTGAAGACAGAGGTTAGTGCTCCAACAGTCCACTGACACGTAGGTACACATAGGCACACAAATCACCCCCCAGTCACCCCCAGATCACCCCCCAGGTCACCCCAAAGCCCCCAATCACAGTGTCACTGATTGCAGTGATCATTTATTTTACTGATCACTGCATTTAGTGTCATCTGTGATTGTAAAAAGTTGCAAGGCAGTTAGGATTAGGCCCCTTTAGGTCCAGGGTAGCCCCCTAACCCCCCCTAATAAAGGTTTAACCCCTTGATCACCCCCCAGGTAACCCTTTCACCCCCTAACTTCAGCGTCACTAAGCGATTGTTTTTCCGATCGCTGTATTCGTGTCGCTGGTGTTTTAGATAGGCAGTTATTTTTTTTTTAGGTTCGCCGCAGGTTTTTATTGGTGTCAGGTACCCCCATATTTAACCTAATAAAGGTTTTAACCCCCTGATTGCCCCTAGTTAACCCTTTCACCAGTGATCACCATATAAAGGTTACGGGTGACGCTGGTTGATTAGTTTGCTTTTTATAGCATCAGGGCACCCGCCGTATATAACCCAATAAAGGTTTAACCCCCCTGATCGCCCGGCGGGTGAGATCAATTAGGTTTTAGCGCCAGAGAGGGTCTGCGTCGCCCCAGGCAGTGTTAGGTTAGTGCCAGTAACGCTAACACCCACGCGCAAAGCATACACCCCCCTTAGTGGTATAGTATCTGATCAGATCTATACTAGCATCCCCAGCGGTTTAGGGTTCCCAAAAACGCAGTGTTAGCGGGATCAGCCCAGATACCTGCTAGTACCTGCGTTTAGCCCCTCCGCCCAGCCCAGCCCAGCCCACCCAAGTGCAGTATCGATCGATCACTGTCACTTACCAAACACAACACACATAACTGCAGCGTTCGCAGAGACAGGCCTGATCCCTGCGATCGCTAACAGTTTTTTTGTAGCGTTTGATATATTTGCTGACGACAGTCAGGTGCTTTTTTTCCTGTGAATCTTACTAGTGTACCCCTAAATTTAGAGCCCAAAATGGCAAGTCGAAGGTACACTAGTAAAGAGGCCTACGAGATTCTGAGCATGACAGATAGTGAAGAGGAGGTCACGTATCTGTCAGATTCAGGCTCAGAATATCTTCCCGTAGAAGACAGTGACGTCAGCGGCCCCACGTCAGATAGCTCTGACGACGAAGTTGAGGTCCCTGCTAAGGTCAGGCGTACCCGATCCCGATCTTCTGAGGTTGTTGAGGAGCAAGAACCGCAGGTCTCTCGTATCATGGAGCAGAGTAGTACTAGCGCCGCTATTCCTTCTGGTGAACTGGCAAGCACCAGCGGCCTAGTACAGCCTGGACGTACATCCAGCACTGCAGTAACACTTGGTGACGTGGCGAGTCCCATAAGTGCAGTTCAAGCTGGCGAGGTGGCAAGCACAAGTAGTGTCCCGCTGCCACCAAGAAGACAAAGGCAGGCCCGTCGTGCCCATACTGCCCTTCCTGCAGAATTCGCCTATCCTGATTGGGTCCCCACCACTTCTGCAGAACCCGTACTTCCCCCATTCACTGCCCAACCCGGTATTCAGGTGGAAACAGCTGATTTTATGCCAATCGATTTTTATTCGCTGTTTTTCACGGAAGATCTCTATAGATCTATTGTGGACCAGAGTAATTTATATGCTGGTCAATTTATCGCCGCTAACCCCCAGTTGCCTAAAATTGCCAGAAATTGGAAACCAATTACGGTTTCCGAATTTAAGACCTTTCTGGGCCTTTCCCTCAACATGGGCACACATAAATTTCCGTCATTGCGTGCTTATTGGTCCACACACCCAATTGACCACATGCCCGTGTTCTCTGCCTCCATGTCCAGGGCACGATACGAGCAGATCTTGCGGTTCATGCACTTCAACGACAATGAACTTTGTCGTCCACGTGGGGACCCTGAATACGACCGGCTCTATAAAATTCGGCCCCTCATAAACCACTTCAACGAACGTTTTGCAGCCTTGTTTACTCCCGATCAAGTTGTCTGCGTTGATGAGTCCCTGATTAAATTTTCTGGCCGCTTGGCTTTCAAGCAGTACCTTCCCAGCAAGCGTGCCAGATACGGGGTCAAGCTCTACAAGTTCTGTGACAGGGCAACAGGCTATGTAGTGAACTTTACGGTTTATGAGGGAAAAGACAGTCAGATTGAGTCGGTCAACTGCCCGGATTACATAGGGAGCGCTGGCAAGATAGTGTGGAACTTGGTGTCACCCTTATTCGGAAAGGGGTACCACTTGTATGTGGACAATTATTACACGAGCGTGCCACTGTTTAGTCACTTGTTTGATCATAAGATTGGAGCATGTGGCACCGTGCGACCTAATCGCCGGGGCTTTCCCCAGCGGCTTGTAGATGCCCGTCTTAGGCTGGGGGAGAGAGCCTGCTTGAAGTGTAATAACTTGCTCGCTATGAAGTGGAGGGACAATAAGAATGTTTTCCTTCTTACCTCCCTTCATGCAGACACGACAGTCCAAATTCGTACGGCGACTGGTGTTGTGGAGAAACCCCTCTGTGTCCACGAATATAACCAAAATATGGGAGGGGTGGACCTCAACGACCAGTTGATGGCGCCGTATCTAATTGACCGTAAGGCGAGACGCTGGTACAAAAAAGTGTCTCTATCATTATTCCAATTGGCTTTGCTGAACGCTCATGTGCTATATAGAGCTTCAGGCGGGACGTTATCTCTTCTAAAATTCCAGAATGAGATAGTCACAGAACTCCTGTATCCAGGCGGTTCTGCACCTCACCATCCCCAACCAAATGCAGTAAGCCGGCTGCATGAGAGGCATTATTCGTATGTCCTCCCGAGTACCCCTACCCAAAGCCACCCCCAAAAAAGATGTCGTGTCTGTAGCAAGCGCGGATTTAGGCGTGACACCCGTAGTTTTTGTCCACTCTGTCCTGACAAGCCTGGTCTTTGCCAAGGTGAATGTTTTGAACGCTACCACTCAAAAGTGAAGTTTTAGCGTAGGGTACAGCATTTCACAGACTAGGACACACTTACACAGGGTCTCCCAAGATGCCATTACATTTTGAGAGACCCGAACCATTACAGTTGTAAAGTTACAAAAAAAAGTGTAAAAAAGAAAAAAAAAACGTAAAAAACAAAACACAAAAAAAATATAAAATAAAAAAACCAAAAATAGTTGTCGTTTTATTGTTCTCTCTCTCTCTATTTTCTCTCTATTGTTCTGCTCTTTTTTTACTGTATTCTATTCTGCAATGTTTTATCATGCTTGCTTTTCAGGTATGTAATTTTTTGTTTTCAGGTGCGCCATTCAACTGCAGCGCGGAATTATTTATCTTGACAGCAACAGCGTTTGCTCCCACGATACATAAAGCCGTGACTCCAGTGCTGTAGGAGGTGATTTCACCACCACAGTTAAAAAAAAGAGCATATATGCCGAAGCATGGGGGCAGCAGGGGCGGAGGAGCGATTTTGCTCCTAATGCCGCGTACATACGGTCGAAATTCCGACCGTGTGTACGCGGCATAACTTTTTTGCGGGAGGATGCCCCCATGCTTCGGCATATATATATTTTAGGCACAGGTTGCGTTAAAACATTTTTTTATTTTTTACTAGGTTTTGTTTTGGTATTTGCTTTGCAGGTATGGCATGGTAAGGTCTTACTGTTGTACTGTAATGTTACTTTGTTTTAATGTTAACCACCATTTGCTTAGCAGGTACGTCATTCAGTTGCAGCGCGGATCTATTTATCTTGACAGCAACAGCGTTTGCTCCCACGATACATAAAGCCGTGACTCCAACGCTGTAGGAGGTGATTTCACCACCACAGTTAAAAAAAAGAGCATATATGCCGAAGCATGGGGGCAGCAGGGGCGGAGGAGCGATTTTGCTCCTAATGCCGCGTACATACGGTCGAAATTCCGACCGTGTGTACGCGGCATAACTTTTTTGCGGGAGGATGCCCCCATGCTTCGGCATATATATATTTTAGGCACAGGTTGCGTTAAAACATTTTTTTATTTTTTACTAGGTTTTGTTTTGGTATTTGCTTTGCAGGTATGGCATGGTAAGGTCTTACTGTTGTACTGTAATGTTACTTTGTTTTAATGTTAACCACCATTTGCTTAGCAGGTACGTCATTCAGTTGCAGCGCGGATCTATTTATCTTGACAGCAACAGCGTTTGCTCCCACGATACATAAAGCCGTGACTCCAACGCTGTAGGAGGTGATTTCACCACCACAGTTAAAAAAAAGAGCATATATGCCGAAGCATGGGGGCAGCAGGGGCGGAGGAGCGATTTTGCTCCTAATGCCGCGTACATACGGTCGAAATTCCGACCGTGTGTACGCGGCATAACTTTTTTGCGGGAGGATGCCCCCATGCTTCGGCATATATATATTTTAGGCACAGGTTGCGTTAAAACATTTTTTTATTTTTTACTAGGTTTTGTTTTGGTATTTGCTTTGCAGGTATGGCATGGTAAGGTCTTACTGTTGTACTGTAATGTTACTTTGTTTTAATGTTAACCACCATTTGCTTAGCAGGTACGCCATTCAGTTGCAGCGCGGATCTATTTATCTTGACAGCAACAGCGTTTGCTCCCACGATACATAAAGCCGTGACTCCAACGCTGTAGGAGGTGATTTCACCACCACAGTTAAAAAAAAGAGCATATATGCCGAAGCATGGGGGCAGCAGGGGCGGAGGAGCGATTTTGCTCCTAATGCCGCGTATATACGGTCGAAATTCCAACGGAGGCTTATCCGTGGAAAAGTCCGACCGTGTGTACGCGGCATAACCTTTTATGCCGCGTACATACGGTCGAAATTCCGACGAAGGCTTGACCGTGTGTACGCGGCATAACTTTTTTGCGGGAGGATGCCCCCATGCTTCGGCATATATGCCCATCATTAGAAGTGGGTGGATGAAGGGAGGTATTCTAATGGTGGGCATACCCACCAATCAATCTCTTTTTTTCGTTCAGCCAATAGGCTGTATGAAAAAAAAGATTACAATACATGTCCAACAAGGACCAGCAACGTACTGGTATGTTGCTGGACTTTGAATGTTTATACCAGAATGATGCCTGCGGGTTTAGGTATCATCTTGGTATCATTCTTTTCAGCCAGCAGCCGGCTTTCATGTAAAAGCAATTCTAGCAGATAATTAGCCTCTAGACTGCTTTTACAAGCAGTGGGAGGGAATGTCCCCCCCCGGATATAAAAAGCGCCATTGGGAAATTGGGAAAGCATTTTATCACACCGATCTTGGTGTGGTCAGATGCTTTGAGGGCAGAGGAAAGATCTAGGGTCTAACCCCCCAATTTTTTTCAAAAAAAGAGTACCTGTCACTACCTATTGCTATCATAGGGGATATTTACATTCCCTGAGATAACGATAAAAATGGTAAAAAAATAAAATATGGAAGGCACAGTTTAAAAAAAAAATAAAAAAGCCAAATAAATAATAAAAAAAAAAAAAAAAAATAGGATTTTTATAACAGCTTACCTGTAAAATCCTTTTCTTGGAGTACATCACGGGACACAGAGCGACATAGTCATTACTAATGGGTTATATAGTTACCGTCAGGTGCTGGCACTGGCAACTTCCAAAACCGGAAGTACCCTCCCCTATATAAGCCCCTCCCATCCGGGAGCACCTCAGTTTTGTAGCAAAGCAATAAGTGTCCCCAAAGAGGGGCGGGAGCTCTGTGTCCCGTGATGTACTCCAAGAAAAGGATTTTACAGGTAAGCTGTTATAAAAATCCTATTTTCTTTCTCGTACATCACGGGACACAGAGCGACATAGTCATTACTAATGGGATGTCCTAAAGCAATGCCAAATGAGGGGGGGGATACACCATATATAAGCTGAGCGCTATCAGACATGAGGATCTTTTGCGGCCTGCAACACACTGCGCCCAAAGGCGACATCCTCCTGACTTCTAACGTCCACCTGGTAGAACCTAGTAAACGTGTGTACTGAAGACCATGTTGCGGCCTTACAGACTTGAGCCAGGGAGGCCTGGTGATGCACTGCCCATGAAGTTCCAACTGCTCTCGTGGAGTGCGCCCTAACTTTGAACGGAGGCGGTCTACTTCTCAAGCTATAGGCTTGTATTATGACCTGTCGAATCCACTTGGCTAAAGTAGATTTTGACGCTGCCTGACCCTTTCTGGGGCCTTCCGGCAGAATAAACAAAGTATCCGTTCTGCGAATCTGAGCAGTGGCTTTTAGATAAGCTTTAACTGCTCTTACTACATCCAAAGAATGCAATAACTTTTCCTCTACCGAAGTAGGCTTGGGGAAAAAAGAAGGAAGAACCACATCTTGGTTCAAATGAAAACTCGATACCACCTTAGGAAGAAAGGCTGGATGAGGACGTAACACTACTCTGTCCTTATGGATAACCAGATATGGCTCCTTACAGGACATAGCTGCTAATTCCGATACTCTTTTAGCCGAACAAATGGCTACTAGAAAAAACAATTTCCTGGTGAGAAGCACTAAGGAAATATGCTGTAATGGTTCAAATGGTTGTTTCTGTAGAACCGACAGAACCAAGTTTAGATCCCATGGACATATGGGAATATTAACCGGAGGACTAATACGCATCACTCCTTGTATAAAGGCTTTGACTAGTGAATGCGAAGCCAAGGGCCTTTGAAAAAATATTGACAAGGCCGAAATTTGACCTTTGATAGTACTCAAGGCAAGCTTCCTATCTACAGCCCATTGTAGGAAGTCCAGAATTCTACCTATTACGTATTTACGTGGATGCCATTTCCTGGCCTCACACCAGGCGATGTACGCCTTCCAGATTCTATAGTAGATCTGCCTGGATACCGGTTTCCTGGCATTGATCATGGTAGACACCACAGCATTAGAGAGCCCTCTCCTTTTTAGAATGTGGGCTTCAATAGCCAGGCCGTCAAACCTAGGGCTGGTAAGGAAGGGTGGTATATCGGTCCCTGCGAAAGCAGGTCCGGACGATGTGGGAGGGTCCAAGGACTCCCCACAGACATTTTTACAATCTCCGCGTACCATGCTCTTCGGGGCCACGCTGGAGCCACCAGAATCACTGGTTTCTTTTCTACCCTGATTCTGCGGAGTAATCGAGGTAACAATTGTGGCGGTGGGAATGCATATATCAGCTTGAACTGATCCCAAGGGAACACTAGGGCATCCGAGCCGCACGCTAGGGGATCCCTTGTCCAAGAGACAAACCTGTCCACTTTCGTGTTGAACCTGGATGCTAGCAGATCTACATCCGGTGTTCCCCACCGCTGACATATTGTCCGGAAAACCTCGGGATGAAGGGACCATTCCCCTGGGCATAATTGTTGGCGACTTAGAAAGTCCGCCTTCCAATTCTCCACCCCTGGAATGAATACCGCAGATATGGCTGGGACATATCTTTCTGCCCATCTCAGGATGTAATTTACTTCCCTTTGGGCTGCACGACTCCTGGTGCCCCCCTGACGATTGATATATGCCACTGCTGTGGCATTGTCTGACTGAATTCTGACAGGGGACCCTTGGAGTTTGGATGTCCATGCTACTAGGGCATACCGGGCTGCTCGTATCTCTAAGAGATTGATGGGCAGGGCCTTTTCCGCATCCGACCATCTGCCCTGGAGAGACCATTGCTCCAGTACTGCTCCCCAGCCTAAAAGGCTGGCATCTGTAGTGACCACCTTCCAAGAAATCGGACTGAAGGATTTCCCTCTTTCCAGATTCCGGGGAACCAACCACCAACGGAGGCTTCTGCTAACGGAAGGGGACAAGGACATTGGTACGTCCAGAGCCTGAACTTTTTTGTTCCAGGCTGACAGTATGGCCCTTTGCAACTTCCTTGAATGGAATTGACCGTAGGGTACTGCTTCGAATGATGCCACCATTTTTCCCAGCAGCCTCATGCACAGGCGTATGGATGGCTGTCTTTTTGAACCCACTAAGTGGATCAAATCTCTCAAAGACGACCCCTTTTCTCGAGACAAGAAAATTTTTCTCTGGTCTGAATCCAGCCTTAGCCCCAAGTATTCCAGACTTTTGACTGGTTTTAGGGCTGACTTGTCTCGGTTGATAATCCAACCGTGATATTTCAGATACTTGATTGTCTCGTGAACAACCACTTCTAGTTTTTCCACTGAGTGGTCTATCAGCAACAAGTCGTCTAGATATGCCATTATCGTTACACCTCGTGTTCTTAGATTGGCCAATAATGGGGCCAGAATTTTTGTGAACACTCTTGGTGCTGTGGCCAGACCGAAGGGTAAGGCTCTGAACTGAAAATGGCGCCCTTCTACTGCAAAGCGTAGAAATTTTTGGTGGACTGGAAAGATGGGAATGTGCAAATAAGCATCTTTGATGTCGATCGTGGCTAACCAATCCTCCCCTTGTAGGGCAGTGGCCACCGATCGGATCGGCTCCATCGGAAAGTCCTGATATACAGGAATTTGTATAGCCCTTTTTGAATTAATATGGGCCTCCCGTCCGCGTTTGCTTCGGGACTGTAAAGAGGTTTGAGTAAAACCCGAACCCTCATTCTTCCAGGGGAACTTCCATAATTACTCCTTGGAGCAATAGTTGTTCTAGTGCCAACAGGAGGGACTCTCTCTTCCGGGGATCCCTTGGCACGTTTGACCTTAAAAATGGGAAGGAGGAGAGTCTTTTAACTCCAAACTGTATCCCAAACCTACTGCGGAGAGCACCTATCTGTCTTGATCGTGTCCCGCCAGGTCTCTTTGCGAACAACTGGAGTCCTCCCCCCACCCGACTGAGTGGGGGCTTCAATGAATTTAACTTTGGGGGAGGTTTTGTACCACCCCTGACCCAGGGTTTCTCATTACCCTGCTACTGTCCCTGTTTTTTACCCCCGGGATTTGACCGAGGAGGCCGTCGGAACTGTTACACAGCCGATGCCCCAGGGACTGGAGAAGCAGGCCCCTTAAAGAGGAACCTCTAACTCTGCTTTTAACCGGCAAGAGCGTATTTTTACCGCTGGAAATTTTCTGGATATATTTGTCCAGGTTTTCCCTGAATAAGCGTTCACCATGAAATGGGACGCTAACCAGCCATTCTTTACAGGGAGCTTCAGCAGACCAGTTTCTGAGCCATAGGAGCCTACGCATATGTCTATAGACAGCGTAAGGCGGGAGGCCTGATGGACTGAATCCTCTATGGCGTCAACCGCAAAGCCTAAGGCTCTAGGTAGATCAGCTAGGGCAAAGCCTGCTGATCTGTCAAGTCCCTCAAGACCTGTTTCAACTGATCCTTCACTGCTTAGCAGACCCCAATAGCTGCTACTGCTGGTTGTATCACCAAGCAGATTTTCATAAGGACTCCAATCTTTTATCTATTGGGTTCTTGAACATTTGGACATTATCCACTGGACATGTCAGTGATTTATACATACAAGAGATGGCTGTGTCCACTGTAGGGACCTTCCATTTTTTTTTTTTTTTTTGATGAACTTATCCTCCATGGGATAGACCACCGGAAATCTCTTGGGGGAATAAATATTTTCTCAGGACGTTCCCAATCCTGGTAAATGAGCCCTTTCAGTAAAGGGTGAAGTGGAAAAGAACAAACAGTCTGGGGGCTTCTAGCGACCCCAACGAGGATACAGTAGTGGTTGATGGTTCCGCAAGGTGCATTTTTAAATGCTGATCGGACCATGTTAGTCAGAGACTGAACCCATAATCTTTCAGCTTGAGATGCTGAGAAAAGGTTCCCCCACTGTTGATTCCTCTATAACAGAATCAACCTTATCCTGATCCCCTTCAGGCAGGTCGATCCCTGTATGGGACTGTTGCTCTGCTAACAGGCACTCTGAAGGAGGAGACGGAGATCGGGCGTGCTTTCCCTGACAGGGAGGCAGCGATAAATTTTGACAATCTCTCTCTAATCCTCCCAGAGCTGAGGAAAAAACCTCCTCTGTTACATACACAGGAGCAGGTGACTGAGGACAGCCACAGTACCAAGTACCCCTGCGGGGTCTCTACGGTCACTTACCTCTGAACTTCAGGGGAGACTGGTGCAGCAGGAGTATGCCCAAGATCCTCAGAGCCCGATGAGACCCTCTTCGCTTCCTGGAAGATTCAGTTCCGGAGCTACTGGACGGCATATTCCTAAGCCTAAAGCTGAGGTATTCCAGCCGTAATACACCACTTTTACTGAGAATAGTCTAGCACAATTGCTGCTATATCACAGTTGGTGTCTACTAATGTGCCTTTCTAGGGGATGCCTGTATCAACCGCTTGCTGTATGCCTTTAAATGTTGCCAGCTCTGTCTCTGTACTTCATAGCCAGCTTACTGCAATAATGTGGCTTTTTAAAAACCTGCTGGGACGCCCGCACATGCGCAGAAGCGCTGCGGCGCGCACAGAGCGTCATCCCCAGGCCCCGCCCCTTTTCCCGGCCACCTCTATATATAGAGGCGCGTGCACGCGCACGCGCGCGGCCACGTGCGCCTCGGCGCTAATTTTCAAACATGGAAACCAGGGACAGGAGCCAGGGCCCCCTTTGCCGCAGGCCGGGGGATAGACGAACACTGCAACATGGCAGAGGAAACAGTTTCCTGTAGGAAAACTCACCAGCTGCCTGGACTTTGCTCTCTGAGAAGAAACTAGTCCATATGACAAGAAAAACATTCCACAGCGGCCTCTAGTGGACAAACACAGGTACCGCAGTTTAATATACTAAACATATATAAAAAAACATTCTTTTTTTTTTTTTCTTGACCACCATTAAAAATTATTACATTTTTTTTTTTTTTAGTAGTTACAGGCATGCACAGATATTAGCGGGAATACCGTTAGGTAACAGACAGAAAGACAAATTAGGCTTGGGGGTCCCCCAATAGAACCAAGTTCCTGGGGGCCCCCACTTACCTGTTCCCCGCCGCAGGACTTTGTTTGGTCCACAAAAGCCCAAACTTCACCTATCACGGCAGGCATTGTAATCAAACCTTCAGGGACCGGGTTCCCAAGGATTCCACTCCCCTGGACCTGTATAGCACCCTGCACAGAAAACATCTTGGTCGTGGGTATGACCAGAGCTCTGGATCCCAGGGTCCAGCTCTCCTAAGAGAAGCATTACAGGCAGAACCTTGCTCTTCTCTGCAAGGCCCGGGTACCGACCGTTTAGCTATGAAGCTTTTTTGGTCGGATCCGGAATAGCTTACTGAGGCCCAAAAGAACCTGTACGCAAGCTCAGTGAAAAACACATGTTTCTTCTTGGCCAACACCTTAGACACTGGCAAAAAACTGAGGTGCTCCCGGATGGGAGGGGCTTATATAGGGGAGGGTACTTCCGGTTTTGGAAGTTGCCAGTGCCAGCACCTGACGGTAACTATATAACCCATTAGTAATGACTATGTCGCTCTGTGTCCCGTGATGTACGAGAAAGAAAGCACCGCTGTCCCCCCCTGCTATTGCGCAAAGGCGAACGCACGCGTCGGTCTAGCGTCATATGTAAACAGCAATTGCATCATGCATGTGAGGTATCACCGCAAAGGTCAGATCGAGGGCAGTCATTTTAGCAGTAGACCTCCTCTGTAAATCTAACGTGGTAAAATGTAAAGGCTTTTAAATGCTTTTAAAAATGAATGTAGTTTTGTCGCCGCTGCGCGTTTGTGCGCAATTTTAAAGCATGTCGTGTTTGGTATCCATGTACTCGGCCTATGATCATCTTTTTTATTTCATCAAACATTTGGGCAATATAGTGTTTTTTAGTGCATTAAAAATAAAAAAAGTGTGTTTTTCCCCCAAAAAATGCGTTTGAAAAATCGCTGCGCAAATACTGTGTGGAAAAAAAAAATGCAACACCCACTATTTTAATCTGTAGGGCCTTTGCTTTAAAAAAATATATAATGTTTGGGGGTTCAACATAATTTTCTTGCAAAAAAAAATGTTCTTTCATGTAAACAAAAAGTGTCAGAAAGGGCTTTGTCTTCAAGTGGTTAGAAGAGTGGATGATGTGTGACATAAGCTTCCTAATGTTGTGCATAAAATGCCAGGACAGTTCAAAACCCCCCCCAAATGACCCCATTTTGTAAAGTAGACACCTCAAGCTATTTGCTGAGAGGCATGTTGAGCCCATTGAATATTTTTTTTTTTTGTCCCAAGTGATTGAATAATGACCAAAAAAAAAAAATGTACAAAAAGTTGTCACTAAATTATATATTGCTCAAACATGCCATGGGCATATGTGGAATTACACCCCAAAATACATTCTGTTGCTTCTCCTGAGTACGGGGATACCACATGTGTGGGACTTTTTGGGAGCCTAGTCGCGTACGGGACCCCAAAAACCAAGCACCGCCTTCAGGATTTCTATGGGTGTAAATTTTTGATTTCACTCCTCACTGCCTATCACAGTTTCGGAGGCCATGGAATGCCCAGATGGCACAAAACCCCCCCAAATGACCCCATTTTGGAAAGTAGACACCCCAAGCTATTTGCTGAGAGGTATGTTGAGTATTTTGCAGATCTCGCTTTTTGTCACAAAGTTTTGAAAATGTAAAAAAAGAAAAAAAAAAAGAAAAAAAAATGTCTTTCTTAATTTTCAAAAACAAATGAGAGCTGTAAAATACTCACCATGCCTCTCAGCAAATAGCTTGGGGTGTCTACTTTCCAAAATGGGGTCATTTGGGGGGGTTTGTGCCATCTTGGCATTTTATGGCCTTCAAAACTGTGATAGGTAGTGAGGAGTGAAATCAAAAATTTATGCCCTTAGAAACCTTGAAGGCGGTGCTTGGTTTTTGGGGCCCTGTACGCGGCTAGGCTCCCAAAAAGTCCCACACATGTGGTATCCCCGTACTCAGGAAAAGCAGCAGAATGTATTTTGGGGTGCAATTCCACATATAACCATGGCATGTGTGAGCAATATATCATTTAGTGACAACTTTTTGTACATTTTTTCTTTTTTTCTTTTTGTCATTATTCAATCATTTGGGACAAAAAAAAAATATTCAATGGGGTCAACATGCCTCTCAGCAAATAGCTTGGGGTGTCTACTTTCCAAAATGGGGTCATTTGGGGGGGTTTGTGCCATCTTGGCATTTTATGGCCTTCAAAACTGTGATAGGTAGTGAGGAGTGAAATCAAAAATTTATGCCCTTAGAAACCTTGAAGGCGGTGCTTGGTTTTTGGGGTCCCGTACGCGGCTAGGCTCCCAAAAAGTCCCACACATGTGGTATCCCCGTACTCAGGAGAAGCAGCAGAATGTATTTTGGGGTGTAATTTCACATATGCCCATGGCATGTGTGAGCAATATATCATTTAGTGACAACTTTGTGAAAAAAAAAAAAGTTTGTCATATTCCCGCAACTTGTGGCAAAATATAAAATATTCCATGGACTGAACATGCCTCTCAGTAAATAGCTTGGGGTGTCTACTTTCCAAAATGGGGTCATTTGGGGGGGGTTTGTGCTATTTTGGCATTTTATGGCCTTCGAAACTGTGATAGGTAGTGAGGAGTGAAATCAAAAATTTGCGCCCTTAGAAATCCTGAAGGCGGTGCTTGGTTTCCGGGGTCCCGTACGTGGCTAGGCTCCTAAAAAGTCCCACACATGTGGTATCCCCGTACTCAGGAGAAGCAGCAGAATGTATTTTGGGGTGCAATTCCACATATAACCATGGCATGTGTGAGCAATATATCATTTAGTGACAACTTTTTGTAATTTTTTTTTTTTTGTCATTATTCAATCACTTGGGACGAAAAAAAAAAATATTCAATGGGCTCAACATGCCTCTCAGCAATTTCCTTGGGGTGTCTACTTTCCAAAATGGGGTCATTTGGGGGGGTTTTGTACTGCCCTGCCATTTTAGCACCTCAAGAAATGAGATAGGCAGTCATAAATTTAAAGCTGTGTAAATTTCAGAAAACGTACCCTAGTTTGTAAACGCTATAACTTTTGCGCAAACCAATAAATATACGCTTATTGACATTTTTTTTACTAAAGACATGTGGCTGAATACATTTTGGCCTAAATGTATGACTAAAATTGAGTTTATTCGATTTTTCTTATAACAAAAAGTAGAAAATATCATTTTTTTTCAAAATTTTCGGTCTTTTTCTGTTTATATCGCAAAAAATAAAAATCGCAGAGGCAATCAAATACCATTAAAAGAAAGCTCTATTTGTGGGAAGAAAAGGACGCAAATTTCATTTGGGTACAACATTGCATGTCCGCACAATTTACAGTTAAAGCAGCGCAGTGCCGAATCCCAAAAACAGGCTTGGTCCTAATGGCCCGAAATGGTCCGGGGCTTAAGTGGTTAAACTGCTGGGACGCCCGCACATGCGCAGAAGCGCTGCGGCGCGCACAGAGCGTCATCCCCCAGGCTCCGCCCCCTTTCCCGGCTCACCTCTATATATAGAGGCGCGTGCACGCGCGCGGCCACGTGCGCCTTCGGCGCTAATTTCAAAAAATGGAAACAAGGGACAGGAGCCAGGGCCCCTCTTTGCCGCAGGCCGGGGGATGGACGAGCACTGCAACATGGCAGAGGAAGCAGTTTCCTATAAGAGAACTCACCATCTGCCTGGACTTTGCTCTGCTGAGAAGAAACTAGTCCACATGACAAGAAAACATTCCACAGCGGCCTCTAGTGGACAAACACAGGTACCGCAGTCTAATATATTAAATATATATATATATAAAAAAAAATTTTTTTTTTTTTTTCTTGACCACCATTAAAAATTATTACATTTTTTTTAGTAGTTACAGGCATGCACAGAATTTTGCGGGAATACCATTAGGTAACAGACAGAAAGACAAATTAGGCTTGGGGGTCCCCCAATAGAACCAAGTTCCTGGGGGCCCCCACTTACCTGTTCCCCGCCGCAGGACTTTGTTTGGTCCACAAAAGCCCAAACTTCACCTATCACGGCAGGCATTGTAATCAAACCTTCAGGGACCGGGTTCCCAAGGATTCCACTCCCCTGGACCTGTATAGCACCCTGCACAGAAAACATCTTGGTCGTGGGTATGACCAGAGCTCTGGATCCCAGGGTCCAGCTCTCCTAAGAGAAGCATTACAGGCAAAACCTTGCTCTTCTCTGCAAGGCCCGGGTACCGACCGTTTAGCTATGAAGCTTTTTTGGTCGGATCCGGAATAGCTTACTGAGGCCCAAAAGAACCTGTACGCAAGCTCAGTGAAAAACACATGTTTCTTCTTGGCCAACACCTTAGACACTGGCAAAAAACTGAGGTGCTCCCGGATGGGAGGGGCTTATATAGGGGAGGGTACTTCCGGTTTTGGAAGTTGCCAGTGCCAGCACCTGACGGTATCTATATAACCCATTAGTAATGACTATGTCGCTCTGTGTCCCGTGATGTACGAGAAAAAAATTGGGGTTTTTTTTCAACAATTTGGTCTTTTTTTGTATGTCTAGTATAAAAAACCCAGTGGTGATTAAATACCACTAAAAGAAAGCTCTATCGGTCTAAAAAAAACCCATTTAATTTGAGTAGTGTTGCATGACCGCACAGTTGTCATTCAAAGTGTGACAGCACTGAAAGCTGAAAATTGGCCTGGGCAGGAAGCGTGAATGTACCCAGTATTGAAGTGGTTACAGCTGTTACCAGAGAAGGATGTGAGGGTCAATTTTTCAACTGGGACACCTGTATCAATGACATCTGTCTAAATCTGGGGTGCTCAACCAGTGGCCTGTGGTGCCTTCTGATGGCCCGCAACCCCAAACCAGGGAAGCACATGCCCATGCTCTGGGATAGCGGATCAGCAAGCCCAGATCGCCAACCCGTCATCCCAGAGCATCAGAGTGCATGGAGTCAGTGCCAGCAGCGGAGGAAGCAGATGGCCACAGAGGCAAGCAGATGGTTCCTCTGTAGCAGCCTTGAGAGCAATACCAGCAGAAGCTGGAAGAGGAAAAAGGTCAGTCTATTAACCATCACTTTTGCAATTGGCAGATCAGCACTAATAAAAAAGATTAAATTAGGCTGCTTTCACACTAATCCACAGGTTCAGCACAGTGCACCCGCAGCTTTCCTGTAAGTTAGCTGCACTGAGCCATAGACTTGTATTATATCCTGGGGGTTTAGTGTGCTTCCTGAAAGCGCACCACACCTGCAAGATGTAATAGAAGTCTATGGCTCAGTGCAGCTAACCCACACAGGGAAGCTGCAGGTACACTGCGCTTCACCCAAAGTGCGTGAAAACCGCAGTGCAGGGGAGCTTATCCGCAGGTGTGCGCTCACGCCATCACCTCAAATGCTGATCAGGCATACAGAGATGACAAGAGCACACACCTGCTAAACCGATAATGTGTTCGCAGAGAGGCCTCACTCCGTAAACACCCTTCTCCAAATCAGGAAGTTTATCTCAACCAGCCTCAGACTGCCCCAGTCCGCTCTTTAGAGCGGGTTGCGGAAGTACTAACACTGGGTGACACTATGACAATACATATTAAATACATCATCATAAAATTCTCCACAACAATCCACACTGGCGTGGCGTTCACTGCAGTGCGGCGTTCTGAAGAGTTGATTTTTCTGCCTGTGGGGGAGAAATCCTAGCCAGAAGGATCTCTGGGACCACGGCGATGAAACCGAGGCTTGGTTCAGGCCGATGGTGAGGGCTGGAATGCGGCGCCGGGCATGATGACGTCATTGATGGGTTGCAAAGGCATTTCAGGAGCATGCGCACTGGTAGATGGAACTCAGGGCGCGCTCCTTGCCTTACTTCCTTAAAGAGGAAGTAAACCCTCCGAAAAAAATAACCCTGCAAGACAAAGGCATAGCATACTAGCTGATTATGTATTACTTACCTCAGATCGAAGCCACCGCAGTGGTTCACGTCTCCCCCTCCGGCCGCTGACATGTTGTCCCGGAGTGACTTCGGGGTATCGCGGCTCCGACGCTGTGATTGACCAGAGTAGCGATGACGTCACTCCTGCGCATGCGCGCGGGAACGGCACAGTACAACTGAAGCAACGCATGTGCCGCATGACGTCGGCACATGCAAATACAGGGATATCTCCTAAACCGTGCAGGTTTAGGAGATATCCAGTGCAGCTACAGGTAAGCCTAATTATAGGCTTGCCTGTAGTTTAAATTGGTTGTAAAGGGTTTTCAACCACTTTAACCTCCATGTAAGTGGATAATGCACTTGTCTCATTAAAATGTTTACAGTTCTAACCTAGAGGCACCTGTGTTTCTCTTCTCATTTGCATATCTGGAGTCTGCTTTCAACTCACCCTTTAAAGGCTGCCAAGGTTGTTTTGGACTGCTAAAGTAATCTATACAGGTCTCCCCTCTTCATCTCTCCCCCTCCACATATACTGTGTAATCCACTTCAAGGACTTATTGATGGACTAATGTATTAAATCTCATACTATTTAGCAGCGCCACTACCCATTTTTTTTTGCATTATTTTTATTTAACATTGGATGCCTGGAGCAGACTTCCAGCAGACATAGTGACGGGTTAAAAAAAAAAAAAAAGCAGCATACATTTTTAAAAGCAGATGTGAAAGGGGTCTAAAAGGCAGGCATAAAATAAAATAATTTGTGTTGAAATAAATGTAAAAAATAAATATTTTGTTAAAAAGTTATTTACCTGGCTGCCCTACTCTGTTCAGTCTGACCATGAGATGCCGCTTTTGTTGGGTGTGTACATGGACATCAGATAAGACTGTATCCTTTGTAAAGCTAATCACTTCCATTTCTGTCCACTCTCCAAGGTCGGCATGTTTCAATTCCTGTGGTTAATGTGATGGATAAAACAACAAAATTAAAATCACTAAAAGCAAGATTCAGCTTTACACATTAGGCATTTATGATTTAAAAGATGTACAATAACCATAACTTCTCTTTCTATTGACATAGACTAATTTTAGATCAGATTCAATGAAACTGAGTGGATCAGCCAGGGCATAAAATTACTGATTGTTTAACTATGTAGTGCCCATAAGCCTCAATAGGAAAAAAAGGCTGTGCTCAGTGTATAACAAATACAATGACATTTTCTCTCAATGGCTTTAATGCAGCAGATATATTAAGTAATTATACCAAAAATGTAAAATAATTATTTATTTTATTGGTACAAATGTTAAAATTCAATATCAAAACAAGAAAAAAGGGAATACTGTTTCAAAATATGAGCTCTGGTGTCAGTAACCCCAATAGTACAATGTCCTAAAACAACGCAGGCAAGTATAAGGGAATTTCCAAAACAGATTTCTGCTTAGAAGATACCAACGCATTTCGATTATACTACAAAATCTTCATCAGGGGGATTAGGACATCTAGATTAACCACTTCCAGTCCAAGGACTTTCAGCGGGGATATCTGAATGATGCCTACAGCTACAGTCATCATTCAGATATTATTTTCTGCCGGCGAGTCTGTGCACAGCAAAAAAGATCATAGCGGCAGTTACGCCGCTTGATCATTCTTACAGGCGACGGGAGGGGACACCCCCCTCCCACCGCCATCCTGTGCTTCTCTGGGCTCTCCCGTGCCATTAGGGACCCGGAGAAAGAATTGGCCGGCGCCGGATGACAACCATAAAGATTTCCGGTGACCACATGGTCACCAGTCATCTCTATGACCATCGGAGGCCCGGGCGCGACCTTATGACGTCACGCCCGGGCCCCGGATGTAAACAAAGCCGCAGTTGCGGCTGTCAGCATGGGATAGGTGAATTTTTTTCTCAATCTCATGCTTTCCAGCCTGGAGGCGAGATGTGGGGTCTTATTGACCCTGCATATCTCCATAAAGAGGACCTGTCACGATAGATTCCTATTACAATGGATGTTTACATTCCTTGTAATAGGAAAAAAAGTGATCAAAAAAAATGTAATGAAAAAAAAAGTGTAAAAATAAAAAAACTAAGTAAAATAATAAAAAAAAATTAAAAACACCCCTGTCCCCTGTAGCCCGAGCTCAGAAGCGAACACGCACGTAAGTCCCGCCCACATATGTAAACTCCATTCAAACCACACATGTGAGGTATTGCCGCGTGCGTTAGAGCGCAAGCAACAATTCTAGCACTAGACCTCCTCTGTAACTCTAAACTGGTAACCTGCAAAAAAAATTGAGGTGTTGCCTATGAAGATTTTTTAAGTACCAAAGTTTGGCGCCATTTCATGAGTGTGCGCAATTTTAAAGCATGACATGTTGGGTATCTATTCACGTAACATCATCCTTTCACATTATATTAAAAAAATTGGGCTAACTTTACTCTTTTGTTATTTTTTAATTCATGAAACCGTTTTTTTTTTTTTAAAAAGGCGGTTGAAAAATTATTGGGCAAATACCGTGCGACATAAAAAGGTGCAATGACCACCATTTTATTCCCTAGGGGGTCTGCTAAAAAACATATATAATGTTTGGGGGTTCTGAGTAATTTTATTGCAAAAAAAATATGATTTTTACATGTAGGAGAGGAGTGCCAGAATAGGCAAGGTATGGAAGTAGTTAAAACATATGTAGTTAAAGAAAACGCGACAGTATGTGTTATTTTCGTCTTGATTATACACAAAGTATCATACCTTCCAAAATGGGGGGATCGAACACCAACCAGAGCAAACAAAAATTTAGAACTATTTTTCAGCCGACATAATTGTGGAATCAGGGAGGTGGACCCCTCCTTCTTGGCCCACAGGAGACCACGCATGCGCTCACTGGGGGGGACACAAGAAGCAAGGCACATCCATGTTTACATCTACACAGGTGTTGTTGTGTCTAAAACAGTTCTGGGGAATGGTCTGAGCTTACCAGCTTTAGGATGGTGTGCAAATTGAGATTCTGTCAAAGTAGTAAGTCAATAGAAGGTCTGATAAAACATGACAGAAAACTATGCAAGTGTGTGTTGATCTAGTGTTATCTGCAAACTATCCATAAGTATTAAATAATATAAGTGTCTAAATATAAAATATTAAATCAAAAAATACTTCGAATAGGAAGGCAACTAGATGGACATAAAGGAAAAAAAACTAAGCTCAATGAACAGTTGAACTCCATAGGGAAACACTGTGTAAACATAGGATACAGGTGGATCAGCAGAGAATTTAATCAAAGGTATCTTTGACCGGATGTGAAATAAGGTTATTAGCAGGCATTTCACACAGCAGTGAAGGATTTCCAGTTGTAAAAACTGAAGGCTATCCTCGAAGATAGGAATTGTATCTAATATACTTCAGCTTGAGAAGTTTCCTTTGCAGACCACATATGAAGTAATTATAAAAGAAAATAAAAAGTAATAAATGATTGTCAGGCATAGGTAAAAGGCTGATCTTGAAAAACAAAAAGGAATGAATTCAAGTCAGGATAGAATTCCTGAATGAATACTCACTAGGATTGCCAGCGTTCACAAAAAGATGCATGTCCAAGCCCAAGTGGCCCTGATCCATACAGTTAGGATGGGGCCATGATGGAAAAATAGGATTTTTGTACTCACCGTAAAATCCGTTTCTCTGACGTCCATGGTTTGACACAGCTCTCATACTGTTTACGTGTGGGTATATGTCCCTGCTTGCAGGAGAAGACCTAGGCAGAATGTTAGATGTTAAAAACATTCTAGAACAAAACCAGAGCTGAACAGCCCCGCCCAGGGGGGCGGTCCCTCCGGACATTACCCTCCCACCTGCAGCTAGCAGCCTCAGTTCGTAACAAAGCAGTATAAACCTTAAAAAGGAAGGGTGGGTGCTCTGTGTCAGTCCATGGACGTCAGAGAAACGGATGTTACGGTGAGTACAAAAATCCTATTTTTGCTTATCGTCCATGGACTGACACAGCTCTCATACTGTTTACGTGTGGGACGTCCCAAAACAGTATAAGAAAAGGGTGGGAGAAAAATAGTAAAGGAACAACCAAAACTTCATTCCAAACCAGCAGAGCTCCTCAACGGAGGAGTTGCAACATTAAACAGCGGCCTGCAACACTTTGCGGCCGAAGGAAGCATCCGAAGATGCAGCCACATCAACCTTATAGAATTTTGAAAAGGTATGAACGGACAACCAGGTCGCCGCCTTGCACACTTGTGCAACCGACGCTTGATGTCGGAAAGCCCAGGAAGCACCAATTGCCCTGGTGGAATGCGCCGTAACCGGGAAGGGAGGCGCCCGCCCCTTAATGGCATAGGCCTGTATAACAGTCTGTCTGATCCACCTAGAAATGGTGGCAGACGATACCGCTTGGCCCTGTTTCAGACCAGAGACAGACACAAACAGTGAGTCAGACTTCCGAATAGAAGCAGTAGCCGCCAGGTATACCCGTAAGGCACGCACCACATCCAAATTGTGAAGCGCAAACTCCCTAGGATGCGATGGGTGAGGGCACAAGGACGGGAGGACAATGTCCTCATTAAGGTGAAAAGCCGAAACCACCTTAGGAAGGAAAGACGGTAGCGGTCGCAACACCGCCTTATCCTTATGGAGGACCAGGTAAGGCGACTTGCATGACAGAGCCGCCAACTCAGACACCCGTCTAACAGAAGTGATGGCCACTAAGAAAGCCACCTTCTGGGACAAAGTTAAAAGAGGAATATCTCTGATATCTTCATAAGGAGGTTCCTTAAGAACCGAGAGCACTAAGTTCAGATCCCAAGGAGGGAGCGGAGGCTTGGCAGGTGGAACCACATGGCGTACCCCCTGTACAAAAGTGCTAACTAAGGAATGACCTGCTAGGGGTCTTTGAAAGAAAACGACCAAATCCGACCCTTAATAGTGCTCAAAGCCAGCCTTTGTGCAACACCACGCTGCAAGAACCGCAGGATTCTGGGGACAGAGTACGTCCGTGGACGCTAGTATAGCTCTTCGCACATAGCGATGTAAGCTCTCCAGGTACGGTGATAGATCTTCCTAGAAGAAGACTTCCTTGCCCTAAGCATGGTTGAAATTACCGAATCCGACAGGCCTCGGTCCTTCAGCACCTGGCTCTCAATAGCCATGCCGTTAAAGCCAGAGACTGTAAAGCAGGATGAAAGATAGGACCTTGAGACAGAAGGTCCTCCCGCAAGGCCAGTCCGGGGCAATGAGGATCACCGGGATGCCCTCGGCCCCTACCCTGCACAGCAGACAAGGAAGCAACTGCAACGGAGGGTAGGCATACATTAAGCAATACTGACCCCACGGGGCCACTAACGCGTCCGAGGCATCCGCCCAGGGGTCCCTGGACCTGGCCACAAACCTCGACACCTTGCGATTGAGTCGAGATGCCATCAGGTCCACATCCAGAGTGCCCTACCGCAGACAAAGGAGTTGAAACACCTCTGGATGCAAGGACCACTCCCCCTGGTCCAGGGACTGGCGGCTGAGATAGTCCGCCTGACAGTTTTCTACGCCCGGAATGTAGACGGCAGACAGCACCGGCACGCTTCTTTCCGCCCACCTTAGGATGTGGGCGACCTCAGATGCCGCAGCCGAGCTCCGAGTGCCCCCCTGATGGTTGACGTACGCCACGGCCGTGGCGTTGTCCGACTGGATTCTGACCGAGCGGCCCTGTAGCCTCTTCGACCACGCGGAGAGACACAGTCTGATCGCCCGCAATTCCAGGACGTTGATTGGGAGACGAGATTCGTCCAGGGTTCAGAGCCCTTGAGCTGACAGGACTCCCCACACTCCTCCCCAGCCCGTCAGGCTGGCGTCCGTCGTGACCACCGTCCATTGGATGGGGAGGAACGACTTCCCGGCCCGAAGGGCCGGGGATCTCAGCCACCACGTCAGGGACGCCTTGACAGAGTCACTCACCTGAATCTGAAGATCCAATGACAATGGGGACTTGTCCCAAACAGACAGAATTCCCTTCTGCAATGCCCGAGTGTGTGATTGGGCATATGGAACCGCCTCGAAGGAGGCCACCATTAGTCCCAGGACTCTCATGTAGAAGCGAATTGACGACCATTTTTGGGACGTCAGAGCCCGCACTGCCGACTGAAGTGTCAGTAACTTCTCTGAGGGTAGAAACACCTTCGCTGCCGAAGTGTCCAGGATCAGACCCAGATACTCCAATCGTTGAGTCGGGACTAGAACCGACTTCTGCATGTTCAGAAGCCATCCGAAGTCCCGGAGGGTCTGACTGACTATTGTCACATTTTCCTCCAATTCTGAGCCATTTTCTGCTCCGAGAAGGAGATCGTCCAGATAGCCCACGATAACAATTCCTCGCTGTCTCAGCAAAGCTAGAACCGAGGCAAGCACTTTGGTGAAAACCCGTGGTGCCGATGCTAGGCCGAAGGGAAGAGCCACGAACTGATAGTGGACTTCGCCTATGGCAAAGCGCAGAAACCCCTGGTGACTTGCGCAGATTCTAACGTGCAAGTAAGCGTCCTTGATATCCAAGGACGCCAAAAAATCCCCTTGGTGGAGTGTCGCGATCACAGTGAAAATGGATTCCATCCGGAATTTTAGTACCCTCACATAAACATTCAGGGCCTTGAGGTCCAGGATTGGCCAGACCCCGTCCTTTGGGACAACAAACAGGTTTGAGTAAAACCCCTGAAACCTCTCTTGCGACGGAACCAGCACAATTACTCTGCACCTGAGCAAATCCTGTACGGCCCCCAAGAGGGCCGCCCGGCGGGCAGGAAGGAGAGGGAGGTTCGAGGGAAAGAACCTGTTTGGGGGCCACGAGCGGAACTCTATCCTGTATCCCGAGGTGACCACCTCGCACACCCACCGGTCGGAGATCCGGGAGGTCCACCGCACCGAGAACCTGAGAAGACGTCCCCCCACCCCAGAGTCGGGCAGGGGCAAGACTTCATGCGGTGGTGGGCTTGGGAGCTTGCTTGGTAGGGTTACGCACCCAGGGACGCCTTTGTCCCCCAGCCGCACTTTTTTCAGTCTGGGCGGGCTTTCCCGTGGATTCTGACGAAAAAACGTCTTCTTCGCCGGAAAGGAAGGGCCCGGCCTGCGGTGGGGCTCCTTTCCCTTAATAGACTGGGGAGGGAAGGTGCTCTTACCTCCTATGACATCTTTGATAATGTCATCCAGGGCGGCCCCAAACAGTCTACCGCCCTTAAAGGGCAGGTCAGCCAGGAGCTTTTTGGAAGCTAGGTCGGCCGACCAGCATTTCAGCCAGATAAGGCGACGTAGCACCACAGCAGAGATAGAGGCCCCTGATATTACAGAGGCCGCATCCAAAGTGGCATCGCACATGAAGACTAAAGCCTGCGCAAGTTGGTGAGCCAGGGCAATGGTCTCAGGAGGGAGATTATGCTCCTGCACTGTCTGGTGCAAAATCTTTGCCCATCCTGTGAGTGTCTGAGACACAAGAGTCGCCGCCACTATAGGGCGTAAAGCAGACTCCAATAAGGTAAACATAGTTCTACTCACCACTTCTGACCTCCTGTCAGTGGGATCCTTAAATGCAGGAGTCCCTTCCATCGGGAGTGTGGTAGCCTTATTCAAACGGGCGACCGGGGGGTCGACCACTGGGGGGAGAGTCCACTTCTTAACCAGGTTCTCCTCAAAGCTAGGCGCCGCGGGACCGTCAAAGTCTTCTGCGGCTTATCCCAGACTTGGTCAATGAATGTATCAAAAAAAGGCACATATGGAAACGGCTTTAAAGGAACCAAAGGATACAGCTTCCACCTGAGGTTCCTCAGCCTCAACATTCAGCTTGAGAGAGTGTCCCTCACAGCATCAATGAGTTCACTTACAAGCACCCTGTCAGTTGCTGGTTCAAGACAGGGGTCTTCCTCACAAGGAATGTCCTGTCCAAACACATCAAAATCCTCAGAGCAAGGGTCCTGAGCAGCAGTAGCTAGGCCCATATCTGAGACAGAGCACTCCCCTACAGGAGAATGTGTGGGGAGGGGGCACTTTACAGCTCCCGTGCGCTCGCACACCGCTTCCATCCTGACAAGGAATGATTCCAGGACTGCCGACAACTGGTCCATAGGGACCGCAGGTGCAGGAGCACTGCCAGTTGCCTCTGACAAGTGTGGAGAAGCAGGTGAACCAGACTCCATACTGCCACCCCCTGAGACCTTATTCACTATTACAGTGAATAATACAGTCCACCCACTGGCTGCGCTGAGGCTGAGGAGGGGATACCCGGAGGACTCACCACCCTTAGGGACTACTCAGTTCCGCCGTACGAGCCGCGCTGCAGCGCGAGTGAAGCCCGAGGAGAGTGAAGAATCTGTGAGGAGATTGAGGAAATTCGCGCCGCAGCAGCGCCGCTAGAGGACGAAATCGAAAGTGAAGGTGCTGCGGCTACAAGAAAATGGCTGCCGGACGCCTGTATAACTGCGCAATTGAGCCACGGCAAGATGGCCGCCGAGCGCACTATTTGAATTAAAAAAACAGCGCTAATGGCGCACACAATAAAGTCCCACACACTCCACACCAGAACACTGCTCCACTCCCAGAGTTCACCAACAGATATGAGCGCCCCCCCCCAGGCCAGAGCGACCCCCCAAGCACCCCCACACAGCACAGCACCAGTACAGCATAACAGGGGGGAGACAGGGAGAACCCCCCATATAAAGAAACAAAAACTGAGGCTGCTAGCTGCAGTTGGGAGGGTAATGTCCAGAGGGACCGCCCCCCCTGCGCGGGGCTGTTCAGCTCTGGTTTTGTTCTAGAATTTTTTAACATCTAAAGCCCCGTACACACGATCGGTTTAACTGATGAAAACCGTCCGATGGATGGTTTTCATCTGAGCAACCGATCGTGTATGGTACCCATCGGTCTTTTTTCCATCGGATGGAAAAAATAGAACTTGTTTTAAATTTTTCCGATGGATAAAAAACCGATGGTAATTTGCGATCGTCTATGGGCAAGTCCATTGGTTAAAAAACCCACGCATGCTCAGAATAAAGTCGACGCATGCTCAGAAGCATTAAACTTCATTTTTCCCGGCTCATCGGAGTGTTTTACGTCACCACGTTTGGAACGGTCGGTTTTTTGACTGATGGTGTGTGGCCAAGACTGATGAAAAACAGTTTCATCGGATTTCCGATGGTCAAATCCATCGGACGAAAATCCATAGGTTATCCGATCGTGTGTACAGGGCTTAACAGTCTGCCTAGGTCTTCTCCTGAAAGCAGGGACATATACCCACACGTAAACAGTATGAGAGCTGTGTCAGTCCATGGACGATAAGAGAAAAAGGCCTATTTATATTAGCCTGTTATCCAATTATGGAGACCAATAAATAAATAAATTAGAGAAAAAAAATGTATTAGACCATGTCACATTGATCATAATCAAGGTCCTAATTATTTTTAACCGAAGGGCATCATTCAGCCTGGGTAGTGACTGTGGCATGTAGCTTAAAAATCCATCTCTGTCCTATCTGGAGCAGGATTTCATTTCAGTCCCCCCCCCCCCCCCCCGGGCTGGTTTGTGAACAGGGTCTAGGGCAGTATAGGTGACTTTTGGGACTTTGTAATTAGGTAGACATCCAGTAAACGTACCCATTAGAAGGTAAAGTTTACCCACATATGTTTCTGAATGTGAGTCGAAAATGTAGCGCTAAAATTAGGAGAGACCAAATCGCACTTAATGAGATGGGCCTCAAGGTGCAACAAAAGTGAATATAAAAATAAATAAGTCCACATAAACGTCCATTCAAAGATCCATAAAATGGGATGAAGGAACCAAACAATATGGGTCATCACATAAACCTTCTTGCAAAGGAGTAAGGGAGAATACTCTTACCGGAACTAGTGGATCTACTTATTAGGCAGAATGTTTGAGCGTGTGAAATCCTAATGGCAAGTCGCGTCTGCTTGTCTGAAGACTCAAGATAGACCAAACGGATCACAGATGACAACTCTTTGGAAGGTATCCTGACCTCAAAGGAGACTCTGGATTCACTGGGTGTCCACGTGGTCCTCAGGCGATGATAGAACGACTTCCAATCAGGGAATCCTTTTCAGGATTGGAAGATAACAGGACAGAGAGAACTCCAAGCAGCAACCCAATCAACCACAACATGGAAGAAAAAGATGAAGGAGGTGCTCAAAGTTCAAAAGTGAATATAAAAATAAATAAGTCCACAAAAACGTCCATTCAAAAATCCAAATGTGGGATTATTGAAAAACCGACAAAGTATAAAAGTGATCACAGTACAAAATATTAAAATATTAAAAAGGACCCACTTGGTACACCACTTTGCTCATTGACCTTTTTAATATTTTAATATTTTGTACTGTGATCACTTTTATACTTTGTCGGTTTTTCAATAATCCCACATTTGGATTTTTGAATGGACGTTTTTGTGGACTTATTTATTTTTATATTCACTTTTATTGCACCTTGAGGCCCATCTCATTAAGTGCAATTTGGGCTCTCCTAATTTTAGCACTACATTTTCCACTCACAGTCTCATATATCTTAGTCACATTGTATGTAACTGCTCTTATTTGTTTTGTTTTTTACTTTTTGTCCAGTTTTAGACTAGCGCAATATTTTTCCCCTTTATTTCCATATGTTTCTGTCTTGCCCACATAAAATGAGCCACACTCACAATGTAAAAGGTAAACAATCCCTTTGGTTTGACAATTAGTGAAATGCTTAGGTCTAAAAGTCTCTCCATTTGGGAGGACAAACATTTTTCTTTTTTGCACTAGTGGTGAATAGGTACAATGTTCGCAATGAAATGTACCTTTTAGTAGACAGTGTTTTTTTGCTAATTCTTCCTTTAATTCACTTTGACTTAGTTTGTCTATTTTAGGGAACTTGCTCTTTTAAAAGTTACTGAAGGGGTAGGAGTGACACATTGTTTAACAGTAGGGTCATCTGTAAGTATTGGCCAGTGTCAACTTAGAATATTTGATATGTGTGTGTGTTGATTGGAATAGCGTAATTTTACTTTTGTTGGTTCTGTGCTGGCCTGGAGATACGATTTTTGTTGATATAACAAAAGCCATGGTTGCTGAATTGCCCTATTATAGGCTTTCCATAACCATTTTCTACTGTATCCTCTAAGAGTCTTAGCTGTAATTTTTTTGACTCTCTCTTCAAATAGAGGATCACTACAGCAGTTCCGCTGCAATCTTAGATACTGACTATAAAGGTATAGACCTTTTTAGGGGGGTAGGATGGAAACTGGAGGTGTGTAATATGGTGTTTCCAGCTGTTTTTCTTTATGGAAAAATGTACTCAACAGTTACCATAAGGGCCTTGCTGGATTTTTTTCATTTAAAGTTTTTATTGTGTGCACCAGTAAGGACAAAACAAATCCAGCATTGAAATATGGTACAGTAAGAATAGGCGCTGTTACACAAAACCCTTAAGAAAGTAGCATTGTCTGTTAGGAAAACAGCGAGTAGGATGATATCACCATAACACTACTACACAAGACTGAATTAAAATGCAACAGTGTAAGGCACTAATATCGCCCAGAAGCTGATGTGCGTGGACAAATTTCCCAATAAGACGAAAAAGACATACATCACAGAGGTCAGAAGACAAGAAGGCAAGAGTAAAGCAAAAAAAAAAGAACCAAAACAGGCTCAATAGGGAAAGACGGAAAATTAACATGAAAACTTAGAGGGGGGGGGGAGGAAGGAGAAAAAAAAAAAAAAAAGGACGGGAAGAAAAGGGGGTGTTAGAGCAGATGGTTAAGGACGCATGCACAGTTACAGTTGCTCCACTGAGGGGGCCACAAAGGTGTTGTAGTCTTGTGAGTACCGGAAATCGTGCCAATAAAATCAGGTTTTATTGAATTGTTCCTCTTTTATGTTTTAACGTGGCTGTTAATTGTGCCATTAGGTTGTATTCATTCACCACAGCTATCCACTGACCAATTGAAGGGGGTTCTGAGCATTTCCATTTATTAGGAGAAGCAAGCTGTGACAGGGGTCACTTTGGGCACAGGGTGAGCAAGAAAATAATGGACATTAAGAATATATCTTGGACCACCTAAATTGGGATACTAATATTAGTTCACAATATGTACTGGTTGTTTGATTCTGAACTCAACAAGTTAATTGAGAGATGTGTTACCTGCCTGTTGTGATGTAAATGAATCTAGAATGGCTTCTGAGGATCTTTCATTGTGATAACTAACTCTGTACTTGTGTATTGAAAATAGCAGACAGACAGTCTGCTGAACATAAAGGTTATGCATAGCCATTTAAGATGTATTAGCTATTAGGGATTAGCTATTGAACTCACCTGTGTCTGCTAAGAGCTGTCAGATGGGTATTGGGAGCTCGTTATTTAACCATTGTGTGAAGTCTTTTGATGATGGGTACTGTAGTTAAGAGACAGTAAGGTTAGCCTAAAGGTCATGTGCCTGAGTCATCACCTGTAGTTAATTAGCTCATGTAAATTCGGTCTGATCAAAGGTGTATTGTCAGAGGAAAATGAGGAATGTAAGAACCTCCTCTCTGTGTGTATAAAATTTGGAGTTTTTTCAATAAAGATTGTCAGACCTGCTGGAAACTTCATACAGAGTGTTTGTCTCGTATATCTGGAAGGATTGTTCCTATGGGAAGCGGTCACCTGACTGTGGAGTGTCTGGTAGCTGCTGTGTGTTCGGAAATGGAATATATCTAAACGACGTTAACCCCTGTCGTTACACAAGCCTATTGCGTCGGATCGTCCGCTAGTGAAATGTCTGTCAGTCGAAAAACAAGTTTCCAAATAGCGTCACAGAAGGGGAAAACAAGAGAGCATGTCCAAAATAAGTGTAATAATGAACCGTCAGGCTGTCCTGCCCAGTTAAAGCGGAGTTCCAGACACAAATAATTTGTTTTTTTTTAAAGTCAGCAGCTGTCAGCACTGTGAATTTCTGACTTCCTGTTTCCTTCCTTTACCAGTCCTGGTAAACACAGAAACCTGCTTTATACTGCTAAAGTAGGTAAGTTACACACAAATCTGACTGCAGGGTTGTATTTCATTTACATCCACAATGCATCTGCTGTTTTGGGGAGGAAAAGCTGGAGTTCTTCTTTAAGGTTCTATGTAAACATAAATTTCTTGCTTATCATAGACAAGTACAACTAAAAGGCAAAACTTTTTTTCTTTGTTTCGAAGAGAAAGTGGAGATAGATTCAAACCCCTGTCAGATGTTATTGCTGCCTGTGTACCAGTTAGGGAGAGTCTCCCTCTATATTTGTCCTGTTTACCATTATCGTTGAAAGTAAAAGAAAATCACACATTTTGCGCTGTCCCCAAAAAAGTACCGGTAATAGAGGGGAAATCTTCAAATGGGGACACTAGTTTTGGTTACCTGGGGGTCCCCAAGGGATTCTCTTAATTTGCGGGGATTTCCTCACACTTCCTGTTTTGGCTATGGGAAAGGAATTAAAGGAAAATCTCCCCAATGGGACACAGATGGCAAAAAAAAATAAACTGATGGATTATGACCCTCCCTTACTCTACCCAAAATGAAAAAAAAAAAAGTTTTGCTTATAGTTCTACTTTAAATCCTTCTGGAGATTTTTTTTTTAAAGGTTTGGCTTTGTCTAAAATTGGTTCTATAGTGTGCAGAAGTGCGATAGGTACATTCAAATGTGAACACCTTTGAGTGTCAGGGGCTGATACAAATGATTGTGTATTATGGAAAGTTCTGTGTACTACAGTAGTCCATATTATGGAAATACTGGTATTAAATGCAAGATTTTACCACAAATGGCAGAAAGCGGTTGGCGTTGATAGCAAAAATCTTCTAATGTTACATAAAATTGTTACATTTCAGTACAGTATATAGTTGTATTTATGCACAAAAATAAATAAATAGATGCTCTGCATTAGTGTAGGCTGAAAAAAATAGGATTTTTATAACAGCTTACCTGTAAAATCCTTTTCTTGGAGTACATCACGGGACACAGAGCGACATAGTCATTACTAATGGGTTATATAGATACCGTCAGGTGCTGGCACTGGCAACTTCCAAAACCGGAAGTACCCTCCCCTATATAAGCCCCTCCCATCCGGGAGCACCTCAGTTTTGTAGCAAAGCAATAAGTGTCCCCAAAGAGGGGCGGGAGCTCTGTGTCCCGTGATGTACTCCAAGAAAAGGATTTTACAGGTAAGCTGTTATAAAAATCCTATTTTCTTTCTCGTACATCACGGGACACAGAGCGACATAGTCATTACTAATGGGATGTCCTAAAGCAATGCCAAATGAGGGGGGGGGGATACACCATATATAAGCTGAGCGCTATCAGACATGAGGATCTTTTGCGGCCTGCAACACACTGCGCCCAAAGGCGACATCCTCCTGACTTCTAACGTCCACCCGGTAGAACCTAGTAAACGAGTGAACTGAAGACCATGTTGCGGCCTTACAGATCTGAGCCAGGGAGGCCTGGTGATGCACTGCCCATGAAGTTCCAACTGCTCTCGTGGAGTGCGCTCTAACTTTGAACGGAGGCGGTCTCCTTCTCAAGCCATAAGCTTGCATAATGACCTGTCGAATCCACTTGGCTAAAGTAGATTTTGACGCTGCCTGACCCTTTCTGGGGCCTTCCGGCAGAATAAACAAAGTATCCGTTCTGCGAATCTGAGCAGTGGCTTTTAGATAAGCTTTAACTGCTCTTACTACATCCAAAGAATGCAATAACTTTTCCTCTACCGAAGTAGGTTTGGGGAAAAAAGAAGGAAGAACCACATCTTGGTTCAAATGAAACCTCGATACCACCTTAGGAAGAAAGGCTGGATGAGGACGTAACACTACTCTGTCCTTATGGATAACCAGATATGGCTCCTTACAGGACATAGCTGCTAATTCCGATACTCTTTTAGCCGAACAAATGGCTACTAGAAAAATCAATTTCCTGGTGAGAAGCACCAAGGAAATATGCTGTAATGGTTCAAATGGTTGTTTCTGTAGAACCGACAGAACCAAGTTTAGATCCCATGGACATATGGGAATATTAACCGGAGGACTAATACGCATCACTCCTTGTATAAAGGCTTTGACTAGTGAATGCGAAGCCAAGGGCCTTTGAAAAAATATTGACAAGGCCGAAATCTGACCCTTGATAGTACTCAAGGCAAGCTTCCTATCTACAGCCCACTGTAGGAAGTCCAGAATCCTACCTATTACGTACTTATGTGGATGCCATTTCTTGGCCTCACACCACGCGATGTACGCCTTCCAGATTCTATAGTAGATCTGCCTGGATACCGGCTTCCTGGCATTGATCATGGTAGATACCACAGCATTAGAGAGCCCTCTCTTTTTTAGAATGTGGGCTTCAATAGCCAGGCCGTCAAACCTAGGGCTGGTAAGGAAGGGTGGTATATCGGTCCTTGCGAAAGCAGGTCCGGACGACGTGGGAGAGTCCAAGGACTCCCCACTGAAATTTTACAATCTCCGCGTACCACGCTCTTCGGGGCCACGCTGGAGCCACCGGAATCACTGGTTTCTTTTCTACCCTGATTCTGCGGAGTAATCGAGGTAACCATTGTGGCGGTGTGAATGCATATATCAGCTTGAACTGATCCCAAGGGAACACTAGGGCATCCGAGCCGCAAGCTAGGGGATCCCTTGTCCGAGAGACAAACCTGTCCCCCTTTGCGTTGAATCTGGATGCTAGAAGATCTACATCCGATGTTCCCCACCGCTGACATATTGTCCAGAAAACCTCGGGGTGAAGGGACCCTTCCTCTGGGCCTAATTGCTGGCGACTTAGAAAGTCCGCCTTCCAATTCTCCACTCCTGGAATGAATACCGCAGATATGGCTGGGACATATTTTTCTGCCCATTTCAGGATGTAATTTACTTCCCTCTGGGCTGCACGACTCCTGGTGCCCCCCTGATGATTGATATATGCCACTGCTGTGGCATTGTCTGATTGAATTCTGACAGGGGACCCTTGGAGTTTGGATGTCCATGCTACTAGGGCATACCGGGCTGCTCGTATCTCTAAGAGATTGATGGGCAGGGCCTTTTCTGCATCCGACCATCTGCCCTGGAGAGACTATTGCTCCAGTACTGCTCCCCAGCCTATAAGGCTGGCATCTGTAGTGACCACCTTCCAAGAAATCGGACTGAAGGATTTCCTTTTTTCCAGATTCTGGGGAACCAACCACCAACGGAGGCTCTTGCGAACGGAAGGGGACAAGGACATTGTAAGTCTAGGGCCTGAACTTTTTTGTTCCAGGCTGACAGTATGGCCCCTTGCAAATTCCTTGAATGGAATTGACCGTAGGGTACTGCTTCGAATGATGCCACCATTTTTCCCAGCAGCCTCATATACAGGCGTATGGACGGCTGTCTTTTTTGTACCCACTAAGTGGATCAAATCTTTCAAAGACAACACCTTTCCTCGAGGCAAGAATATTTTTCTCTGGCCTGAATCCAACCTTAGCCCCAAGTATTCCAGACTTTTGACTGGTTTTTAGGGCTGACTTGTCTCGGTTGATAATCCAACCGTGAGATTCCAGATACTTGATTGTCTTGTGAACGACCACGTCTAGTTTTTTCACTGAGTGGTCTATCAGCAACAAGTCATCCAGATATGCCATTATCATTACACCTTGTGTTCTTAGATTGGCCAATAAAGGGCCAGAATTTTTGTAAACACTCGTGGTGCTGTGGCCAAACCGAAGGGTAAGGCTCTGAACTGAAAATGGCACCCTTCTACTGCAAAGCGTAGAAATTTTTGGTGGACTGGAAAGATGGGAATGTGCAAATAAGCATCTTTGATGTCGATCGCGGCTAACCAATCCTCCCCTTGTAGGGCAGTGGCCACCGATCGGATCGACTCCATCGGAAAGTCCTGATATACAGGAATTTGTATAGCCCTTTTAGAATTAATATGGGCCTCCCGTCCGCGTTTGCTTCGGGACTGTAAAGAGGTTTGAGTAAAACCCGAACCCTCATTCTTCCAGGGGAACCTCCATAATTACTCCTTGGAGCAATAGTTGTTCTAGTGCCAACAGGAGGGACTCTCTCTTCCGGGGATCCCTTGGCACGTTTGACCTCAAAAATGGGAAGGAGGAGAGTCTTTTAACTCCAAACTGTATCCCAAACCTACTGCAGAGAGCACCTATCTGTCTTGATCGTGTCCCGCCAGGTCTCTTGCGAACAACTGGAGTCCTCCCCCCACCCGACTGAGTGGGGGCTTCAATGAATTTAACTTTGGGGGAGGTTTTGTACCTCCCCTGACCCAGGGTTTCTCATTACCCTGCTACTGTCCCTGTTTTTTACCCCCGGGATTTGACCGAGGAGGCCGTCGGAACTGTTACACAGCCGATGCCCCAGGGACTGGAGAAGCAGGCCTCTTAAAGAGGGACCTCTAACTCTGTTTTTAACCGGCAAGAGCGTATTTTTACCGCTGGAAATTTTCTGGATATATTTGTCCAGGTTTTCCCTGAATAAGCGTTCACCATGAAATTTGACGCTAACCAGCCATTCTTTACAGGGAGCTTCAGCAGACCAGTTTTTGAGCCATAGGAGCCTACGCATATGTACTATAGACAGTGTAAGGCGGGAGGCCTGATGGACTGAATCCTCTATGGCGTCAACCGCAAAGCCTAAGGCTCTAGGTAGATCAGCTAGGGCAAAGCCTGCTGATCTGTCAAGTCCCTCAAGACCTGTTTCAACTGATCCTTCACTGCTTAGCAGACCCCAATAGCTGCTACTGCTGGTTGTATCACCAAGCAGATTTTCATAAGGACTCCAATCTTTTATCTATTGGGTTCTTGAACATTTGGACATTATCCACTGAACATGTCAGTGATTTATACATACAAGAGATGGCTGCGTCCACTGTAGGGACCTTCCATTTTTTTTTTTATGAACTTATCCTCCATGGGATAGACCACCGGAAATCTCTTGGGGGAATAAATATTTTCTCAGGACGTTCCCAATCCTGGTAAATGAGCCCTTTCAGTAAAGGGTGAAGTGGAAAAGAACAAACAGTCTGGGGGCTTCTAGCGACCCCAACGAGGATACAGTAGTGGTTGATGGTTCCGCAAGGTGCATTTTTAAATGCTGATCGGACCATGTTAGTCAGAGACTGAACCCATAATCTTTCAGCTTGAGATGCTGAGAAAAGGTTCCCCCACTGTTGATTCCTCTATAACAGAATCAACCTCATCCTGATCCCCTTCAGGCAGGTCGATCCCTGTATGGGACTGTTGCTCTGCTAACAGGCACTCTGAAGGAGGAGACGGAGATCGGGCGTGCTTTCCCTGACAGGGAGGCAGCGATAAATGTTGACAATCTCTCTAATCCTCCCAGAGCTGAGGAAAAAACCTCCTCTGTTACATACACAGGAGCAGGTGAACTGAGGACAGCCACAGTACCAAGTACCCCTGCGGGGTCTCTACGGTCACTAACCTCTGAACTTCAGGGGAGACTGGTGCAGCAGAAGTATGCCCAAGATCCTCCGAGCCCGATGAGACCCCCTTCGCTTCCTGGAAGATTCAGTTCCGGAGCTTCTGGACGGCATATTCCTAAGCCTAAAGCTGAGGTATTCCAGCCGTAATACACCACTTTTACTGAGAATAGTCTAGCACAATTGCTGCTATATCACAGTTGGTGTCTACTAATGTGCCTTTCTAGGGGATGCCTGTATCAACCGCTTGCTGTATGCCCTTTTTTTAAATGTTGCCAGCTCTGTCTCTGTGCTTCATAGCCAGCTCACCACACAAAACTGTGGTTTTTACATGCTGGGACGCCCGCACATGCGCAGAAGCGCTGCGGCGCACACAGAGCGTCATCCCCAGGCTCCGCCCCCTTTCCTGGCTCACCTCTATATATAGAGGCGCGTGCACGCGCGCGGCCACGTGCGCCTTCGGCGCTAATTTTGAAAAATGGAGACTAGGGACAAGAGCCAGGGCCCCTCTTTGCCGCAGGCCGGGGGATGGACGAGCATTGCAACATGGCAGAGGAAGCAGTTTCCCATAAGAGAACTCACCATCTGCCTGGACTTGCTCTGCTGAGAAGAAACTAGTCCACATGACAAGAAAACATTCCACAGCGGCCTCTAGTGGACAAACACAGGTACCGCAGTCTAATATCTTTATTACAAACGTTTTTTATTTATAGAAAAGGCAAGAAAATAATACATACACATAAAAAAAACTCTGCGTATCACATAGTACCAGTTAGACTGCAAACATAAATGTCAACGCAGTGACAAGAAACGAAATAGAGAGAAATCAACAAGCAACAAAAAAAAAAAAAAAAAAAATCTATATATATAAGAAAAATAAAAAAGGTGACGTTGAAGCATCTGAGAGAAGCCGAAGTCGGTTTGTAGAGGATCTACAGGGGACATAGTTGTCTACGTGAGGTGAGGTAAACCAGTGAGGGGGATTATCCTTCTCCCACAGACTAAAGCTGTTGGGGAGTTTGCGTCCATAGCTAAGATTGTGGCAATAAAATATGTCTTTGGGAGGTCCAGGGATCCCACCTACGGTCAAATAGGGGCATCCTATCATTTAGTGTGTAGAGAATCCTTTCCATTATCATAATAGAGTCCATCCTATGGAGGACGGAGGAGATAGGGACAGTAGGGGACTTCCAATGTAGGGCAATGGCCCATAGAGCGGCCAAGCAAATTGTGTGGATAAGGCCTTCCTCAGAGGGAAGCATACCCGGGATAGATGCTCCCAGGAGGCACATAGAGGCCGTAAGATGTATTGGAGCACCTGATAGAGCCGTTGCTATAGCCGTCACCTTGGTCCAAATGTGGGACAGATTATCACAGTCCCAGAACACATGCAGAAAGGTCCCAGGCAGGGGACAGCCTCTGAAGCATAGGTCAGAGGTACCCGGAAAAATAGAATGAAGTCTAGATGGTGTATAGTACCACCTGGTAAGTATTTTATACGCTGTTTCTCTGACCGCTAGGGATTTAGACGCTTTGCGAAGGTTAGTCAGCATAGTGTCCCAGTCATCTGAGTCAAAAAGTTCGTTGCAGTCAGCCTCCCATTTATGTTTATATGGGACCTCCCCAGGAAACAGTGTATTAATTGCTGATCTGTAGAGGATAGAGATAAGCCCCTTTCCCCTGGGGGAGTCACGGCACATGTGTTCATACGTGGTAGAGGGGGCTGCTGGGGAGAGGGCGAAGTGGGAAAGATAAAAGTGTCTAATTTGCAGATAACGGAAGTGTTCTCTAAGTGGGATTTGTTTATGTGTGCGTAATTGGTCAAATGAAGCAAAAGAGTTGCCCATCTGTAAGTCCGCCAATGTGACCATGGAGTTAGAAATCCACCAAGAGAATCCCTCAGAGTTTTTAAAGGCCAAAGTAAATAAGGGCTCTCCTACAAAGGAGGCGCCTCGGGGAGCGTGGGACACCAGGCCTAGTTTATGTTTGTATCTGTACCATAGGGTAAGGGAGTGAGCAACTAGGGTGTTAAGAGACATAATTTCATGGGCCACTTTAGAAGGGGACCAAAGTAGACTAGAGAGCCTGTACGGAGCGATGGCATGTGATTCAAATTCTACCCAGGGTACATTAGAGTCAGGGATGTTCCATTGTGCTATCTGGGAGAAGCGAGCCGCAAGGAAATAGAGCCAAAGATTTGGCAGGCCTAGCCCCCCAAGTGTTTGTGGGATGAACACAACGTGTCTGGAGAATCTCGGCCGTTTGTTCTGCCAGATAAATTTGTGGATATCTTGTTGTAGCCTATCTATAAAAGCTTTAGGGATCATGAATGGAAGGGCTCTAAATAAAAATAGGAGTTTAGGTAGGAGGGTCATTTTGATCGCCGTGACTCTCCCGAGGAACGATATGTGGTAGGTGCTCCACAGCTTAAGCAGGCTACGGAGACGGGACACACATGCCGGATAATTCGCAGCAAAAATGGAGGACCAATGTGGTGTGATATAGATGCCTAAATATGGTATTTTGTCAGTAGACCATTGCAGGGGGAAGGAGCCCTGGAGAGTCCCACACTGAGCCGGGGGAATATTGATTGGTAGTGCTGTGGATTTGGACATGTTAACTGTGAGCCCAGAGATGGATGCGAATCGGGACAACAGGGTGAATAGATTGGGCAGGGAAATTTGGGGTTGGGTTAGAAATAACATGACATCATCTGCATACATACAGAGATGAGATGTGGTGGAAGCCATGGGGTATCCGGATATATCGGGGTGTTGTTTAATTGCGGTGGCAAGGGGCTCCAGGGCCAGGGTGAATAATAGAGGCGAAAGTGGACATCCCTGCCGGGTGCCCCTGCCCAGTGTAAAAAACTCTGAGCTGCAACCTGGAATTTTGATTCTAGTTTGAGGGTGATGGTAAAGGGCCTGGACCCCCAACAAAAACTCATCCCGAAAACCAAGCCTTTGAAGCACAGCAAATAAATAAGGCCATAAAACGCTGTTGAACGCCTTATTAATATCCAAGCTAAGAAGGAGGACGTGTTTCTTACATATATTAGCGTCTTGGAGAACATCAAGTGTCAAACGAATATTGTCTGTGATGAGTCTATTGGGTATGAAACCCGATTGGTCAGGAGAGGTTAGTGTTTCAATGATAGCGGCTAGTCTGTCAGCTAGGGCTCGACTAAAAATTTTAAGGTCATTATTAATGACCGAAATCGGCCTATAGTTTTGGGGGAGGGAGTGGTCCTTGAGAGGTTTGGGTATGAGAGACATGTTGGCTAGGGTCATTTCCGAGGGGAACTGTTCCCCCGCAAGTATTTTGTTGAACATGCTAGTGAGACGTGGGAGTAGTATAGGGGCATAATTTTTATAGTAGCTAGCAGTGAAACCATCTGGGCCTGGGGCTACAGAGCGTTTCAGGGATTTGACAACGCCCAGCAGTTCTTCTTCTGTGAAGGGGGCGTTAAGGGAGTCAACTTGTACATCGGACAAAGTGGGAAGGGGAAGTGAGGACAGCCAGTCCCAGGAGGGTGGAGAAGGACCCGATGGAGGGCTAGAAAGGAGCTTGGAGTAAAACTCCTCAAATACGTCAAGGACTTCTTTAGGGTGAGAGACTATTCTGCCTGAGGAGTTACGGATCTTGTACACATGAGGTGGACGTAGTGTATGATTTAATTTGCGCGCAAACATAGCAGATGCTGTGTTGCTGTGAAGGAGAAAGTTTGCTTTGGACCACCTCAATGCTTTTTCGGTCTTAGCTGATAACAGAGTATCCAGGTCTAGTCTCTTTTGCGCCACCAGTCGTGCGTTGGTACTCGACGGGTTGCCTATTTGGGCCTTATGCAGGCGGTCCAGTTCTGTGGTCAGCTTGTAAATTTGCTGCCATCTTTCTTTATTCTTACGTGATGCAATGCTAATAAGGTGACCTCGTAATACTGCCTTATGGGCCATCCATAGAGTGCTAGGGGAGATGTCCGGGGTGGCATTAATCGTGAAGTATTCCTGAATAGCGTTGGATACTTCCTGTCGTATGATTGGGTCAGTTAAAAGGGAGTCATTAAGTCTCCATGTATCAGATAGACCTAAGAGGGTTGTTGAAAAGGAGACCATATTATGGTCGGACCAGGGGCAGAGATGGATCATCGACTGCGTGGAGTTGGCCAGAATGATGGGTGTGCAGAAAATGTAGTCCAATCTGGCAAAGGAGTTGTGGGGGTGTGAGTAAAAGGTGAAGTCCTTTGCACCTGTGTTGTGTGCTCTCCAAGCATCGGATAACTGGAGAGTTTGCAGGTTTCTAGTCAGGGATTTAGGAAATGCTAGGTTCAGTCGGGAGGAGGTGCTTCTGTCTAACTGTGGGTGTGCCACTAGATTGAAATCTCCCCCAACAAACATATGAGTCGAGGAATACTTCTCAAGTGTCCTAAAGAAGGTCGAGAAAAAGGTGGCCTGTGCAACATTAGGGGCGTAAACGTTAGCGATCGTGAGTTCACGTCCCGCCACTAGTCCCTTAATAATAAGGAACCTACTCTCAGGATCCTTATAGACCTGCTGAATTTCCATGGGGAATGAATTGTGAAGGAAGATGGCTACCCCCCTACTTTTAGAGTCGTGTAGAGTGTAAAAGGCTTGCTTATATGAGCCATGAAAGAAAATTGGGTGTCTGTCAGTAGCAAAATGGGTTTCTTGTAATAACAGGATTTGCGCCCCTAGCTTTTTATAGGTCGTGAAGGCTTTTTTCCGCTTGTGAGGGGAGTTGAAGCCCTGGACGTTATGTGTAATGCATGTAATCACCATTTGTGCATGAGGAGTGTCATGGGCTCACCTGGGGGGTCTAGGGACCCTGAGATAACCGTGTCAATATCATCCGTCACTGGGGGGTCGTCAGTCTGGGAGAGCTGAGGGTAGTAAACCGCTTCAAGTAGATAGTAATAGAAAATACTTCTAAAGTGCTCCAACATCCTATATAGAAAAAACAAAAAAAGTGATAGAGCATAAAAAGCATCTAAACATAGTGCCAGCAATGCAAACATATGCTGGGCAAACAATGGGTCAGGTTGCAAGTAGCCAAACCCTGAAACATTGAGGTAAACCTTGTAAGGGGCAAAAGCACCCTTAACTCCCCGAGTCATATCCAGAGCTCCAAAGGAGGTCGGGATATGAGAGGAGTGGGGCAGCACGGCATCGACATCAACCGAACTAGCCTGCAACAAAATAGAGAAGAAAAAAAAAGGGATGTGCATGCCAGCGTGTGTTGGCTTGATCTAATATCTCATCAAAAGAACTGGGAACTAACATCTTTGAGTAAAAAAGAGTGCTAAAGTCCCGGGAGCAACGTCCTGTGTCAAAATTTAAGGATCCTTTCCCCAGCCCCTTTTTTAAAAAAAAAAAAAAAAAAAAAGGAGAAAAACAATAAAAAAATAAAAAAGGAAAACAGGGCACATGGGGTATTAGACTGGACGTGGGTCCAGAGAGATTAAGAGTTGAAGATGTACGGATCAATCCGGCTGGGCTGAGTGTCAGCATACTGAGATCAATTGAAGTGAAGTGAAATATGGATCCATCAGAAAAACAGCAGTTCCAAAAAAGAGCCCAGTAGAGGGCGCCTAGATGCCAAAAGTGTAATAAGTGTTCAGAAGATATGCAGCAGGAAGAATTCACAAAAGTGACAGGATTCTTTAGCGTTGAAAGACATTATGGCTTGCATCTTGTCCGTGACGTCTGCGATCTCTTCTAGAAGAGGGAGTATTCCAAACGGGTTTTGGTCTAGGAGTAGAGGGTTGACGAGGAAGGGCATCAGCTTCCAAGAGACCCAATTTGACCAGTATCTCTTGGCCTTCCACTAAAGTTACAGCAGTGTAAGTTGTACCATTATGGGGAATGGTAAGCTTGAAGGGGAAACCCCATCTATAGCGAATGTGCGCCTTAGCCAGCACCGTGGTGACCTCCTTCATATCGCGGCGTCTATCCAGGGTAGCTGGAGAGATGTCCGGGTAGATTTGAACAGGGGAGCCGTCTAAGGAGATGGAATGGGAGTTGCGGGCGGCCCTAAGGATCTCTTCTTTTATAAGAAAGTCTTTCAGACATAGGACAATGTCCCTAGGGGGTTTATCAGGGGGGGGCTTGGGGCGTAAAGCCCTATGAATGCGGTCGTATTTGAACGCTTCTACCTCACGGTCAGGCAGGAGGGAGTTAAACAGCTTATGTATGGCAGGAATAAGATCCGTGGTGGTCTCAGGGATCCCCCTAATGCGTAGATTGTGCCTTCGATTTCGATTGTCGAGGTCTTCTACTTGGGTTTGTAGCTGAATGACCGTGGCATTGAGGGATTCAAACTCTCTGGAGAGATCATTATGGGCAATATTGAGCTCATCGTGCATAGTCTCTAAGCGATCTGTGCGGGTGCCCAGGGCTGAGATCTCTTGCGTCAGTGTATTAGTGCTCTTGTGCAGCTCCGTTTGGAATTTAGTGGCAATCTTGCTATAGATGGACTCCAAGCTCCTGTCCAGGTCCGCTTTGGTCAGGGGGGGGGAGTACTCACTTTCATGTGCAGCTTCCAGAGCAGAAGTAACGGTGTCCTGCGAATCTTGTGAGGCCTGCAGTGAGGGAGAAGCAGGGCCGTCGGCGCCATCTTGGGACATGATGTAGCGTACCTGGTTCCTCAGCAGATATGTGGTCAGGGACCTCTGAGCGGTCTTGTTTCCCTTTTTCTGCTTTGCAGGCATGCACAACGCGGTCCGGGGGTGATAAAGAGTATTTGTGTTGAAAATCGTGCACTTCTGGCCCCGGGAAGCAGGCTAAATGGTTGGAGTAGTGCGGAGCTACTCAGTCATGCGGCCGGTCCCGTGGATGTCGCGCATGCGCCCCCGCAGTCTAATATCTTAAATATATATAAAAAAATATATATATTTTTTTTTCTTGACCACCATTAAAAATTATTACATTTTTTTAGTAGTTACAGGCATGCACAGAATTTTGCGGGAATACCATTAGGTAACAGACAGAAAGACAAATTAGGCTTGGGGGTCCCCCAATAGAACCAAGTTCCTGGGGGCCCCCACTTACCTGTTCCCCGCCGCAGGACTTTGTTTGGTCCACAAAAGCCCAAACTTCACCTATCACGGCAGGCATTGTAATCAAACCTTCAGGGACCGGGTTCCCAAGGATTCCACTCCCCTGGACCTGTATAGCACCCTGCACAGAAAACATCTTGGTCGTGGGTATGACCAGAGCTCTGGATCCCAGGGTCCAGCTCTCCTAAGAGAAGCATTACAGGCAAAACCTTGCTCTTCTCTGCAAGGCCCGGGTACCGACCGTTTAGCTATGAAGCTTTTTTGGTCGGATCCGGAATAGCTTACTGAGGCCCAAAAGAACCTGTACGCAAGCTCAGTGAAAAACACATGTTTCTTCTTGGCCAACACCTTAGACACTGGCAAAAAACTGAGGTGCTCCCGGATGGGAGGGGCTTATATAGGGGAGGGTACTTCCGGTTTTGGAAGTTGCCAGTGCCAGCACCTGACGGTATCTATATAACCCATTAGTAATGACTATGTCGCTCTGTGTCCCGTGATGTACGAGAAAGAAAAAGAGGTACAACATGAGGAAAAAGTAATGACATTCCAATATAATAAGAAAATTGTAGATCCTTGGGGTCATTATTCGATTCTTCAAGGCCTCCTACAAGGCACAGAGGTCATTATTCTAACACAGCAGGCCCCAACACCTCAAACACACCCTTTTTGTCCCACCTTTTAATTGTACTTCCCATAACATTGGATGAATTCTCCTACAAACCTACATCATGCAACCCTGGCTTGCAATGCTTTGAGAAGCTTTTATGTGCCTAGAATTTGAAAGATACGTGGAGGGAGCTTCACCCAATCACTGGGGACTACATTCACTACTGAGCTCTGCATGATGTCTTTACTAGAACAGATTACATTTCTATTCAGAGAAACTACCCCTCTGCTGTCGGGCAGCTACCTAGGTTATCCAAGTGGAAGTTCACTCCCCTCTTTCCCGGCTAACCTCTGGGGCACCTCACAGGTCGCAGAAAGCTCCAGGACAATTCACATAGCACAGTGTGGCCCACACCTGCGCAGTGGGAAGTCACAGCTGTCTGCCCATAATGATCACCGCAATGCTGGGGACCAGAAGATTGGCAAAGAACAAAAAAGGTGAAGATAGCGCTGGTAAGTGTTATTTTATTAAAAGTCAGCAGCTACAGCTATGAGTAAGCACTCCTAAGTGTGAAACGCGTTAGCTGTCCCTGTTACCCCGTTGCTGTGACATGTAGTGCCTGTTTTATTTTATTTTTCCAATAAAAGCCACGTTGGATTGGAGTGCGGCTATCCAGATTGCCTTTTGCATTGCCAGCACCCTTGGTTCCTGGAGAGGTATTTGTTGTTGGGGTGAGTCTATTTGGAGCGGCAATTTTTGTTTTGTATCAGCAGCTACAGTATTTGTAGTGGTTCAAAACTCTACATTTTTTACCTTAATGCACTCCCTGCTTCAAGCTAAAAAACAAAACAAAAAAAAAACCACAACATTACTAGTTTCTCCACTCCCTATCCCTAAACACCTACCTGAATCCTCTTTCGATCCAGTGCTGTCCCATCTGCAGCACCATTCCACTGACTTCCTGGACTCACAGGCAGCAGCAAGAGCCGTAGGCTCTGCTGCTCTCAGTCATATACTGTGATGAGGGAGAGGGGAGGCGTGGCTGAGAGCGCTGCGTGCGTCTATGGATGCAATCAACCTGGCTCGGGAGCATGCCTGCATGGGTCCTCAGAAGGAGTAGAAAGCGCCAGCATGGAACTCCAGGAGAGGGGGGTAAGGGACTGCTCTGTGCAATACATGCAAGTAGAACATCTTGTTTATTTTAATGAAAAAATGAAGCTTTGCAATAACTTTAATGTACCCCAGTCAAACCATAACCCTGGTAATGTCTGTAGTTCATTGATACTGAAACCTAGACCATCCTCGTTACTGAACAGCTCCCTTTTTCCCCATTCTGAAAGTATTGAAACTCTGTAACAAGCTTCACTCAAAGATTTCAGCCTCAATACTAACTGTGTCCCTCCCACTCAACCTTGAGGGAATTCTATAAATCAATACTGCAAAAGTCACCTGATTTAGACTGCCTTCCAAAGACATAGACAACCTCCAGGGACCTCCTGTGTTAATTCTGGTTTCTCTTAGAAAAAAGATTCCAGAGATTTCAAGAACAATCCCTATCCACAACTAGAGTAACAATTAGGTTATGTTGAAACCAAACAATTTATGTTGCTGAACGTCCGCCAAGATGTGCTAAGCAGAGCTTCTAACAGTAACAAGCCAGCCATTGAAATAATAAAGAGTAATGGCAGAAAAAAAAAGACCAATCGAGTCTGTCCCATTTTTTTCCTTATTCAAAAGTTTTTTTTTTATAGATCTATGCCAGTAAAGGCGAACTGTGGCAGCCCAGACGTTTTAAAAATACATTTCCCATAATGCTCAACTACACTGCAGAGTGCATGAGCATCAAGGGAAATGTAGTTCCAAAACATCTGGGAATGCTATTGTATGTTTAAATGCACTTACTATTGACGGACTCAACACCACTGCTGAAAGTCTATTCTGAGCGTTGTCAAATTTTTCAATAAAATAATACTTTCTAAGATTAGGTTTGAACTTTCCTCCTGCTAGTTTGAGGTCATGTCTCATGATTCTAGCTTCATTGAAAATACTTCCCTCCTCAACCTTTTTTAAACCCTTAGGTTCTATGCACACTGGCTTAAAAAACGTTGCTTCTACAGGAGTTTTGTGTTCTGCCTGTAGAAGCAGCTCAATGTTATCCTATGTGTCCATACACATTAGAACTATTACAGGCATATTTTGAGCTCAACGTTTAGAGGTAGAAAAAAAAAAAAGTCTAGTTCACGTTTCTGATTAGAGCTTACCGGCAGAAAAAAAACTGTAAAACCCTCCTAAACTCGTCTAAGCTTTGTACAAAAAATGCTCTATAAGCATTTTGTACTGCCAAGAAAACAGATGTTTTTTCAAGCTCAGTGTGTATGGAGCCTTAACCACTTCAGCCCTGGAAGAATTTGCCCTCTTAATGACCAGGCCATTGTTTGCGATACAGCGCTGCGTTGCTTCAACTGAAAATTGTGCGGTCGTGCGACGCTGTACCCAAACAAAATTTATGTCCTTTTTTTCCCCACAAATAGAGCTTTGTTTTGGTGGTATTTGATCACCTCTGCGGTTTTTTTTTGTTTTTTTTTAGCTATAAAACAAAAAAAAAGGCCGTCAATTTTGAAAAAAAAAAGCAATATTTTTTACTTTTTGCTATAATAAATATCCCCCAAAAAATATATAAAAAACTAAATTTCTTCCCCAGCTTAGGCCGATATGTATTCTTTTACATATTTTTGGTAAAAAAATAAAAAGAAGAGAAAAGAAAAAAATAAATAAAATCGCAATAAGCGTATATTGATTGGTTTGCGCAAAAGTTATAGCATCTACAAAATAGGGGATAGACTTATGGCATTTTTTTTTTTTTTTTACTAGAAATGTCAGTAATCTGTGAATTTTATCGGGACTGCGACACTGCAGCGGACAGATCGGACACTTTTGACACTATTTTGGGACCATTGACATTTATACAGCGATCAGTGCTATAAATAGCCATTGATTACTGTATAAATGTCACTGGCAGGGAAGGAGTTAACACTAGGGGGCGATCAAGGGGGTTAAATGTGTGTCCTAGGGAGTGTTTCTTACTGTGGGGGGATGGGACTGCCTGGGGGAGGAGACCGATTGTTGTTCCTAAGCAATAGGCACAACAGATCTGTCTCCTCACCCCTGACAGAACGGAGATCTGTCTGTTTACATTGACAGATGTCCGTTCTGTCCTTTTCAGGAGCAATCGCATAGCCTCCTACATCACGGCACATGCCCCTATGCCCCTTAAAGTGCCCGCTGTACAGCTAGGGCGTTTCGCGCAGGAGTGCCATTGTGTGGCCGTCAATCTTCGATAGGGTAAGAGTAGGGTGTAATACCAAGAAGACCCCACAGTAACCATATCGCAGACGTATACAAAACTAATGAGCATTTGACCCGTATTACTGAGAGCAATACATGAGATAGCTAAGAATGACCACTGCATAAAATGTAAAGTTTTGATTAGGTCTCCCCTTTCTCAAGACTTTGGGCTCCTTCTGCTAATCTCGTGTTGGTAAAAGTTTGGTGAGAGACGATTTGCGCTTTTCAGCCTATTATTCTAGCATTATAAAGAAGAAGAGAATGCGCTGCATTAAAAGATTTAAAAATTTGCAGCGTGACGAATGTGCTTTCGCCATTACGAACGCTAGTTTTACCAGACCGAGCGCTTCCGTCTCGTACTCGATTCAGAGCATGCGTGGAATTTTGTGCGTCGGAATTGTCTACACACGCTCGGAATTTATGAGAACGGATTTTGTTGTCGGAAAATTTGAGAACCAGCTCTCAAATTTTTGTTGTCGGAAATTCCGACAGCAAATGTCCGATGGAGCCTACACACGGTCGGAATTTACAACAACAAGCTCCCATCGAACATTTGTTGTTGGAAATTCCGAGCGTGTGTAGGCTCCATCGGTGTTAGTGTTACACCGTAGAATTGCCAAACCAATGTCCACAACCACCTGTCCAGCATTTCTACTACAATCCCCTGTAGTGGAGTGAGCCCGCTGTGCACTCTGCGCGGATTCCACACATGCACTCACTTAACGCTTACACTTTCTGTACCATTGTACAGGAAGGGGAACCTCTGCGGTGTAATTCGCTTCCATTGCGATGAGACAGACTGCTGGTTGAAGGAGTACCAACAACATCTCCCTCACTGCTAGAGGCCATGTCACCTATAACGGGTACATGCTACCGACAGGCTGCTTGTGAAACTTCCGTTACTCTTGGAAACTACATGTGTCTTGACCTCACTCCACTCAACGCTGATGTCTTCATCACCCAATGTGTTAAAGACCCACTTGTTAACTGTATACAGTTAGGTCCATATATATTTGGACACAGGCACAATTTTCATACTTTTGGCTCTGTATGCCACCAGAATAAAATTAAAACGAAACAATCCAAATGAATTTGGCTTTCAGCTTTAATTCAAGGGGTTGAATATAAATATCAAGTACAAATTTTAGGAACTGCAAGCATTTTTTTTTTTTGCATAAACATTTTAATAAATGTTTTTGAAAGAAGTACAACAAACACAAAAGGAAAATGCCATATACATTGCACAGTCATGTAAATGGAAAATGATAAACCAGATAAGGCAAGAAATTAACAGTATCTTCGATAGGGTAAGAGTAGGGTCTCATACCAAGAAGACCCCGCAGTAAGAATATGGCAGACGTATACAAAACCAATGAGCATTTGACCCGTATTACTGAGAGCAATACCTGAGATAGCTAAGAATGACCACTGCATAAAAAGTACCTGAATAAAAAGGGAGTAGCCATTATAGGTGCCTCTCAATTCTGAGGGGAAGGGAAAGAGAAAAAAAAAAAAGAAGGGGGAAAAAGGGAGGGGGGAAGAAGAAAGGGGCAGCATAGAACAGAAGGTAAAGATGGGGAGGGGGTGGGATCACCCCCAACTGCCCTCTTCATCCATCTTTGCTAAGTGTTCGTAGGGATACAACGTCATGGATGACATACGATTGAGCCTATCACGATTCTCAATCGTGTTGGTGTGATCAGATTTCAATTGATAGCCTGTTGTAGTCCTTGATATGAATGTGAACCTCAATAGGTTGTCCAGAGCGCACAAATAGAGTACATGGAAACTTTATCAAGAGTGATATACAGTATCTCACAAAAAGTGAGTACACCTCTCACATTTTTTTGTAAATATTTTATTATATATTTTTCTGTGACAACACTGAAGAAATTACACTTTGCTACAATGTAAAGTAGTGAGTGTACAGCTTGTATGACAGTGTAAATTTGCTGTCCCCCTCAAAATAACTCAACACACACGCATTAATGTCTAAACCGCTGGCAACAAATGTGAGTACACCCCTAAGTGAAAATGTCCATATTGGGCCCAAAGTGTCAATATTTTGTGTGGCCATCTTTATTTTCCAGCACTACTTTAACCCTCTTGGGCATGGAGTTCACCAGAGCTTCACAAGTTACCACTGGAGTCCTCTTCTACTTCTCCATGATGACAGCACAGAGTTGGTGGATGTTAGAAAACGTATGCATCATCTTTAAAAGAGGCTTCTTTCTGGGACGACAGCCATGCAGACCAATTTGATGCAGTGTGTGACATATGGTCTGAGCAATGACAGGCTGACCCCCCACCCCTTCAACCTCTGCAGCAATGCTGGCAGCACTCATATATCTATTTCTCAAAGAATGACGCAGAGCACGTTCACTCAACTTCTTTGGTCGACCATGGCAAGGCCTGTTCTGAGTGGAACCTGTCCCGTTAAACCACTGTATGGTCTTGGCCACTGTGCTGCAGCTCAGTTTCAGGGTCTTGACAATCTTCTTATAGCCTAGGCCATCTTTATGTAGAGCAACAATTATTTTTTAAGATCCTCTAAGAGTTTTTTTGCCATGAGGTGCCATGTTGAACTTCCAGTGACCAGTATGAGAGAGCGAAAGCGATAACACCAAATTTAACCCACATGCTCCCCATTCACACCTGAGACCTTGTAATACTAACAAGTCAGATGTAGGGCTGCAACTAATGATTATTTTCATAATCGATTAGTTGGCTGATTTATTGTTTCGATTAATCGGTTATTAACCTTAAAAAAAGTGTGGAGTATAATTTAGTTAATATGTAAAGTTTAAAAAAAAAGGCAATTTATTATTAAATATCTCTATGCAGTGGTAAATCTAAATAACCAACTTTATGGTTAGGGAGCAAAATCTCTAATCCACTCTGAGAATAACTGACAGAAGAGATATACACTGTATATACTATTAGATGGTGAATCTGGTAAATATCATCAGACTCAGATCAATTTTTTTTTATTTAAAAAGGAAAAAAAGAGACGTCTTTCTTAAAAAAAAAAAAAAAATCATTTTAAGAACGTTCGTTCGATTTTTTAATCGTCAGTGGAGTCAAATCGACGTTCGTTTTCAACCACAGTGATGAGAACGTTTAGAAATAATAGAAAACTTCTTGGTCAAAGGATTTTTCAGACAGTGTATGTGGTTTTCGTTCAGAAATTAGTGAAAATTTCAAACATTCTTTCATTCAGCGAATGTACAAAGATTTTTCGTATTAATATAATATTTACAGTAGTGATTTGCTATTTTTGTACTATAAAGGGCTAATTTTAGTTTTTTTTAAACACATTATGTTACTGGCCGATTAATCGATTATGAAAATAGTAATCGATTCATTTCATAATCGATTAGTTGTCGATTAATCGATTAGTTGTTTCAGCCCTAGTCAGATGACACCGGGGAGGAAAAATGGCTAATTGGGCTCAATTTGGACATTTTTCACTTAGGGATGTACTCACTTTTGTTGCCAGCGGTTTAGACATTAGTGGCTGTGTGTTGAGTTATTTTGAGGGGACAACAAATTTACACTGCTACACAAGCTGTACACTCACTACTTTACATTGTAGCAAAGTATAATTTTTTCAGTGTTGTCACATGAAAAAATATAATAAAATATTTACAGAAATTTTGATCGTCTGTATACAAGTCAGACGGGAAAAAAACACGCATGCTCGGAAACAATTCGACGCATGCTCGGAAGCATTGAACTTCTTTTTCACGCCTCGTCATAGTGTTGTACATCACCGCGTTCTTAACGCTCGAAAGTTCAGAGAACTTTTGTGTGACCATGTGTATGCAAGCCAAGCTTGAGCGGAATTCCGTCGGAAAAAAACATCCAACTTTTTGCTGACAGAAATTCCACTCGTGTGTACAGGGCATAACTCAGCAAGTTCATTAAGCCTCATAAAATCGACCTCTACGGAAAAAATGTTTAGCCTGCATCTCTGTATACAGCCATTCCACCGTTAGAAAGGTGATCGGGCAAACTTTAGCAGATACTGCATACATGGCACATGCTTTATCGAAGACATGAAGGGTAGCTCTCATCAGGGAGGTGATAGTATACCCCAGATGATGCCTTATTACGATGAAACGCATCGGGAAGGGCTCTGCTGATGCCACTGCGTCATTTATGATTACATATGCTTTTACTCGTCTCTTCAAATGTGAGTGACCATTTTATATTATTTTAATAAATGTTCACCTTTTTATATTGAATTACACTATGTGGCCCCTTTCTTTTCCTTACAACATCATATACATCTTGGGATGAGGTTTTGTGTAAAGTAATGCTGACGATCTCAATGGTGGATTTTAACTACTTGTTGTGATTTCCTGGTTCCCATTGGAAGCTGTGCCTGCTGCATCTCCCTTTTGGTGTGCTACACCACCAAGCTTGACTGACCCACTGGGCGTACGCTCCGTTGGGTCCATCCCATCTGGTAAGCCTTAGATCTAGAAGGTTGTGGATAGTCTGCAGACAACATATACATTTACCCGATTCATTTTGGAATATTTGGATTTATATGTATCACTATACCGGACTTTTTTCTTTAACGTGCACCAATATCATTATTGTGTTGACCCACCCCACAGATGGTTTATTTGGACTTTATCTGTTTTGCTTTCAATCCAATTTTTTGTTGAAATTTTTGATATCACATGCCGATTATTGTATACCGGCCTCCAAGCATATTTGTTGCAATATATGAGTATGCTAGTTATCAATTATTACCACTGTGATATACATTGCATTGTTTAACATTTGCTTTTTCACTGAGGTTTTCATGTATATATCTCACGATTATATTTTCATTTTGAGCGCCGCACTTTCCCCAATTATTCACTCAGTTTAACACACAGTATATCTGTTGTGCAGGCAGCCATCTTTCGCTCCATTTGGCTGTGTGGTTTTACCTTGTTGTTTTTTTCAGGTGATAGTATAGCTTTGCCAAAACGTGGTCTTTGGGGAGCCAAGGAGTCTCACGCAAGTCAGAGTTCAAAGCCAGATTGCTCCATGGTGACCCAGCTTTTACATTGGGCATGAACCCCCCAATCGACCACCCGGGCAAGGTTAACCACCCAGTAGTAATGCAAGTTCGGGAGCCCAATTCTGCCACAAGATTTCAGCATTACAAGCTTCGACCAACTTATCTACACAGATTTGTTGCACCATAGGAATGCTCTACACATGGATTTGTACAATGAAAAAAGGAAGGCGGCAAGCAAATTGGTATAGCCTGTAGCTTATAGAGCAAGCATGGAAAGACCGTCATCTTTATGATGGATGCGCACCCAAACCAGGAGATAGTGGGTGTGAGTTCTGAGAAGTCTGCCGAAAGTTGTATATCTACAGTGCCTTGCAAAAGTATTCAAGCCCCCCCCACCCCCCCTTGGCTTTTTACCCATTTTGTTACATTACAGCCTTTAGTTCGATTTTAATCTGAACTGTATGTGATGGATCAGAACACAATAGTCTAAGTTGGTAAAGTAAAATTAGAAAAATATATACATAAAACAATTTTTCAGAAATAAAAAACTGATAATTGGCATATGCGTATGTATTCATCCCCTTTGTTATGAAGCCAATAAAAAGCTCTGGTGCAACCAATTACCTTCAGAAGTCACATAATTAGTGAAATAATGTCCACCTGTGTGCAATCTAAGTGTCACATGATCTGTCATTACATATACACACCTTTTTGAAAGGCCCCAGGGGCTGCAACAATTAAGCAAGAGGCACCACTAACCAAACACTGCCATGAAGACCAAGAAACTCTCTAAACAAGTAAGGGACAATGAATGTTGTTGAAAAGTACAAGTCAGGGTTAGGTTATAAAAAAATATCCAAGTCTTTGATGATCCCTAGGAGAACCATCAAATCTATCATAACCAAATGGAAAGAACATGGCACAACAGAAAACCTGCCAAGAGATGACCGCACACCAAAACTCAAGCGAGAGAAAGGGCGAATTGCAAACCTAGTTAAGTATCGTGCCACATCCAGTATTCAAGTACAAAAAATAGAAATTTCCCCTTATAGGACTTTTAAGGCACTCTCAATATTAATGTGTGAGTATACAACATTTAAAGTAGAAAAGCATTTTATTAATGATTAAACATAATTAAAATATATACATATGGAGATGAAATATTGATTTATCTGAACAAAGTCAGCAGTTATCACCGTGCTGAAGGGTCTATGAAAAACGCCTCCTTACACCCAATGCGTTTCGGGGTACGTTTTACTCCTTCAGGGGTGCATATAAAAGGAGAGGTTAATCTAAGCATAATTGAAAATATATATAATGTCAGTTACATAAGTAAAAAGTTGTAAAACCAATACATGACATATAGAGTATCACAGCAGTTCACTTACATGATATTTTTTAGCAGGGTTAATTTCAATATTTCATCATTGCAACATTAAAAAAGTGTAGGACTGGGCAAGGAGGGCATTATTCAGAGAGGCAGCACAGAGACCCAAGGTAACCCTGGAGGAGCTGCAGAGTTCCACAGCAGAGACTGGAGCATCTGTACATAGGGCGATAATAAGCCGTACGCTCCATAGAGTTGGGTTTTATGGCAGAGTGGCCAGAAGAAAGCCATTACTTTCAGCAAAAAGCAAAATGGCACGTTTTGAGTTTGCAAAAAGGCATGTGGGAAACTCCCAAAATGTATGGAGGAAGGTGCTCTGGTCTGATGAGACTAAAATTTAACTTTTTGGCCATCAAAGAAAACACTATGTCTGGCGCAAACCCAACACATCACATCACCCAAAGAACACCATCCCCACAGTGAAACATGGTGGTGGCAGCATCATGCTGTGGGAATATTTTTCAGCAGTCAGGACTGGGAAACTGGTCAGAGTTGAGGGAAAGGTGCTAAAATACAGGGATATTCTTGAGCAAAACCCGTACCACTCTGTGTGTGATTTGAGGCTAGACTGGAGGTTCCCCTTCCAGCAGGACAACGACCCCAAACACACTGCTAAATCAACACTTAAGTGGTTTAAGGGGAAACATGTAAATGTATTGGAATGGCCTAGTCAAAGCTCAGACCTCAACCCAATAGAAAATCTGTGGTCAGACTTAAAGATTGCTGTTCACAAGCGCAAACCATCCAACTTGAAGGAGCTGGAGCAGTTTTGCAAGGAGAAATGGGCAAAAATCCCAGTGGTAAGATGTGGCAAGCTCATAGAGACTTATCCAAATGCAGCGGAGAAGGGATTCCAGCGTGAGAATGTAAAGCAGAGGGGAAAGAGGTCATCCTTGTCTGGTTCCATTATGGATAGAAAAGGTGCTCGACACGTGGCCATTAACCCTGACTCTAGCTCTGGGGTTGGCATACAATGAGAGTATGAAGGCTATCATTCATGTCCTGATCCCCAAAGCACCTAGAACTGCATCCATAAAATCCCAGGCCACTCTGTCGAACGCCTTCTCAGTGTTCATTGCAAGAAATAAACCCTCTTGTCAGATAGAAGTAAGCCAATGATGTAAATTCAGGGCTTTAATAGTGGCGTCCCTGGCTTCTCTGCCAGGGACAAGACCCACTTGATCTAAACCCACACAGGCTGTCACACAGTAGGACAAAACGTGTCGCCAAGATCTTGGAGAACAGCTTGACATCCACATTAAGAAGAGAAATTGGACAGTAGTTGGCAACATTGGTAGGTTCTTTCCTTATTTAGGAATAACTGAAATATATGCCTCAAGGAGGCTCTCTGAGGCGCAGGGCACAGTAGACAAATAATTAAATTAGCTCAGCATGATTACTCACTAATGCTGGACCAGATTCACTGGACTTTAGGTCATACAGCTTACTATAGAAGTTTTGAAACTGTTGAGCAATATGCTAATTTTTAGAGTGGGTCACACCTGATGTATCTACAATATCTTGGATCGTGGAAGCAAGCGTGCGCTGCCGAGTAGCCCTAGCCAGAAGCCTACGTGTTTTTTTCCCTTTTTAAAAAAACAGTTTTTGGAAAAGATATTCCGGCTACACACCCTTTTAAAGAGTTCTTCTAATAAGAGAAAGCATGTTTCCTCCAATTCCTTTGCTATCTTTTTGTTTACAAACGGTTTTTATTATAGAAAAAGGTCTCAATACAGGTTAGTTGCATACATGAGTATAGAAAATGGGGTACAGTTGTACATATGAACATCAATAATAAAAAAGTGGTGCATTAGTAGGAATGTTCACCTGATCCAAAGTTGGATAATTTCAGTAGAGTGTATGACCTGTTGTTATCATAAAAGTATATAGCACTTATAAAACCATATTATAACACATTATTATAGTAGAGACAAGGTCCATTTTTTTTTGTATATATGCATAGTGTCAAACAAAGTGTGATGGATGTGATCTGATAATTTTATATTTAGCATATGGTTCATAATTTGAGACCAGGGGACAGTAGAAGAGCGCCAATTGAATGCTATAGCCCAATGAATAGAGCTAAATAATGTATGTATTAGTCTGGAGTGTGCTATGGGTATATCTGGTATAGGGAAGAATAAGAGGCAAATTTGCAGTGTTAAAGCTATTTTCCTACCTATTATTTGTTCTATTTTGTTGTTTGTTTTATGCCATGCGGATTTAAGGTGTGTGCAGTCCCAGAAGGTGTGTAATAGTGAACCTTGTGTGGGGCACCCTCTGAAACATAAGAAGGATGTTGCTGGGTAGAATGAGTTAATTTTATCAGGGGTAAGGTACCACCTCCTATATTGCAGTTTTATGGCCGATTCCCTGATGGATGCTGTTCTGGTGCATTTTTGTAGATTACCAATCATAATATCCCATTGCTCAACTGAGAAAGACTTGTTTAAGTCTGACTCCCATTGGGTCATTGGATGTGATTTGTCTGGTGTATTATGCGTATTTAAACTTTCAATTCCTTTGCTATCTTAAAGGGTTGTTTTTTTTTTTTTTTTTTTATAAAAACATGCTATACTTACCTCCACTGTGCAGTTCGTTTTGCACAGAGTGGCCCCGATCCTCCTGTTCTGGGGTCCCTCGGCAGCTGTCTCGGCTCCTCCCCGCAATAGCTAACCCCCCTCTGGGAAGCTCTATCCCGAGGGGGTTAGCTTGCGGGCGCGCTCCCTGTCATACACGCTGCGTCCATAGACACAGAGTGTATGACTCGGTCCCGCCCCCGACCCCCGACGGCCGCGTCATTGGATGTGACAGCAGCGTGAGCCAAGGGCTGCGCTGCTATCAATCTATCTTATCTATCCCAATCAATGGCCAGACTCCGTGGAGAAGAGGACGCCGGGGATGCGCACAGCAGGTGAACGGGCTCAGGTAAGTAAATGGGGGGCTGGGGGGGCCGTCATTGCCAGGTGTTTTTTTCACCTTAATGCATTAAGGTGAAAAAACACAAAGCTTTACAACCCCTTTAAGTGCCTATAAACGTTTGTGTTGGTCTTCCAGCTTATGAATCTTATTGAAAAAATCCACTACTAGAGCTTGGCTTTCATTCTTCTTCCGAGCTGCTATGGAAAGCAAGTGACCTCTTATGGACACATTTGTGCGCCTCCCAATGTGTCATAGGAGACATCTGGGGTGTCATTTTGGCGAAAAAGTCCCCAATCTCCTGTCTAGTAGATTCTAGATCACTGGGATTCGAGAGAAGGGATGCATCCATTCTCCAGGTGACTCTCTGGAAATCTGGGAACCGCAAAGTCATGGTTATCAGATGTTTTCTATAGTGCCACTATGGAGGTAGGAGAGATCTGCTTGTGGAATGAATAGATAGTCTAATCTCAAATAGTGATTATGCGGGGGTCAGAACAAAGTACAATCTCTATCCCTAGGTTAAAGGGTCCGCCAAGTATTGTGCAATGCAAGAGAAGCCAATTGAAGTTTGATCTGACGAAGAGCAGAAAAGGAGAGAGCAGAGACACCATTGGAGGTATCAACCAGAAGATTTAGTGGGACATTAAAGTCACCCCAAGAATTAAGAGGCCAGTCTGGAAGAGTGCAAGTTTCGTAAAGACATCTCACAAAAAAGTTACCCGTTTGGAATTAGGGTAGTACACATTTACCAGTGTCACTGGTCTATTCTTCCAGATACCTTTTAAAAAGATAAATCTACCATCTGGGTCCAGTAATTGATCTGTTAGATGAAATGGAAGTGATTTGGAAAGCAGAATTGAGACTCCCTTTGTCTTGGAGTCTGCGCAGGTAGCATGATACGCTATGGGGAATCTGCTATTAGAAAGGGGTGCAATAGAGCCCGACTTAAAGTGGTTGTAAACCCAATTAAAAAAAAAAAAAACTGCAAGACAAATGCATAATGAGCTAGTATGACTAGCATACTAGCTCATTATGCATTACTTACCTTAGATTGAAGCCCCCGAATCCGTCCTCGTCTCCCCCTCAAGCCGCAGCCATCTCTCCCGGAGGTTACTTCCGGGTATCGCCTCTCCGGCCAATCACAGCGCCGGAGCGGCGATACCCGGAAGTAACCTCCGGGAGAGATGGCTGTGGTTTGAGAGGGAGACAAGGACGTCACTCAGCGCATGCTGTGATTGGCCGTAAAAGTCGGCGTTATCATTCATAAAACCGGCATTTACAGTGCGCCTGCACCGTACACATCGGTGTACTCTTTTTTGCAAATATCTCCTAAACTTTGTAGGTTTAGGAGATATTGCAAACACCTACAGGTAAGCCTTAATATAGGCTTACCTGTAGGTGCAAGTTTCAAGAGTGGGTTTACAACCACTTTAAAGTGCATTTCTTGAAAAAAATCAAAAAAAATAACTTGTGCTCTACGGCAATGTGCTTCTGCAAGAGGGCTGCTACGCTTCTCAGGAACATGAAGGCCTTTAATATTGAGGGAGTATACTTTGAGAGAGAGAGGAGCTGCGCAATTTGGGTTACGAGGCATGTTCAGAGACCTAGGCACCTGACTAAGTCTGTTCACTAAGGCGAACCACGCAATCTGGATGAAAAGGACAGTTTCAGAGAACAAGAGGAGGCGAGAGGAGGAAAAAAAAGGGGGGAGAGAGATGAGGAGTGATAGGCTGGGATTAAAAAGGCAAATGGGACGGATCCCAGGCAAAAGGTGACTACTCTAAGCCATGTAGCACTTTTGGGGTGGGGGGGTATGTAAATTCCCAGAAGACAGGGCCAAATACTTACTAAACACTTATATCATATACCGGAGGTGGATACAGACCTAGTAGTCCACCTAAACAGGAAACTACAAGGATGAAGGGAAAAAGGTAGACAGAGAAGTTCGGAGGGGAGCCTGCCTCTGGTGGGAGTAGGAGGGTGCCGACCGATTAACCCCTAAAATAAATGAGGTATCCGTTTGCTTCCCACCAGACCCTGGCCCAGGTTAATAAGGCATCTCACTGTACAGGCCCTGGAGTAGTCATGAAACCTGGGCAGCATCAGCAACCAGTCATTCTTCCACTGGGGCAAGGTCTTTCGCTGCAGAGAATGCATCAAAATGCAAGTCTGCAGGTCAGACATCCTCCGCCTTTACAAATGAGACCCGCAGTAGGCAAGTGCAGCAGCGCATAACAGCCGGACCATAACTTATAACAAGCAAAACAACTATGACAATGGCAACTATAATTGTTGGTCTAAATAAACTATAATATGATCCAGGATGACCCATAAATGCTTTAACTAGGGAACACCAAGCAAAAGGCGAGACTCTCGGATCCTGTTCTACACCCTTATGTGTATGAGCACTCACTCATCCTCAGGTATCTCCAGCCATGGAACCTCTATGAATGCAAATATGCAGTAGTGAGGCCCTGGATGAGCGGATGATCTGGCTACTGCAACCATTACATTACATATTATTATTATACACAGTCCCCCCATTTTCAGGAGCTCAAATGTAATTGGACAAATGTGGAGTACCCCAAGGTTCAGCATTGGGACCCTTATTTTTTAATATCTTTATAAATGATATTGGGTCTGGGATCAAAAGAAAAATTTCTGTCTTTGCAGATGACATCAAGCTATGCAGTGGAGTAACGTCCTTACAGGATGTCTCCAATTTACAAGCCGACCTCAATGCACTGTCTAATTGGGCGACTATGTTGCAGATGAGGTTTAATGTTGATAAATGTAAAGTTATGCACTTGGGGGCTAAGAATATGCATGCATCATACATACTAGGGGGAGTAAAACTGGGGGAATCCATAGTGGAGAAGGATCTGGGGTTTTGGTAGATCATAAGCTCAATAATAGCATGCAATGCCAAGCTGCAGTTTCCAAAGCAAGCAAAGTCCTTTCTTGTATTAAGAGAGGTATGGACTCCAGAGAGAGAGATATAATTTTGCCCCTGTTCAAATCATTAGTAAGTCCTCATCTGGAATATGCAGTTCAGTTTTGGGCACCAGTTCTCAAAAAGGATAATCGGGGAACTGGAGAAAGTGCAGAAAAGGGCAAGCAAACTAGGTAGGAGGCATGGAGGAACTCAGCTATGAGGAAAGATTAGAGGAACTGAATTTATTCACTCTTGAGAAGAGGAGAATAAGGGGGCATATGATCAAAATTTTCAAATATATAAGGGATCCATATAGTGAACTTGGTGTTGAGTTATTCACTTTACGATCAACACAGAGGACACGGGGGCACTCTTTACGTCTAGAGGAAAAGAGATTTAATCATCTTTAAAGACGGAAAGGTTTCTTCACAGTAAGAGCTGTAAAAATGTGGAATAGACTCCCTCCAGAGGTGGTTCTGGCTAGCTCAGTATATTGCTTTAAGAAAGGCCTGGATACTTTCCTAAATGTACATAATATAACTGGGTACTAACATTTATAGGTAAAGTTGATCCAGGGAAAATCCGATTGCCTCTTGGGGGATCAGGAAGGATCAGGAAGGAATTTTTTCCCCTGCTGTAGCAAATTGGAGCATGATCTGCTGGGGTTTTTTGCCTTCCTCTGGATCAACTGTGGGTATAGAATTGGGTACAGTGGGGCAAAAAAGTATTTAGTCAGCCACCAATTGTGCAAGTTCTCCCACTTAAAAAGATGAGGCCTGTAATTGTCATCATAGGTATACCTCAACTATGAGAGACAAAATGTGGAAACAAATCCAGACAATCACATTGTCTGATTTGGAAAGAATTTATTTGCAAATTATGGTGGAAAATAAGTATTTGGTCAATAGCAAAAGTTCATCTCAATACTTTGTTATATATCCTTTGTTGGTAATGACAGAGGTCAAACGTTTTCTGTAAGTCTTCACAAGGTTGTCACACACTGTTGCTGGTATGTTGGCCCATTCCTCCATGCAGATCTCCTCTAGAGCAGTGATGTTTTGGGGTTGTTTCTGGGCAACACGGACTTTCAACTCTCTCCAAAGGTTTTCGATGGGGTTGAGATCTGGACACTGGCTAGGCCACTCCAGGACCTTGAAATGCTTCTTACGAAGCCACTCCTTCGTTGCCCGGGGGGTGTGTTTTAAATCATTGCCATGCTGAAAAGACCCAGCCACATTTCATCAACAGCCCCAAAGCATGATGTGCCACCCCCATGCTTCACAGTAGGTATGGTGTTCTTTGGTTGCAACTCGGCATTCTCTCTCCTCCAAACACGACAAGTTGTGTTTCTAGCAAACAGTTCTACTTTGGTTTCATCTGACCATATGACATTCTTCCAATCCTCTTCTGGATCATCCAAATGCTCTCTAGCAAACCTCAGACGGGCCCAGGCATGTACTGGCTTAAGCAGGGGGACACGTCTGGCACTGCAGGATCTGAGTCCCTGGCGGCGTAGTGGGTTACTGATGGTAGCCTTTGTTACGTTGGTACCAGCTCTCTGCAGGTCATTCACTAGGTCCCCCCGTGTGGTTCTGGGATTTTTGCTCACCGTTCTTGTGATCATTTTGACCCTACGGGGTGAGATCTTGCGTGGAGCCCCAGATCGAGGGGAGATTATCAGTGGTCTTGTATGTCTTCCATTTTCTAATTATTGCTCCCACAGTTGATTTCTTCACACCAAGCTGCTTGCCTATTGCAGATTCAGTCTACCCAGCCTGGTGCAATCTACAATTTTGTTTCTGATGTCCTTCGACAGCTCTTTGGTCTTCACCATAGTGGAGTTTGGAGTGTGACTGTTTGAGGTTGTGGACAGGTGTCTTTTATACTGATAACAAGTTCAAACAGGTGCCATTAATACAAGTAATGAGTGAAGGACAGAGGAGCCTCAAAGAAGAAGATACAGGTCTGAGAGCCAGAAATCTTGCTTGTTTGTAGGAGACCAAATACTTATTTTCCACCATAATTTGCAAAAAAATTCTTTCCAAATCAGACAATGTGACTGTCTGGATTTGTTTCCACATTTTGTCTCCCATAGTTGAGGTATACCTATGATGACAATTACAGGCCTCTCTCATCTTTTTAAGTGGGAGAACTTGCACAATTGGTGGCTGACTAAATACTTTTTTGCCCCACTGTATATGGAATTGTACAATATATATTGTGACAGCAGGAAGGTAAAGTCACCTGGTTGCATTCAGGGGGGTAGATATATTTCGCCCAGATTCAGGCTTTACGCCGACTTATACAACTAGGTGGAGAGTTGTATAAGGCTAGTGGGCTCATGGATGACTCATACCTCTAGGGAGAGTGTGGGGCGTCGTGCAGACAGAGATGAGGAGACCAGCTGAACCTTGTCAGCTCATTTAGGCCTCTATAAGAACTCCCAGCTTCATTAGATGTTAGCTCATGCCTGGAACCAGACCTGTGTGGACTGTCTAGGGAGAGTGAACCCCTGTGCGGTGAGACAAAGCCTGTGTGGCTATTTGCTTGGACATTTAAAACCAGGGACTTAGGGACTAGGACAGCACTAGGCTGATCCCAGTTGTTAGTTAGGAAACCTGTATGTTTAGTCAGAGGTCAACTTGACCAGGATTTATTTTGTTTATGTTTCTTTTGCTTTGCTGTGTTTTTGTCACTGTAAATAGAAAATAAACCGCACCTTTTTGATTTTGAAAACCACAAGCTCCGTCTGCTGGGCCTGTTTTTGTGTGGGGAGCCCATCTCGGGGGTCACCCACACCCGCTGCCGAGCTAACCCCCTCACAGTTGGTGGAGAATGCAGGCAGTTTTTTTTAAGCCAGCATGGAGGAGATACTGAAACAGCTGGCTCTAGCAAATGCCAATCAACAGCAGACAAATGCAGGTTTGCAAAGGAGCCTTGCAGCCCAGCAGCAAGCTCATCAACAGAGCCTTGCAGCCCAGCAGCAAGCTCACCAACAGAGTCTGGAAGCTCAGCAACAAGCCCTGCAGCAATCTGAGGCCCGCTTCATAGACCTGTTACAGAAGCAAGAGCAGAGACTACAACAAATGGAAGCAGTAGTGCAGCAACGTCCGCAGACCAGTGAGGGAAGCCGTCCCACTAATACCGCGTCCTTTGGGGTGAGTCGTTTATTGACAAAAATGACTGGAGAGGATGATCCAGAGGTATTTTTGACCACATTTGAAAGGACTGCTGAAAGAGAAAAGTGGCCTGAGGAGCAGTGGGCTGGACTGGTGGCTCCTCTGTTAACTGGTGAATCGCAGAAGGCTTACTATGACCTAGAGCATGACCAAGCAAAAGACTATGTGATGCTAAAAGCTGAAATTTTGGCAAGGCTGGGTGTCACCCTGGCTGTCCGGGCTCAGCGTGTGCATAACTGGACTTTCCAGCTTGGAAAACCCCCCAGGTCTCAAATGTATGATCTCATTCACCTGAGCAGAAAGTGGCTACAGCCAGAGACTTTGTCCGCACCAAAGATTGTGGAACGTGTTGTAATGGATCGGTTTTTGAGAGCTCTTCCTACTGCCATCCAAAAGTGGGTAAGCCATGGAGACCCAGAGACGGCCGATGGTCTTGTGGATCGTGTGGAGAAATACTTGGCTACAGAGAACCTGACGGCCTCTTCCAGAGACACTCGGACTTTCCACCCTAAGACCAGACCATCCCCAGGGGCGGATAAGATGATTCCAAGGGGTAAGGGTGGAGAGAGTGAGAGGGTGGGAGCTCTACCCCAAGTTTGGCGAGAACAGCCTGGGAAATCAGCGGCTCAAGAGGCGGCAAGAAGGATCGTTTGCTACCGCTGCCGGCAAGCGGGACATATTGCAGCAAATTGCCCGGTTGTGGAGGAACCCATGCAGTGTGACTTTCTGACGGGCAGACGTCAGTCGCTGTGTGCGACAGTCGCATGCACTGCCATTCGGGGAACTGAGAAACATTTATGCAAAATGTGTATTAATGGTAGAAATGTTGTGGTATTGCTGGATTCAGGTAGCCTTGTGACCCTGATAAAGGCTGAATTAGTTAAAACAGAGGTCTCTGGGAATAGCAAGGTAGCTGTTATTTGTGTGCATGGGGACACCCGAGAGTATCCAGTGACTACAGTGTGTTTCGAGACCCCCAAAGGTACCCTCTCTCATCCAGTGGGCTTAGTATCTCAGTTACCGCATGACGCCATTGTGGGAAGGGATTTTCCGAAGTTCTGGGAACTGTGGGATGATCCTGAGCCCCCCACTGGTGCCCCTATGTACCAGGAATGTGATAGCCAGAACTCCCCTGAGAGTGGTGAGGACTCTCCGGAATTTCCCTTGTCAGTATTGGCAGGGGAGACTCAAGAAACTGGAGAGGAGCCCACCTCCTCAGACGAAAACCTACCGTCTGTGGAGTTTTCTGATCTTGAGGTTCACAGGGAAAACTTTGCCACAGAACAGTTGAAAGACCCCGCCCTAATAAAGGCACGGGAAAACGTAGTGAAAATAGATGGCGAGTTAGTGAACCCAGATAATACCTGCACTTACCCATACTTCAGCGTAGAGAAGGACCTACTGTATCGGGTGGCAAAAAGGGCAGAAGAAACCGTTGAGCAGCTTGTGGTGCCCAAACCTTATAGGAAGTTGGTGTTGGAGTTGGCCCTTGGGCACATTCTTGGAGGTCATCTGGGGACAGAGAAAACCCGAGAGAGGGTATTACAGAGATTCTATTGGCCGGGGGTGATGAAGGACATAGAAAATTATTGTTCCTCCTGCCCTGTGTGTCAGAGGTCGGCCCCGATGCCACATTTCCGTAGCCCGCTGGTCCCTCTACCCATCATTGAGGTCCCGTTTGAGAGGATCGCCATGGATTTGGTAGGTCCTATAATCAAGTCCGCTAGGGGGCACCAGTACATATTAGTTATAATGGACTATGCCACCCGTTATCCAGAAGCGATCCCTCTCCGAAATACCTCGGCCAAAACCATAGCCAAAGAGCTATCTCTTGTGTTTAGCCGGGTGGGTATTTGTAAAGAACTGCTTACGGACCAAGGTACACCCTTTATGTCCCGGGTTATGAAGGAGCTATGTAAATTGTTCAAAGTGACGCAATTACGTACATCTGTGTATCACCCCCAAACCGATGGGCTGGTTGAAAGATTCAACAAAACCCTAAAACAAATGTTGAAGAAAGTGGTGGATAGAGATGGAAAGGATTGGGACTGTCTACTTCCTTATCTGATGTTTGCTATTAGGGAGGTGCCCCAATCCTCTACGGGATTCTCCCCCTTTGAGTTACTGTATGGGAGACACCCAAGAGGGCTGTTGGATATTGCCAAGGAAACTTGGGAAAGTGAGAGTTCTCCCCACAGGAGTGTGATTGAGCATGTCGCCCTGATGCAAGACCGAATTGCACAGGTAATGCCCATCGTGAAGGAACATTTGGCCCAAGCGCAGTTAGCACAGCAGAGAGTGTACAACCGTGGAGCCAAGACCCGTACCTTTTCCCCGGGGGATAGGATACTGGTACTTGTCCCTACGGTTGAAAGTAAATTCCTTGCCAAATGGCAAGGCCCCTACGAGATAATGGAAAAAGTGAGCGAAGTGAATTACAAGGTCAGACAACCAGGAAGGCGAAAGCCCGAACAGATCTATCACGTTAATCTGTTGAAAGCCTGGAGGGATAGAGAGTCCCTAGTCGCAGACACTTGGTCACCAGCTCAAACTGGTTGCATGATTCCTGAGGTTGGAATAGCAGCCACCTTGTCACAACCCCAACAACAGGAGGTTAAGGAGTTTGTGCTTCGCAACAAGGAGGTATTCTCTGAGCTGCCGGGACAAACATCTGGGGTAGAGCATGACATCATTACCCCGCCCGGTGAAAGGGTGAAGTTAAAACCCTATCGGATCCCAGAGGCCCGACGGGAGGCAATACGGGAGGAAGTACAGAAAATGCTGAACTTAGGGGTGATAGAGGAGTCCCAAAGTGATTGGTCTAGTCCCATTGTGTTGGTGCCTAAACCGGATGGGAGCTGGCGATTTTGTAACGATTTTCGTCAGTTGAACAAAGTTACAAAATTTGACACCTACCCCATGCCACGTATAGATGAGTTGATCGACCGGCTGGGAACAGCCCGATACATGACGACTCTTGACCTCACAAAAGGGTATTGGCAAATCCCCCTGGCCAAGTCGGCCAAAGAGAAAACCGCATTTGTAACCCCAGACGGGGCGTTCCAATATAAAAGAATGCCGTTCGGGTTACAGAATGCGCCGGCCACATTCCAGCGGAAAATGGACCAGATGCTGAGGCCCCATCGGAAGTATGCTGCGGCTTACCTGGATGACATAATTGTCCATAGCACAGATTGGGCCTCACATCTGCCAAAAGTGCAAGCAGTCCTGGACTCTGTTCGGGAAGCGGGGTTTACGGCTAACCCCAAGAAGTGTACCATTGGGCAGGAGGAGGCCAAATATCTTGGGTACACCATTGGGAGGGGAGTAATAAAACCCCAACTCAACAAAGTCGAGGCCATCCAGAGTTGGCCACGTCCCAACAGCAAGAAGCAGGTACGAGCCTTTCTGGGAATCGCTGGGTATTATCGGCGATTCATTCCCCACTTTGCTTCTAAGGCTGTGCCCCTAACCAACCTGACGAAGGGGAAAGGGTCGGTCATGATTAAATGGACCCCCGAGGCTGAGGCAGCATTCCAATTCTTGAAACAAGCCTTATGTAGCCAGCCAGTGTTGTACTCACCCGACTTCTCTAAAGACTTTGTCGTACAAAGTGATGCGTCAGATGTGGGGTTAGGAGCAGTATTGTCCCAGGTCTGGAACGGGGAAGAGCACCCAGTCATTTACCTCAGCAGGAAGTTGAAGTCCCATGAGGTAAATTACGCCACCGTTGAAAAGGAGTGTTTAGCGGTGAAGTGGGCTCTAGATTCCCTTCGGTACTACCTGCTAGGTAGGCACTTTGACATGGTTACGGATCACGCTCCGTTAAAGTGGATGGCTCAAAACAAGGAAACAAATAGAAGAGTGAATAGGTGGTTCCTGGCCCTCCAGGAATTCAACTTCACAGTAAAGCATCGCCCTGGCGTTCAAATGGGGAATGTGGATGCTTTGTCTCGAGTACATGAATGCCTGATTGCTGGTGTTCCAACCCCGAGGTTAAAACAAGAGGGGGGGGTATGTGACAGCAGGAAGGTAAAGTCACCTGGTTGCATCCAGGGGGGTAGATATATTTCGCCCAGATTCAGGCTTTACGCCGACTTATACAACTAGGTGGAGAGTTGTATAAGGCTAGTGGGCTCATGGATGACTCATACCTCTAGGGAGAGTGTGGGGCGTCGTGCAGACAGAGATGAGGAGACCAGCTGAACCTTGTCAGCTCATTTAGGCCTCTATAAGAACTCCCAGCTTCATTAGATGTTAGCTCATGCCTGGAACCAGACCTGTGTGGACTGTCTAGGGAGAGTGAACCCCTGTGCGGTGAGACAAAGCCTGTGTGGCTATTTGCTTGGACATTTAAAACCAGGGACTTAGGGACTAGGACAGCACTAGGCTGATCCCAGTTGTTAGTTAGGAAACCTGTATGTTTAGTCAGAGGTCAACTTGACCAGGATTTATTTTGTTTATGTTTCTTTTGCTTTGCTGTGTTTTTGTCACTGTAAATAGAAAATAAACCGCACCTTTTTGATTTTGAAAACCACAAGCTCCGTCTGCTGGGCCTGTTTTTGTGTGGGGAGCCCATCTCGGGGGTCACCCACACCCGCTGCCGAGCTAACCCCCTCACAATATATATATATATATATATATATATATATATATATATATATATATATATATATATAATTTTTTTTATTGGTGAACTAAATGGACTTGTGTCTTTTTCAACCTGACTAACTATGCAAATGAATATAATCATAAATAAATGATAATTTTTAATATTTTGTTGAAAATCCTTTACTGGCAATGACTGCCTGAAGTCTGGAACCCATGGACATTACCAAAGACTGGTTTTCCTCCTTCAGTTGTTCTTTGTTTGTGGATCTTTCTGCTTTTAGTTTTACCTTCAGCAAGTGAAATGTATGCTCAATTGGGTTGCGATCAGGTGACTGACTCGGCCATTGCAAAATATTCCACTTCTTTTCCTTCAAAAGCTCCTGGGTTGCTTTTGTAGTGTGTTTTGGATCATTGTCCACCTAAACTGTGAAGCATCGTCCAATCAACTTTGCTGCATTTGGCTGAATCTGGACTGACAGTATATCTCTATACACTGCAGAATTCTGTCACACCATCAATAAACACCAATTACCCAGTGCCATTGGAAACCATGAATGCCATCACACTGCCTCCACCATGTATTACAGATGACGCTGTGTGCTTTGGGTCATGAGCTGTTCCAATCCTTCTCCACACCGTCATTCTGGTACAGATTAATCTTAGTTTCATCCATACAAAGAATGCTTTTCCAGAACTGGTCTAGCTTTTTTATATGTTTTTGGCAAAGTCCAATCTAGCTTTTATATTAATGAAACAGTTCTTGATTTAATTGGCCAATTACTTTTGGTCCCTTGAAAAAGGGGTGGGTGGCTATTCTTAAGAGCTATAATTCCTAAACCCTTCCTCTGCTTTGGATGTTCATACCCCCAAACCTAAGAGAGTGTAGACTTTTAGCCCATATCCATTATATAACTATAGCTTCAATATGTTTTGGCAAATACCTGAAAATATCTAAAATTGTGCCTGTGTCTAAATATATAGACCTAACTATATGTGCCGGTTACTTGCAATACACCTCTTTGAAACCTTGTACATGCCTGGTCTAAAGTTACTAAATGCCTTTCTTAAAGATACAAAAGGTTGACTTTTTAGTCTGAGGCCTCGTACACACGACCGATTTTCTCGGCAAGAACCAGCAAGAAACTTGCTGGCAGAGAGGTCTTGCCGAGTAAATCGGTCGTGTGTACGCTGCTAGCGTGTTTCTCGTCGAGAAAACCGACAAGAAACCTCGACGAGAAAATAGAGAACCTGCTCTCTATTTTCTCGTCGAGATTCTCCTCGGCGTGTTTCTCGACGAGAAAAGTGAGTGTGTGTACACTTACCTGTCCGCCCGGAAGCCCGCGCATGTTCGAAATGAATTTGACGCATGCGCGGTAGCTTCCTAGGCATACGTAGGGTATACCAAGATGGCGGCGACGGCATCGAATGTGACGAGCGCATGCTCGACGTAGTCGATGACGTCACCGCGTACACTCCTTTCAAAGAACCGCGGGTTCTTTGAAACGAGCGTGTGTACACTCGGCCGGGACAAGTTTCTTGTCCAAGAATCTCGTCGAAAAAAACGACATGTTTTTCTCAACGAGAATCTCGGCCGTGTGTACGAGGCCTAACAGGCAAGACATGATACTTTCCTAGCACCCTAACTATAACTACAGGCTGATGTGCTACCCCAGCATACCTGCAAAAGTGCATTCCAGTGTCCATAGTCCTTTACATGCATTCCCACGCAAGTGTAGGTCCTTTGAAGGCATAGTCCAGTGCTGGCATCTTCAAGGTGAAATCAAAGTTAAAAGTCTCTGTTGTAGGCCATGACAGACGAGATTTTCCTACTCCTGTGGGTCTCTTCTTCCGTGTCCATCCCCTACAGGTCTCACAACCCAAGGCTGTACTGCGCTCACAAAGTTTCTTCTGCGGAACCACTGAACTCCCCAGATTTCCACGAGGGATGCCCTCAGATCAGACCACTGACCCATTTATATCACGCAGGCAAGTGGGCTGGACCCAGACACGAAAAACTTGCCAAAAAGATCAGGAGTGGGCAAAGCATTAACTCCAACCCTACCAGCTGGGACAGCACACACTAACAGTTCCAACCTGCTTACAGATTAGTCTGACATGATCAGCCCCCAATATAAGCCATGCTGCTTTGGGTCCAGCAAACTTTATTTAAACTTTTCAACAGTATATGAAGGAGGTATCATCTCAATAGGCAAATGCAAGCCAAGCTACACAGTAAACTCCAATATATATATAAAAGCAAAGAATGCTCCTGCCTAAACAAGGACTCCCAAGCCCTTGTAAAACCATACATGGGAATATACAATACACCGTCATTAGAGCGGAAGTAAACCCGCACACAAAAAAAAAAAAGACCCTGCAAGGCAAAGGCATAATGAGCTAGTATGCAGCGCATACTAGCTCATTATTAAATACTTACCTCAGAACGAAGCCCCCGTATCGGAGTCCGGTCCACGCCGAGGGAGCTGACATCTTGCCCTCGGCGTGTCTTCCGGGTTCACGGCTCTGGCACTGGGAGTGTCCGGAGCCGCGATTGCGTCACTCCCGCGCATGCACTGGAGTTTTCTTCCCGGCAAGGTCCGGCAGCGTCTGCTGGACCTTCAGCCGGGTATTCAGAGCGCATGCGCCGCTGGCGCCAGCGGCTGCATGCAAAGGGAATATCTTCTAAACCGTACAGGTTTAGGAGATATTAAGTTTACCTACAGGTAAGCCTTATTATAGGCTTACCTGTAGGTAAACGTGTCAAATTTGGGTTTACAACCACTTTAACTACAGGCTATACAGAGCAAGTCAATTTTGAGGTGAAGTGCTCAATTATAGGGTCTCCAATCTGGAAGGGAAGAAATGCAAGCAGTCTATGTTTCTGAACAAGGACGCAGTCATATGTCCTATTGTGACAGGCCTGCTAATGCGGGGGGTATGCAGCCTCGACGATTCTTCGCATTGGCCACGCATGGATTGGAAAATGCTCTTTATTCTCTAGAGGTGAGGAAAAAATCCCTAAAGTGGAACCCTCCTTTTTATTACCTCAGAGGTCCCACAGTTCTAGTGAGTGCAATTGTTTCATGGTGGTGAAGGAAAGACACTGTCACACGGGTAAGAAAATGTTAATGTTTTGTTGTTACAAAGACACATCAGTGGACTGGAGTGTTGATAAAATTGCGCACACACACACACACCTTTTATATTTGTGAATACTGACTGTATCTAATACAGTCCACCCGCGCCAAAAATAGGATTTTTTAAAACAGCTTACCTGAAAAATCCTTTTCTTGGAGTACATCACGGGACACAGAGCCCTGTTAATTACTTATGGGCTATATCTCACCTTCATGTGCTGGACACTGGTGTAATCAATTAGACAGGAAGTTTCCTCCCTATATAACACCTCCCATACCAGGAGCACCTCAGTTTTTGTAGCAAAGCAAAAAGTGTCCCACAAGCTATATATATATATATATATACATATACACACACAGACACACACACATATACACACACATACATACATACATACATACATACACAAACATATATACGCAGTGGGGCAAAAAAGTATTTAGTCAGCCACCCATTGTGCAAGTTCTCCCACTTAAAAAGATGAGAGGCCTGTAATTGTCATCATAGGTATACCTCAACTATGAGAGACAAAACGTGGAAACAAATCCAGACAGACAATCACATTGTCTGATTTGGAAATACATTTTTTTTGCAAATTATGGTGGAAAATAAGTATTTGGTCAATAGCAAAAGTTCATCTCAATACTTTGTTATTTCTCCTTTGTTGGCAATGACAGAGGTCAAACATTTTCTGTAAGTCTTCACAAGGTTGTCACACACTGTTGCTGGTATGTTGGCCCATTCCTCCATGCAGATCTGTAGAGCAGTGATGTTTTGGGGCTGTCGCTAGGCAATGCGGACTTTCAACTCCCTCCAAAGGTTTTCTATGGGGTTGAGATCTGGACACTGGCTAGGCCACTCCAGGACCTTGAAATGCTTCTTACGAAGCCACTCTTTTGTTGCCCAGGCGGTGTGTTTGGGATCATTGTCATGCTGAAAGACCCAGCCACGTTTCATCTTCAATGCCCTTGCTGATGGGAGGAGGTTTGCACTCAAAATCTCACGATACATGGCCCCATTTATTCTTTCATGTACACGGATCAGTCGTCCTGTTCCCTTTGCAGAGAAACAGCCCCAAAGCATGATGTTGCCATCCCCATGCTTCACAGTAGGTATGGTATTCTTTGGTTGCAACTCAGCATTCTCTCTCCTCCAAACACGACAAGTTGTGTTTCTACCAAACAGTTCTACTTTGGTTTCATCTGACCTTATGACATTCTCCCAATCCTCTTCTGGATCATCCAAATGCTCTCTAGCAAACCTCAGACGAGCCCAGACATGTACTGGCTTAAGCAGGGGGACATGTCTGGCACTGCAGGATCTGAGTCCCTGGCGGCGTAGTGTGTTACTGATGGTAGCCTTTGTTACGTTGGTCCCAGCTCTCTGCAGGTCATTCACTAGGTCCCCCCGTGTGGTTCTGGGTTTTTTGCGCACCGTTCTTGTGATCATTTTGACCCCACGGGGTGAGATCTTGCGGAGCCCCAGATCGAGGGAGATTATCAGTGGTCTTGTATGTCTTCCATTTTCTAATTATTGCTCCCACAGTTGATTTCTTCACACCAAGCTGCTTGCCTATTGCAGATTCAGTCTTCCCAGCCTGGTGCAGGTCTACAATTTTGTTTCTGGTGTCCTTCGACAGCTCTTTGGTCTTCACCATAGTGGAGTTTGGAGTGTGACTGTTTGAGGTTGTGGACAGGTGTCTTTTATACTGATTACCTGTATTAATGGCACCTGTTTGAACTTGTTATGAGTGGAGGACAGAGGAGCATCTTAAAGAAGAAGATACAGGTCTGTGAGAGCCATAAATCTTGCTTGTTTGTAGGTGACCAAATACTTATTTTCCAGCATAATTTGCAAAAAAAAAATCTTTCCAAATCAGAAAATGTGATTGTCTGGATTTGTTTCCACATTTTGTCTCTCATAGTTGAGTTATACCTATGATGACAATTACAGGCTTCTCGCATCTTTTTAAGTGGGAGAACTTGCACAATTGGTGGTTGACTAAATAGTTTTTTGCCCCACTGTGTATATATATATATATATATATATATATATATGCACACACACACACACACACACACACACACATATATATATATATAATATATACCGTATTTATCGGCGTATAACACGCACTTTTTTCCCCTTAAAATCAGGGGAAAATCGTGGGTGCGTGTTATACGCCGATACTCCGTCGAATTCCCCTGCTGAAAACGAGCGAGAGGAGCGAGCGGAGCCGAAGCCGAAGTACAATCGGCTTTACTCGGCTCCTCTCGCAGTCCCGCCCATCTCTGACTGCGCCGCTGACATAGAGAAAGCCGAGTGTACTTCGCCTAGTCTCGGCTCCTCTCGCAGTCCTGCCTGTGACTGTGAGCAGACACGAGTCTAGCCGAAGTACACTCGGCTTTCTCCGTCAGCGGCGCAGTCAGTGGAGATGGGCGGAACTGCGAGAGGAGCCGAGTCCAGCCGAAGTACACTCGGCCCCGCTCGCTCCTCTCCACAGAAATCGGCGCCAAATTTTAAAAACCGCCGGGACTGACACGATCGCAAAGGCACTGGGCAAGGCTGCAGATGGACAGATGAACACTGGGCACGGCTGCAGATGGACAGATGGACACTGGGCACGGCTGCAGATGGACAGATGGACACTGGGCACGGCTGCAGATGGACACTGGGCACGGCTGCAGATGGACAGATGGACACTGGGCAAGGCTGCAGATGGACAGATGGACACTGGGCACGGCTGCAGATGGACAGATGGACACTGGGCACGGCTGCAGATGGACAGATGGACACTGGGCAAGGCTGCAGATGGACACTGGGCAAGGCTGCATTTAAATGTAAGTTTTTTTTCCTTGAATTTCCCTCCTAAAAGTTTTTTTCCTTAAAATTCCCTCCTAAACTTGGGGTGCGTGTTATACGCCGGTGCGTGTTATTCGCCGATAAATACGGTATATATATATATATATATATATATATATATATACACACACACACACACACACATATATATATATATATATATATATATATATATATACACATACACACACACACACACACACACACACATATATATATATTTATATATACATACACACACATATACATACATATACACACATACACACTCTCCAATAAGAGGAGCGGGAGCTGTGTCCCGTGATGTACTCCAAGAAAAGGATTTTAAAGGTAAGCCGTTTTTTCTTTTTCGTACATCACGGGACACAGAGCCCTGTTAATTAATAATGGAATGTACTCGAGCAATGCTTAACTTGAGGGGAGGGAGACACAGATCAAAAAGCAGACCGCCATCGGACGTGAGGACCTATACTGCTGCCTACAGCACACTGCACCAAAAAGCAGCATCCTCTTGCTATCTTATATTCACCTGATAGAAATTAGTGAACGTATGCACCGACGACCAAGTTGCGGCCTTGCAAATGTGAATCATAAAGGCTTGGTAATGCACCGCGCATAAAGCGCTTACTGTCCTGGTAGGGAGCACTCTAAAAGAAAAACAGGGGGAAACGCTCTCTTTAAACCACAAGCCTGAATAATAACCTGATGAATCAACATTGAAAAACAGTTGATTTAGACGCTGCCCGCCCTTTCCTGGGGCCTCCTGATAGCACAACAAACATCAGTTTTCCATATCTGAGCAGCCGCTTCAGATAAGCCTTGACTGCTCTCACTCTAGCAAAAGGGTGTAACCATTTTAATAGCCGATTTGAACGCTGCCTGCCCATTTTTAGGGTCTTCTGGCAGCACAACAAAACGTCAGTTTCCTGTTTCCGAGACCTTCAGATAGACTTTTAACTGCTTTCATTTAGATTGAGAGAAAAGTAATACATTTCCTTCCATAGAACACGGTTCTGGGAAAAAAGGAAGGCAAGAAACGTCTTGATTCAAAATGAAAAACTAGATCCTTTTAGGAAAAAAAGGCTGCGTGAGGATTCAACATCACCCTATCCTTAAGAATAATTAAGTATGGCTCTTATACAAAGAAAGCTGCCAACACTGAAAACGCTCTTGCGGAGGCTACCGCAACCAATAACTCCAATCCCTTGTTAGAAGGATGAAGGGAAATATGGTGCATTGGCCCAAGGTGCTGTCCTTGTAAGCCGACAAAACTAGACTCAATCCCCCGGACACAAGGGCGACTTATACGCATTAACCCTTGTGTAAAGGCCCGGATCAAAGAGGGCGAAGCAAGCGGCCTTTGAAAACACTGACAAGGCCGAGATCCGACCCTTGATGGAACTTAAAGCGGTTGTATAGTTAAAATTTTGACTTTACAGTTATTTATGCATGCCATTATTTTAAATTGTTTGCTATGAGCCTTTTTTTATTTACCAGTGTAATTCTGAAGTTATTGCTGCATTACCGAGTGTGGACGTTTACCGCGCATGCGCCGGATCCCCGTCCATTCCGGAAAACAGAGCCTCCGCCGGATAAATTCATTGTTTATGTCGGGGCTGCGTCACTTCCTCAAGTAGACGTCAGCCCCGACATCCCGCGATGGTTCGTCAACATCCAAGAGCACGTGACCTACACGTCACAGATGACAAGGAGAGAAAGAAGGCGCGCAAGTTAAACTGAGGGACGGAAGCGAAGAAGAGGCTTGAATATAGTTTCCTTACTGCGCACGCGCGGGATTACATGCACATCAGAAGAAACTGTGGGCGGAAATACAAATCGAATTAAACGTGGAAGACCACAACTGTGATGGCGCATACTTGCCACACGAATTACTCTTCACAAGATCTCCAATATCACAGTAAGACAAACATTGTGGATATACACATAGCGCTCAATCGATGTATAACCGGAGGGTATACAACCGCTTTAAGGCTAGCTCCATCTCTTTTCCTAATGTAGGAAGGTAAGAATTCTACCTATGACATACGTCCGAGGATGCCATCCCTTGGTTTCACACCAGGAACATGGGCCTTCCAGATTCTATAATACAGGGTCCTGGAGGCCAGCTCTCCTGTATGAATCAGGGTAATTGCCACTGATTCTCAGAGCTCCGATCCTCAAAAATGCGGTCTAAAACAGCCAAACCATTAATTTTCGTGTTTACAAGACAAGATGGAATACCCGCCCTTGTCAAGTAGGTCTGGACGAGATGAGGACCATGGGGTCCTCTACTACCACCCGTACGATTCCTGCACAGTAAGGTCGTCTGGGTCATGCAGAAGCCATTAGGCCGGCTTCTGTTCCCCTCTGATGTTGCATAGAAGTTGCGGTAGTCGCGGCACTGGGGGGAGAGAACGCATAAACCAATGACAACTGGTCCCACGGGATCACTAACGCATCTGTCCCATATGGGAGTGGATCCTTTGTCCTTGACACAAAGCTGTCCAACTTCTTGTTAAACCTGGACGCCAATAAATTTTATGTCCGGGGTACCCTTTTTCTGGTATCTGATCAGAAAAAAGCCGGGGTGTAGAGGCCATTTCTACCAGGAACAATTGTTGACGGCTCCAGAGAACCGCCAGCCAATTCTCCATTACATGAAATGAAGACCGTCGATAGGCAAGGCACAAGCTCCTCTGCCCAAGCCAGAACATGGCTCACTTCTATCTGGCTGCATGACTTCTAGTGCTTCTTTGGTAAATGAAGAAAACCACTGGTGTGGCATTGTGGGATTGTACTCTAAAAGAACAATCCTGCAACCTAAACGTCCAGGCCATTAAGCCAGACGTGCCATCCGAAGCCCTAGAATGTAGACAGACAAGCCTCTCTTGGAGCTTGACCACTTCTCCTGGGCAGTGGTCTCTTTCAGGACTGGTCTCAATCCCTAGAGGCTAGCCTTCATATTCACCACCTCCCAGGTAACCGGCATGAAGGATCTTCCTTTCTGCCCATCTTTGGGTTAAGAACCATCAACTGAGACTCCGGCGTATCCCTGGGACCAGATTATTTGAATAATGCCAGGTTGGGATCTTCTTGTTCCAGGCAGACAAAATAATGTTTATAGCAACCTTGAACGAAACTGAGCATAGGGGATCGCTTTGAATGAAGCTACCATCTTAAGCAAAAAAAAAGGTGAATGGAAGGAACTCCTCCTTGCCTTAACCACATAGACCAGCTTACTTAAAGCGCTGACTTTGTCTGAGATTAAAAACTCTCTTTTTTGGGCTTGTGTCCCAAACGCTCCAAGCTTCTTACCGAACTTAAAGTGGAGCTCCACCCTAAATAGCAACTTTTGCTATTTGGAACCCTCCCCCCCTCCGGTGTCACAATTGACACCTTTCAGGGGGGAGGGGGGTGAAGATACCTGTCTATTTTCACCCACATCCGGGAGTCCTGTCTCCGGGAATCTGCGGGAGTTACGTCACTTCCCGCAGACTTCCCTTGGTGTTCTGGGAGACACTCGGCTCCCAGAACACAGGAGCACCAATCAGAACGGCGCAGCGCGACTCGCGCATGCGCCGTAGGGAACCGGGCATGAAGCCGCAGGGCTTCACTTCCTGGTTCCCTCAGCGAGGATGGCGGAGGGAGCAGCAGAGCGACGAGCGGTCGCTCGTCCTCTGCTGCAGACATCGCTGGACTCCAGGACAGGTAAGTGTTAGAGCTGCACGATTAATCGTTATAAGATCGCGATTTCGATTCACCCCCCCCCCCGCGATCTCCAGGCTGGATTAGCTCGATTTTTGTATTTCCGCGCTGGAACCAGCATGGAACGCAAATGGCGCTGATCGGAACTGACGTCAGCAATAGGAACTGACGTCAGTCAGCAGAGAGCGTGATGCGCCGCAGCGCCGCATCATCGTGGGCGGTACCACCACGTTTTTTCGGCCGCTCCAGCCCTCTGCTCATTAGGGGGAACAGAATCCGGCGGGGAACCATTCTTGGCACAACACCTGTTAATGAAACACCACAGTGAGTGCGCATTGCACACTGTGAGTCTGTGTGTGCACCAGTATTGATCCGATGATTCCAACACACACGTGAGTACCGGCAACCACCAAACTCTGGGGTAGCTGACTGTGGAAATATTCATAATATGGGTAGCTGACTCAGACTGTGGTAATATTCATAATATTTTATGAGGGACAGTGGTTTCTGGTATTTTAAGTCCACTCCTCACATGCCCCCCTTTAATAGCCTGTCTGACTGTCATCTGCAAGGTCTGGGGCCCAGACCTTGCAGGTGACAGTCAGACAGGCTATTCAAGGGGGGCATGTGAGAAGTGGACTTAAAATACCAGAAACCACTGTCCCTTATAAAATATTATGAATATTACCACAGCACAATCTGAGTCAGCTACCCAGTCCTTGCAGACAGGCTATTAAAGGAGGACTTAAAATACCAACCACTGTCCTTTACGAGACTGCGCACAGATATTTTATATCTCTCATGTTCAGAGGTTGTAAATCTGTAAAATATTTATTTTTTTGAGAATCGTGAGAGAATCGTGATCTTCATTCTATGCAAAAGAATCGTGATTCTCATTTTTCCCAGAATCGTGCAGCTCTAGTAAGTGTCCAAATATTAAAAGCCAGCAGCTGCTGTAGCTGTAGCTGCTGGCTTTTAATATTTTTTTTTCCGGCGGAGCTCCGCTTTAAGAATGTACCTTTAGACTGGGATCCTAACCCAGATGTTCCAGATACTTGACCATGCTGGACATACTTAGGTCCAGCCGTGCTACCGACTGATCTATCAGCAGCAGATTGCCTCGGTATACCATTATTGCTATACCCTGGGCCTTTAGTCCTGCTAGAGGCGGGCCCCAGCACTTTGTAAACCCGGGGCATGGTGGCTAACCTGAAGGGCAAGACCTGAATCAACTGGAAGAGGTGCTGTTCCCCTGCGAAATGCAGACAGCCTCTGTAGTCCCAATAACTACATATGCAAATAGCTCCCCATATGTGTAAGTTGCAAAAAAGCCATATGTCTCCATGGGAGCGTGCTTTCATGGAAGTATGAATTCATACAAATATGTTTTAGGCAACACATAAAAAGTGTGTGCTGTATACACACATAAATGTAGCACTTGCGCTATGGAACAGGCATCTTGCATGCATGCCTGCCTTTATGAACGTGTTGCAGACACGTATTCCTATGCGAACGTAAGGAATCCTGTATATTTAAGGAAACCTATATTAACAAGCCTTATCGTGCAACCATGCCAATCTAGGCGATCATGCAACTTTAGGCGATCATGCATACTTGTGTAATTCAAAAAAAAAATATTTTTATGTGATTAAGCAATTTAAGCACCACTGTGCGAACAAGTGCCCTTGTGTGACCAAGGACTCTTGTGTGATCCAGCATCTTTATGCAATCAAGCATTTTTATGCAATTTTAGGCATTTCTGTGCAAACAAGTCTCTCTATGATCAATTATCCTTGAGTAAACAAGGACGATCAAGCAAGTTTATGCACTCAAGCATCTTTATGCGATTAAGCACTTTAAATGTGATCAAGCATCTTTATGCGACTATGTAAAAACCATGTATATCCATATAAACAAAAAACATGCATCTTTATGTGATCAGCAATAAACATGTTTTGTTACTTGTTTTTACCCCACATGCATTTTGTACATTCCATACTCATGTATTTTATGCAAACCTGTGGACTGGCAAAGAGGAAGTTATCCTCTGCAAACGAGCGTTTCCGCAACCATGCGATTTAGCTGTTGTGCGTTAGCAACAATGTGCCCCAGCAACTGTGCATCCCAGCAGTTGTGCGTTTGGCTAGCTTATAAGCAAGCACCTGCATGAGGATCCTGTGAAGGTTTTCAAGCAACCAATACTCCTCGGATAAGGTAAGAAAACACTTAGGAGGAGAAAAAAAACAGCTTATGCGGGTGCCCAATCAGCATAAACCTTCCAGTAATGGACGGACTGGGCAGGTACAAGAAGCCTATGGGAATTTAAAAGACCCCAAGGAGGACAGAGGCTTCGGCCCTCTGGGTTGAGGGTAGGGGTGCAACGGATCGGTGGTGATCCGTGATCCGAACGGGTCACCCTGTTCGGATCGGATCACCACGCGATCCGCGGAGCGCTCCGGAGCCTCGGCCATAGGAAAGGCCGCGGCTTCGGCCTAGCTCCGGCCATCTTTGTACACCCGGCGGCCGCTGTAGTGACGTTTTGCCGCCGCCATCTTGCTCCACCCCACACTCCTTACTCTCATTACTGTGAAGGGGCCAAGCGGACATCTTGTTACACCCAACCGAGTTTTAGATTTCAGGTATTTTATATGCTTATAAGCTTAAATACATTATTTGGAAATCCAAGGGACTGTTTACATTTTAAATTTTAAAAGCAGCAGCAAACCATACATGCATGCTAATGTGACGGAAAACACCTCTGATTTTCACATTTAGTTAAATGTGAAAATCAGAGGTGTTCTGTCACATTAGCAACCATGTAAGGTCGGCAGGTTTGCTGCTGCTTTTAAAATTTAACATGTAAAGAGTCCGTTGGATTTACAAATACTGTATTTAAGCTTATAAGCTCCGTTTTGTGTTGAAAATAACTGTGAAATCGAAAAACCTGGTGGGTGTAACATTATTTTTTTTTGCCGATCCGAAAATGATCCGATCCGTGGCTCTGATCCGAGGATCGATCCGATCCGTGAGTTTTTTGATCCGTTGCACCCCTAGTTGAGGGTAAGTTAAATGCAGCATGAATCTCTGTAAAAGATTTCAGCTGCGACTTCAGAGCTTGTGAGGCCTCTGATACCTCTGCCTCGTCAGACTGCACCTGTTCCCTGTCCCTTGGTGGAGATCCTTCATCATCAGACTGTTGATCCTCTGATTGAGGATTAGAGCAGGGTAAGGGGACCCACCCCACCTTCTGCTCTCTTTTCGAGGTTGCTGTGATTAAAGTAGCTAACCTCTCCTGTAAACCAACCAATACAAAAAAACTTTCTCAATGACATTTATGTCATTTATGCAATGTTAGGAGAGGCTGTAATGCCTGACAGGGGCAATGGCTCGTCCTGCGCGGCTGCTCACTCAGGGGAGGCTGGTATCATGCAGGCATGCCTAGATCCAGATAGTGACACCTTAGTGCCCCTCTACCCCTTTTACAGGAAGACATAGTCCGATTTAGAGGTACTAATCAAAGGTGCATCCACTGCCGAGCTAGTCCAGCAATAAACTAAAATGCCGCTAAATTTGCACAGCCTACTGCTGAGTAGGTGTCTTAGGGTATGCCTGAATCCACTCCACACAGAGATGCTTACGTGCCCCAAAGCTGCTGTGTCCCTCTTGTTTACAGAGCTCTGGTGTCTGGGGTTTAAAACACGCGCTCTGCACCTGCGCTGTGGGCCGGCGTGCACGCGAACGCCAGTGGCAACCACGCCCCTCCTCTCCTGTTTCCCCGCCGTCCTAGCTTACAAAAGTATGCCGCGCGCGTGTATGGGAATGGCGCCAGCGGGGAGAGAGGTCCTCCAACGAGCGCCGTAGGACTCGGACTACGAGGGACCCCCCCCCAACATGACTGTGGCAGAGCCTGAAGCGGAGGAAGTGAGGCGATCAACAGACCGGCAAACACTGAGCTTTTCGTCCTGGAGAGCATGGCAAGTAAAACACCAAGTATGTCTCTTTACCCCCTCTAGTGGCAGAAATCAGGTAAGACATGCAGCTACTCACAGAAGAAAATCCTTAAGATTTTTCTCAGAATTTTCTTCACTTACCTGATCACCGCCGCAGGATACTGCTGAAGATCAGACAGATCCAACCTTCACCCATCATTGCGGGCAGTGTTGTGCCAACCTTCAGGGTTCTGGGTTCCTATTTAAAGGAGGCCTCTTCCCTGGACCTGTAGAAGAGTCTGCCAGAAAACCTTTGTGCATTTTTTAATACGTGCCCAAAGTGCTGGATCCCAGAGCCCAGTCCTACAAGAGAAACATTACAGGCAAAACCTTGCTCTTCCACAAGGCCCAGGTACCATCCATTTTGGCATTTTTCCTGGCCCTCTTGGATGTATCCGGTTGTACAGCACTTTGACCCCCGGAGGGATCCCTCAGTAGAGCTTTCTTCTTAGCACATATTTAACTATGACCAACACCTTAGACACTGGCGAAAAAAATGAGGTGCTCCTGGTATGGGAGGGGTTATATAGGGAGGAAACTTCCTGTCTAATTGATTACACCAGTGTCCAGCGCCTGAAGGTGAGATATAACCCATTAAGTTATTAACAGGGCTCTGTGTCCCGTGATGTGCGAAAAAGAAATATATCTAATTTTCATTTTAAATATAATAATAAAAGTGCAGCTGCTGTTTCAAACCAAAAGGTGATGCTAGTGTTAAATTGATCCACTGGAGTGGGTTCCTTATGAACAAACAGCGCTTGTTAAGTGTAATCCAAACAAATATTAAAAGGTAAATATATTCTATACAATAAAGTGTCAAGTGCAAAATATTAAATCCTGTGCATTTCATGTGTTATAACAAAAAACAGTCCAGACAAATGCAGACAATATCCATAATCAGGGGATACGATTCAGTACGGAAAAAAGTTCTTCCAGGTATATGAGTCGCCTCAAACCATATGGCCCATGCCAGCTGATATCAGCGTAGACCGCAATAATAGACCCACGGGATCCCCGATAGGAACAACACTCAACAACCACACTGCCCCCTCTTCCCATGCATGGGTACACTCATATACTTATCACAAGGCAATCCAGGATCACTCCAAATGATGCCAAAACTGTGTGATAAATGAAAATTAAAAAAGCTGATTAGTGCTCATCAATGCTGCCTGCCTCCGGCTCTGAGTGGAGAGCGTATCTCTCATACAGCTCAGAGCCGACAGTTTACTGCTCCTTCTCCCCACTCCCCTCTAATGTATGTGTTCCGCGGGAGGTGTTTACTCGTTGGCTTCACACTTGACTTCCCGCAAAACACATACAGGAGAGGGGAGGGGAGGTGAAGGAGCAGATTGGCTTTGTCATCAAGAGAGGAGGGAGGAAGGACAGAGGGGGGAGCAGGGAGAACTTTTGGCTCTGAGCTGTATGAGAGACACGCTCTCCACTCAGAGCCGTGGGACTAGAAACCCCGCTGCGGGCCCCCCCCCCGACGGTGGCGGACTGCCAGGGCCTGGTCGCAAGTGTGACTGCTGCAACCCTGGTAGTTCTGCCACTGATGACAGGGTTGCTTTAGGCAGATCAAGGAATAGAGAACCTCTCTTGTCCAATATGTTCTAGTTTCTCTCAGACTAAATGGAAAAACTCTTTAGATTACATCTGAAAAATGCAACATTAGTTTTAATCTCACATAATTTTAAAGGGAGGATCAAAAGATTACATAGCTTTAATAACCACAGCCTTATCAGGCTCTGTAAGAGTGAACTCCAGGCACGTTTATTTTGTTTCCGTGGAGTAGGGATGTGCATGCACTGCATTGGTTAACTGCTCATTTTATTCTAGGGGAGAGGACAGCAACAGATATACTTATCTGATCCGCCAATCCTCCCCGCACAAGACTGGTCCGGAATCCCCGCACTCCAGTAGACTTGAAAATTTACTGTTCCTGACATCAGCAAGCTCAGAGCATGCTCCATAGACAGGAACAGGTCACTGCTGCAGTGTGGGGGAGCATGGTTTTCCAGAGGATCGGTAGATAAGGCGAGCATAAACTTTGTGCTCACCCCTAGAAAAAGCAGCCCCACTGCATAGGAAAATAATTTTGCCCATAGTTGAGCTTTAAACATGGGAGAGTGAGAAAATAGGATTTTTATAACAGCTTACCTGTAAAATCCTTTTCTTGGAGTACATCACGGGACATAGAGCGACATAGTCATTACTAATGGGTTATATAGATACCGTCAGGTGCTGGCACTGGCAACTTCCAAAACCGGAAGTACCCTCCCCTATATAAGCCCCTCCCATCCGGGAGCACCTCAGTTTTGTAGCAAAGCAATAAGTGTCCCCAAAGAGGGGCGGGAGCTCTGTGTCCCGTGATGTACTCCAAGAAAAGGATTTTACAGGTAAGCTGTTATAAAAATCCTATTTTCTTTCTCGTACATCACGGGACACAGAGCGACATAGTCATTACTAATGGGATGTCCTAAAGCAATGCCCAATGAGGGGGGGGATACACCATATATAAGCTGAGCGCTATCAGACATGAGGATCTTTTGCGGCCTGCAACACACTGCGCCCAAAGGCGACATCCTCCTGACTTCTAACGTCCACCTGGTAGAACCTAGTAAACGTGTGAACTGAAGACCATGTTGCGGCCTTACAGATTTGAGCCAGGGAGGCCTGGTGATGCACTGCCCATGAAGTTCCAACTGCTCTCGTGGAGTGCGCTCTAACTTTGAACGGAGGCGGTCTCCTTCTCAAGCCATAGGCTTGTATTATGACCTGTCGAATCCACTTGGCTAAAGTAGATTTTGACGCTGCCTGACCCTTTCTGGGGCCTTCCGGCAGAATAAACAAAGTATCCGTTCTGCGAATCTGAGCAGTGGCTTTTAGATAAGCTTTAACTGCTCTTACTACATCCAAAGAATGCAATAACTTTTCCTCTACCGAAGTAGGTTTGGGGAAAAAAGAAGGAAGAACCACATCTTGGTTCAAATGAAACCTCGATACCACCTTAGGAAGAAAGGCTGGATGAGGACGTAACACTACTCTATCCTTATGGATAACCAAATATGGCTCCTTACAGGACATAGCTGCTAATTCCGACACTCTTTTAGCCGAACAAATGGCTACTAGAAAAATCAATTTCCTGGTGAGAAGCACCAAAGAAATATGCTGTAATGGTTCAAATGGTTGTTTCTGTAGAACCGACAGAACCAAGTTTAGATCCCATGGACATATGGGAATATTAACCGGAGGACTAATACGCATCACTCCTTGTATAAAGGCTCTGACTAGTGAATGCGAAGCCAAGGGCCTTTGAAAAAATATTGACAAGGCCGAAATCTGACCCTTGATAGGAAGCTTGCCTTGAGTACTATCTACAGCCCACTGTAGGAAGTCCAGAATCCTACCTATTACGTATTTACGTGGATGCCATTTCTTGGCCTCACACCAGGCGATGTACGCCTTCCAGATTCTATAATAGATCTGCCTGGATACTGGCTTCCTGGCATTGATCATGGTAGATACCACAGCATTAGAGAGCCCTCTCTTTTTTAGAATGTGGGCTTCAATAGCCAGGCCGTCAAACCTAGGGCTGGTAAGGAAGGGTGGTATATCGGTCCTTGCGAAAGCAGGTCCGGACGATGTGGGAGGGTCCAAGGACTCCCCACAGACATTTTTACAATCTCCGCGTACCATGCTCTTCGGGGCCACGCTGGAGCCACCAGAATCACTGGTTTCTTTTCTACCCTGATTCTGCGGAGTAATCGAGGTAACAATTGTGGCGGTGGGAATGCATATATCAGCTTGAACTGATCCCAAGGGAACACTAGGGCATCCGAGCCGCAAGCTAGGGGATCCCTTGTCCAAGAGACAAACCTGTCCACTTTTGTGTTGAATCTGGATGCTAGCAGATCTACATCCGGTGTTCCCCACCGCTGACATATTGTCCGGAAAACCTCGGGATGAAGGGACCATTCCCCTGAGCATAATTGTTGGCGACTTAGAAAGTCCGCCTTCCAATTCTCCACTCCTGGAATGAATACCGCAGATATGGCTGGGACATATCTTTCTGCCCATCTCAGGATGTAATTTACTTCCCTTTGGGCTGCACGACTCCTGGTGCCCCCCTGACGATTGATATATGCCACTGCTGTGGCATTGTCTGATTGAATTCTGACAGGGGACCCTTGGAGTTTGGATGTCCATGCTACTAGGGCATACCGGGCTGCTCGTATCTCTAAGAGATTGATGGGCAGGGCCTTTTCCGCATCCGACCATCTGCCCTGGAGAGACCATTGCTCCAGTACTGCTCCCCAGCCTATAAGGCTGGCATCTGTAGTGACCACCTTCCAGGAAATCGGACTGAAGGATTTCCCTCTTTCCAGATTCTGGGGAACCAACCACCAGCGGAGGCTCTTGCGAACGGAAGGGGACAAGGACATTGGTAAGTCCAGAGCCTGAACTTTTTTGTTCCAGGCTGACAGTATGGCCCTTTGCAAATTCCTTGAATGGAATTGACCGTAGGGTACTGCTTCGAATGATGCCACCATTTTTCCCAGCAGCCTCATGCACAGGCGTATGGATGGCTGTCTTTTTGAACCCACTAAGTGGATCAAATCTCTCAAAGACGACCCCTTTTCTTGAGGCAAGAAAATTTTTCTCTGGTCTGAATCCAGCCTTAGCCCCAAGTATTCCAGACTTTTGACTGGTTTTAGGGCTGACTTGTCTCGGTTGATAATCCAACCGTGATATTCCAGATACTTGATTGTCTCGTGAACAACCACTTCTAGTTTTTCCACTGAGTGGTCTATCAGCAACAAGTCGTCTAGATATGCCATTATCGTTACACCTCGTGTTCTTAGATTGGCCAATAATGGGGCCAGAATTTTTGTGAACACTCTTGGTGCTGTGGCCAGACCGAAGGGTAAGGCTCTGAACTGAAAATGGCGCCCTTCTACCGCAAAGCGTAGAAATTTTTGGTGGGCTGGAAAGATGGGAATGTGCAAATAAGCATCTTTGATGTCGATCGAGGCTAACCATTCCTCCCCTTGTAGGGCAGTGGCCACCGACCGGATCGACTCCATCCGGAAAGTCCTGATATGTAGGAATTTGTTTAGCCCTTTTAGATTTAATATGGGCCTCACGTCCCCGTTTGGCTTCGGGACTGTAAAGAGGTTTGAGTAAAACCCGAACCCCCATTCTTCCAGGGGAACCTCTATAATTACTGCTTGGAGCAATAATTGTTCTAGTGCCAACAGGAGGGATCCTCTCTTCTGGGGATCCCTTGGCACGTTTGACCTTATAAAGCGGGAAGGAGGGGAGTTTTTTAACTCCAATTTGTATCCCAGATTTACTGCGGAGAGCACCCATCTGTCTCTGATCGTGTCCCGCCAGGTCTCTGTGAACAACTGAAGTCTTCCCCCCACCCGATTGAGTGGGGGCAACCCTTCATGCATTTGACTTTGGGGGAGGTTTTGTACCTCTCCTGCTCCAGGGCTTCTTGTTACCCTGCAATTGTCCCTGATTTTTACCTCCGGGATTTGACCGAGGAGGCCGTCGGAACTGTTTCACAGCCGATGTCCTAGGGACTGGAGAAGCAGGCCTCTTAAAAGAGGGACCTCTAACTCTATTTTTAACCGGCAAAAGTGTACTTTTACCGCTGGAAATTCTCTGGATATATTTGTCCAGGTCTTCCCCGAATAAGCGTTCACCATGAAATGGGAAGCTGACCAGCAATTTTTTACAGGGAGCTTCAGCAGACCAGTTTTTGAGCCATAGAAGCCTGCGCATATGTACTACAGACAGCGTAAGGCGGGAGGCCTGATGGATTGAATCCTTTATAGCGTCCACCGCAAAGCATAAGGCTCTAGGTAGATCGGCTAGGGCAAGAGCCTGCTGATCTGGCAAGTCCCTTAAGACCTGTTTCAACTGATCCTTCACTGCTTGGCAGACCCCAATAGCTGCCACTGCTGGTTGTGTCACCAATCCTGCTGTAGAAAAAGCAGATTTTAATAAGGACTCCAATTTTTTATCTATTGGGTCCTTGAACATTTGGACATTATCCACTGGACATGTCAGTGATTTATTCACACAAGAGATGGCTGCGTCCACTGTAGGGACCCTCCATTTTTTGATGAACTTATCCTCCATGGGATAGACCACCGGAAATCTCTTGGGGGGAGTAAATATTTTATCAGGATGCTCCCAATCCTGGTAAATGAGCCCTTCCAGTAAAGGATGGATCGGAAAGGAACAAACAGTCTGGGGAGCTTTTAGCGACCCCAACGAGGAGACAGAAGTGGATGATGGCTCCGCAAGGGGCATTTTAAATGCTGATCGGACCATATTAGTCAGGGACTGAACCCATAACCTTTCAGCATGTGATGCTGAGAATGGCTCTTCCACTGTTGATTCCTCTACAACCGAATCGACCTCATCCTGATCCCCTTCAGGTAGGTCGATCCCTGTATGGGACTGTTGCTCTGTTAACAGGCACTCTGAGGGAGGAGACGGAGATCGGGCGCTTTTTTCCTGTGACAGGGAAGCAGCGATCAATGCTGACAATCTCTCTTCCAGCCCTCCCAGAGCTGAGGAAAAAACCTCCTCTGTTACATACACAGGTGAACTGAGGACAGCCACAGTACCAGGTACTCCTGAGGGTGCTCTACGGTCACTAACCTCTGATTCTTCAGGGGAGACTGGTGCAGCCGAAGCATGCCCAAGATCCTCAGAGCCCGATGGAGACCCCCTATGCCTCCTGGAATTTCTAGTCCCGGAGTTTTTAGACGGCATATTCCTAAGCCACAAAGCTGAGGTATTCCAGCCGAAATACACCACTTACTGACAATAGTCTAGCATAAATGCTGCTATAAGAAACAGTTGGTGTCTACTAATGTGCCTTTCTAGGGGATGCCTGCATCAACCGCTTGCTGTATGCCTTTTTTAAATGTTGCCAGCTCTGTCTCTGCACTCCATAGCCAGCTCACCACACAAAATTGTGGTTTTTAACATGCTGGGACGCCCGCACATGCGCAGAAGCGCTGCGGCGCGCACAGAGCGTCATCCCCCAGGCTCCGCCCCCTTTCCCGGCTCACCTCTATATATAGAGGCGCGTGCACGCGCGCGGCCACGTGCGCCTTCGGCGCTAATTTCGAAAATGGAAACTAGGGACAAGAGCCAGGGCCCCTCTTTGCCGCAGGCCGGGGGATGGACGAGCATTGCAACATGGCAGAGGAAGCAGTTTCCCATAAGAGAACTCACCATCTGCCTGGACTTGCTCTGATGAAAAGAAACTAGTCCACATGACAAGAAACGTTCCACAGCGGCCTCTAGTGGACAAACACAGGTACCGCAGTCTAATATATTAAATATATATATATAAAAAAAAAAATTTTTTTCTTGACCACTATTAAAATTATTACATTTTTTTAGTAGTTACAGGCATGCACAGATATTAGCGGGAATACCGTTAGGTAACAGACAGAAAGACAAATTAGGCTTGGGGGTCCCCCAATAGAACCAAGTTCCTGGGGGCCCCCACTTACCTGTTCCCCGCCGCAGGACTTTGTTTGGTCCACAAAAGCCCAAACTTCACCTATCACGGCAGGCATTGTAATCAAACCTTCAGGGACCGGGTTCCCAAGGATTCCACTCCCCTGGACCTGTATAGCACCCTGCACAGAAAATATCTTGGTCGTGGGTATGACCAGAGCTCTGGATCCCAGGGTCCAGCTCTCCTAAGAGAAGCATTACAGGCAAAACCTTGCTCTTCTCTGCAAGGCCCGGGTACCGACCGTTTAGCTATGAAGCTTTTTTGGTCGGATCCGGAATAGCTTACTGAGGCCCAAAAGAACCTGTACGCAAGCTCAGTGAAAAACACATGTTTCTTCTTGGCCAACACCTTAGACACTGGCAAAAAACTGAGGTGCTCCCGGATGGGAGGGGCTTATATAGGGGAGGGTACTTCCGGTTTTGGAAGTTGCCAGTGCCAGCACCTGACGGTATCTATATAACCCATTAGTAATGACTATGTCGCTCTGTGTCCCGTGATGTACGAGAAAGAAAGAGAATAGGTATTAAAACAACTGTATCATTAATCACTTCAGCCCCGGAAGAATTTACCCCCTCCCTGACCAAGCCATTTCCTGCGATACGGCATTGCGTCGCTTTAACTGACAATTGTGCTACATTGTACCCAAACAAAAGTTACGTCTTTTTTTTCCCCACAAATAGAGCTTTTTTTTGGCGGTATTTGATCACCTCTGCGGTTTTTATTTTTTGCGCTATAAAACAAAAGAAGAGCGACAATTAAAAAAAAAAAAAACAAACACAATATTTTTTACTGTTTTGCTATAATAAATATCCCAATTTAACTACTTACGGACCGGACCGCCCACCGCAGTTTTACGTCGGCTGTTTGAAGAGGAATACCGTCGTTATGGTAGCAGTTAGCTAGCGGCGGAGGCGATTCGGTCCTCTCCCTTGCTGTATATGGAGACGAGACGAGAAACCCATCCATCTCCATATCACTGCAGGGCGGAAGCGATGTCAAAATGTCACTTCCGCCCATAGGTCTTAAAGGGACATTTATTTTAATTTTTTTAGAATGACTTTTTCTGATTGCCCTTTAGTCCAAATATGAGATCTGAGGCATTTTTGACTCCAGATCTCATATTTAAGAGGACCTGTCATGCTTTTTTCTATTACAAGGGATGTTTACATTCCTTGTAATAGGAATAAAAGTGACCAAATTTTATATATATATATATTTTTTTAAAACAGTGTCAAAGTAAATACAATAAAGTAGAATAAATAAGAAAACATTTTTATTTATTTTTGTAAAGCGCCCCATCCCAACGAGCTCGCGCGCAGAAGCGAACGCATATGTGAGCAGCACCCGCATTTAAAAACGGTGTTCAAACCACACATGTGAGGTATCGCCACGATCGTTAGAGCGAGAGAAACAATTATAGCTCTAGACCTCCTCTGTAACTCAAAACATGCAACCTGTAGAATTTTTTAAACATCGCCTTTGGAGATTTTTAAGGGTAAAAGTTTGTCGCCATTCCACGAGCGGGCGCAACTTTGAAGCGTGACATGTTGGGTATCAATTTACTCGGCATAACATTATCTTTCACAATATAAAAAATTGTGCTAGATTTCCCAAAAAAAGTGTGCTTTTAAGACGGCTGAGCAAATACGGTGTGACAAAAAGTACTGCAAAGACCGCCATTTTATTCTCTAGGGTGTTCGAAAAAATATATATATATAATGTTTGGGGGTTCTAAGTAATTTTCTAGCAAAAAAAACTGTTTTTAGCTTGTAAACACCAGATCTCAAAAAGAGGCTTAAGCGGTTAAAAAAAAATAAAAAAAAAAAAAAAAAAAATCGCAATAACGTATATTGAGTGGTTTGCGCAAATGTTAGTAGCGTCTACAAAATAGGGGATAGATTTATGGCAATTTTATTTATTTTTTTACTAGTGATGGCAGGGATCAGCGATTTTTATCATCAGGACTGCAACATTGTAGTGGACAGATCGGACACTTTTTTGGGACCACTGACATTTATACAGCGATCAGAGCTAAAAATAGCCACTGATTACTGTATAAATGTCACTGGCAGGGAAGGGGTTAACACTAGGGGGCGATCAAGGGGTTAAATGTGTGTTCCCTACGTGTGTTCTAACTGTGAGGGGATTGGACTGACTGGGGGAGGAGACATATCGTTGTTCCTACTTAGTAGGAACACACAATCTGTTTCTCCTCCCCTGACAGGACAGGGATTTGTGTGTTTACACACACAAATCCCCATTCCTGCTCTCATACACGCGATTACGGATGGCTGGCAGGGATCGTGCACGCCGGCCACGCGCATCAGGTCCTCTGCCGTCAAGCGGGCGTGCGCCTGCTACGGCTCTTAAAGGAGCCGCAGTATATATACGGCGATTCACACAGCAGAGCCATTCTGTCGCCATATATATACAGAAGCCGGTCGGGAAGTGGTTAAAGTGGAGGTAAACCCGATTCATGAAATTTAAGCTTGGCACATATATCTGCAGTGTTTTTTATCGCTCTTCAAAGCACTATGTCCCATGGCTGTCTCCTGCTCCGATCTTCTGTTATCAGCCTGATAACTTCTGACAAGTTCTCCTTCGACTGAGATAAAAGCAGCCTGAGTTTTGTGTTGGGGAGGATGCTATAAATAGATTAGCAGAGCTCTGAACTATGCAACGAACAGTTCTGAAAGTCTCTACCTATGAGGAGATGGGGTGTGTGCGCAATTCATCCAATCAGCTGTCTTGGCTGTATGCCCAGGCTTCACTGCAGTGTTGAACAGGAAGTGAACATCTCCTAACACAATCTGAACTTTCTAAAGAATATATAAAGCTAAAGACAGACGATATGCATGTAAAACTTATGTAGGGAGATTTGTTTCATCTCTGTGTATCATCTGTTCACTTCACTGGGTATATGTGAGGGTTTACATTCATTTTAAGGAACAATGGTAAACATATCTAAAAAACTGTACCTTTGAGGAGCAAAAAGTATATCTATAACAACTGTACCTGTGAGCCATCAATAGGATTTGAGAAAATTTAAAGTGTAACTCCACTTTTGTTGAGAAAAAAAAAAAATTCCCCTCCGAGTGATCTATGTATATTGCAAGTAATATAACAACCTTTGTTGCAGATTCCTACCTTTTGTGAGTCTAATGGGAGTGGTTTCAAAATTATCAGTTAGCTGTAGCAGCTGCAGGGCACTAATGAGGAAAGCTGCTTGGTCTGCATCCCTTTAGACGTGTTCCTAATGGAAATATCTCATCAAAAATTACATTTTTGTTGCAAGGGGATGCCTGAAATCTGACTTGTATCTTAGGAAGACTTCTGGGAAAATCAGTGAGCCAATCACACAAGCGTGTGTGTGCAGAACAACTCCATGTAGCCATATTGCTTTGCATTTATAGAAAAATACAGCGGCTGCAGATTGAAAAGGAAAGCTAATTTTTTAATAACATTCAATTACAATATGACTTGTATCACAATTGTATACACTATATTATTTATTTATTTTATTTGCTATATTTTTCTTTCCCCCACGAAAGTGGAGTTAACGCTTAAACAATAGAGCAGCGGCTTCTACAAAAGGAGATTTATTTTAAGGTGTAGATGTGTGTGAGCTCCATTAAATAACTTGCATCTTTGGCAGAGGATGTATGTTGTTCCTTTTCTGTGCCTTTCTTTTGTGGCTACCTATGCAGGTATGAGAAGTACTTTTCTAAAGTTGTAGGACGGGTTCATTCATAGGTAACATGTATCCCTCAACACCAGGTGCCTTGTGAAGATGAAATTAGGAAAGAACAAGTCTGTTCATTATTAAAGATGACAGTGTTATCAGGGTAAAAACAGAGCCCATTTTGCAATTTTTTGCTGACTTTCAAAAATAAAAAAAATAAAATAAAAATAAAACCTTTCAGAAATGAACTATAGAATCTGAATTAATAAAATAATAGCAGATCTTAAAATCTGAAGCAATTTTTAGTAAACTTAATGTCCAACAGTGTCACTTAAGTAGGAAAGATATACAGTGCCTTGAAAAAATATTCCTATTTCTTGAAATTTTCCACATTTTGTCATGTTACAACCAAAAATGTAAATGTATTTTATTGGGATTTTATGTGATAGACCAACACAAAGTGGCACATAACTATGAAGTTGAAGGAAAATGATAAATGGTTTTCAATTTTTTTTATAAATAAATATGTGAAAAGTGTGGCATGCATTTATATTCAGCCCCCCACTTTGTAGAACCAAATTTCTCTGCAGTAAAGCCCTGTACACACGATCGGATTTCCTATAGTTTTTAAACCGATGGATTTTTCCATCGGTAATCCGATGAAGCTGACTTCCATCAGTCTTGCCTACACACCATCAGTCAAAAATCCGACCGTCCCAAACACTATGACGTAAAACACTCCGACAAGCCGAGAAAAATGAAGTTCAATGCTTCTGAGCATGCTTGGGTTTTTTGTCCGATGGAGTTCCACACAGACGATCGGAATTTCCTATCGTTTTTTTTTTCCCATCGGATAAATTTAAAACATGTTCTATTTTTTCTCACCGATGGAAAAAAGACCGATGGGGCCCATACACGATCGGTTTGTCCGATGAGAAAAGTCCATCGGACTGTTTTCATCGGTAAAACCGATCGTGTGTACACGGCTTTACAGCTGCAAGTCTTTTTTGGGGATGTTTCTACCAGCTTTGCAGCTCTACAGAGTGACATTGTTGCCCATTCTTCTTTGCAAAGTAGCTCAAGCTCTGTCAGATTGGATGGAGAGCATCTGCGAACAGCAATTTTCAAGTCTTGCCACAGATTCTCAATTGGATTTAGTCTGGACGATTCTAACACATGAATATGCTTTGATCTATTCTAAACCATTATTCCATTGTAGCTCTGGCTGTAGAACCTTCGCCCCAGTCTCAAGCCTTTTGCAGACTAACAGCTTCTCTTCTAGATTGCCTTGCATTTGGCTCCATCCATCTTCCCATCAACTCTGATTAGCTTCCTTGTCCCTGCTGAAGAAAAGCATCCCCACATTATGATGCTGCCACCACCATGTTTCACGGTGGGGATGGTGTGTTCAGGGTGATGTGCAGTGGTAGTTTTCCACCACACATAGCATTTTTCTTTTAGGCCAAAAAGTTCAATTTTGGTCTCATCTGACCAGAGTCCCTTCTTCCAAGTTTAATGTGTCCCCCACATGACTTCTCACAAACTGCAAAAGGGACTTCTTATGGCTTTCTTTCAACAATGGCTTTCTTCTTGCCACTCTTCCATAAAAGCCAGATTTGTGGAGTGCATGACTAATAGTTGTCCTGTGGACAGATTCTCCCACCTGAGCTGTGGATCTCTGCAGCTCCTCCAGAGTTACCATGGGCCTCTTGTCTGCTTCCCCAGCCTGTCAGTTTAGGTGGATGGCCATGTCTTGGTGGGTTTGCAGTTATGCCAAACTCTTTCCATTTTCGGATGATGGATTGAACAGTGCTCCGTGAGATGTTCAAAGCTTGGGATATTTTTTTTTTTATAACCTAACCCTGCTTTAAACTTCTCCACAACTTTATCCCTGACCTGTCTGGGGTGTTCCTTGGCCTTCTTATTGAACAAACAGCATCATGGTTCTCTAACAAACCTCTGAGGGCTTTACAGAATAGCTGTATCTATACTGAGAATAAATTACATGCATGTGGACTCTGTTTACTAATTAGATGACTTCTGAAGGCAATTGGTGCCACTAGATTTTAGTTAGGGGTATCAGAGCAAAGGGGGTTAAATACAAATGCACGCCACACTTTTCAGATACTTATTTGTAAAAAGTTTGGAAAACCATTTATGATTTTCCTTCCACTTCACAATTATGTGCCTCTTTGTGTTGGTCTATCACATAAAATCCCAATAAAAATAGGATTTTTGTACTTACCGTAAAATCCTTTTCTCTGTCGTCCATGGACGGACACAACTCCTTAAGTCTTGACAGTTGGGTTATGTTCCGTCTATTAGGAGAGGACTAGGCAGAACATGTTAGATATTTAAATACATGTTACTTTAACAAAGTTGAACAGCCCCGCCCAGGGGCAGTCCCTCTGGACATAACCCTCCGCCCTGCAGTCAGCAGCTCAGTTCGTAAAAAGCAGTACAAACCAAAAAAAAGGGAGGAGGAGTGGGTGCTGTGTCCGTCCATGGACGACAGAGAAAAGGATTTTATGGGGAGTACAAAAAATCCTATTTTCTCTTTTCGTCCATGGACGGACACAGCTCCTTAAGTCTTGACAGTTGGGACGTCCCAGAGCAGTGTCAAAAAAACGAGGGGTGGACACAGCAATCAAAAAACCAATTTCACCTCAAACAAGCAGAGCTCCTCAGCGGAGGAGTTGCAACCTCAAAACAGCCGCCTGCAAAACTTTGCGTCCGTAGCTAGGATCCGAAGATGCACTCACATCAACCTTGTAAAACTTTGAAAAAGTGTGAACGGATGACCAGGTCGCCGCCTTACACACTTGTGAGACAGACGCTTGATGTCGGAAAGCCCAAGAGGCACCAATAGCCCTGGTCGAATGCGCCGTGACAGGAAAGGGAGGCGCCCGCCTCTTAAGGGCATAGGCCTGGATGACGGTCTGCCTGATCCACCGAGAAATGGTGGCCGACGAGACCGTCAGACCCTTCTGCGGACCAGACACTGACAGAACAGTGAGCCAGACCTCCGGAATGGAGCCGTAGCAGACAGGTACACTCGTAAGGCCCGTACCACGTCTAAAGAGTGCAGCGCAACCTCCTTGGGATACGATGGCTGAGGACACAAGGATGGAAGTACAATGTCCTCATTCAGGTCAAAGGTCGAAACTACCTTCGGAAGGAAGGCAGGCTGTGGGCGTAGCACCGCTTTGTCCTTATGGAGGACCAAATATGGGGACTTGCAAGACAAGGCCGCCAATTCAGAAAACCTCCTGACTGCGGTTATGGCTACTAGGAAGGCAACGCTTCTGAGAGCGCGTCAAAAGGAGGCATTTCCCTGATGTCCTCAAATGGAGGTTTCTGAAGTACCAAGAGCACCAGATTCAAATCCCACAGAGGTAGTGGTGGTCGGACCGGAGGGGCCACATGCCGGACCCCTTGCACAAAAGTACTCACCAAAGAATGAGCCGCCAGGGGTCGCTGAAAGAAAACAGCCAAGGCTGAAATCTGCCCCTTAATGGTGCTTAAGGAAAGTTTCTGATCCACTCCACGCTGTAAAAACAGCAGGATTCTGGAAACCGAATACGCCCGTGGACGCCATTCCCTCTCCTCACACATAGAGATGTAGGCTCTCCACGTGCGATGGTAGATCTTCCTAGAGGAAGATTTCCGTGCCCTCAACATGGTTGAATTGAGCGAATCCGACAGGCCTCGGTCCCTTAGTACCTGGCTTTCAATAGCCATGCTGTTAAAGCCAGCGGCTGTAAAATGGGACCTTGCGAGAGAAGGTCCTCCCGCATTGGCAGTCGCCAAGGTGCATCTGCCACCAGGCGCACAAGGTCGGTGTACCAAGGATGCCTGGGCCAATCCGGGGCGATAAGAATCACCGAAATCCTCTCAGTCTCTACTCTGCGGAGTAGACGAGGAAGCATCTTCAGTGGGGGGGAAAGGCATAAATTAGCCGATACTGACCCCACTGGGCCACCAACGCATCTGACGCGTCTGCCCAGGGATCTCTAGACCTGGACACGAACCTTGACACCTTGCGATTGAGTCGAGAAGCCAGGAGATCCACGTCTGGCGTGCCCCATCTCCGGCAAAGGAGTTGAAAAACCTCCGGATCTAACAACCATTCCCATTGTCCAGCATCTGGCGACTCAGATAGTCCACCTGCCAGTTTTCCATGCCCGCAATGTAAACTGCCGATAGAGCCGGCACGCTCCGTTCCGCCCCCGCAGCATGTGAGCGACCTCCGACGCTGCAGCCGAGCTTCTTTTTTCTCCTTGATGGTTGATGCATGCCACTACCGTGGCGTTGTCTGACTGGATCCTGACTGGACGCCCTTGTAGCCTCTGTGACCACTTGGAGAGGCACAGCCTGATCGCCCAGGGTTCCAGGACGTTGATCGGCAGTTGGGATTCGTCTGGAGTCCAGCGACCCTGGGCTGCCTGAACACCCCAGACTCCCCCCCCCAATCGGTCAGGCTGGCGTCCAACGTAATCACAGTCCAATGAAAGGGGAGGAACGACTTCCCAGACCAAAGAGCCGGGGATCTCAGCCACCAACTCAGAGAGGCCCTGACTAGATGACTTATCTGATTCTGATGATCCAGAGACAACAGAGATTTGTTCCATTTGGAGAGAGTCTCCCTTTGCAAGACCCGAGTGTGGAATTGGGCATATGGTACTGCCTCGAAAGAGGCTACCATGAGGCCCAGGACTCGCATGCAAAAACGTAGAGACGACCATTTGCGGGATGTCAACAACCTCACCGCAGTCTGGAGTGTCTGCAACTTCTCCAAGGGAAGAAGGACTCTGGCCTCCGAGGAGTCCAGAATCAACCCCAGGTACTCTAGGCGCTGGGTCGGTACTAACACCGACTTCTGGAGGTTCAGTATCCAACCAAACTCCCGGAGGGTCTGACTGGCTATAGACACGTCCTCCTCTAATTCTGAGCTTAAAGCAGCTCTCAGAAGAAGGTCGTCCAAGTAGCCTACAATAGCAATGCCGCGCTGTCTCAGCAAAGCTAGAATCGGGGCGAGCACCTTGGTGAAAACGCTTGGTGCCAATGCTAGGCCAAAGGGAAGAGCCACAAATTGATAGTGGTCTTCGCCGGTCGCAAAGCGCAGGACCCTCTGATGTCTGCTGCAGATGGGGACATGCAAGTATGCGTCCTTGATATCCAAGGACGCCAGGAAGTCCCCCGGATGGAGCGCAGCCACCACCGAACGAATCGATTCCATCCAGAATTTTTGAATCTTTATAAAGGCATTGAGGGCCTTGAGGTCCAAGATTGGACGGACTCCGTCCCTCTTTGGGACCACAAACAGATTCGAGTAGAAACTCTGAAACCTGTCCTGTGGTGGTACGGGTATGATCACCCCGCACCGCAACAAGTCTCGCACTGCCCCCTGGAGGGCAGCCCAACGAGCCAGGGGCGGATCCAGAGTCTTTTCTCGGGAGGGGCACTACCAAAAAATATGTTTTTTTGTGGGAAATTTATCTGGGAAATGGCTGGTGTCGGCGCTTCAATCATCCCGGCACCATGGTTGTTATGGTGTCAGGATGATTGAAGCGCATTATTTCTATTATTACATTGTAATATAAAATTAAATAGTTCAATGCAGAATCAGTGGGAGCCCTGAGCGTGTCACTTGCCACATCACCTGCCACACCTTGCGGATTGTCACTAGCCACACCTTGCGGATTGTCACTTGCCACATCACCTGCCACACCTTGCGTATTGTCACTAGCCACACCTTGCTGATTGTCACTTGCCTGCCACCAGATGCAGATTGTCATTTGCCACGTCACCTGACACAATATGCGGATTGTCACTTGCCACGTCGCCTGCCACACCTTGCGGATTGTCACCAACTTGCCTGCTAAGGTGTAGTTTTGGTTGTCTCTTGCTGTGTCCCAGACTCCCAGAGTTAGGCAGCAGAGAGATAATGTAATCTGTCTGCTGCCTGCACAGTGAGGGCGGAAGTCACTGCAGGAATGCAGGGCAGGCACGGGCGGTGAGAGATGATCTCATCTCTCTGCTCCCTCGCTCCCGGCTAGCTGATTGGCCAGCTGCCACACTGAGGTGTACGTTTAATAAACCATGATAAGCGGAGATCATGATGATCACCGCTTATCACAGAGCATTGCCGTTTTAATATACTGAGATGAGTACTGGAGAACTATGCTCCTCCTCTCTTCTCAGTACACAGAACGGCTGCATTCACTGCAACACAAACGGCCAAGTTAATATCCAGTGATGCCACTTTATCTCTGTGCTTCTCTTTCAAGTTCTCCTTTATTGCTTCTCCAGCCCAGAGGTGGAGATAGCAAGAAAAAAGAGGAGATCTCGGCCAGTGAATAGCTTAAAAGTGAAAGTAAAATCTTTCTCAACTGCAGTTAAACATACATCAACAGCAGGCAGGTTAGAATTACATTAACTATACAATTGCACACACACATATATATATATATCTCTGTGTGTGTGTGTATTTATTTATATCTGTGTGTGTGTGTATATATATATATATATATATATATATATATATATATACACAGATATACATATATAAAATAAAAATTATATATATATATATATATATATATATATATATGATCTGTGTGTGTGTGTGTATATATATATATCTCCTTCGAGTCCTTCACATTTGTGTATTACAGTAAGGTGACCAGATTTTTTAAATGAAATCCGAGGACATATTTTTTTTTTACTAGTATTGGCGACAATCAGCGACTCTCAGCCCGTCGCCGTCGCCCGCCTCACAGCCTGTCAAGTCTTGCTCTCCGGGCCCCGGCTACTACTGGGTGGGGAGCGTAGGAAAATCACTCTGCCAGGGAAGGAAAGGCAATCAGGAGGAGCGGGTCTAATACCTGTCACCTGATTGGCTGAAGGCACAGGCGCTCCAATTGGAAGCCTAGCAGGAAGGAAGAAGAGATAAATGGAGGACACAGGAGCCGCCGCCTGACCCGCTGCTCATCCCACCATCCCACAGCTCTCCGCTGTCACCCGCTGCCTGATCCCCCACTAAGATGGGGTAAGTGCCGGGCAGTCAGTGAGCAGACGGGGGGTCACAGTGGCTGCATTTGACAGGCACAGTGGCAGCATTTGACGGGCACAGTGGCTGCAATTGATGGGCACAGTGGCTGCAATTGATGGGCACAGTGGCAGGCAGGCGGCTGGCCGGGACTTGAGCCAAGGCAGAAGAACATGCGAGCGGACCTGAATGGGCACCCAAAACTGAAGAAATATTCCCTCCGCTCCGACCAGCACATGACCATCAGAAAGGGACACAGATAATGGAATAGTAGGAGCGGCGGAGCGGGGGGGGGGGTGTAATTCCGATTTTTTTTTTATGTAGCGGGGGTCTAAATTTAGGGGAAGCATCTGGGTGGTAGTTTGACCCAGATGCAGCAATTGTTAGGGAATTGGGACTGTTTTATTTGTGGAGGATTCCAGTGGTGTGCAGTTCCCTTCGGCCTGGGGGTGGCGCTGTCGCCCTAGGCCGGGGTTGAACCACTACTGTAGTGCTCTGCCCTTTTTGTCCCCTTTTGGCAGTAGTACAGCGGGGTGGGGAACCTGCTGTGCCTGCCGGGAGAGGAGATAAAGGGGAGGGACGCCCTCGACAAGAGGTCCAGTCGAGTCCAGCCGAGTCCAGTGGGAGAGCAGAGCCGCGCCCAGGCACCTCCAGCCTGGGTACTGGCGTCCCGGAGTTTCGGGGGCCAGTCGCCTTTGGCCTGGCCGGAGCGAGCGATGGAGTCCATCCCAGGCACCTTAAGCCTGGGGTGAGGTACTACTGCAAAGGCCTGGGGCCCAGTAACTTCGACTGGGTTCCGCAAGGGTGGAGGAGTCCGAGGGGCCCTAAGGTGTTGGGACCCGTATCTGAGGCGAGGAGGCCAGGGAGTGTAACCCTTCCGAATAGCCCAGTACAGCATTAATCCGGTGACGGCGGGGCCTCTGGTAACTCCCTTGGAGGGATGTCTTCCCCCTGACAGGGGCTGCAACGTAGCGAAGGTAACTCCAGTTCCCATTCTCTAGAGTCGCTGGAAGAGACTCTGAAGCTAAAAGTACGTTTTACAGCCACCGTGCTTAGCAACCGTTGGTGATACCACAACGGTTTAGATTTCTTTGAGGATTGTGCCTTGACCTACTCCCCACCAATACTGAACTGTTCTATGGGTCTCAAACTGTCTGCTCGCAAAGGACTATTTATTTTGCCGTTATAGAATAAATAAGTGTTGGACCTGTGTGAAAAACGCCATATATACTGTACACACACACCCATACATACATATATATAGATCTCTAAAAACATAACATGATAACATGGGGATATACACCACAGGCTGGACCGGGCTTATGTCAGGGCTGTGGCAGGGAGAGAGCAAGCAGTAGTGGAATAGGGCAGCCATGAGGTGGGTGGTGTGCTCTGCTTTTCCTAACATTCACCTGGCATGGATTAATGGCCATCACTCCTCAGGACTCTCTGCAGGGGGCACCCTGGAGGTACTATCTGTGTGCCTCCAGAGTGCCCCCTTACTTCCTCCAGAGTGCTCCCTTACTTCCGCCCCTTACTTTCTCCAGAGTGCCCCTTTACTTTCTCCAGAGTGCCCCTTTGTACAGTACTACTAAGGGGGCACTCTGGAGGTGGATGTAAGGGGGCACTCTGGAGGTGGATGTAAGGGGGCACTCTGGAGGTGGATGTAAGGGGGCACTCTGGAGGTGGATGTAAGGGGGCACTCTGGAGAGGGATGTAAGGGGACACTCTGGAGAGGGATGTAAGGGGACACTCTGGAGAGGGATGTAAGGGGACACTCTGGAGAGGGATGTAAGGGGACACTCTGGAGAGGGATGTAAGGGGACACTCTGGAGAGGGATGTAAGGGGACACTCTGGAGAGGGATGTAAGGGGACACTCTGGAGAGGGATGTAAGGGGACACTCTGGAGAGGGATGTAAGGGGACACTCTGGAGAGGGATGTAAGGGGACACTCTGGAGAGGGATGTAAGGGGACACTCTGGAGAGGGATGTAAGGGGACACTCTGGAGAGGGATGTAAGGGGACACTCTGGAGAGGGATGTAAGGGGACACTCTGGAGAGGGATGTAAGGGGACACTCTGGAGAGGGATGTAAGGGGACACTCTGGAGAGGGATGTAAGGGGACACTCTGGAGAGGGATGTAAGGGGACACTCTGGAGAGGGATGTAAGGGGACACTCTGGAGAGGGATGTAAGGGGACACTCTGGAGAGGGATGTAAGGGGACACTCTGGAGAGGGATGTAAGGGGACACTCTGGAGAGAGATGTAAGGGGACACTCTGGAGAGAGATGTAAGGGGACACTCTGGAGAGAGATGTAAGGGGACACTCTGGAAGGGGATGTAAGGGGACACTCTGGAGGGGGATGTAAGGGGGCACTCTGGAGGGAGATGTAAGGGGGCACTCTGGAAGGGGATGTAAGGGGAACTCTGGAGGGGGATGTAAGGGGGCACTTTGGAGGAGGATGTAAGGGGGCACTCTGGAGGAGGATGTAAGGGGGCACTCTGGAGGACCAGAGTGCCCCGTTACATCAGCCCTTACAACCTCCAGGGTGCCCCCTTAGTGCCTCCAGAGTGCCCCCTTGCATCCTTCGGAGTGCCCCACCACCAAGGTCATATAGCAGTGGCTGATAGACTATCAGGAGGTGGTATTGCACTCCTCTTCCTCCTCTCTCCACTAACTACCCCCGCCATACACTCCGCACTCCTCTCCTGTACATATTACCCACCTCCATACACTCCACACTCCTCTCCTGTACATACTACCCACCTCCATACACTCCGCACTCCTCTCCTGTACATATTACCCCCCGCCATACATTCCACACTCCTCTCCTGTACATAGTACTCACCACCATACACTCTGCACTCCCTATTTAACATTACCACATTCTGCACTGTACAAGTCATCTCAGACTCTCTTTAACAACACCCCCTTTAAGCCAATATTTAGCGCAATTTAAGTCATGTCCACTGTTCACCACTACGCTCTGCGCGCCATATTTTGTGTGTAAGAAAATTTTGTGTGTAAGAAAATTTAGCAAATCTCTTTTTTTTCTGACCCTCCATCTTGCTTCCTATCTTATACCCTCAAATGCTTAATAGTTTAACTTAACTTTTACAGGATTGTACCAAGTGGCGGCTGGTGCTCAATTTTTTTTGGGGGGGCGAAAACAAGCGAACAAAAAAAAAAAAAACATCAATTGCAGCCTCACTGTGTCCAAACGCAGCCACTGTGCCCATCAATTGTCGCCACTGTGCCCATCAATTGTCGACACTGTGCCCAGCAATTGTCGCCACTATGCAGCCACTGTGCCATGCCATCAAACGCAGCCACTGTGCAATCAATTGTCACCACTGTTTTTTTTATTTTAAACCTAACATTTGGTTTAGCTCATGGACTATTCTAATTTTATTATACAGGGGTTTCTCTTTATTTAAAATTATTTATTTTCATTTAATAAATATATATATATATATTTAAATATATTTAAATATATTTAAATATTTTATATTTAATTATTAATTTCATATTTTTATTGTTATGCTTTTTTATATTATTTTGAACTATTTAATATATATATTGTTTTTATATGAATGGTGCATATCTGCATGACAAATACAGTACAATCATTTCAGAATACACCATTCACATAAATATGCACATGTGTTATGCTTATGTATTAATCATTATAATGTTTTGCAGTTATGGGGTGTCTGTTTATTGGGTAGGGGGATTATAACTTTATTATTAAGTTAATATGTGCAGTGTATGTGGAGTGCTTCGTGTTTCACTTTGGGGTTCTGATACTGAAATCTCCCGAAGTATCGCGAGATTACAGCAACAGAAGCCGTTTGGGATTCTCAAAGCATTTGTAGATCACTTCTATTCACAGTGGGAGAAGTGATCTACACTGTATATTAAACTACCACTAGGGGGAGAACAGATATCTCAGAGAAGACCCGTGAACTCAGCAGCAGTGAAATATCACGGTATATTAAACGTACACCTGAGCCTGCTCTCTCACTCTCACCTGCACTGCCAACACACTGAGCAGCACGGTCTGCCCACAAACCGCGCCGCCCGCCCACAAACCGCTCCGCAAGCGGAGCTGCCCGCTTTCTTATCCGTCTGTGGAGCCGCACGCTATCGCACCTGCCCGCAGAGCGGCCCAACGTGACTCACCGACGTCACTCGTTGCTAGACGCCAAGCGGCCCAGGCGTTAGCAACGAGTGCAGGGAAGAGGCTCCACCCACCTCCTCCTCCGCTCCTGGTATCGTGTCAGTGCGCCGCGTAACTACATTAGACGGGTCTCTCTCTCGGCGCCGCTGATCGGCTGATGTGAGAAACAGAGAGAGACTCAGAGAGGCAGCGGCAAAACAAGTACTGTATATACTTGAGTATAAGCCGACCCGAATATATGCCGAGGCACCTAATTTTACCCCAAAAAACTGGGAAAACTTATTGACTCGAGTATAAGCCTAGGGTGTCCATCTACATGCCTCACTGTGCCCATGACTAGACTGATGTTTAACATTGGAGTCTATGGAAGGGGTGCCCGGCTTTAAAAAATCAGTGCTCCCCTGCCGTAGGTCCCCCAAACACCATACTTTGCACACTTGTAGAGGAGACATGGGGCTACATGTGTGCCACGTTTGGGGTCCAGGGGACCTATGGCCGGCCAGTACCGGGTCCCCAAATCCGGGAGATCAGGCGCAAAAAAAAAAACAGCACGCAAGTGCGTGTGACAGATGGTCTCGGGGGAGGCAATTGCCCTGTTGCCCCCCCCCCTGGATCCGCCCCTGCAACGAGCCGGAAGGAGAGGAAGATTTGAGGGAAAAAATCTGTTTGGTGGACAAGAAAGGAACTCTATCTTGTACCCCGAGGTGACCACCTCGCAGGCCCACTGGTCAGAGAGCAGGGAGGTCCACCGAGCTGCAAACCCGCGAGGTCCACCGAGCTGCAAACCCGCGAAGCCTGCATCTTCCAGCTTGAGAGTGTCTCTCACAGCATTGATAAGTGCACTCACAAGTGCCCTGTCTTGAGCTGAGCCGGACGAGGGGTCCTCCTCACAGGGAAGGTCCTGGTCAGCCTCTAACATACCAGAACCGGGGTCCTGAGCCGCACCAAGGCCCGAGTCTGAGTCAGAACATTCCCCAGGAGATGGTGGGGGGAGGGAGCGCTTAGTACCCCCTTTACGCCCGCATGCCGCTTCCACCCTGGCAACAAATGACTCCAGGACCGTCGACAAGTCGTCCATGGGAACCGCAGGTGCAGGGGCACCGGTTGCTGCCTCTGGAACGTTTGGGGGAAAAAACGCCAGCTTCTGACACCATAATGCCCACTGACAGCCCTTAGGGACTTAGTCAAGAACCTGACACAAAAAAATGTCCACCCTCCTTGCTGCCTGACCGGGGGGTTACCCAGGGGACTCACCACCTAGCAAGAGACTGTCCAGCACCGCTGCCCGTTCTCCATCTGCACACAGCGTGTGACTGAGGAACTCTGAGGAGAATGGCGCCATCCGCGCCGTTCAGGAAGCCAGTCAGCACTAGAGGCCAAAACCCACTCCAAAATGGCCGCAGGGTGCCCCAGAAAAAAGCGCGCGGACCACAAGAAAATGGCTGCCCGCAATGCAGACCCGCATCATAGCGCAGCCACGGCAAAACGTGCGCCAATGGGATTTGCAATGCAATGCACAGGCCCCAGAAAAAATGGCGCCTGCGGTTAAAAAAAATTGGATTTTTGTACTCACCGTAAAATCCGTTTCTCTGACGTCCATGGACTGACACAGCTCTAATACTGAAACACGTGTATATGTCCCTGCTCGCAGGAGAAGATCTAGGCAGAATGTTAGAAACATACATTCTAGAACAAACCAGAGCTGAACAGCCCCGCCCAGGGGGGCGGTCCCTCCGGACATAACCCTCCTACCTGCAGCCAGGAGCCTCAGTTCGTAAGAAAGCAGTACAAACCTTAAAAGAAGATTGGGTGCTGGGTCAGTCCATGGACGTCAGAGAAACGGATTTTACGGTGAGTACAAAAATCCTATTTTCTCTTATCGTCCATGGACTGGCACAGCTCTAATACTGAAACACGTGGGAAGTCCCAAAGCAGTATCAGAAAAGGGTGGGAGCAGTAGTAAAGGAAAAGACCCAGAACTTCACTCCAAACAAGCAGAGCTCCTCAACGGAGGAGTTGCAACATTAAACAGCGGCCTGCAACACTTTGCGGCCGAAGGAAGCATCCAAAGATGCAGCCACATCAACCTTATAGAATTTAGAAAAGGTATGAACGGATGACCAGGTCGCCACCTTGCACACTTGTGCAACCGACGCTTGATGTCGGAAAGCCCAGGAAGCACCAATTGCCCTGGTGGAATGAGCCGTAACCAGAAAGGGAGGCGCCAGCCCCTTAATGGCATAGGCCTGTATAACAGTCTGTCTGATCCACCTAGAAATGGTGGCAGACGACACCGCTTGGCCCTGTTTTGGACCAGAGACAGACAAACAGTGAGTCAGACTTCCGAATAGAAGCAGTAGCCACCAGGTACACCCGTAAGGCTCGCACCACATCCAAATTGTGAAGCGCAAACTCTCTGGGATGTGATGGGTGAGGGCACAAGGACGGAAGGACAATGTCCTCATTGAGATGAAAAGCCGAAACCACCTTTGGAAGAAAAGATGGTCGCGGGCGCAACACCGCCTTATCCTTATGGAGGACCAGGTAAGGCGACTTGCATGACAGGGCCGCCAACTCAGACACCCGTCTAACAGAAGTAATGGCCACTAAGAAAGCCACCTTCTGAGACAAAGTTAAGAGAGGAATATCTCTGATATTTTCAAAGGGAGGTTCCTGGAGAACCGAGAGCACCAAATTCAGATCCCGAGGAGGGAGAGGAGACTTGGCAGGGGGAATCACATGGCGAACCCCTTGCACAAAAGTGCTAACCAAGGAATGACCTGCTAGCGGTCGTTGAAAGAAAACGGGCAAGGCCGAAATCTGACCTTTAATTGTGCTCAAAGCCAGCTTTTGGGCCACACCACGTTGCAAGAACCACAGAATCCTGGGGACGGAGTACGTCTGTGGACGCCAGTCTAGCTCTTCGCACATAGCGATGTAAGCTTTCCAGGTACAGTGATAGATCTTTCTAGAGGAAGACTTCCGTGCCCTCAGCATGGTTGAAATGACCGAATCCGAAAGGCCTCGGTCCTTCAGCACCTGGCTCTCAATAGCCATGCTGTTAAAACCAGATACTCTAAAGCAGGATGAGAGATAGGACCTTGAGACAGAAGGTCCTCCCTCATGGGCAGTCGCCAAGGGACGTGCGCGATGAGACGTACCAGATCAGCGTACCAATGATGCCGAGGCCAATCCAGGGCAATGAGGATCCCCGGGATGCCCTCGGCCACTACCCTGCGCAGCAGACGAGGAAGCAACTGCAGCGGAGGGTAAGCATATATCAAGCGATACTGACCCCACTGGGCCACCAACGCATCCGAGGCGCCCGCCCAGGGGTCCCTGGACCTGGCCACAAACCTCATCACCTTGCGATTGAGTCGAGACGCCATCAGGTCCACGTCCGGCGCACCCCACCGCCGACAAAGGAGTTGAAACACCTCCGGATGCAAGGACCACTCTCCCTGGTCCAGGGACTGGGGACTCAGATGGTCTGCCTGCCAGTTTTTCTACGCCCGGAATGTAGACGGCCGACATGCTTCTTTCCGCCCACCTTAGGATGTGGGTGACCTCGGATGCCGCAGCCGAGCTCCGAGTGCCCCCCTGATGGTTGACATATGCCACGGCCATGGCGTTGTCTGACTGGATTCTGACCGAGCGGCCCTGTAGCCTCTTCGACCACGCGGAGAGACTGTTCGCTCGCAATTCCAGAACGTTGATCGGTAGACGGGATTCGTCCGGAGTCCAAAGCCCTTGAGCTGACAGGAATCCCCAAACTCCTCCCCAGCCCGTCAGGCTGGCATTCGTCGTGACCACCGTCCACTGGATGGGGAGGAACGACCTCCCGAACCAGAGAGCCAGGGATCTCAGCCACCACGTCAGGGACGCCCTGACAGAGTGACTCACCTGGATCTGAAGATCCAATGACAATGGGGACTTGTCCCAAATGGACAGAATCTCCTTCTGCAATACCCGAGTGTGTGATTGGGCATACGGAACGGCCTCGAAGGAGGCCACCATGAGTCCCAGGACTCTCATGCAGAAACGGATTGACGACCATTTTCGGGACGTCAGGACCCGTACTGCCGACTGAAGTGTCTGTAACTTCTCCGAGGGTAGAAACACCTTCGCTGCCGAAGTGTCCAGGATCAGACCCAGATACTCTAAATGCTGAGTCAGGACTAGGACTGACTTCTGCATGTTCAGGAGCCACCTGAAGTCCCGGAGGGTCTGACTGACTATTGTCACATTTTCCTCCAACTCTGAGCCATTTTCTGCTCTTAGAAGGAGATCGTCCAGATAGCCCACGATAACAATGCCTCGCTGTCTCAGCAAAGCTAGAACCGGGGCAAACACTTTGGTGAAAACCCGTGGTGCCGATGCTAGGCCCAAGGGAAGATCCACAAACAGATAGTGGACCTTGCCAATGGCAAAGCGCAGAAACTTCTGGTGACATGCGCAGATCGGGACCTGCAAGTAGGCGTCCTTGATGTCCAAGGACGCCAGAAAATCCCCTTGGTGGAGTGTCGCGATCACCGTGCGAATGGATTCCATCATTTTTTAGGCATTCAAGGCCTTGAGGTCCAGGATTGGCCGGACCCCGTCCTCCTTTGGAACAAACAGGTTCAAGTAAAACCCCTGAAACCTCTCCTGTGTCGGAACCGGCACAATTACTCCGCACCCGAGCAAATCCTGTACAGCCCCCAAGAGGGCTGCCCGGCGGGCAGGGAGGAGAGGGAGGTTTGAGGGAAAGAATCAGTTTGGGGGCCACGAGCGGAACTCTATCCTGTACCCCGAGGTGACCACCTCGCACACCCACCCGGTCGGAGATCCGGGAGGTCCACTGAACCATGAACCTGCGAAGACGTCCCCCCACCCCAGAGTCGGGCAGGGGCAAGACGTCATGCAGTGGCGGGCTTGGGAGCCGGCTTGGTTGGCTTACACTTCTGTCGCCCCGCCGCACTTTTTTCAGTCTAGGAGGACTTACCCGTGGATTCTGACTGACGAAGAAACGACTTTGTCGCCGGAAAGGAAGGGCCCGGCCTACGGTGGGGCTCCTTTCCCCTAGCAGACTGAGGAAGGAAGGTACTCTTACCCCCTGTGACATCCTTAAAAATGTCATCCAGGGCGGCCCCAAACAGTCTACCGCCCTTGAAGGGCAAATCAGCCAGGAGCTTCTTGGAAGCTAGGTCGGCCGACCAGCATTTCAGCCAGATAAGGCGACGCAACACCACAGCAGAGATAGAGGCCCCAGATATTAAAGGGGCCGCATCCAACGTGGCATCGCACACATAGACTAAACCCTGTGCAAGTTGGTGAGCCAGGGCAATGGTCTCTGGAGGGAGATTATGCTCCTGCACCGTCTGGTGCAAAATCTTTGCCCATTCTGTGAGTGTCTGAGACATAAGGGTCGCCGCCACTATAGGGCGTAAGGCAGACCCCAACAAGGCAAACATAGTTCTACTCACCACTTCTGACCTCCTGTCAGTGGGGTCCTTGAATGCGGGAGTTGGGAGCGTGGTAGCCTTATTCAAACGGGCGACGGGGGGTCGACCACAGGGGGGAGGGCCCATTTTTTAACCAGGGCATCTTATGGATAGACGCCGCGGGACCGTCAAAAAGTCTTCTGCGGCTTATCCCAGACTTGGTCAATGAATTTATCAAAAAAAGGCACATATGGAAAGACCCTTTTTTGAAGAAATGGCTTTAAAAGAACCAAAGGAGACAGCCTCCACATGAGGTTCCTCAGCCGCACCATTCAGCTTGAGAGTGTCCCTCACAGCATCAATGAGTTCACTTACAAGCGTCCTGTCAGTTACTGGCTCAGAACTGGAGTCTTCCTCACAAGGAATGTCCTGTTCAAAAACGTTAAAATCCTCAGAGCTAGGGTCCTGAGAAGCAGCAGCTAGGCCCATATCGGAGTCAGAGCACTCCCCTACTGGAGAATATGTGGGGAGAGGGCGCTTTATAGCTCCCTTGCGCTCGCACACTGCTTCCATCCTGACAAGGAATGATTCCAGGACTGCCGACAACTGGTCCATAGGGACCGCAGGTGCAGGAGCACTGCCTGTTGCCTCTGACTAGTGTGGGGAAGCAGGTGAACCATACTCCATACTCGCCACCCTCTGAGACCTTATACACTATAAAGTGAATAATACAGTCCACCCACTGGCTGTGCTGAGGCTGAGGAGGGAATACACACAGAGGACTCACCAACCCTTGTAAGGACCGCTCAGCTCTGCTGTATGTCACCGCGCTGCCAGCGCGAGTGAAGTCTGAGGAGAGAGTGAGGAGATTCGCGCCGCAGCAGCGGCGAGAGGCCAAAACCGAAAGTGAAAAGCGCCGCGGCTTCAAGAAAATGGCCACCACCCGCATGTAAGCAGCGCCAATGATAAATGGCAAGATGGCCGCCGAGCGCTGCTTAAACAGTAATAGCCATGTCAGCTAATGGCTTCTCCAAACACTCACACCTCACAGCCCCAGCACACAGACATGAGTGCCCCGCGCCAGGCCAGAGTGACACCCAAAAACCCCCACACAGCACAGCGCCAGTACAGGGTGCAGAGAGTAGCATAACAGGGGGAGACAGGGAGAAACCCCCCCAGACAGAGAAACACAGCCAGCATGTACTAACCTGAAGCAGGAGAGACTACTTACCTGTCCCAGAGGGACCCACTGTCTTGTTTCAGACAGACCTATCACAGAGTAGTACTGAGTAGCTGTTGGCCCGGTCCACCGCAAAAGATACAGCAGGTACTGTTCAATCTTGTGAGGACCGCGGGAGCATAAAAGCCACCCGGCCACCCCTGGAGTCATGGGGCATGTCGTGAACTGAGTCTCACGCACACAAGGCGAGGATCAGCACACTCGATGGTCAGACAGGGAAGACTACGAGGATACCAGTGTACCCAACCTGTTGCCCAGCTGACAGTTGATTGAAGGTCTCAAAAATAAAATAATAAAATTCCCAAAGGAATAAAAATAAAATCTTCCAGGAGACTGGCTCCTGAGAGCCGGTCTTCTCCTTCTGCTAGGCAGAAAAAAACTGAGGCTGCTGGCTGCAGGTAGGAGAGTTATGTCCGGAGGGACCGCCCCCCTGAGCGGGGCTGTTCAGCTCTGGTTTGTTCTAGAATGTATGTTTCTAACATCTAACATTCTGCCTAGATCTTCTCCTGCGAGCAGGGACATATACACGTGTTTCAGTATTAGAGTTGTGTCAGTCCATGGGCGATAAGAGAAAACGTCGCGAAGCAGCGAGGTGGAAGAGAAGGCCGCAGCGGAGGCTTCCAGAATTTTACTATCCCCCCACAGAGAGCGGGCCTGGACACCCCCACAGCCACCCCCCGGGACCTGGAGCCCCCCTAAGGTAGTCACCGGTCGCTGCGAGCCCCGCAAGGGAAGGAGGAAAAAGGGTGACAGAGGGAGAGAGGGGAGGGCCGGAGAACTCCCTAACGACCCCCTTAGGAATGCCCAGCTGTTCCATCCCACTGAAGCAGGAGGAACTGCTGGTGCGTTCCTAACAGACCTACAACCGAGCAGTACGGAGTAGATGTCGGCCCGGACCACTGTGATTGAGACAGCAAGCCGCCCGGTCATATGTGAACCCTGGAGCATAGCTCACCGGCCACCCCTGGAGCCATGGGGTATGTCGTGGCCGACCCTGCACGTAGCCAAGGCCTGCTCACGCTCGATGGCTAAACTGGGGGAACTACCAGGATCTATATTATCCTGCCTGTCATGCCCAGCTGACAGTTGATAGAAGACTCTAAAAAATAAAATAATAAAAAAGTAAAAATTTCTTCAGGACTCTGGGCCCAAAAAGGGAGCCAGGTCCTTCTCTACTAGGCAGAAAAAAAACTGAGCTGCTGACTGCAGGGTGGAGGGTTATGTCCAGAGGGACCGCCCCCTGGGCTGGGCTGTTTAAAATAGGATTTTTATAACAGCTTACCTGTAAAATCCTTTTCTTGGAGTACATCACGGGACACAGAGCGACATAGTCATTACTATGTGGGTTATATAGATACCTTCAGGTGCTGGCACTGGCAACTTCCAAAACCGGAAGTACCCTCCCCTATATAAGCCCCTCCCATCCGGGAGTACCTCAGTTTTGTAGCAAAGCAATAAGTGTCCCCAAAAGAGGGGTGGGAGCTCTGTGTCCCGTGATGTACTCCAAGAAAAGGATTTTACAGGTAAGCTGTTATAAAAATCCTATTTTCTTTCTCGTACATCACGGGACACAGAGCGACATAGTCATTACTATGTGGGACGTCCCAAAGCAATGCCCAATGAGGGGGGGGGATACACCATACATAAGCTGAGCGCTATCAGACATGAGGATCTTTTGCGGCCTGCAACACACTGCGCCCAAAGGCGACATCCTCCTGACTTCCAACGTCCACCTGGTAGAACCTAGTAAACGTGTGTACTGAAGACCATGTTGCGGCCTTACAGATCTGAGCCAGGGAGACCTGGTGATGCACTGCCCATGAAGTTCCAACTGCTCTCGTGGAGTGCGCCCTAACTTTGAATGGAGGCGGTCTCCTTCTCAAGCCATAGGCTTGCATTATGACCTGTCGAATCCACTTGGCTAAAGTAGATTTTGACGCTGCCTGACCCTTTCTGGGGCCTTCCGGCAGAATAAACAAAGTATTTGTTCTGCGAATCTGAGCAGTGGCTTTTAGATAAGCTTTAACTGCTCTTACTACATCAAAGAATGCAATAACTTTTCCTCTACCGAACTAGGTTTGGGGAAAAAAGAAGGAAGAACCACATCTTGGTTCAAATGAAACCTCAATACCACCTTAGGAAGAAAGGCTGGATGAGGACGTAACACTACTCTGTCCTTATGGATAACCAGATATGGCTCTTTACAGGACATAGCTGCTAATTCCGACACTCTTTTAGCCGAACAAATGGCTACTAGAAAAATCAATTTCCTGGTGAGAAGAACCAAGGAAATATGCTGTAATGGTTCAAATGGTTGTTTCTGTAGAACCGACAGAACCAGGTTTAAATCCCATGGACATATGGGAATATTAACCGGAGGATTAATACGCATCACTCCTTGTATAAAGGCTTTGACTAGTGAATGCGAAGCCAAGGGCCTTTGAAAAAATATTGACAAGGCCGAAATCTGATCCTTGATAGTACTCAAGGCAAGCTTCCTATCTACAGCCCACTGTAGGAAGTCCAGAATCCTACCTATTACGTACTTACGTGGATGCCATTTCTTGGCCTCACACCACGCGATGTACGCCTTCCAGATTCTATAGTAGATCTGCCTGGATACCGGCTTCCTGGCATTGATCATGGTAGTCACCACAGGATTAGAGAGCCCTCTCTTTTTTAGAATGTGGGCTTCAATAGCCAGGCCGTCAAACCTAGGGCTGGTAAGGAAGGGTGGTATATCGGTCCTTGCGAAAGCAGGTTCGGACGATGTGGGAGAGTCCAAGGACTCCCCACTGACATTTTTACAATCTCCGCGTACCATGCTCTTCGGGGCCACGCTGGAGCCACCAGAATCACTGGTTTCTTTTCTACCCTGATTCTGCGGAGTAATCGAGGTAACAATTGTGGCGGTGGGAACGCATATATCAGCTTGAACTGATCCCAAGGGAACACTAGGGCATCCGAGCCGCAAGCTAGGGGATCCCTTGTCCGAGAGACAAACCTGTCCACCTTTGCGTTGAATCTGGATGCTAGCAGATCTACATCCGGTGTTCCCCACCGCTGACATATTGTCCGGAAAACCTCGGGGTGAAGGGACCATTCCCCTGGGCATAACTGTTGGCGACTTAGAAAGTCCGCCTTCCAATTCTCCACTCCTGGAATGAATACCGCGGATATGGCTGGGACCTATCTTTCTGCCCATTTCAGGATGTAATTTACTTCCCTCTGGGCTGCACGACTCCTGGTGCCACCCTGATGATTGATATATGCCACTGCTGTGGCATTGTCTGATTGAATTCTGACAGGGGACCCTTGGAGTTTGGATGTCCATGCTACTAGGGCATACCGGGCTGCTCGTATCTCTAAGAGATTGATGGGCAGGGCCTTTTCTGCATCCGACCATCTGCCCTGGAGAGACCATTGCTCCAGTACTGCTCCCCAGCCTATAAGGCTGGCATCTGTAGTGACCACCTTCCAAGAAATCGGACTGAAGGATTTCCCTTTTTCCAGATTCTGGAGAACCAACCACCAACGGAGGCTCTTGCGAACGGAAGGGGACAAGGACATTGGTAAGTCTAGGGCCTGAACTTTCTTGTTCCAGGCTGACAGTATGGCCCTTTGCAAATTCCTTGAATGGAATTGACCGTAGGGTACTGCTTCGAATGATGCCACCATTTTTCCCAGCAGCCTCATGCACAGGCGTATGGACGGCTGTCTTTTTGTACCCACTAAGTGGATCAAATCTCTCAAAGACAACACCTTTTTTCGAGGCAAGAATATTTTTCTCTGGCCTGAATCCAGCCTTAGTCCCAAGTATTCCAGACTTTTGACTGGTTTTAGGGCTGACTTGTCTCGGTTGATAATCCAACCGTGAGATTCCAGATACTTGATTGTCTTGTGAACGACTGTAAGGTATCAACCAATATGAACTAATATTCATGATTAGAGTTCTCTTTAAATATATGTATTAGTACAGAATATGTTTTTCTGAACTGTAAAACAGAATGTGACTTTTGTGGTCAAACTAATCTTTCTTCTGTGTAACTGACAGCCAAGTATATTTAGACTTTGTGGTTAGGCCTTTTCCGGGAAAAAGTCTATCTTACTTCTGCTTTTTAACTGACAGATTGACCAACTGACATCTGGCGTTTCTTATCTTCCTGTTTCAAATGTCAGAACATGTCTAGTTTGACCACAATTGACGTATGTTAACTGACCGCTTTTGCAGAAGTCAAAAAACCTGTTAGAATTTATTTTTGTCTAAATCATGAGGTTTTTGCTTATTGCTGATAGGTCCATAGGAGGGAGGCAACTTTTCTCGCTGTGTATAAAAAAGGACATGTAACCATTAAAACACATATTCCTGTATACCATTCACTGTTTATTGGTGTCTTGAATATCCGGCCGGTCAGAGAGACTTCCACAGATCCCGAGTCCAGCTCGAGCCAAGAAGGTCCAACAGAACCAGAACCTTTCAACGACCACTTCTAGTTTTTCCACTGAGTGGTCTATCAGCAACAAGTCGTCTAGATATGCCATTATCGTTACACCTCGTGTTCTTAGATTGGCCAATAATGGGGCCAGAATTTTTGTGAACACTCGTGGTGCTGTGGCCAGACCGAAGGGTAAGGCTCTGAACTGAAAATGGCGCCCTTCTACTGCAAAGCGTAGAAATTTTTGGTGGACTGGAAAGATGGGAATGTGCAAATAAGCATCTTTGATGTCGATCGAGGCTAACCATTCCTCCCCTTGTAGGGCAGTGGCCACCGATCGGATCGACTCCATCCGGAAAGTCCTGATATGCAGGAATTTGTTTAGCCCTTTTAGATTTAATATGGGCCTCACGTCCCCGTTTGGCTTCGGGACTGTAAAGAGGTTTGAGTAAAACCCGAACCCCCATTCTTCCAGGGGAACCTCCATAATTACTCCTTGGAGCAATAGTTGTTCTAGTGCCAACAGGAGGGACTCTCTCTTCCGGGGATCCCTTGGCACGTTTGACCTCATAAAATGGGAAGGAGGAGAGTCTTTTAACTCCAATCTGTATCCCAGACTTACTGCGGAGAGCACCCATCTGTCTCTGATCGTGTCCCGCCAGGTCTCTGCGAACAACTGGAGTCTTCCCCCCACCCGATTGAGTGGGGGCAACCCTTCATGCATTTGACTTTGGGGGAGGTTTTGTACCTCTCCTGACCCAGGGTTTCTTATTACCCTGCGATTGTCCCTGATTTTTACCCCCGGGATTTGACCGAGGAGGCCGTCGGAACTGTTTCACAGCCGATGCCCCAGGGACTGGAGAAGCAGGCCTCTTAAAAGAGGGACCTCTAACTCTGTTTTTAACCGGCAAGAGTGTACTTTTACCGTTGGAAATTTTCTGGATATATCTGTCCAGGTCTTCCCCGAATAAGCATTCACCATGAAATGGGAAGCTAACCAGCAATTTTTTACAGGGAGCTTCAGCAGACCAGTTTTTGAGCCATAGAAGCCTGCGCATATGTACTACAGACAGCGTAAGGCGGGAGGCCTGATGGATTGAATCCTTTATGGCGTCAACCGCAAAGCATAAGGCTCTAGGTAGATCAGCTAGGGCAAGAGCCTGCTGATCTGGCAAGTCCCTTAAGACCTGTTTCAACTGATCCTTCACTGCTTGGCAGACCCCAATAGCTGCCACTGCTGGTTGTGTCACCAAGCCTGCTGTAGAAAAAGCAGATTTTAATAAGGACTCCAATTTTTTATCTATTGGGTCCTTGAACATTTGGACATTATCCACTGGACATGTCAGTGATTTATTCACACAAGAGATGGCTGCGTCCACTGTAGGGACCCTCCATTTTTTGATGAACTTATCCTCCATGGGATAGACCACCGGAAATCTCTTGGGGGGAGTAAATATTTTATCAGGATGTTCCCAATCCTGGTACATGAGCCCTTCCTATAAAGGGTGAAGTGGAAAGGAACAGACAGTCTGGGGAGCTTTTAGCGACCCCAGCGAGGAGACAGTAGTGGCTGATGGTTCCGCAAGGTGCATTTTAAATGCTGATCGGACCATGTTAGTCAAAGACTGAACCCATAATCTTTCAGCTTTAGATGCTGAGAAAGGTTCCTCCACTGTTGATTCCTCTATAACAGAATCAACCTCCTCCTGATCCCCTTCAGGCAGGTCGATCCCTGTATGGGACTGTTGCTCCGCTAATAGGTACTCTGAAGGAGGAGACGGAGATCGGGCGTGCTTTCCCTGTGACGGGGAGGCAGCGATTAATGTTGACTATCTCTCTTCTAATCCTCCCAGAGCTGAGGAAAAAACCTCCTCTGTTACATACACAGGAGCAGGTGAACTGAGGACAGCCACAGTACCAGGTACTCCTGCGGGGTCTCTACGGTCACTAACCTCTGAATTTTCAGGGGAGACTGGTGCAGCAGAAGCATGCCCAAGATCCTCAGAGCCCGATGGAGACCCCCTTCGCTTCCTGGAAGATTTAGTTCCGGAGCTTCTGGACGGCATATTCCTAAGCCCAAAGCTGAGGTATTCCAGCCGTAATACACCACCTTTACTGAGAATAGTCTAGCACAATTGCTGCTATATAACAGTTGGTGTCTACTAAAGTGCCTTTCTAGGGGATGCCTGCATCAACCGCCTCTGTGTGCCTTTTTACTGTTGCTAGCTCTGTCTGTGCACTTCAATAGCCAGCTGTGACTGTGCCTTTAAACATGCTGGACGCCCGCACATGCGCAGTAGCGCCGCGGCGCACACCGAGCGTCATCCACCCACTCCGCCCCTTTTTCCAGATCGCCTCTATATAGAGAGGCGCGTGCACGCGCACGCGCGCGGGCACGTGCGCCTTCGGCGCCTTTTTAAAAAAAATAAGGAGCTAGATGGGAGCCAGGGTCCCTGCCGCAGGGCCCGGGGATGGATGAGCGCAGCAACAGGGCAGAGGAGACAGCTTCCCAGCAGAGAACTTACCAACTGCCTGGATTTGACTTCGGAAGAAAAAAATCCACATTACAAGAAAAAGAACCATAGCGGCCTCTAGTGTTTAACACAGGTACCGCGGTCTTACATTTTTTTTTTTTTTTTGCCTACTATTAAAATTTTTACATTTTCTCAGTAGTAACAGGCATGCACAGAATATTAGCGGGAATACCTTAGGTAACAGGCAGAAAGACAAAATAGGCTTGGGGGTCCCCCAATAGAACCAAGTTCCTGAGGGCCCCCACTTACCTTTTCCTCGCCGCAGGACTCTGTTTGGTCCACAGAAGCCCAAACTTCACCTATCACGGCAGGCATTGTAATTAAACCTTCAGGGACCGGGTTCCCAAGGATTCCACTCCCCTGGACCTGTATAGCACCCTGCACAGAAAACATCTTGGTCGTGGGTATGACCAGAGCTCTGGATCCCAGGGTCCAGCCCTCCTAAGAGAGGCATTACAGGCAAAACCTTGCTCTTCTCTTGCAAGGCCCGGGTACCGACCGTTTAGCTATGAAGCTTTTTTGGTCGGATCCGGAATAGCTTACTGAGGCCCAAAAGAACCTGTACGCAAGCTCAGTGAAAAACACATGTTACTTCTTGGCCAACACCTTAGACACTGGCAAAAAACTGAGGTACTCCCGGATGGGAGGGGCTTATATAGGGGAGGGTACTTCCGGTTTTGGAAGTTGCCAGTGCCAGCACCTGAAGGTATCTATATAACCCACATAGTAATGACTATGTCGCTCTGTGTCCCGTGATGTACGAGAAAGAAATACATGTTACTTTAACATAGTTGAATATCCAACATGTTCTGCCAAGTCCTCTCCTAATAGACGGAACCATAACCCAACTGTCAAGACTTAAGGAGCTGTGTCCGTCCATGGACGGAAAGAGAAATACATTTACGTTTTTGGTTGTAACATGACAAAATGTGGAAAATACTTTTTCAAAGAACTGTAAAAGGTTGACAGAGAAGGAAAGACAGAACAAGCAATTTATAAGCTGATCAAGTACTGAGGATAGTGTGCGAGAGAACAAGGATTAGAGGACTATGGACAGGGGTTAAAGAGTGGGACCTCCATGTTCTCCTGGGAGAGGATGCATAGGAGGGACTGGTTGAAGACTCAAAGCTGAAGAGAGGTGGCAAAAGGGAGATAATCTTGGGTTGGGGGGCAAGTATGAACTGTCCTTTTTCTTTGGAAGCAATTGCAGCTTATACCCTTTCTCCCGATCTTTGAATTTGTGATGCAGCTGTATGCACAAAGCATGACACACTTCCAAAAGTGCTTTGACTGAGCCATAAAAAAAAGGTATGGCTTAGATCATGCAGTACTTCTGCAATCTTTTAAAAAGTTAGCGGGAATTTAGGATCTGTTTCAGACTAAATTCCTTGACTTTGGAGGTCAAACGAAGTCAGCAGAATTTGGAGACAGCATATAGCAGACAGGATACCATTGTAGAGAATGGGGAGAACATAATGCCAGATACATTGCAACAGCAAAGTAGTAGCATGCTGCAGCAACAGGATTATGATTTGAGATAAAAAGGGTTACAGAGCGTGCAGTGTTCAATGCAGTAGATGGTATTGCAGAGAGAAACTAGGGAGTAGAATGTGTGAACAGGTGCAGTCATAATCGAGATGTAGGGGAGACATGTAAGAGAAACTTCTGCAGAATGTAAGAAGACAGTCAGCATAAGATAGTGTAGAGGGTGGAGGAGAAGCTTTCAGTGTAGAGGGTGGAGGAGAAGCTTTCAGAGAATCTACTGTAGACTGTAGAGAATGTAGTGTAGATGCAGGGATGGGGGCTATGCTCACTAATTTACAGGACACAAGCATCAGAATCCAGAGGAATCTTGTAATTTCCTTTAGGTGATATTAAAATTTTCTTTATCGTTCAATAAAAAAATAAAAATAAAAAATGTTATTACTTACCTACTCTGTGCAAGGATATTGCACAGAGCGGACCCTTACAACCTCTTTTTCGGTCCCCCTGCTACCCCCCTTCTCTGAAGGCTCCCTGCTCATAGGATTTGACTGACAGCAGCAGGAGCCAACGGCTCCTGCTGATATCCATGTATCCTGTGTAAGGAAGAAGAGAAAAAAAGAGCGGGGTTGCAGACAGGCACAGCTCTGGATCGATGGAGGACTAAGATGAGTGTTTAGGGATGGGTGAGGGAACAGGCAGTGGAATGCATTTTACCTTAATGCAAAGAATGCATTGAAGTAAAAAAAACATTTTGACTTTAGGACTACTTTAGTGACCCGAAAGTGACCCGAAAGTGACCCAAAAATGTTTTATAAAAAAAGTTTGGGAAGAATTGAAAACCAAATGTGAACTGCTTATCAGATAATCAACCAATGGTCAAAGAATGATAGAAGAATGGGTACAAGTGCATCCAAATGTGAGGACTTTAAAAAGGTAGCAGAATTGCTAGACAGGCATTATTGTAAAGATGGATAACCTCAGCCATGAACAGATCTGTCATCTCAAAATGTGTCACTTGCAAAACAAATGTGTTGGTTTACTTAAAGCGGAAATTCACCCAAATGGGGAAGTTCAACTTGTTTGCATCCCCCCCCTCCCCTGCCACATTTGGCCCTTTTTGGGGGAGAGGGAGGGGTTCCTGGTCTTGACAGGTACCTGCTCCAACATCCGGGGCAGATCTCTGTCCCTTCTTCACCACACAGGTCCGAGAAGACTGCGGAACCATTTACAAAGCAGAGCGCTACTCACGCCTACGCAGTAGGAAACCTGCTGCGAAGCCAGAAGGCTTCACTGCCGGTATCCCTTCCCTAGGATATGCGCCTGCACCAGAATCTGATTGAAGAATTGGCTCTGGTGCGAACATCTCTGGATCCCTGGACAGGTCTTTATATAAAAAGTCAGCAGCTACAGTATTTCTAGCTTCTGACTCAATTTTTTTTTTGGGGGGGGGGAGACTGGAGCTCCTCTTTAAAGCAGTACTTGTGTAGCGGGGGTATTGCTCTTCAACCCCGCAGAGACTACATTACCCAGTAGACATTGGGACATCCAGGGTGCATTGCCCCGCGCAGGGACTGCTGGGGTGGACTTTATAAGAGAAGATGGAGCGGAAATCTTTCCCTTTGGACACCGCCCGCCACGCAAGTGGAACTCCTGTCTGAGTTTGCTGTGACGTTAGGCCTGAAGCCTGGGCCCTTCTCCAAAGAGCCTTTCGCTCTCTCTCCGAGGAACCTGAGGGATGTCTCTCCATTGTTGTTGCATCGTTGCCAGGAGGACCGAAGACCCGGATGTCGAGAGACCTGTGTACCTAGACACAGCAGCGGAAGAAACCGACACGGACTGGTCCGGTTGGGTGAGAGAGCACCTGCTCAGAGGCAGATACAATATCCCTGTTACTCTTGTGGATTACAATTTGTTCTTCAAAGTGCACTACCGTTTGCTAGCGACGATTTCTCTGCAAGACTTTCACTTAGTTCAGTCAGGCCTGACTGGGTAGCGTAGACATTGTGGGGTGCCATCTTGTCCACGGGGAGAATAGCTGCAGTGGGGACAGTGCGGGTTACAAATATACTGTATACTTGTCTGGTCATTTAAATACTGTTTTATTGCAGGGCTCTGCACATGACATGTACACTGTTGATCTTTTGCTTACCCACAAATTTGAGTAAATACTTAAGGGTCAAGTATACTGGTATTGGTGTCATTTACTCAGCAGAAGTGACGGTTAAATATAGTTTTACCTTATTGCTGTGTGCTCTTGTCGTAGGATTGTGTCACCGTGAGTTGCATGCCACACAATCCTATCATCCCCTACTAACTGTGCCAAGGGAGGGTAGAGCCAATTGCCAGGGGTTGACAGTGGTGCATTACAGGGCCCAAAATATACCAGCAGCCCTCTTAGCTGGGGGTATCGCTATACGTGGGGGCTCGAGTCCGGGATCCCTGTATACTGCACGCTGCAATCAAGCCAGTCAGAAGTACCAGCATGGACCCGCTAACAATGACACAGTGGTACGCAGCGGTTGGCGCGGATTCAACCGAGGCGGTACTTGTCGAACTCCCGGGGGGATTTGGCAAGAAGAAGAGATAAAACAGCTCATAATGTCGCTGTGTCCGAGCCAGAAAGCATGGGTGATGGATATAAAGCCAGATATCTTGTGTACATACGCACTAGTGGAATGGAGGGGAGAAGTCCCGGAAGACTTTAGAGGTCAGAACATACAGGCCATAGATAAATCAGACATACCGTTTAGTTCATACGAGGGCCGTGAAGAAGGAATCTCCACAGATCTCCCCGCCATCATCCCCACTGCTTATTCACCCAAAGTAGAAAGCTCCCAAGAAGTGATGACCCCGGGGACGCCTCTGGCTGCTATAAGACCGGAATTACTAAAATGCTCTGGGAGATTTCGTTACTAAGTGCCAGAAGAGCAATACAGTGTACGTAGAAGCCGGGTACCGGAAGCTCCGGATCTTCTCAGGGAAGCAACCTGCGCCAGTCGGGGAAGAAGACTTTGACACCTGGATTGAGCAGGCAATGCAGGCTGTAGAAGGATGGGAAGTACCGAAGCACAGAAGAAGCAGCGCATAAGTGAAAGCTTGAGGGGTGCTGCTGAAGCGGTGAAGAATCTTAGGTTCAGCAATGCTGCTTGTACTGCAATGGATTATCTGGCTATGTTGCAGGAGGAATTTGGCCAGCTGGAAAAGGTGACTGAACTGAAGTACCAGTTCGAACATACCCTTCAACAGCCTGGAGAAAAATTATCTGAATACGTCTGGAGGCTGAATAGGATGTTGTGCCAAATTGTCCTTAAAAGGGGAATGCTGCCTAAAGTCATAGACGCGGCTAGAATGAAGCAGATCCTAAGAGGAGCCTTGCGTTCGGATCCAGTTTGGCTCCACTTGAAGACCTCTGAAGGAGTCATGGATCTGAGTTACCCGGACCTTGTGCGGATCATAAGGGATGAAGAAGCCCTGTTGAAGGACCAACAGGCGGCTGAGAAGACTACTCCCCTCCCCTCGGTGGGAGTCAGATCAGCAACAGCCACTGAACGGGACTCAGAAGTGGAGACCCTGAAGTCCCAGATGACTCAAGTGCTGGACCTTTTGACCTCTCTACTTGGCTAAGAACTCAGGAGCCAAAGAGCAAGAGGAGACCAGAAATGAACCACGCCACAGTGTCTCAACTCCAACCTCCCCGCGGAGGAGAAGAGGAACTGTCTGTTTCAACTGTGGAGGAGTCGGCCACTTTGGAAGAGTGTGCCCCAGTCCAAGGAAGAACCGAGGCACTTACCACCAGCCGGCGCTATACTTAAATTTTCTTTCCTAATGTCACTGATAACCTTTAATCCTAAAACCACCTAGAATGGTAGCACTAAGGTAGGATACCGGTAAAGTCAGCAATTATTTGGCAAAACATCCCGTTGAGTGATGAATCTTTTATCCAGATCATTATGGCAGAAGACAACACCATACATAACTACTCCTGGCATGATAATTTTGGAGGTCTCTGGGTATAAGATGAAAGTTTGAATAATGGTGCGCTAGAAACCAACCCTAGTAAAACACAGTGTAAAACAATGATTTGTGATAATCTGATCCGTGATAAAAATTAATCGTGATAAACGAATCCGTGATACAAATAAGTTAATAATAATGCATCTTCATAAGTAAAACATCAAAGACTAAGATGCATTATTATTAACTTATTTGTATCACGGATTCGTTTATCACGATTAATTTTTATCACGGACCAGATTATCACGAATCACTGTTTTACACTGTGTTTTACTAGGGTTGGTTTCTAGCGCACCATTATTCAAACTTTCATATTCACTTTAAGAACACTGATTTCTTTTTGAATGGTTGCAGCTGACATCAGGGGATTTTTTCCAGGTTTTTATCTACTATTTTATTTTAGTTAGCGCTTTAGTACATTTTCAAACTATATACTCTGGGTATAAGATGCAGTCTCAACTGTTTGTAGTTAAGTGCAGTTTGGCAGTCAGAAACCAGAGTGTAGAACCTGATTGTCATACCATTAATATTCAAAAACAGATATTTTCAGACAGATAATTCCTGACTTTATAGTACAGCAATCACTGGACAAACACTGAATACAAATACGACAATCAGTAAGCTTGTCAGTTCACCTAATTTTTTCACAGTCAAACACACAGTAAATTTACTGTACTTTCTTTTGGTCTATATATTTTTTTTAAAGAATCTGTATTTTGATATTTCATATATTTCTTTGGAATGCTGTAACAATAAAAAAAATAGGGATTTTGTACTCCTTTCTCCGAAGTTCATGGACGGACACAGCACTTAGTCTTGACCTAGGGTTATACACCTTCTATCAGGAGAAGACTAGGCAGATCATGTTAAAAAAACATTAAACCTGTACAGTACCGCCCAGGGGGCGATCCCTCTGGCTATAACCCCTCACACTGCATCCAGCAGCTCAGTTTGTCAAAAAGCAGTACAAAAAAAGGAGGGGTGGGTGCCGTGTCTGTCCATGAACTTCAGAGAAAAGGATTTTACGGTGAGTACAAAAATCCTATTTTCTCTTTCGTTCATGGACGGACACAGCACTTAGTCTTGACCTTAGGGAAGTCCCCAAGCAGTGTCAAAAAAACGAGGGGTGGGAACAGCAAGCAAACAAACTTCCACCCAAAACAACCAGAGCTCCTCAACGGAGGAGTTGCAACCTTAAACAGCCGCCTGCAAAACCTTGCGGCCGAAGGAAGCATCCACAGATGCATTCACATCAACCTTGTAAAACTTAGAGAAAGTGTGAATGGACGACAAGGTCGTCGCCTTACACACCTGGGAAACAGACGGTTGATCTCGGAAAGCCCAAGAGGCACCTATTGCCCTGGTCGAATGCGCCGTGACAGGAAAGGGAGGTGCCCGCCCTTTTAGGGCATAAGCCTGAATCACAATCTGTCTGATCCACGAGAAATGGTGGCCGACGAGACCGCCAGGCGCTTCTTTGGACCAACCACCAACATAAAACAGAGGATCAAGTAGGGGGACTTGCAAGACAAGGCCGCCAACTCAGAAACCCTCCTGGCAGATGTAATAGCCACCAGAAAGGCTACTTTCTGAGAGAGTGTCAATAGGGAAATTTCTCTAATGTTCTCAAACGGTGGTTTCTGAAGTACCGAGAGCACCAGATTCAAATACCACAGAGAAAGCTGTGGTCGAACCGGAGGGGCCAGATGTCGAACCCCTTGCAAAAACTTACTCACCAGTGAATGAGCCGCCAAGGGTCGTTGAAAGAAGATGGATATCGGCCCCTTAATGGTGCTTAACGCAAGTTTTTGATCCACTCCACGCTGTAAAAACAGCAGGATCCTAGAGACCGAATATGTAAGTGGACGCCACCCCATCTCCTCACAAATAGAGACGTAGGCCTTCCACGTGCGATGATAAATCTTCCGAGAAGATGACTTCCGTGCCCTCAGCATGGTGGAAATTACCGAATACGACAGGCCTCAGTCCCTTAGCACCTGACTTTCAACAGCCATGCCGTTAAAGCCAGTGACTGTAAAGCAGGATGAAGTATAGGACCTTGCGATAGAAGGTCCTCTTGCATCGGCAGTCGCCAAGGAACATCCGCCACCAGTCGTAATAAGTCTACGTACCAGGAACGCCAAGGCCAATCTGAGGCAATTAGAATCATCTCGGAATCTCCTCTGTCACTACTCCAAGCAGACGAGGAAGTAGTTTTAGCGCGGGGAGGCATAAATTAGCCGATAGTGTCCCCATGGAGCCACCAACGCGTCTGTCGCGACCGCCCGGGGATCTCTGGACCTGGCCACAAACCTCAATACCTTCCGATTGAGTCGAGAAGCCAGGAGATCCACGTCTGGCGTGCCCCATCTCAGGCAAAGGAGTCAAAAACACATTCGGGTGTAGCGACCATTCTCCTTGGTCCAGCATCTGACGACTTTAGGTAGTCCGCTTGCCAGTTTTCTACGCCTGGAATGTATACGGCCGATAGAGCCGGCAAGCTCCGTTTTGCCCAACGCAGGATGTGAGCGATCTCCAATGCTGCAGCCAAGCTTCTTGTTCCTCCTTGATGGTTGACATACGCCACCGCCATGGCGTTGTCCGACTGGATCCTGACTGGGCGTCCCTGCAGCCTCTGTGACCATGTGGAGAGGCACCGCCTGATCGCCTGAAGTTCCAGCACATTGATCGGCAGGCGGGATTCTTCCTGGGTCCAGCGACCCTGTGTCGACTGTACGCCCCAAACTCCCCCCCCAACTGGTCAATCTGGCATCTGGCGTGATCACCGTCCATTGAAAAGGAAGGAACGACTTCCCAGACTGAAGGGCCTGAGACCTCAGCCACCAGATCAGGAAATCCCTGACTAGTCGGCTCACCCGGATTTGACAATCCAGAGACAACAGAGATTTGTCCCATTTTGCAAGACTCGAGTGTGGAATTGAGCATACGGTACCGCCTCGAAGGTGGCTACCATGGACTCGCATGCAAAAGCGTAGTGACGACCACCTGCGGGATGCCAACAGCTTCACCGCAGCCTGAAGAGTCTGCAACTTGTCCGAAGGGAGAAAAACTCTTGCCTCTGAGGAGTCCAGAATCAAGCCTAGGTATTCCAGGCGCTGAGTCGGCACCAACACTGACTTCTGGAGGTTCAGTATCCAAACAAACTCATGTAGAGTCTGACTGGCGATCGCCATATGCTTCTTTAATTCTGAGGCGGAAGCTGCTCTCAGAAGGTGGTCTTCCAGGTAGCCCATGATAGCGATCCCTCGCTGCCTCAGCAAAGCCAGAATCGGGGCAAGCACCTTGGTGAAAACTCTTGGTGCCGACGCCAGGCCAAAAAGGTAGAGCTACAGATTGGTAGTGCTCATCTCTGACTGCAAACCGCAGAAACCTCTGATGCCTGATGCATATGGGGACATGCAAGTATGCGTCCTTGATGTCCAAGGACGCCAGAAAATCCCCCGGATGGAGTGCAGCGACCACAGAACGAACCAATTCCTTCCTGAACCTTTGTACTTTTACAAAGCAGTTGAGGGCATTGAGATCCAGGATTGGATGGACCCCATCCTTCTTTGGGACTACAAACAGATTGGAGTAGAATCCCTGAAACCTTTCTGGCGACGGCACAGGTACTATCACCCCGCGCATCAGCAGGTCCTGCACTGCCCTGCCCCAAACAGGGCGTCCCGACGAGCTGGAAGAAGATGAAGGTTGGGAGGGAAAAAAATCTGTTGTTAGGTGGACAAGAAAGAAACTATCTTGTACCCTGATGAAACCAGTTCGCAAACCCACTGGTTGGAAAGCAGGGAGGCCCACCGAGCTGCAAACTCGCAGAGGCGACCCCCCACCCGAGAGTCAGGGGGGGGGCAAACCTTTATGCTGTTGCAGATTTGTTCGCAGGCTTGTTTGGCTTGCAAAACCAGGGACGCTTTTGTCCCTCAGCGGGCACCTTGTCGGCCTGGGAACGCTTACCTGCGGCCCCGGGCGGACCAAAAAAACGTTTCACAGCGGAAAAGGAGGGCCCTGGCCTACGGCGTGGCTCCTTAAAAAGGGAAGATAGCCGCTCCAGGTGGGAACCTTGGTAGTGATCCATCCCACAAAGATCTCAGGTGCAGACAATGCAATCAGCAGAGCAGGAATAGTAAGGATGTATTTCTGGACAATCGCACTCTTGAACAATGGTAGCCTTTATTAAAATTAGGACAGCACTACAAGCCACAGCAAGCAAAACTCGGACAGCTGACGTGTTTCACACTATATCTAGTGTTTTGTCATAGCTACCATTGTTCAAGAGTGCGGCTGTCCAGAAATACATCCTTACTATTCTGGCGTGGCTCCTTACCCTTTCTGGATTGTGGGAGCAGCGTGCTTTTACCCCCAGTGACATTTTTAATAATGTCATCCAGCGAGGCTCCAAATACCCTCTCTCCCTGGAAGGACAAATCCGCCAGAGCCTTCTTGGAAGTCTGGTCCACTGACACAAATCCGCCAGAGTCTTCTTGGAAGTCTGGTCCGCGGACCAGCATTTTAGCCAAATCAGGTGACGTAGCACCACAGCAGATACCAAGGCTCTGGACAGCAAGGGAGCTGTATCTAAGGCCGCATCACAGACATACTTAAGGCCTTGCACTAACTGGTCGGCCAGTTCCACGCAGACCCGGGAAACCTGTTGCTTTTCCAACTCGTGGTGCAACGGTTTTGCCCATTCGGTAAGTGTCTGTGGCCAACACTGGCCGCAATGCTGACCCCACTCCCATGAACATGGACCGGGCTCACCACCTCGGCCCTGTCTGCAGGGTCCTTAAAAGCAGGGGTCCCCTCCACCGGAATCGTGGTTACCTTGTTTAACCTGGATACTGGGGAGTCCACAACCGGGGAGATGTCAATTTTTTCAGGAAACTCTCCTAAAAAGGGGTAACGGACCGCCATGCGTTTTGGGACCGAAAAGGCCCGCTGCGGCCGTTCCCATTCTTTGTATATAAACTTATCAAAATAAGTTATGTAGGGAAACACCTTAGCAGTGCGGGCCAGCTTGTGGGACCCAAAAAGGGCCGACACCTCAGTAGATGCCCCCACTGTATCTTCTAGTTTTAGGGCATCCCGCACTGCAGTGATAAGTGCTCCAACAAGCGCCTTTTCCTGCGCTGTCCCGGACACAGAGTCATCCTCACTGTCCGAATGGTCCTGGTCCGCAATCTCTGACATGTCAGAACAGGGGCCGTATGCCACAGCAAGGCCCGAGTCTGAATCAGAGCTTACCACAGAAGACGGTGGGGGGAGGAGGCGTTTTTACCCCCCTTGCGCAAGCGCACCGCTTAAACCCTGGCAACAAAAGACTCCAGGACCGCCGACAAAGCGTCCATAGGCACTGCAAGTGCAGTGGCACCGGTTGCCACCACAGGGATGTTTGGAGAAGAAGCGCCAGCTTTTGACACCATGCTGACCCACACTCGCCTGACACACTCAGGGACCAAGGCAAGGTACACAAAAGGTCCACCCTCCTAGCTGCCACAGACTGAGGGGACCCCCCAGAGGACTCACCACCCTGACCCAGGTACTGCACAGCGCTGCCGTCTGCTCTCTCCATGAGGTGCTCTCCCGTTTCTGAGGTGTTGTTTGCGCCATTCAGAAAGAACATTCTCAGCGCTGGAGGCCAAAAGCTAAGGCTACAAGAAAATGGCCACTGGCTGCCTCAGCAAAACAAGCGCGGGCTACAAGAAAATGCCCGCCGGCAGCCTCAGCCAAAACGAGCGTGGGCTACAAGAAAATGTCCACCGGGCTCCGCCAAAATGGCTGCCGGCAATCCTGAGGTAAAGAAAATGGTGGCGAACAAGCTGACCCTACCACATGGACAAACCAGAACCCCCCCCACTATGGAGAGCGGACCCCGCACACCCAGCGCAGCACCCAGCCCAGGCTCGGAGCCCCCCCAGTCAGGTACACAGCAGGCTCAGCCACCACAGACGCATGGGGAGGAGGGAAGGACAGGGAGAGAAGAAAGGGAGAGTGAGATACCCCATAGTCGACCTCCCCAGGAATGCCCAGCTGTTCCATCCTGCCGAAGCAAGTGGAACCCTACTTACCCGTCCTGCTGGATGCATTCTGGACAGACCCATCACCCGAGCGGTATGTCTCCCCTGTGCTCCACTGAATGTAATGCAGATCACACTGCATTACATTCTTTCCCGGCCATGCTGGCTGGGGAAACAGTCAACAGGCACCCGGCTGTGACATCATACACATCGCTTCTGGGTCAGGAACAAGATGGGGAGGGGAGAAGAGTGGACGTGAGTACGCTCTCCTCCTTTCCCTCTTTATGCCAGTCCTGGGGCTGTAGATGGGCAAGCGGAGCCCAGGATACATGGTGGGGGCATATGCAACGCAGCAGAAGACATGTGCACCATCCCCAGTAGGACACAGGCCCAAAGCAGAAAGGCAGCATCACGACCTGTCCGTCACCTGGCCACCATATGCATGTAAAGCCTAGTGCACACTGTCAGTTTTATTTTGTTCATCCCGCCACTAACCCCTCAGGTCGGAGCCACTGTGCTAACAATACGATGTTAGTACAGCGATCTCCCCCCACTGACCTATTGCGTTCTGACAGGGGGCGGCCCCCCTACCATAAGACACAGGTTGGGAGTGCTGATTGGGAGCCGGTAGGCTGCTTGTTTTCCAGCATGCTCGTCCAACAGAAGCCGACTGAATGGCTGGCTTCTGTCGGACTAGTTGCCATACACACGGGCCGAATGTCAGCCAGTTTTAATCGAACTGGCCGATGCTGCCTGGCATTCAGCCCGTGTGCACTAGGCTTGACGGTGTGATGTGCAGCAGCTTACTAAAGGAGGACTCAAAATGTCCCACACTCCGCTTGAGTGCTTTCGTCATATACCGCTTCCTCCCAGTCTGAATATAGATATCAGATATTCTAAACTGCTAACAAGCCCAAAACAAGACAATACTCGTTTGATTGCTGAACATGGACTGTTTATTGAGAACAAAGGTACACAGGTAATACTCTGAACAATCCCCCCACCTTTGCATTCCGGGCGGGGTCGACTGTCCAATCAGCAGTGTGAGCTGTTGGAGGAATTCGCCCCCACCAATCTCACAGCTAATCTACATACACATCCCATAATATCCTCGGCAGACAGACATTGGAATACAGCCACACCCCAAACGACCCAGCAGGGAGTACACAACAAAATGAGACAATATATTATATTGTATATTACACACACAATTTTATATACAGTATATATATATATATATATATTGTGACAGCAGGAAGGTAAAGTCACCTGGTTGCATCCAGGGGGGTAGATATATTTCGCCCAGATTCAGGCTTTACGCCGACTTATACAACTAGGTGGAGAGTTGTATAAGGCTAGTGGGCTCATGGATGACTCATACCTCTAGGGAGAGTGTGGGGCGTCGTGCAGACAGAGATGAGGAGACCAGCTGAACCTTGTCAGCTCATTTAGGCCTCTATAAGAACTCCCAGCTTCATTAGATGTTAGCTCATGCCTGGAACCAGACCTGTGTGGACTGTCTAGGGAGAGTGAACCCCTGTGCGGTGAGACAAAGCCTGTGTGGCTATTTGCTTGGACATTTAAAACCAGGGACTTAGGGACTAGGACAGCACTAGGCTGATCCCAGTTGTTAGTTAGGAAACCTGTATGTTTAGTCAGAGGTCAAGTTGACCAGGATTTATTTTGTTTATGTTTCTTTTGCTTTGCTGTGTTTTGTCACTGTAAATAGAAAATAAACCGCACCTTTTTGATTTTGAAAACCACAACCTCCATTTGCTGGGCCTGTTTTTGTGTGGGGAGCCCATCTCGGGGGTCACACACACCCGCTGCTGAGCTAACCCCCTCACAATATATATATATATATATATATATATATATATACTGTGACAGCAGGAAGGTAAAGTCACCTGGTTGCATCCAGGGGGGTAGATATATTTCGCCCAGATTCAGGCTTTACGCCGACTTATACAACTAGGTGGAGAGTTGTATAAGGCTAGTGGGCTCATGGATGACTCATACCTCTAGGGAGAGTGTGGGGCGTCGTGCAGACAGAAATGAGGAGACCAGCTGAACCTTGTCAGCTCATTTAGGCCTCTATAAGAACTCCCAGCTTCATTAGATGTTAGCTCATGCCTGGAACCAGACCTGTGTGGACTGTCTAGGGAGAGTGAACCCCTGTGCGGTGAGGCAAAGCCTGTGTGGCTATTTGTTTGGACTTTTACTAAACCAGGGACTTAGGGACTAGGACAGCACTAGGCTGATCCCAGTTGTTAGTTAGGAAACCTGTATGTTTAGTCAGAGGTCAACTTGACCAGGATTTATTTTGGTTATGTTTCTTTTGCTTTGCTGTGTTTTGTCACTGTAAATAGAAAATAAACCGCACCTTTTTTTGATTTTGAAAACCACAACCTCCGTTTGCTGGGCCTGTTTTGTGTGGGGAGCCCATCCCGGGGGTCACACACACCCGCTGCCGAGCTAACCCCCTCACAGTTGGTGGAGAATGCGGGCAGTTTTTTTTAAGCCAGCATGGAGGAGATACTGAAGCAGCTGGCTCTAGCAAATGCCAATCAACAGCAGACAAATGCAGGTTTGCAAAGGAGCCTTGCAGCCCAGCAGCAGACAAACGCAACTTTGCAACAGAGTCTGGAGGCTCAGCAACGAGCCCAGCAGCAATCTGAGGCCCGCTTCATAGACCTGTTGCAGAAGCAAGAGCAGAGACTACAACAACAGATGGAAGCAGTAATGCAGCAACGTCCGCAGACCAGTGAGGAAAGCCGTCCCACTAATACCGCGTCCTTTGGGGTGAGTCGTTTATTGACAAAAATGACTGGAGAGGATGATCCAGAGGTATTTTTGACCACATTTGAAAGGACCGCTGAAAGAGAAAAGTGGCCTGAGGAGCAGTGGGCTGGACTGGTGGCTCCTCTGTTAACTGGTGAATCGCAGAAAGCTTACTATGACCTAGAGCCTAACCAAGCAAAAGACTATGTGATGCTAAAAGCTGAAATATTGGCAAGGCTGGGTGTCACCCAGGCTGTCCGGGCTCAGCGTGTGCATAACTGGACTTTCCAGCTTGGAAAACCCCCCAGGTCTCAAATGTATGATCTCATTCACCTGAGCAGAAAGTGGCTACAGCCAGAGACTTTATCCGCACCAAAGATTGTGGAACGTGTTGTAATGGATCGGTTTTTGAGAGCTCTTCCTACTGCCATCCAAAAGTGGGTAAGCCATGGAGACCCAGAGACGGCCGATGGTCTTGTGGATCGTGTGGAGAAATACTTGGCTACAGAGAACCTGACGGCCTCTTCCAGAGACACTCGGACTTTCCACCCTAAGACCAGACCATCCCCAGGGGCGGATAAGAGGATTCCAAGGGGTGAGGGTGGAGAGAGTGAGAGGGTGGGAGCTCTACCCCAAGTTTGGCGAGAACAGCCTGGGAAATCAGCGGCTCAAGAGGCGGCAAGAAGGATCGTTTGCTACCGCTGCCGGCAAGCGGGACATATTGCAGCCAATTGCCCGGTTGTGGAGGAACCCATGCAGTGTGACTTTCTGACGGGCAGACGTCAGTCGCTGTGTGCGACAGTCGCATGCACTGCCATTCGAGGAACTGAGAAACATTTATGCAAAATGTGTGTTAATGGTAGAAATGTTGTGGTATTGCTGGATTCAGGTAGCCTTGTGACCCTGATAAAGGCTGAGTTAGTTAAAACAGAGGTCTCTGGGAATAGCAAGGTAGCTGTTATTTGTGTGCATGGGGACACCCGAGAGTATCCAGTGACTACAGTGTGTTTCGAGACCCCCAAAGGTACCCTCTCTCATCCAGTGGGCTTAGTATCTCAGTTACCGCATGACGCCATTGTGGGAAGGGATTTTCCGAAGTTCTGGGAACTGTGGGATGATCCTGAGCCCCTCACTGGTGCCCCTATGTACCAGGAATGTGATAGCCAGAACTCCCCTGAGAGTGGTGAGGACTCTCCGGAATTTCCCTTATCAGTATTGGCAGGGGAGACTCAAGAAACTGGAGAGGAGCCCACCTCCTCAGACGAAAACCTACCGTCTGTGGAGTTTTCTGATCTTGAGGTTCACAGGGAAAACTTTGCCACAGAACAGTTGAAAGACCCCGCCCTAATAAAGGCACGGGAAAACGTAGTGAAAATAGATGGTGAGTTAGTGAACCCAGATAATACCTGCACTTACCCATACTTCAGCGTAGAGAAGGACCTACTGTATCGGGTGGCAAAAAGGGCAGAAGAAACCGTTGAGCAGCTTGTGGTGCCCAAACCTTACAGGAAGTTGGTGTTGGAGTTGGCCCATGGGCACATTCTTGGAGGTCATCTGGGGACAGAGAAAACCCGAGAGAGGGTATTACAGAGATTCTATTGGCCGGGGGTGATGAAGGACGTAGAAAATTATTGTTCCTCCTGCCCTGTGTGTCAGAGGTTGGCCCCGATGCCACATTTCCGTAGCCCGCTGGTCCCTCTACCCATCATTGAGGTCCCGTTTGAGAGGATCGCCATGGATTTGGTAGGTCCTATAATCAAGTCCGCTAGGGGGCACCAGTACATATTAGTTATAATGGACTATGCCATCCGTTATCCAGAAGCGATCCCTCTCCGAAATACCTCGGCCAAAACCATAGCCAAAGAGCTATCTCTTGTTTTTAGCCGGGTGGGTATTTGTAAAGAACTGCTTACGGACCAAGGTACACCCTTTATGTCCCGGGTTATGAAAGAGCTGTGTAAATTGTTCAAAGTGACGCAATTGCGTACGTCTGTGTATCACCCCCAAACCGATGGGCTGGTTGAAAGATTCAACAAAACCCTAAAACAAATGTTGAAGAAAGTGGTGGATAGAGATGGAAAGGATTGGGACTGTTTACTTCCTTATTTGATGTTTGCTATTAGGGAGGTGCCCCAATCCTCTACGGGATTCTCCCCCTTTGAGTTACTGTATGGGAGACACCCAAGAGGGCTGTTGGATATTGCCAAGGAAACTTGGGAAAGTGAGAGTTCTCCCCACAGGAGTGTGATTGAGCATGTCGCCCTGATGCAAGATCGAATTGCACAGGTAATGCCCATCGTGAAGGAACATTTGGCCCAAGCGCAGTTGGCACAGCAGAGAGTGTACAACCGTGGAGCCAAGACCCGTACCTTTTCCCCGGGGGATAGGATATTGGTACTTGTCCCTACGGTTGAAAGTAAATTCCTTGCCAAATGGCAAGGCCCCTACGAGATAATGGAAAAAGTGAGCGAAGTGAATTACAAGGTCAGACAACCAGGAAGGCGAAAGCCCGAACAGATCTATCACGTTAATCTGTTGAAAGCCTGGAGGGATAGAGAGTCCCTAGTCGCAGACACTTGGTCACCAGCTCAAACTGGTTGCGTGATTCCTGAGGTTGGAATAGCAGCCACCTTGTCACAACCCCAACAACAGGAGGTTAAGGAGTTTGTGCTTCGCAACAAGGAGGTATTCTCTGAGCTGCCGGGACAAACATCTGGGGTAGAGCATGACATCATTACCCCGCCCGGTGAAAGGGTGAAGTTAAAACCCTATCGGATCCCAGAGGCTCGACGGGAGGCAATACGGGAGGAAGTACAGAAAATGCTGAACTTAGGGGTGATAGAGGAGTCCCAAAGTGATTGGTCTAGTCCCATCGTGTTGGTGCCTAAACCGGATGGGAGCTGGCGATTTTGTAACGATTTTCGTCAGTTGAACAAAGTTACAAAATTTGACACCTACCCCATGCCACGTATAGATGAGTTGATCGACCGGCTGGGAACAGCCCGATACATGACGACTCTTGACCTCACAAAAGGGTATTGGCAAATCCCCCTGGCCAAGTCGGCCAAAGAGAAAACCGCATTTGTAACCCCAGACGGGGCGTTCCAATATAAAAGAATGCCGTTCGGGTTACAGAATGTGCCGGCCACATTCCAGCGGAAAATGGACCAGATGCTGAGGCCCCATCGGAAGTATGCTGCGGCTTACCTGGATGACGTAATTGTCCATAGCACAGATTGGGCCTCACATCTGCCAAAAGTGCAAGCAGTCCTGGACTCTGTTCGGGAAGCGGGGTTTACGGCTAACCCCAAGAAGTGTACCATTGGGCAGGAGGAGGCCAAATATCTTGGGTACACCATTGGGAGGGGAGTAATAAAACCCCAACTCAACAAAGTCGAGGCCATCCAGAGTTGGCCACGTCCCAACAGCAAGAAGCAGGTACGAGCCTTTCTGGGAATCGCTGGGTATTATCGGCGATTCATTCCCCACTTTGCTTCTAAGGCTGTGCCCCTAACCAACCTGACGAAGGGGAAAGGGTCGGTCATGATTAAATGGACCCCCGAGGCTGAGGCAGCATTCCAATTCTTGAAACAAGCCTTATGTAGCCAGCCAGTGTTGTACTCACCCGACTTCTCTAAAGACTTTGTCGTACAAAGTGATGCGTCAGATGTGGGGTTAGGAGCAGTATTGTCCCAGGTCTGGAACGGGGAAGAGCACCCAGTCATTTACCTCAGCAGGAAGTTGAAGTCCCATGAGGTAAATTACGCCACCGTTGAAAAGGAGTGTTTAGCGGTGAAGTGGGCTCTAGATTCCCTTCGGTACTACCTGCTAGGTAGGCACTTTGACATGGTTACGGATCACGCTCCGTTAAAGTGGATGGCTCAAAACAAGGAAACAAATAGAAGAGTGAATAGGTGGTTCCTGGCCCTCCAGGAATTCAACTTCACAGTAAAGCATCGCCCTGGCGTTCAAATGGGGAATGTGGATGCTTTGTCTCGAGTACATGAATGCCTGATTGCTGGTGTTCCAACCCCGAGGTTAAAACAAGAGGGGGGGGTATGTGACAGCAGGAAGGTAAAGTCACCTGGTTGCATCCAGGGGGGTAGATATATTTCGCCCAGATTCAGGCTTTACGCCGACTTATACAACTAGGTGGAGAGTTGTATAAGGCTAGTGGGCTCATGGATGACTCATACCTCTAGGGAGAGTGTGGGGCGTCGTGCAGACAGAAATGAGGAGACCAGCTGAACCTTGTCAGCTCATTTAGGCCTCTATAAGAACTCCCAGCTTCATTAGATGTTAGCTCATGCCTGGAACCAGACCTGTGTGGACTGTCTAGGGAGAGTGAACCCCTGTGCGGTGAGGCAAAGCCTGTGTGGCTATTTGTTTGGACTTTTACTAAACCAGGGACTTAGGGACTAGGACAGCACTAGGCTGATCCCAGTTGTTAGTTAGGAAACCTGTATGTTTAGTCAGAGGTCAACTTGACCAGGATTTATTTTGGTTATGTTTCTTTTGCTTTGCTGTGTTTTGTCACTGTAAATAGAAAATAAACCGCACCTTTTTTTGATTTTGAAAACCACAACCTCCGTTTGCTGGGCCTGTTTTGTGTGGGGAGCCCATCCCGGGGGTCACACACACCCGCTGCCGAGCTAACCCCCTCACAATACATACACACACACATATATATATATACACACACATATATATATATATATACACACACACACACACATATATATATATATATACACATACATACATACATACATACATACACACACACACACACACACTCCAGTATGGTTGTACAGCGAGTCTGATTAGTACAGATCAGACTGGATTTCTCGGTCACCCTGTGCCCCTATTAGAGACACAGGGTGACTTAGACATAGGAGATGCATGGGGAGCTGAAACAAGGTTTTCCCAACCACCTCAAAGGAATTTGGGTTCCACGGTCCCCCCCGCCCAAAGTGACTCCATCACAAGGACAAAGCAGCAAGGTGGGGGCGATAAGACACAGGCGCCTCCGCTAAGCAAAATCAGCTTGCTTAGCGGGGGATCTCAGCGGTGGAAATTAGGACCACCATCTGTCTGTTTTTGGCAGACAGGATCGGATGGAGACGGGTGTCAGCGGACATGTTTCCACTGACATCCGAACTCCATAGAGGACACTGGAGAGTCCGATCAGGTCCGCCTGAAAAACAGACAGGCGAACCTAAATCGGACAGCTTGTGTGAAAGGGGCCATTGGCTGTGGCATGGCAGGGAGAGAGTGCAAAACTGAAAAGAATGAAAAAAAATTAAATAAATGAATGGAAAACAATTTCCATCTTTGTTGGGAGGGGGTGTGTAAATGAAACTGAAGCCATTCCAACCAGCTGCCCCACACTTCCTGTTCACTCACCGTTTAGTCGTCAACCTCTTCCCAGCTGTCAGGCAGTGAGAGCAGGCAGGGCAAGCCCTTAGGGCAGTCACTGACTGCTTGTCGCAGCCCCAGCCACCGGAAGAGGGAGTTGGTTCCCCTGCCAATGTAAGCAATGGAAGGGCAATGCCCTCAGCCAACAGAGCGAGCGCTGCATCTCGCTCCAGCAAGTCACAGCCTCAATTACCAGCAGGCGCGGCATCTAAGTCCGCACACCCATGGGGGGGGGGGGCGCATGGGGACAAGACACCTGCTGCAGTCTAGCCCTGGCGCCTGGGGTTTTTTGTGCCCTGATACAATATAACTTCTGAGTGTAACGGTAATGGCAGTTCTCTGGCAGATTTTTGGCAGGATCTGAACCACCTGCTAGTGGCATTGTGCTTCCTAGAGCAGGAGGCTGCGGTTCCAGTGTCAAATAGCAGGTGTCTCCCAGCAGTCAGTAGTCTCCACCTGTTGCTGGGAAGATATTTAAGCCCTCCCCTTTTAGTGCCTTTTGCTTCAGTGTTTTGCTGATGCCAGACCTTGTTGCCAATAACCCTAATCTTGCTCCTGCCCTGTACCTTGTACCCTGTATCCCGCTGCCTTATACCTGATCTCAGTTTTGGTTCCCCCTTCCCATCTACCCCTTGCACCCCTAGTTTCCCTGCTTTTCTATGTTCCATGTTGTATACTTTGGCACTTTTCCACAGACCCACTGCCTTGCACACTTTTTACAGTGATGACACATTGGAGCATCTTAAAAGGCAGTATCATGTTTTTGGCACCATAGACTTTTATTATGAGGTTACCTGAAAAACATGCATAACTAGCTGATGCCAGCGGGGCGCTCATCGCCCCTCGACTCCTTGCCCGCACTCACCCCCCCTCCTCCCCTCCCTTTCTTCTTATCTCCCCTCTCTCTTTTTCCTACTTTTTATACTTCCCTCAGGTCTCATTCTTATATCTATAACTGAACTTCTATATTTTCTTTCTTTTAGTAAAATGGAAAATTAAGGGGGGGCTGGCCCGGGAGGGCCAAGATCTACGGGTTAATTCCCAATCTAGATATTCACGCAGACCTCTGTTTGGAGGGACAGTTTTGTTCCGGGTGGGGGCGGTGCCATAAGGCAGCTTGTACATACTGTCCTCCATCTTGTGTGTTATCGGTTGGGGGTACTGACATCATTTGGGGTTTCTCCGACGCCCTACCCGTACATTATCATCATTAGGGGTTGGATGTCTTTTCTGTGATGCGTGATGATGTAAACTTGTCTGTAACGCCATGTAATGGTTGTAATATGTTATTTTGGTCCTCACGGACTGGCCTCTCTGTTATAAATAAAGAATAAAAATAAATAAAAAAACATGCATAACGCACACTTCTACATACCAGTATTTATTTTTTGATAAGTTCACAAAACAGCCGTACTAAAAAAGGCAGAGATGACAAAGCTGCAACTTCCACCATCTGCAGACCTCATCCATGGATACACCCAAAAAGCCCATGGAAATGAAACACTTCCAGTGAAATGAGCCTTAAGCTCCTCACCAACCAGAAAGACAGGAATACCCTATGAGATGCAGCATTGTCCTTTTTTGTCCCCTTTGAAAATGTAATCAAGGTATTATCCTGAAAATCTCCAGTCCTCTCCGAATGTGTCTTGACACGGTTCACCATATCAAGTGGATGAGAACATTTGAGTTTATCAGGGTAGAATAAGTATGAGTGGAACATAATCTCCCAATTCCAATGAAAATAAAATGAAACCTTGGGCTGATATTCTGGTGGTGGTCCCAAGATTACCAGGCAAGACTCCACAAAGCTCATCTGTACACGACAGTGCTCTTAATTTCTCTTTAACCTGATATAATTACTAATAAAAAAAAAATCCACTTTCAAGTTAAGATGCCATATGATTAGGATAGAAAAGGAGCACCCTCCATGATTTGCCGTACCAAAGATACTGTAAGTCCCATCTGGGAAATAAGACTTTAGATGGAACAGTCTTGAAGACTGCTTTTATTAACCATTGTACTAAAGGTTCTTCTGCCCATCTTTTGTCTGTTAGAGCAGATAAGGCTGAAATTTGTACCTTCAAATTTTGGTAAGCTAGGCGCCTGTCCAGATCTTACCATAGGAAATCCAGGACATCTTTGACAGCCAGGGAAAAATTATCCACATTAGAACTTTGTGCAAAGTGCCAAAATAAGAAAATATGTAGACTGTGTACAAGCTTTCCTAGACTTCAGCAAATTCTCAACTACTTCTGGGTAAATACCTACCTGAATCAACCTGTTCCTAAAAATTTCCAAACTGCCAAGGAGAAGGAGTGGTGCAGGCTGGGGTGTAACAGGTGTCTGTGCTGAGGGAGATCCTTCTTCAATGGAAGAAGGTAAGAAGATTGAGCCAGCTGAAGCAGCAGTGGGAAACAGATTCACCTGGACCGAAAGGGTAACACCACCAGGGCAAGACCCTCTCCTGTTGTATTTTTCTTGTTCAAATTTGTTTATTGAATTTTATCAAATTACAGAGAAATAATAATAAAAAAATAAATAAATAAATAAAGCAACAATCACAGTAATCACTACAATAGGTTCAAAATTAGCATAAGAAATCATATATATATCATGGATCAAGAGACAATTGCTTCACTCAATAATCAGAGTGAGTTACTTCACTTAGTCTAAATAAAGTGTAGACTCAGAATGAGAAATACAATTGAAGCCTTAAAGGTAAACACCTAAGGAGGATAAAGAAATGTATTAAAGCCTCAAAAGGTATGAGACAGAATGATCACTACTATATAACTCTTAAAAATCAAGAATCTGTGCCTAAAAAAATTGAGAGGAGCATATGTAGGTATACTTGTTGAACCTATATATACATGAAAAAATAAATAAATAATAAAAACACAAAAAAAAAAAACGACCATATAAACAAGTAGAGAAAAAAAGAAGGGGAAGAGCAGGAAGAAGAGAAGAAGAGAAGGAGAAGAGGAAGTGACAGGAAGAATCCCCGGGGATAAATGCATCAATAGCCATTTGCTTATAGATAGTTACTGCGAGAGAGTATAAAACATCAAGGCATCAACAAGGTGTCATCAAAGTTTGGTGGCAAAAACTGAGTTATCCATGGTTGCCAAATATCTTTAAAGGAATTTATTTTATCTTGAATTATGGCTTCCATTTTGGCATGGACCATAGCTTGGTTAATTCTATGCTTAGTTTCATTTAATACCAAATTGTCAGTTCTCCAGGCTTTAGCTATGGTCTGTTTCGCGGCTGTTGTGATCTGCAATAAAAGTTTAAATTGTTTATAGGTGAGTGTTGCCGGTTTGAGATTTAAGAGTGCTATTGAAGGTACTGGAGGGATAGATATTGCAAACAAGGCTGAGAGTATGAGAAATATATCACTCCAGAACTTTTGAACTACCGGACAATCCCACCAAGTGTGTAGATAGGAGCCAAGATCACCACAGCCACGAAAACATAATGAGGAGTAATTGGGGGCAAATTTTGCAACTCTGGAAGGGACCAAATACCAGCGGGTGAGTACTTTGTAATTAGTTTCCAAAGCTGTTATGTTTTGTGAGGAGGATTTTGTATTATTCCAGATTGCAGCCCAATCAGATATTTCAAGATTAAGATTGAGATCTGCCTCCCATTTAGCTACATAAGAAGGAGGGTCAGAAACAGGTTTAGTGATGAGTTGAGCATAGAGGTTAGAGATCAGTCCAATTGCATGGGGATCATTTTTACATTTGGTTTCGAAGTGTGATAATTTATTAAGTTTGGTTCTGCTTTGGATACAGGGTGTAAAAAAGTTTTTAATCTGCAGATATCTAAAAAGCTCAGAGTTTGGAAGACCATGTTTTTCACATAAATCTGGGAACGGTATAAAGGTAGTCTGGGACGTCAGATCATGAAGATGGATTAATTTAGAGTTAGTCCAGGCTTTAAAAGATTTGGGGAATTTCCAGGCAGGATAAAAAAGGGGATTTTTAATAAATGATAAAAGTGGAGTGTGAGGAGATTGTAGCTCATTTGTTATTTTAAATCTGTTCCAAATAGTTAATGAGTTTTTGGTAACTGGGTTAGTGATTCTTTTATGATCAGAAGGTCTCAGCCATAAAAGATTGGAGATAGAATAAGGATCGCAATCTATTGATTCTAGAGTTACCCAAAGAGGAATTTCCGAGGTTGCATGGTATTTGGTTAATTGTGCTAGTTGGGCCGCGTAGTAGTAGGTAGATAAATTAGGAAATCCCAGACCACCTTTACATTTAGGGAGGTAAAGAGTATGTTTAGGTAAACGGGGTTTAGATGTACCCCAAACATATTTTGTTATTCTACTTTGTAGTATTCTTAAGAAGTATGCCGGTAGAGAGATGGGTAAAACTCAAAAAAAGTACAGAATTTTGGGAAGTATAGACATTTTAATAATATTCATTTTACCTATCCACGATATAGGAAGAGAAGACCAATGTGTTAACAAAGAGGTGATATGGCGTAATATAGGTGGGTAATTGGCTGAGAAGAGTCCTGTAATATGAGACGTGAGGTTGATTCCCAGGTAGGGTAGACGCGTAGTGGACCAGGAAAAGGGAAGGGATACCTGTGCTTGTTGTAATTCTGAGGAAGATAAGGAGATATTGAGTGCTGAGGATTTTTGCAGATTGACGTGCAAACCAGAAATACGGGCAAATTGGTCTAACTTCTGTATTAAGTTAGGAGCAGAGATATGGGGAGAGGACATAAAAAGTAAAATGTCGTCAGCAAATAAGCAAATTTTATGCTGATGTCCAGCTATCTCAAGGCCTTTAATAGATGGATCAGAACGGATAGATTGAGCTAAGGGTTCAATGAGAAGGGCAAATAGAATTGGGGAAAGAGGACAACCTTGACGGGTTCCTCGAAGGATGTTAAATAGGTTGGATTTATAACCTGCATATTTCACATAGGCTTTGGGGTGGTTATACAGTGACGAGATCCAACTAAGGAAGTGGGGGCCAAATCCCCAGCGTTGTAGGACAAATTGGAGGTAGGGCCATGATACAGTATCAAAAGCCTTTTTGATGTCTAGGGATAACAGGCAAAGAGGTATCCGTCTTTTTTGGGCAATATGGGTAAGTAAGGCCACTCTACGTACCGCATCACCAGATTGGCGTTTTGGGATAAAGCCTACTTGGTCCTTGTGGATTAAAGATCCTATTATATTATTTAAACGTGTTGCCAAAACTTTCGCTAAAAGCTTTATGTCCAAATTAAGTAGAGAGATGGGTCTGTAATTGGAGGGAGCTGATTCATCTGAATTTGGTTTAGGGATCATGGAAATAATAGCTGTCAGTGTTTCAGGTCGGAAGGAATGCCCAGAGAGTATAGAATTGAAGGCTTCGGTCAATAGTGGGGTTAATATATGTGCAAATTTCTTATAATACATGGCTGAAAAGCCGTCTGGGCCTGGACGTTTATTTAGCTTAAGAGATTTTATTGCCATGTTAATTTCATCAGTGGTTATAGGGCTTTCAAGGCTATCCCGGTTGACCAAGGGAATAGATGGAAGTGTGATGTGGGAAAAAAAGGAATCTGCAGAGGCCTGATTTAGGGGTTCTTCTTTATTGTATAATGTGGCAAGATGTTTTTGGAAAGTGTGAAGAATTTTTACTGGGTTACTGGTGTAGGTGTCGTGGGACAATTTTAGACGTATCGGTTTGGAGGAGTGTATTGATTTTTTAAGGGCCCGGGCAAGGAGTGTCGTAGGTTTATTGGCTTTAAGATAGAATGAATGCCTATATTTACTTAGCGTTTTAACAGCAGAGTTTGAGAGAAAAAGGTCAAGGTCTAGACGTGCTCTATCCAGGTGTGATTTCGTAGTAGGATTAGGGTTTGCCTGAAAGAGTGCATGGGTTGAGTTAAATTCTGCCTCCAGTTTATGTTGGAGCAGCCGTTTTTCCTTTTTGAGGTATGAGGCTTTTTGAATACATGCTCCACGGAGCACTGATTTATGAGCCTCCCACAATGTCAGAGGAGAGATATCAGAGGTTTTATTAAAAGAAATATAATCTTTTAAGGCTGTCTCTAAATCTGCATAGTGGGATGGGTGGGATAGCATGAAGTTATTTATCTGCCAAGTGGGGTCTTGTGCTTTTGGAATTGCAGAGGTGAATGAGGTTAACACTGCACTATGATCAGTCCATGTGAAGGGTATAATGGAGGAAGAGAGAAGTTCAGGGGCCATAGGTACATTTATAAGTATGTGGTCTATTCGGGAGAGTGAATTGTGAGGATGTGAGTAGAAAGTAAATTGTCGCTTAGCTGGGTTTGCTTCTCGCCAGGTATCTAATAAGTGATGTTGCTGGAGTAATTGTTGAAATGTGCTTTTACGGGAGATAGGTGTGCTAGGAATAGGGGATTTGTCTAAAAATGGATAAAGGACTTGATTCGAATCTCCACAAATTAGTAGCGTGCCAGTTTTATGAGTTTCAACTACCTGTAACAAGTGAGAGAGGAAGGATGAAGGGGTTTTATTTGGGGCGTAGTATGACACCACAGTAACTGGAGAGTCAGTTATATGCCCAGTAAGTATGAGATACCGCCCTTCAGGATCTTTGACCTCTGTCTGAAGTGAGAAGGGAGTTGTGCGATGAAACGCTATCAGTACACCACGCTGCTTTGTGTCAGCCGAGGCTGTAAAAACCTGAGGGTATAGAGAGCCAAAATATTTAGGAGCGGAATTTTTAGTAAAGTGGGTCTCTTGGAGACAAATTACATGTGCCTTTGTTGAAGCTAGTGAGCGAAATGCTTTCGTGCGCTTTTGAGGTATGTTGAGGCCTTGCACATTCAAAGATAAGACATTTAAGGGGGCCATTCACATATCAAGAAATCAATATAAACATACAATATATATGCAAAATATTTAAATATACTTACCCCGGGGAGGAGCTGAGTTCTAAAAGAAAAGATAGAAAAGATGGAAAAAGAAAAGATAGGAAGAAGAATCATATAAGCATTTAATGATAAATCAAGTATGCAGAGAATAATTAAAAATACGGCGTACTGGGCGAGTAGAAAATACAAACCCAGAGGCCAAAAATCTATCCAAGGAAGCCCCTCCAAAAACAGATAGGAGGAGAAACCCAGGGCAGAGTAGTGGGGAGAGCAGTAACTAGCTCTCAGGACCGCAACAGCCACTTAATCATTTATTGAAAAAAAGAAAAATGAAGAAAAAACTTTTAGCACCCGTCTATATATAAAAAAAAAATATATATATGTGGTGTAGGGTAGATTCAAGGGGAAAAAAAATTATGTAACAGCGAACTTGCTTAAATAGGGATGAACTATAAGTAATAGTGCTGATAATGGCCGATAGGCCTTCACAAAAAAAAGGGGGGGGGAGGAAAATTGAGCAATCTCAGAGCTCCCGTGGAGAGAAGTTCCAAAATAAAACATGAAAAAAGTTGTTTCTCAGTCCATAGTGTCTGCAGGATTCCTGTCAGGCGAGTTGAAGCGAAAGCGTTTAGTAGGACTGTGATGATTTCCATTGCTTTTGGAGTTAGAAGTTTCATTTGCTTTGTAGGATGCAGTTTGCTTGTGTAAAGTATCTGACAAGGAGAATGATCTGTCCAATAGGTGAAGGTCCTGTAGTACCTTTTGCAATTCGTCAGCAGATTTACATCTATATTTTGAACTTAGATGTGTAAACCGTATGGAAAATGGAAAACCCCATTGATATAATATTTGGTTTTGCTGTAGGATCTGAAGGAGGGGTTTCAGTGCCCGTCTTTTAGCAACCGTAGTTGGAGACAAGTCAGTAAAAATTTGATATGGATTGCCTTGGAATATAAGAGAGTCTTTTATACGGGCTGCGGCAAGAAGCTGTTCTTTTGTACGGAAATAGTGAAGTTTCACTATAATGTCGCGCGGTGGTCCTGTAGCTTTGAGAGGAATCAGAGCCCTATGAATTCTGTCTATCTCCAGGCGGTCAATAGTGATTGATGGCTGCAGCTCCTGAAATAGGGCAGTTACTGTGGACTGGAGATCAATAATTGCCTCAGGAATTCCACGAATGCGCAAGTTTGAACGACGGGCCCTATTCTCAAAGTCTTCTAAACGCGAGTTTAGGATGAGATTTTCTGCTTTTAAATCCTCTAGTTCATGCAGGTGGGACTGTACATCAATTTCCATGTGATCTACTCTATCTTCTAGGTCAGAAGTGCGCTGACCTAATTCCCTAATTTCCTTTGACAAACTGCTTGTGATGTGGTCTGAAGTTTTCTTAAGTGCCTTCTGAAGCATCTTTTCAAATTGCTTTAATATGTTTGGGTTAATGGTATCTGTGTTGGTGACCTGTACTGGGTCAGTATATTCATAGTCATTATCATTATCTGTGTCATTCTCCACAAGAGCAGCCTGGGACCGCTGTTTCTGCTGTCTTTGTTTAGCAGTTTGTGAGGTGCTTGTGTGAGGAGAAGGGGGAGGTGCCATTTTCAATGCTGCTCTGGGCTGACTGACTTTGAAATTAGATGTTTTCCTGTTCAAGCGGGCACCCCTTCTAAACATAAATAGACTATTTTGTCTCACCAGCTGTTCCCACACCTGGTTCCACCGGGAACCGAGCTGAACGGGCGCTTTATTCGGCTGTGGAGTCCTGAGAGTCACGGAGCTTCAGCAGGGCATGTCTGTCTCCGCTGGCGCCGCCCTGCCCCCCCATCCCTGTTGTATTTTTCTAAGAACTCTAAAGGAACAGAGAAGTTAGGCCTCATGTACACTGCTGCTGGTAAACTGACGTTTAGGAGCAGTTGGGCATTTTTTCAACTGCTCCTGAACTCTCCTCTGTGTTATCTTATCATTTTACAGTCGTTTCTAGGCAGTTGAGTCTTTTTGGAACACAAAAAAATGGGTTCAGAGGCTGAGTTTAGAGGCATTTCAAGCGCCAAACGCTTCTAAACGCGGCTAAACACGGTAACTCGCGTTTAGCTGCGTTTCGTTTACAGGCGTTTTTTGTTATTGGCTATTTAAAAAAAAAATTATATATATATATATATATATATATATATATATATATATATACACACACACACACATATATATATTTATATATATTTTTTTATTTTATTTTTAGAAACGCTTCAAAACGCAAACGCGGCTAAACGTGGCATGTAAACGCGGCAAAACGCATCATGTTAATGCGGCCAAACGGACGTTTCAACCGTAGATTATTATCCATCATGTTAAATTGTTCAGGAGAGGTTGTAAAAACGTCCCGTGTACCATGAAGCCTTAGAGGAATAAAAACACATGGAATTGAAAACGCATCCTGAGCTTGCTTTGAGGTTACTTTATCTGGAGCAGAAAAACTGCGGTTGAAAATTCTGATATGTTGACACCAGGCAGCAATGATTGGTCTCAGAAATTTCATTTTCAACCACCATTGCTTCTGGCCTGCTAACTTCCAGCTCAAATAATACAGTGCATCCGGAAAGAATTCACAGCGCTCAACTTTTTCAGCCTTATTCCAAAATGGATTAAATTCATTACTTTCCTCAAAATTCTACAAACAATTCCCCATAATGACAACGTAAAAGAAGTTTGTTTGAAATCTTTGCAAATTTATAAAAAAAAGAAATAAAATAAAAAAAATCACATTTACATGAGTATTCGCAGCCTTTGCCATGACACTCAAAATTGAGCTGATTGTTTCCACTGATCATTCTTGAGATGTTTCTACAACTCGATTGGAGTCCACCTGTGGTAAATTCAGTTGATTGGACATGATTTGGAAAGGCACACACCTGTCTATATAAAAGGTCCCGCAGTCAGGCCGGGTTCACACTAGTGCGACACGACATCCGTCCTACTTTGGATCCGACTTTGCCCTGCGACATGAAGCCGACATATGTCCGACTTTCAATGAACGGGGATCCGACTTGGATCCCCGCCAATATCAGGCACTGCGTTTGGTATGAATCTTGAGGGGGAACTCCAGGCTAAATTTTAAATTAAAAAACCGGCGCGGGTTCCCCTCCAGAGGCATACCAGGCCCTTGGGTCTGGTTTGGATTTGAACGGGCACCCCCTACGCCGAAAAAACGGCGTGGGGGTCCCCCCAAAATCCAAACCAGTCCCTTATCCGAGCACACAACCTGGCAGGCCGCAGGGGAAGAGGGGGGACGAGAGAGCGGCCCCCCTCCCTCCTGAACCGTACCAGGCCGCATGCCCTCAACATGGGGGGTTTGGTGCTCTGGGGCAGGAGGGCGACCTGCAGCCCCCCCACCCAGAGCACCCTGCCCCCATGTTGATGAGGACAGGGCCTCTTCCCGACAACCCTGGCCGTTGGTTGTCGGGGTCTGCGGGCGGGGGGCTTATCGGAATCCGGGAGCCCCCTTCAATAAGGGAGCCCCCGGAACCCGGCCCCCCACCCTATGTGAATGAGTATGGGGTACATCGTACCCCTACCCATTCACCTGGTGGAAAAAAATTGCAATAAAAAAACACTACACAGGTTTTTAAAGTAATTTATTACACAGCTCCGGGGGTCTTCTTCCGACTCCGGCGCTCTTCTTCCGACTTCCGGGGGTCTTTTCCGACTTCGGGGGTCTCCGGTGTCGTCTCCGCGCTCTCCGGTTCTTTCTTCCGCCGGGCCTCCGCTAACTTCTTTTTAGCTCTTTTGCTAACAGAGGCTCGGTCTTCCCGTTGTCTCGTCCGGCTCTCCGGTGTCCTTCTGCCGGCCCCTCCACTAACTTCTTGGTAGCTCTTTCGCTAGTGGAGGGGCCGGGCTTCCCGTCGCTGTCGCCGTCGGCTTCTTCTTCCCTCTTCTCCTTCTCGATGTTGACGCGTCGCTTCTTCCCGCTGTAATACTGGCTCTCCGCTCCGCATTAATATAGGCTTCTCATGACGTCACAGTCACATGTTCCGGGGCACATGGCCCCGGAGCATGTGACTGTGACGTCATGGGAACATGTGACTGTGACGTCATGAGAAGCCTATATTAATACGGAGCGGAGCGGAGAGCCAGTATTACAGCGGGAAGAAGCGACGCGTCAACATCGAGGAGGAGAAGAGGGAAGAAGAAGCCGACGGCGACAGCGACGGGAAGACCGCGCCCCTCCACTAGCGAAAGAGCTACCAAGAAGTTAGTGGAGGGGCCGGCAGAAGGACAACGGAGAGCCGGACGAGACAACGGGAAGACCGGGCCTCTGTTAGCAAGAGAGCTAAAAAGAAGTTAGCGGAGGCCCGGCGGAAGAAAGAACCGGAGAGCGCGGAGACGACACCGGAGACCCCCGAAGTCGGAAAAGACCCCCGGAAGTCGGAAGAAGAGCGCCGGAGTCGGAAGAAGACCCCCGGAGCTGTGTAATAAATTACTTAAAAAAACCTGTGTAGTGTTTTTTTTAATGCAATTTTTTTCCACCAGGTGAATGGGTAGGGGTACGATGTACCCCATACTCATTCACATAGGGTGGGGGGGCCGGGATCCGGGGGCCCTCTTATTGAAGGGGGGCTCCCGGATTCCGATAAGCCCCCCGCCCGCAGACCCCGACAACCAACGGCAAGGGTTGTCGGGAAGAGGCCCTGTCCTCATCAACATGGGGGCAGGGTGCTCTGGGGTGGGGGGAACCCGGCCCCCCACCCTATGTGAATGAGTATGGGGTACATCGTACCCCTACCCATTCACCTGGTGGAAAAAAATTGCAATAAAAAAACACTACACAGGTTTTTAAAGTAATTTATTACACAGCTCCGGGGGTCTTCTTCCGACTCCGGCGCTCTTCTTCCGACTTCCGGGGGTCTTTTCCGACTTCGGGGGTCTCCGGTGTCGTCTCCGCGCTCTCCGGTTCTTTCTTCCGCCGGGCCTCCGCTAACTTCTTTTTAGCTCTTTTGCTAACAGAGGCTCGGTCTTCCCGTTGTCTCGTCCGGCTCTCCGGTGTCCTTCTGCCGGCCCCTCCACTAACTTCTTGGTAGCTCTTTCGCTAGTGGAGGGGCCGGGCTTCCCGTCGCTGTCGCCGTCGGCTTCTTCTTCCCTCTTCTCCTTCTCGATGTTGACGCGTCGCTTCTTCCCGCTGTAATACTGGCTCTCCGCTCCGCATTAATATAGGCTTCTCATGACGTCACAGTCACATGTTCCGGGGCACATGGCCCCGGAGCATGTGACTGTGACGTCATGGGAACATGTGACTGTGACGTCATGAGAAGCCTATATTAATACGGAGCGGAGCGGAGAGCCAGTATTACAGCGGGAAGAAGCGACGCGTCAACATCGAGGAGGAGAAGAGGGAAGAAGAAGCCGACGGCGACAGCGACGGGAAGACCGCGCCCCTCCACTAGCGAAAGAGCTACCAAGAAGTTAGTGGAGGGGCCGGCAGAAGGACAACGGAGAGCCGGACGAGACAACGGGAAGACCGGGCCTCTGTTAGCAAGAGAGCTAAAAAGAAGTTAGCGGAGGCCCGGCGGAAGAAAGAACCGGAGAGCGCGGAGACGACACCGGAGACCCCCGAAGTCGGAAAAGACCCCCGGAAGTCGGAAGAAGAGCGCCGGAGTCGGAAGAAGACCCCCGGAGCTGTGTAATAAATTACTTAAAAAAACCTGTGTAGTGTTTTTTTTAATGCAATTTTTTTCCACCAGGTGAATGGGTAGGGGTACGATGTACCCCATACTCATTCACATAGGGTGGGGGGGCCGGGATCCGGGGGCCCTCTTATTGAAGGGGGCTCCCGGATTCCGATAAGCCCCCCGCCCGCAGACCCCGACAACCAACGGCAAGGGTTGTCGGGAAGAGGCCCTGTCCTCATCAACATGGGGGCAGGGTGCTCTGGGGTGGGGGGGGCCGCAGGTCGCCCCCCTGCCCCAGAGCACCAAACCCCCCATGTTGAGGGCATGCGGCCTGGTACGGTTCAGGAGGGAGGGGGGCCGCTCTCTCGTCCCCCCCTCTTCCCCTGCAGCCGGCCAGGTTGTGTGCTCGGATAAGGGTCTGGTTTGGATTTTGAGGGGACCCCCACGCCGTTTTTTCGGCGTCCGTTCAAATCCAAACCAGACCCAAGGGCCTGGTATGCTCCTGGAGGGGGAACCCATGCCGGTTTTTTATTTAAAATTTGGCCTGGAGTTCCCCCTCAAGCACAAGTCGCATGCCAAAGTCGGACCATGCAAGACTGCGGTCTGACTTTGATCCGACTTCAATGATAGTCAATGGGCTGAAGTCGGATCAAAGTCAGACCAAAGTAGTACAGGGAGCATTCTCAAAGTCCGACCGACATGTGTCGGACCAGTTAAGACGGCTCTCATAGGGAAACATTGATTTTCACACGTCATGCGACATGAGCTCCCAATGTCGGAGCGTTTGTCGCCCCAGTGTTAACCAGACCTCAGGCCTGGTTCACACTGGGGCGACAAACGCTCCGACATTGGGAGCTCATGTCGCATGACGTGTGAAAATCAATGTTTCCCTATGAGAGCCGTCTTAACTGGTCCGACACATGTCGGTCCGACTTTGAGAATGTTCCCTGTACTACTTTGGTCCGACTTTGATCCGACTTCAGCCCATTGACTATCATTGAAGTCGGATCAAAGTCGGACCGCAGTCTTGCATGGTCCGACTTTGGCATGCGACTTGTGCTCTGCTGCTCTTGAGGGGGAACTCCAGGCCAAATTTTAAATAAAAAAACGGCGTGGGTTCCCCTCCAGGAGCATACCAGGCCCTTAGGTCTGGTCTGGATTTGAACGGGCACCCCTACGCCAAAAAAAACGGCGTGGGGGATCCCCCCAAAATCCAGACCCTTATCCGAGCACACAACCTGGCAGGCCGCAGGGGAAGAAGGGGGGACGAGAGAGCGGCCCCCCCTCCCTCCTGAACCGTACCAGGCCGCATACCCTCAACATGGGGGGTTTGGTGCTCTGGGGCAGGGGGGCGACCTGCGGCCCCCCCCACCCCAGAGCACCCTGCCCCCATGTTGATGAGGACAGGGCCTATTCCCGACAACCCTGGCCATTGGTTGTCGGGGTCTGCGGGCGGGGGGCTTATCGGAATCCGGGAGCCCCCCTTTAATAAGGGAGGCCCCCAGATGCCGGCCCCCCCACCCTATGTGAATGAGTATGGGGTACATCGTACCCCTACCCATTCACCTGGTGGAAAAAATTGCATTAAAAAAAAACACTACACAGGTTTTTTTAAGTAATTTATTACACAGCTCCGGGGGTCTTCTTCCGACTCCGGCGCTCTTCTTCCGACTTCCGGGGGTCTTTTCCGACTTCGGGGGTCTCCGGTGTCGTCTCCGCGCTCTCCGGTTCTTTCTTCCGCCGGGCCTCCGCTAACTTCTTTTTAGCTCTCTTGCTAACAGAGGCCCGGTCTTCCCGTTGTCTCGTCCGGCTCTCCGTTGTCCTTCTGCCGGCCCCTCCACTAACTTCTTTTTAGCTCTTTCGCTAGTGGAGGGGCCGGGCTTCCCGTCGCTGTCGGCTTCTTCTTCCCTCTTCTCCTCCTCGATGTTGACGCGTCGCTTCTTCCCGCTGTAATACTGGCTCTCCGCTCCGCTCCGTATTAATATAGGCTTCTCATGACGTCACAGTCACATGTTCCCATGACGTCACAGTCACATGCTCCGGGGCCATGTGCCCCGGAACATGTGACTGTGACGTCATGAGAAGCCTATATTAATGCGGAGCGGAGAGCCAGTATTACAGCGGGAGGAAGCGACGCGTCAACATCGAGGAGGAGAAGAGGGAAGAAGACGCCGACGGCGACGGGAAGCCCGGCCCCTCCACTAGCCAAAGAGCTACCAAGAAGTTAGCGGAGGGGCCGGCAGAAGAAAGAACCGGAGAGCGCGGAGACGACACCGGAGACCCCCGAAGTCGGAAGAAGACCCCCGGAGCTGTGCAATAAAATACTTTAAAAAGCTGTGTGTTTTTTTATTGCAATTTTTTGTCCACCAGGTGAATGGGTAGGGGTACGATGTACCTCATACTCATTCACATAGGGTGGGGGGGCCGGGGGCCCCCTTATTGAAGGGGGCTCCCGGATTCCAATAAGCCCCCCGCCCGCAGACCCCGACAACCAACGGCCAGGGTTGTCGGGAAGAGGCCCTGTCCTCATCAACATGGGGGCAGGGTGCTCTGGGGTGGGGGGGCCGCAGGTCGCCCCCCCGCCCCAGAGCACCAGACCCCCCATGTTGAGGGCATGCGGCCTGGTACGGTTCAGGAGGGACGAGGGGCCGCTCTCTCGTCCCCCCTCTTCCCCTGCGGCCTGCCAGGTTGTGTGCTCGGATAAGGGTCTGGTTTGGATTTTGGGGGGACCCCCCACGCCGTTTTTTCCGGCGTAGGGGCGCCTGTTCAAATCCAGACCGGACCCAAGGGCCTGGTATGCCCCTGGAGGGGAACCCGCGCCGTTTTTTTAATTTAAAATTTGGCCTGGAGTTCCCCTTCAAGATTCATACCAAACACAGTGCCTGATATTGGCGGGGATCCAAGTCGGATCCCCGTTCATTGAAAGTCGGACATATGTCGGCTTCATGTCGCAGGGTAAAGTCGGATCCAAAGTAGGACGGCTGTCGTGTCGCACTAGTGTGAACCCAGCCTTGAAGTGGTTGTAAACCCACTTTGTAAACAAACACCTACAAGTAAGCCTAGATTGAGGCCTGGTTCACACTGGGGCGACAAACGCTCCGACATTGGGAGCTCATGTCGCATGACGTGTGAAAATCAATGTTTCCCTATGGGAGCCGTTCTAACTGGTCCGACACATGTCGGTCCGACTTTGAAAATGCTCCCTGTACTACTTTGGTCCGACTTTGATCCGACTTCAGCCCATTGACTATCATTGAAGTCGGATCAAAGTCAGACCGCAGTCTTGCATGATCCGACTTTGGCATGCAACTTGTGCTGTACTGCTCTTGAGGGGGAACTCCACGCCAAATTTTAAATAAAAAACCGGCGTGGGTTCCCCCTCCAGGAGCATACCAGGCCCTTGGGTCTGGTCTGGATTTGAACGGGCACCCCTACGCCGAAAAACCGGCGTGGGGATCCCCCCAAAATCCAAACCAGACCCTTATCCGAGCACACAACCTGGCAGGACGCAGGGGAAGAGGGGGGGACGAGAGCGGCCCCCCTCCCTCCTGAACCGTACCAGGCCGCATGCCCTCAACATGGGGGGGTTTGGTGCTCTGGGGCAGGGGGGCGACCTGCGCCCCCCCCACCCCAGAGCACCCTGCCCCCATGTTGATGAGGACAGGGCCTCTTTCCGACAACCCTGGCCGTTGGTTGTCGGGGTCTGCGGGCGGGGGGCTTATCGGAATCCAGGAGCCCCCTTCAATAAGGGGGCCCCCGGCCCCCCCACCCTATGTGAATGAGTATGGGGTACATCGTACCCCTACCCATTCACCTGGTGGAAAAAAAATTGCAATAAAAAAACACTACACAGGTTTTTAAAGTAATTTATTACACAGCTCCGGCGCTCTTCTTCCGACTTCCGGGGGTCTTTTCCGACTTCGGGGGTCTCCGGTTCTTTCTTCCGCCGGGCCTCCGCTAACTTCTTTTTAGCTCTCTTGCTAACAGAGGCCCGGTCTTCCCGTTGTCTCGTCCGGCTCTCCGTTGTCCTTCTGCCGACCCCTCCACTAACTTCTTCGTAGCTCTTTCGCTAGTGGAGGGGCCGGGCTTCCCGTCGCTGTCGCCGTCGGCTTCTTCTTCCCTCTTCTCCTCCTCGATGTTGACGCGTCGCTTCCTCTCGCTGTAATACTGGCTCTCCGCTCCGCATTAATATAGGCTTCTCATGACGTCACAGTCACATGTTCCGGGGCACATGGCCCCGGAGCATGTGACTGTGACGTCATGGGAACATGTGACTGTGACGTCATGGGAACATGTGACTGTGACGTCATGAGAAGCCTATATTAATGCGGAGCGGAGCGGAGAGCCAGTATTACAGCGAGAGGAAGTGACGCGTCAACATCGAGGAGGAGAAGAGGGAAGAAGAAGCCGACGGCGACAGCGACGGGAAGCCCGGCCCCTCCACTAGCGAAAGAGCTACGAAGAAGTTAGTGGAGGGGCCGGCAGAAGGACAACGGAGAGCCGGACGAGACAACGGGAAGACCGGGCCTCTGTTAGCAAGAGAGCTAAAAAGAAGTTAGCGGAGGCCCGGCGGAAGAAAGAACCGGAGACCCCCGAAGTCGGAAAAGACCCCCGGAAGTCGGAAGAAGAGCGCCGGAGTCGGAAGAAGACCCCCGGAGCTGTGTAATAAATTACTTTAAAAACCTGTGTAGTGTTTTTTTATTGCAATTTTTTTCCACCAGGTGAATGGGTAGGGGTACGATGTACCCCATACTCATTCACATAGGGTGGGGGGGCCGGGATCTGGGGGCCCCCTTATTGAAGGGGGCTCCCGGATTCTGATAAGCCCCCCGCCCGCAGACCCCGACAACCAACGGCCAGGGTTGTCGGGAAGAGGCCCTGTCCTCATCAACATGGGGGCAGGGTGCTCTGGGTAGGGGGGCCGCAGGTCGCCCCCCTGCCCCAGAGCACCAAACCCCCCCATGTTGAGGGCATGCGGCCTGGTACGGTTCAGGAGGGAGGGGGGCCGCTCTCTCGTCCCCCCCTCTTCCCCTGCGGCCTGCCAGGTTGTGTGCTCGGATAAGGGTCTGGTTTGGATTTTGGGGGGACCCCCACGCCGTTTTTCGGCGTAGGGGCGCCCGTTCAAATCCAGACCAGACCCAAGGGCCTGGTATGCCTCTGGACGGGAACCCACGCCGTTTTTTTTTATTTAAAATTTGGCCTGGAGTTCCCCCTCAAGATTCATACCAAACACAGTGCCTGATATTGGCGGGGATCCAAGTCGGATCCACGTTCATTGAAAGTCGGACATATGTCGGCTTCATGTCGCAGGGCTAAGTCGGATCCAAAGTAGGACGGATGTTGTGTCGCACTAGTGTGAACCCAGCCTAAGGCTTACCTGTAGGTGCATGAAATATCTCCTTAACCTACACGGTTAAGGAGATATTTGCATTTAAAACCGGCGCCGCTGACGTCACGCGCACTAGCGGGCCGGCTTAGTAGTCGGATTTCTGAATGGAGTTAGCCAGCCCGAGCGCGCTATGCATACTAGCTCATTATGTCTTTATTTTGCAGGTTGTTTAAGAAAAAAAAAAAAAAGTCCAGGGGGGGGTTTACAACCACTTTAACAGTGCATGTCAGAGCACAAACCAAGCCATGAAGTCCAAGGAAATGTCTGTAGACCTCAGAGACAGGAATGTATTGAGGCACAGATCTGGGGAAGAGTACAGAAAAATGTCTGCAGCATTGAAGGTCCCAATGAGCACAGTGGCCTCCATTATATGTAAATGGAAGAAGTTTGGAACCACCAGGACTCTTCCTAAAGCAGGCCGCCTGGCCAAACTGAGCGATCGTGGGAGAGGGGTCTTAGTCAGGGAGGTGACCAAAAACCTGATAGTCACTCCAACAGAGCTCCAGTGTTTCTCTGTGGAGAGAGGAGAACGTTCCCGAAGAACAACCATCTCTACAGCACTCCACCAATCAGGCCTGTATAGTAGAGTGGGCAGACTGAAGCCGCTCCTCAATAAAAAACACATGGCAGCCCGCCTGGAGTTTGCCAAAAGGCACCTGAAGGACTCTGACCATGAGAAAAAAAGTTCTCTGGTCTGATGAAACAAAGATTGAACTCTTTGGCCCGAATGGCAAGCATCATGTCTGGAGGAAACCAGGCACCGCTCATCACCTGGCCACTACCATACCTACAGTGAAGCATGGGGGTGGTGGCAGCATCATGCTGCGGGGATGTTTTTCAGCGGCAGGAACTGGGAGGCTAGTCAGGATTAAGGGAAAGATGAATGCAGCAATGTACAGAGGACACCCTTGATGAAAACCTGCTCCAGAGCGCTCTGGACCTCTGGAGCAAAGGTTCATCTTTCAACAGGGCAATGACCCTAAGCACACAGCTAAGATAACAAAGAGTGGCTACAGGACAACTCTAGCAATGTCCTTGAGTGGCCCAGCCAGAGCCCAGACTTGGACCCGATTGAACATCTCTGGATAGATCTGAACATGGCTATGCACCGACGCTCCCCATCCAACCTGATGGAGATTGAGGGGTCATGCACAGAAGGATTGGGAGAAACTGCCCAAAAATAGGTGTGCCAAGCTTGTAGCATCATACTCAAAAAGACTTGAGGCTGTAATTGGTGCCAATGGTGCTTCAACAAAGTATTGAGCAAAGGCTGTGAATACTTCTGTACATGTGATTGTTTGTTTTTTATTTTTAATAAATTTGCAAAGATTTCAAACAAATGTCCTAAACGTTGTCATTATGGGGTATTATTTGTAGATTTTTAAAGGAAAATAATGAATTTAATCTGTTTTGGAATAAGGCTGTATCATAACAAAATGTGGAAAAAGTGAAGCGCTGTGAATACTTTCCAGATGCACTCTACATCAGATTTTCTCCCCTGGTAAATAACTGTCAGCGAGGGCTGCAACATGCCCCTCTGCCCTCTGAAATATGTCCACTGATATCTGGGGTAGGGAAATACTTCTGGTTTCCCCTTGGTTCAATATGTACACAATCTTGTTGTCTATAACAACTCTTGCTTACTCAAGATTGGAAAGAAGAATTTCAGCACTGTCAGCACAGCCCTTAGCTTTAGGATGTTTGAATATCGTGAGTGTTGCCAACTTTCTTGAAGCCGATAACCTCAGCAATGAGTGTCCCAACCTTGGAGGCTGGCATCTGTTGTAAGTATGGTTCAGGCACCAAGACTTAAAGGGGAGTTCCAGCCTTTTTTATGTTTATTAAAAGTCAGCAGCTACAAAAAGTGTAGCTGCTGGCATTTAATAAACAGACACTTACCTGTTCCACTGTCCAGCGACGCGGCCGAATGGAGCTTCGCTCCTCTCCCCCCTCTCTCCGCCGCCGCCTCCATTCGAACTATGGGCACCCGGCCGGGCACTCACTGAGCATGAGCGAGCGGCGCTGCGCAATCTGAGTGGACAGGCAATCGCCTGGGACCTGTCACGTGTCCCAGGTGATCGCCTACAGGGGCCGCCTTAGGCGATATGACGAGTCGCCTAAGCGGTCCCTGGGCGGAAGTGGGACAGGAAGTCCCACTCCTACTGAAACCCCCACCCCCCCAAAAAAAATTACATGCCAAATGTGGCATGTAAGGGGGGGGAGTGGTTTAAGCGGAAGTTCCACTTTTGGGTGGAACTCCGCTTTAAAGTGGAACTTTACCTAAAACAACTTGATAAAAAATGATGTTCTTTAGCAAGAAAAACATACATTCCACATGAATAATTATGATACCAAAATGAGTGTGTGCCATAAATTGCCTCCAGCATTGTTCCCATTTCTTCTTGTTGGAGGCTGCCATTTTTCTAATGCCCAGGGCCCCTGAGTAGCAGTAAATCATTAGGCTATCAGTAGATCGTCCTCTGGAGTTTTGGCACAGTGACAAAAAATAAAGTGCAACCGAGCATGTGCAGAGCAGGAGGAGACAGTGTATTGCTGGATTTTAAACAGTATAAGCACTTATTTTTAATGCTTTACATAGTGTGGGGATTAGGCTCAATGCAGGGACAAACTCACAGTTTCTTTAGGAAAACATCACATTTATTCCACAGGATATTCCCAAACAGAAGAAAACCATCTTGCCATCAAACAATAAACTTCTTCAACACCGAGCCTTACTGTGTCCATAGATTGACCAGTCCTTGGTCTTGTATTAAGTGTCCTTACAAACGTAAATCCTTTGTATCCAACCTCAGGGATGAGCAGCCATGCTCCTAGGTGCCTCCTCACATGGAAACACACTCTCTCTCTCAGAGAGCTAGGCCCAGCTGCCTTAATCAAGACCTGAAAGGCAAACGATAAGCTGCGGATCCACGGACTTGGGAGTCTGTCCCACCCAGAGCTCTATCAGACTCCTAATAAAACCAGCCCCGGAACAGACTTTACCAATACAGAGTAAAGAACTATCCTTCTTTACCCTAAAGTCTTTGCTGGAATTATCTTAGATTGCAAATCTAAGAATCCGTGGAGGAACATATATCACTTTTCCTGCAAATTTTAACCTGTTTTACAGGCACCCTGCTACAATAGTTATACAAAATGGGAAGCCTGAAGCGATCTAGTAGGACTTAATTTTATGACAAAAAAGTTCCACTTTAAGTTTCCTCTGTGATAAGTTTGATAAGTTTTGGGGACTCATGGCAGACTGCAAAGGGAAGAAGAATCAGTTGAAAAAGATTTGTGATTCCACTGGTTCAGGAAATCGAATTACAGATGTCTGTGATGCCATCTTGTCCAGAAGACCACTGGTAACATAGCTGACAGCTTTCCAGAAAGGATATGCATGCTTGTGTCAGCGTCATATCAGTTTTCATCATGTTTTTGCGTTGGAGAATGAAGTCGTCCACTTTGTTGGGAAGAAGGAAGAATCGGCCTAACGAGGTGCCGAACAATACCCAGTAAACATTATTTTCTTTGCACTGGAACTAACTGCCTCTTGCTCAGATTCCCAAGCCACCCAAAGTCCACTTGTGTGTGTGTAAGAGTATCTCCTTGTGCAACATCAGTGCTGATGGAGAGCTTGAGAGCAGGAAAATGTAATTCAGGCCATAATAAACTCACAGGCTCTGTAAGCAAAGAATTTCTATGAGGCCTCGTACACACGACCGAGTTTCTCGGCAAGAACCAGCAAGAAACTTGCTGGCAGAGATGTCTTGCCGAGAAATTTGTTCGTGTGTATGGTTTCTCGTCAAGAAAACCGACAAGTAATCTCGACGAGAAAATAGAGAACCTGCTCTCTATTTTCTCGTCGAGATTCTTGTAAGCCTGTTTCTCGACGAGAAAAGTGAGTGTGTGTACACTTGCCTGTCCTCCGGGAAGCCCGCGCATGTTCGAAATGAATTTGACGCATGCGCAGTAGCTTCCTAGGCATAGGTAGGGTATACCAAGATGGCGGCAACGGCATCGAATGTGACGAGCGCATGCTCGTCGTATTCGATGACGTCACCGCGTTCGCTCCATTCAAAGAACCGCGGGTTCTTTGAATCGAGCGTGTGTACACTCGGCCGGGACAAGTTTCTTGTCCAAGAATCTCGTCGAAAAAAACGACATTTTTTTTCGACGAGAATCTCGGCCGTGTGTACGAGGCTTCACAGACAAAACTTTTGACAATGTTCTGGGTTTTGTATGAGGTCGACGGGTAGGCACAGGAAATGGTAATGTCTATGATGAACTGAGAATCGAACATACTTTTGATGAGTTTTTGCCACTGGAACATGAAGACATGTACCGATTCCAATCACTATACGCTTATTGCAATTTTTTTTACCAAAAATATATAGAAGAATACGTATCGGCCTAAACTGAGAAAAAAAATAGTTTTTTTTAAAATAATTGGGATATTATTATAACAAAAAGTAAAAAAAGGTGTTTTTTTCCAAAATTTTCCGTATTTTTTTGGTTTATAGCGCAAAAAATAAAAACCGCAGAGGTGATCAAATACCCCCCAAAGAAAGCTCTATTTGTGGGAAAAAAAAATGATAAAAATATCAATTGGGTACAGCGTTGTATGACCGCGCAATTGTCATTCAAAGTGCGTCAGCGCTGAAAGCTGAAAATTGGTCTGGGTACGAAGGGGGTTTAAAGTGGTTGAAAACCCACTTATGCAACTTGAACCTACAGGTAAGCCTAGATTAAGGCTTACCTGTAGGTGCAAGAAATATCTCCTAAACCTACACGGTATAGGAGATATTTGCTAAAAATGACATGCATGCGCCGCAGACAACGGCGCATTCATAGGGCTAATCCCATTCCTAGCCTAGCCGGATTTGACGGCTCCCGCGCGCATGCGCGGAGTCACGTCTTCGCCGCTCCGGCCAATCACAGCGCCGGAGCGGCGATACCCGGAAGTAACCTTCCGGCTATGGCCGTGCCTGGGAGAGGGAGATGAGGGCGGCTTCGGGGGGCCCCGATCTAAGGTAAGTGATGCATAATGAGCTAGTATGCTAGTCATACTAGCTCATTATGCCTTTGTCTTGCAGGTTGTTTTAAAAAAAAAAAAAAATTTTTTACAGGGTTTACAACCACTTTAATTGCCCAGTAAGCAAGTGGTTAATGTTACTGCACTGCATTGATTACATTTAAATCACTACGAGTGAACAGGACACACTGACACTACTACACTTTCTTCAATACTCCCAGTTAAGTAGAACAATATTATAGTGCAGAAAGCATAACATTTCAGCATGTTCACCTGTTAAACGGGTTGTGTTTTTTTTTTTATATATTGCTGACACTTCACTGAAAACATGCTCACTTGGTACAGATGTTTACATACCCTGGCAGAATTTATGATTTATTGGCGATTTTTATTGGCGATTTTTCAGAGAATATGAATAACACAAAAACATTTCACTCATGGTTAGCGTTTGGCTAAAGCCATTTATTATCAATCAATTGTGTTTACTCTTTTTAAATCATAATGACAACAGAAACTACCCAAATTACCCTGATCAAAAGTTTACATACCCTGGTGATTTTGGCCTGATAACATGCACACAAGTTGACACAAAGGGGTTTGAATGGCTATTAAAAGGTAGCCATCCTCACCTGTGATCTGTTTGTTTGTAATTAGTGTGTATGTGTGTATAAAAGGTCAATGTGTTTCTGGACTCCTGACAGACCCTTGCATCTTTCATCCAGTGCTGCACTTTTCTGGATTCTGAGTCATGGGGAAAGCAAAAGAGTTGTCAAAAGATCTGCGGGAAAAGGTAGTTGAACTGTATAAAACAGGAAAGTGATATAAAAAGATGTCCAAGGAATTGAGAATGCCATTCAGCAATGTTCAAACTCTAATCAAGAAGTGGAAAAAAAAAAAAATTGTTTTTTTTTGTTTGGCCCACCGGAAAGTCAGGACGCTAGAGACATGAGAGTCTGCTAACACTGTTACTATAAAAGTAAAATTACTGTATGATTGTGTGTGCCAACTAAATAATGTCAAAAAAAGAAGTGGAAAATGAGGGGTTCTGTTGAAACCAAACCACGGTCATGTAGAACAACTAAAATTTCAGCTACAACTGCCAGGAAAATGCAAAGAAAATGCAAAAGAAAACCCCACAAATAGCTCTCTAAAAACATGTGGTGCGGCTGTTTTAAGATGCACAATAAGGAGGCACTTGAAGAAAGATGGGCTGCATGGTCAAGTCGCCAGAAGAAAGCCATTACTACGCAAACACCACAAAGTATCCCGCTTAAAAGAAATGCCAAACAGCACAGAGACAAGCCTCAAGCCTTCTGGCACAAAGTCATTTGGAGTGATAAGACCAAAAATTTAGCTTTTTGGCCACAACCATAAATGCTTCATTTGGAGAGGAGTCAACAAGGCCTATGATGAAAGGTACAGAGGTGGAACGCTGATGTTTTGGGGATGTGAGAGCTACAAAAGGCACAGGAAATTTGGTCAAAATTGGTGGAAAGATGAATGCAGTATGTTATCAAAAAATACCAGAAGAACATTGGCATTCATCAGCCAGGAAGCTGTGCATGGGACGTACTTGGACATTCCAACATGACAATGATCCAAAACACAAGGCCAAGTTGACCTGTCATTGGCTACAGCACAATAAAGTCAAGGTTCTGGAGTGGTCATCTCAGTCTCCTGACCTCAATATAATTGAGCCACTCTGGGGAGATCTCAAATGTGCAGTTCATGCAAGACAACCCAAGAATTTACAGGAACTGGAGGCTTTTTGACAAGAGGAATTGGCAGCTTAAGGCCCCATGCACACGAGACGCTGTTATTTGCTGTTAAACGCGCGTTCAGAGGCAGTTGGACACTTTTTTCAACTGCTCCTGAACCCATTCAATGTTATCCTATGTGACCATGTACACTGTCTCGTTTATTGCCGTTTTTAGGCAGTTGCGTTTAACCTCGTTTTTCCAGAAGCAAAAAAATGGGTTCAGACGCAAAAGTTTTCCACGTTTCAGACGCAAAACTCGGCTAAACGCCGCTAAACGTGGCAAAACGCGGTACCGGCGTTTTGCCGCGATTTCGTTTATTAGCGTTTTTAAAGGTGACCTATTTTTTTACATTAGAAATCTCAAAAATGATGGCAAATGATGAAAAACCATCAAAAAAATATGAAAAAAAACTGTAATTGCTTGCATTGCACTGTAGACAATCCACAACTTGTGGCAGGTGACGTGGCAAGTGGACAATCCACAACTTGTGGCAGGTGATGTTGCCAGGTGACGTGGCAGGTGGAAATCCACAAATCGTGGCAGGTGACGTGGCCAGGTGACGTGGCAAGTGGACAATCCACAACTTGTGGCAGGTAACGTGGCCAGGTGACATGGCAGGTGGACAATCCACAAATTGTGGCAGGAGACGTGGCAGGTGGACAATCCAAAACTTGTGGCAGGTGACGTGGCATGTGACGTGGCCAGGTGACATGGCAGGTGATGTGGCAGGTGACGTGGCAAGTGGACAATCCACAACTTGTGCCAGGTGACGTGGCCAGGTGACGTGGCAGGTGGAAAGCCACAAATTGTGGCAGGTGACGTGGCATGTGACGTGGCCAGGTGACATGGCAGGTGACGTGGCAAGTGGACAATCCACAACTTGTGGCAGGTGACGTGGCCAGGTGACGTGGCATGTGATGTGGCCAGGTGACATGGCAGGTAATGTGGCAGGTGACGTGGCAAGTGGACAATCCACAACTTGTGGCCAGGTGACGTGGCAGGTGGAAATCCACAAATTGTGGCAGGTGACGTGGCCAGGTGACGTGGCAGGTGATGTGGCCAGGTGACGTGGCAAGTGGACAATGCACAACTTGAGGCAGGTGACGTGGCCAGGTGACGTGGCAGGTGACGTGGCAAGTGAACATTCCACAACTTGTGGCAGGTGACGTGGCAGGTGACATGGCCAGGTGACGTGGCCAGGTGATGTGGCAAGTGGACAATCCACAACTTGTGGCAGGTGACGTGGCAGGTGACGTGGCCAGGTGACGTGGCAAGTGGACAATGCACAACTTGTGGCAGGTGACGTGGTCAGGTGACGTGGCATGTGACGTGGCCAGGTGACATGGCAGGTGACGTGGCAAGTGGACAATCCACAACTTGTGCCAGGTGACATGGCCAGGTGACGTGGCAGGTGGAAAGCCACAAATTGTGGCAGGTGACGTGGCATGTGACGTGGCTAGGTGACATGGCAGGTGACGTGGCAAGTGGACAATCCACAACTTGTGGCAGGTGACGTGGCCAGGTGACGTGGCATGTGACGTGGCCAGGTGACATGGCAGGTGATGTGGCAGGTGACGTGGCAAGTGGACAATCCACAACTTGTGGCCAGGTGACGTGGCAGGTGGAAATCCACAAATTGTGGCAGGTGACGTGGCCAGGTGACGTGGCCAGGTGACGTGGCAGGTGACGTGGCAGGTGAACATTCCACAACTTGTGGCAGGTGACATGGCCAGGTGACGTGGCCAGGTGATGTGGCAAGTGGACAATTCACAACTTGTGGCAGGTGACGTGGCAGGTGACGTGGCCAGGTGACGTGGCAGGTGGACAATCCACAACTTGTGGCAGGTGACATGGCCAGGTGGCGTGGCAGGTGACGTGGCAAGTGGACAATTCACAACTTGTGGCAGGTGACGTGGCCAGGTGACGTGGCCAGGTGACGTGGCAAGTGGACAATGCACAACTTGTGGCAGGTGACGTGGCCAGGTGATGTGGCCAGTGGACAATCCACAACTTGTGGCCAGGTGACGTGGCAGGTGACATGGCAAGTGGACAATTCACAACTTGTGGCAGGTGACGTGGCCAGGTGACGTATCAGGTGACGTGGCAAGTGGACAATCCACAGCTTGTGGCAGATGATGTGGCAAGTGATACGCTAAATACAAGTACACTGCTGCTCTCTCAGCTGCTGGTCTCCCAAAATGGCTGAAATGGTTAAATAATAATGTTTTTTGAGCTTAGGGAGGGTCTTATGATGTTTCTTAACTAAACGCCTATAGACGCAAACGCGGTAAAACGCGGCAAAACAGGCGTTTTTAAACGCCGGTTTTAGGCTTTAAAAACGTGTGTTCAGCAGAGTTTGCACCGGCGTCTCGTGTGCATGGGGCCTTAGGCCCCATGCACACGAGACGCTGTTATTTGCTGTTAAACGTGCGTTCAGAGGCAGTTGGACGCTTTTTTCAACTGCCCCTGAACCCATTCAATGTTATCTTATGTGTCCATGCACACACTCTCGTTTTTTGGCGTTTACAAGCAGTTACGTTTAACCTCGTTTTTCCAGAAGCAAAAAAAATGGGTTCAGACGCAAAAGTTTTCCACGTTTCAGACGCGAAACGCCGTTAAACGCGGCAACCGCGTTCCGCCGCGTTTATAAGCGTTTTTAAAGGAACCCTATTTTTTTTGACCAGAAAATAAAGAAATATGATGTCAAACCCTAAAAAACATGAAAAAAAAATAGTTTAAAATGTTGTAATTATTTCTGAAAATATATATAGACAGAGAGATATGTTTATATATATATATATATATATATATATATATATATATGTGCATGTATATATTTGGGGGCTCTATATTTTATTCACATAAATAATTTAAAGCGTTTGCAGATCGCTTAACGGAGGATAGATATGCTAATTCGCAACTAAAAACAAAGTAGCATGCTACAAATAAAAAATAAAACTTTAAGAAAAATTTTAAGGCAAGAAATAATTCTTTATTGTTATTAACTAGGATCACAGTAAAAATGTAAGAAAAAATTTAGGGAAAGAAATAATAATTTTTTGTAAATTAACTAGGATCACAGTTACATTTTTCAAGAATTTTTAGAACTTCAAGGTTGTAAACACATTAAATATGGGAATCCTGCCAGGGCACGCTACCAACAGGTGAAACAAAATATTCTGCAAAATTGTTTCGAATTGGCATTACTCTGCTGGTAGGGTGTAGGTCCATATGTTGAATGTTCTGATTGGGATTCGGAGGTGCAGGATCTGTGGATATTCTATCATTTTCAATAACAAAGTTATGTAGAACACAGCAGGCGAGTACTGCTTTGATAGCGTTTTCCACATCTAACTGCATGGTACTTAGTAGTACCCGCCATTTTGCTGAACATATCCCAAACGCACATTCTACGACTCGTCTTGCTCGACTGAGTCTGTAACTGAAAATCCTTTCTTGATGGCTATGTCCTTGGCCACTGTATGGTCGCATTACATTTTCAGAAAGGCCGAATGCCTCATCAGCCACAATGACAACAGGTAGTATGGGCTCTGTAGTGTTGGGAAGAGGCCTCCAAGCCAGAATTCCAAAGCGACCTTCATGTAAGCGACGGCCCATGGCCGATTCTCGAAAAATCCGAGAATCCCCTTGACTGCCATATGCTCCGACATCAACACATATGAATTTTGATTTGGAGTCTGCTAGTGCAAGCAACACTATAGAAAAATATTTTTTGTAATTAAAGTACATGGAGCCTGACTTCGGTGTTTTTTTGACACGTAAATGTTTGCCGTCCAATGCTCCAATACAGTTTGGGAAGTTTGTTTTGTCCCAAAATTCGTTAATTAAATTCTCCCACATACTCTCAGTTGGAACTGGCATTACCTCGCTGTGTAGCTCCTCCCATAGCATAGCGCAGGTTTCTCGTGCCACTTTAGAAACAGTGGAAATGCCCATTAAAAAATAATGATGCAAAGATGCAAATGACTGACCCGTTGCCAGAAACCTAAATGAAAAAATTGAATATATTATATTATTAATAAATATCAAAATATTTATTATTCATATTTTAAACATATATTATAAAAATATATTTCAGGGTTAGGGTTAGGGTTTGCAGTTAGGGTTAGGATTAGGTATATTTGAAAAACTCTTTCAAAAAAATTATACTACCATATACAGCTTAAAAAAAATATATATTAATCAATTTATATTTCAGACTAAAAAATATTTAAAAAATTAGACCAAAAAATTATAATATATTATAAAAAAAATTGAATAAATGGTTATATTAGATTTAAAAAAAATATATATATTTACGGGTTTTTTTTTTTAAAATAATAACATACAGATTGAAAAATAAAGAAATAACTATTTAATTTTTTTAAATTTAAATTAGTGAAAATATATAAAAAATTAGCGCAGAAAATTATAATACCGTATATACTCGAGTATAAGCCGAATTTTTAAGCACAATTTTTTGTGCTGAAAATGCCCCCCTCGGCTTATACTCGAGTCACCTTTTTGCGCCTGATCTCCCGGACTTTGGAGAGCCGGTACCGGCCGGTCGTAGGTCCCCTGGACCCCAAACTTGGCACACATATAGCCCTCTACAAGTGTGCAAAGTTTCTTGTCCGGGGAACCTACGGCCGGGGAGCACCGATTTTTCAAAACCGGGCACTCCTTCCATAGACTCCCATGTTAAACGGTCATTTCTCTGGTGAATTTGCGGACCCGGTACCGGCCGGTCGTAGGTCCTCTGGACCCCAAACTTGGCACACATGTAGCCCCACTCTTCCTCTACAAGTTTGCAAAGTTTCTTGTCCAGGGGACTCACGGCCGGGGAGCACCCCTTCCATAGACTCAAATGTTAAACGTCAGTCTAGTCATGGACACAGTGAGGCATGGACACAGTGAGGCACACCCTAGGCTTATACTCGAGTCAATAAGTTTTCCCAGTTTTTGTGGTAAAATTAGGTCCCTCGGCTTATATTCGGGTCGGCTTATACTCGAGTATATACGGTATATTATAAAAAATTGAATAAACGGTTATAGATTTGCTTGGAATAAACCATTTTACTCTTTCGTCCATGGACCGACACAGCTTCTCTATTGACAAAGTGGGTATTATCCGTTAATTAGGAGTGACTAGGCAGAAAAACTTGTAAAAAGTGTTGCATCACACCTTCAACAGTACCGCCCAGGGGGCGGACCCTCTGGTATAACCTCTCAGTCTGCATCTCGCAGATCAGTTTTTTTCTGTCTAGCAAGGAGTAGGACATGGCTCCCTTCGGGCCCATTGGTCCGGTGGAAAAAATATATATTTTTTTGCTACATTTGTTGTTTCCTGCGATTTCCGATCAACTGCCGACTGGGTGACAGGCTGGATCCTCGATCCTTGTAGTCTCCCCAGTTTCGGCCATCGAGCGTGTGCCGACCCTAGCTACACGCTGGGTTTTCCACGACATGCCCGTCACTCCACGGGTGGCCGGTGAGCCTACGCTCCAGGGCCTGCATCGGACCGCTCAGCTTCGGCTGACCTTACGGCCGAGTCGCAGCAGCCTGGCCCGTGATCTTACGCTCCAAGGCTTGCATCGAACCGCTCAGCTTCGGCTGACCTTACGGCCGAGTCGCAGCAGCTCCAGGGCATACATATAATCGTCCCTTTTGGGTCCAATCACAGCATGCCTGGCCAACAGTCACCTTCCGTGCGCGGACGATGATCTGTTTGGAATGTCTTTCAGCATAATACATGCAGGATAGGTAAGTAAAACTCCCCTGCCTCGGCTGGGTGATTTAGCTGGACATTCCTGGAGAGATCAAGTAAGTGGTTGTGGCCCCTTTCTTCCCTCTCTCCCTGCCTTTCCCTCCTCCCTGGGCTTCTAGCTAAAGGTTGCTGGGTGCTGGGGGTCACCTAAGGGGTTCCACTGGAGCGGGGCTGGCTGTAACTAACATTTAAAAGAAATGTCATTTCTGCTTACCTGTATGTGCTTCCTCCTCCATGCTGTCGGCGGCCATTTTGGGGTGGTCCATGCCGAGTTCGGCCTCTAGTGACTGCCCGGCGGCCATCTTCCTGTGGTTCGGCCACACCCACTGGCCCCTATCAGCTGATCGGCGGCCATGTTTGTCCACCCTGTATGTATATATTGCCGTTCGGCGGCCATCTTTTTGTGGGCTACAGCTGCTTGACCTCTATCTTCGGCTCGGCGGCCATTTTCTTAGAGCCCACATTATCTTCCATATAGACGTTTTTGGCAACCATTTTGCGAGAGCCTCTGGCCTCTAGGGTGCATTACACTGGCGCGAAAATTCACACAGGAAGTGCTGATAAAAGAAGCAGACTGACACAGCAGCAGTGGGACAGCATCACAGGCGCAGCACATGGCAGCATAGCAGTATTGGTCCAGGGTGGTGAGTCCTCTGGGTAACCCAGCATCTCTGCAGCGCAGGAGGGTGGCCTATTGATATCTTGCCTGGAGCCCTGTGGGTGTCAGCGTGTGGTCAGCATGGCATCTGAGCCAGATGTCTTCTCCCCTGAAACACCAGATTTAGCAACTGGTGCCCCTGAGGTGTCTATGAACGCTATGACGGCAATCCTAGAGGCGTTTGCTGCCAGGGTGGAAGCAGCACAAGGGAATACAGGGGGTAGTAAACGCCCCGTCCCCTGCAAGCTTCTGGGGATAATTCTGATGCAGAACCAGGTCCAGCTACGGCTCAGGGCCCAGATTCTGACGCATCAGAGACTGCAGACCGTGACCAGACAGTGAGGATGTCTCCAAGTCCAGGTCAGTACGCGAGACGGCATTGGTATCTGACCTTATTACTGCAGTGCGGGATACGCTAAAGTTGGAAAATACTGCAGAAGCAGCAGAGACTCCGGTCCACTTGGGTTTCAAAGACCTGCCCGCACTGCTAAGGTGTTCCCTTGTGTGTCTTTTGATAAACTCTTATACAAGGAATGGGAGAACCCACTGACGGTCTTTACAGCCCCAAAGAGGTTTGCGGTACGGTACCCCTTTGAGGAGAGTTTTCTGAAGAAATGGACCTCTCCCACTATAGTGGACCCTCCAGTGTCCAGACTTAATAGAGCCACCACAATTCCTGTAGAAGGGGCTCCTGTTTTCAAGGACCCTGTGGATAAGAAGGCTGAAGCACTCGCTTGCTACCTATACTCAGTGGTAGGCTCGGCAGTACGCCCGGCATTTGGCGGGGGCCCTAGTGTCTCACACACTTACTGAATGGGCAAGATTGCTACTCCAGGGGTTAAGGAGCGAGATGCTCCTCCTGATGAGATAACATTGGCCGACCAGTTGGTCCAGGGCCTTAGGTTTGTCTGCGAGTCAGACATGGATACTATTCCCCTGCTGTCTAAAGCTTCGGTTTATGCAGTAGCAATACGCCGCCTGATCTGGCTAAAAGGCTGGTCTGCGGACCAGACTTCCAAGAAAGCCCTGTTGGATCTGCCTTTTAAGGGCGACAGACTTTTTGGGGCTTCTCTGGATGACATCATCAAGGATGCCACAGGAGATAAAAGCACTTTGCTTCCCCAAATTAGCATGGGTAAGGGGCCACGCCAAGGGCAAGGGCCCTCCTTTACAGCACGCAAGCGTTTTTTTCGTCCCCCTAGGGCGACAGGGAAAAGACCCCAGGCCGATAAAGCGCCTGCCCAAGGACAAAGGCGTCCTTGGGTCCCGCATACCCAACAAGCCTGCGGACAAATCTGCGTCCGCATGAAGGTCCGCCCCCACCCAGCTCTCGGGTGGGGGGACGTCTTCGCAAATTTGCGATTTAGTGGACAGCTCTAGTGTCCGACAGGTGGGTCTGCGAAGTAATCTCCTCAGGCTACAAGATAGAATTTCTCTCTTGTCCACCGGACAGGTTCATCACCTCCAATCTCCAGCTACTACCGACCCGTCGGAAGGCCCTGTATGGGGCGGTCCAGGGTCTACTGGAACGCGAGGTAGTTATTCCAGTTCCAGAACAGGAACGGGGTCAGGGTTTTTACTCAAATCTGTTCATTGTGCTGAAGAAGGATGGGGTTTATCCAATCTTGGATCTCCGAGCCCTCAATTGCTTTGTGAAGGTACAAAGATTTCGGATGGAGTCGGTTCGATCTGTAGTCACGGCTCTCCATCTGGGGGACTTTCTGGCCTCCTTGGACATCAAGGACGCATACCTGCATGTCTCCATATACTCCAGACACCAGAAGTCTCTGTGATTTGCTGTCGGGAAGAACCACTACCAGTTTGTGGCCCTCCCGTTTGGCCTTGCCCCAGCACCCAGGACGTTCACCAAGGTGCTCGCTCCGATTCTGGCACTTCTAAGACAGCGGGGTATCGCTATCATGGGCTACTTGGACGACCTTCTACTGAAGGCGCCTTCAAGCTCAGAATTTAGAGGTAAGCGTGTCCATTACCTGTCAGACTCTTCGAGACTGTGGTTGGATACTAAACACGCAAAAGGTCAGTATAGTGCCCACTCAACGCCTAGTGTACCTGGGGTTGATTCGTGATTCCTCAGAGGCAAAGGTATTCCTCCCTGTGGAGAAGTTGCAGACCCTTCGGGCTGCAGTACGGCAGCTGACTTCCAGGAATTGGTCGTCACTCCGTTTTGGCATGCGAGTGTTGGGCCTCATGGTAGCCTCCTTCGAGGCGGTCCCATATGCTCAATACCACACTCGAGTGTTACAGAAGGAAGTTCTGTCCAGATGGAACAGATGCCCTTCATCTCTGGATTATCAAATCCGAGTAAGCCACCTAGTCAGGAGATCCCTGGTATGGTGGCTGACAGCACCGGCTCTAATGGCCGGGAAGTCATTTCTTTCGGTTTACTACATAGTGATCACGACGGATGCCAGCCTTACAGGTTGGGGGGGGGGGGGAGTCTGGGGTGTTCAGTCGGCGCAAGGTCGCTGGACCCCAGAGAAAGCCCTTCTGCCGATCAATGTCCTGGAAATCCGGGCGACCAGGCTGTGCCTCTTCAAATGGTCTCAGAGGCTGCAAGGGCGTCCAGTCAGGATCCAGTCAGACAACGCCACAGCAGTGGCATATGTCAATCATCAAGGAGGAACAAGAAGCTCAGCTGCAGCGTCGGAGGTCGCTTGCATCCTGAAGTGGGCAGAGAGGAGCGTACCGGCACTGTCGGCCGGGTACATTCCGGGTGTGGAAAACTGGCAGGCGGACTACCTGAGCCGCCAGATGCTGGACCAGGGAGAATGGTCCTTACACCCGGAGGTGCTCCAACTCCTCTGCCAAAGATGGGGCACACCAGACGTAGATCTTCTTGCCTCCCGACTTAATCGGAAGGTATTGAAGTTTGTGGCCCAGTCAAGAGACCCACGGGCAGACGCAACGGACACGTTGGTGGCATCGTGGGGTCAGTATCGGCTAATCTATGCCTTCCCTCCCTTAAGGCTTCTTCCTCTTCTGCTCCGCAGAGTGGAGGCAGAGGGAATTCCAATGATTCTAATCGCTCCAGATTGGCCTCAGCGTCCTTGGTACGCCGATCTAGTACGTCTGGTAGCAGACGTCCCCTGGCGCCTACCACTACGGAAGGACCTGCTATCGCAAGGTCCCATACTCCATCCTGCTTTACAGTCATTGGCTTTAACGGCATGGCTGTTGAGAACCAGGTACTGAGAGACCGGGGCCTGTCAGATTCAGTAATCTCTACTATGAGAAGTGCTCGAAAACTGTCCTCTAGGAAGGTTTATCACCGCACTTGGAAGGCCTACATCTCCATGTGTGAGGAAATGAGATGGCATCCGCGTACCTATTTGGTTTCCAGAATCCTGCTGTTTTTACAGCATGGGGTGGACCAAAGGGCTTGCCCTAAGTAGGATTAAGGGACAGATATCTGCCCTGGCTGTCTTTTTTCAGCGACCCCTGGCGGCTCACTCTCTCGGGAGTACATTTGTGCAGGGGGTTCGACATGTGGCCCCTCCGGTCCGTCCCCCGTTACCTCCGTGGGACTTGAACCTGGTCCTCTCGGTGCTTCAGAAGGCACCGTTTGAGAATATTAGAGATACTCCCCTGTTGACACTTTCTCAGAAAGTGGTCTTTTTGGTGGCTGTTACGTCAGTTAGACGAGTCTCTGAGCTGGCAGCCTTGTCCTGCAAGGCTCCCTATTTGGTTTTCCACAAGGATAAGGTGGTGCTGCGGCCGCAGCCTTCCTTTCTTCCGAAGGTCGTTTCGGCTTTTTATCTCAACGAAGACATTGTACTTCCATCCTTGTGTCCTCATCCGTCGAGTCCTAAGGAGTCGGCGTTGCATTCCTTGGACGTTGTCCGAGCTTTGAGAGTATACCTATCTGCTACTTCCCTGTTCCGGAAGTCAGACTCACTGTTTGTTTCGGTGGCTGGTCCCAAGAAGGGCCAAGCAGTCTCGTCGGCCACCATCTCTAGGTGGATCCGATAGATAGTAATCCAGGCTTACGCCTTAAAAGGGTCAAGCGCCCCCCTTTCCTGTCACGGCGCATTCGACCAGGGCAATAGGTGCCTCTTGGACTTTCCGACATCAAGCGTCTGTTTCCCAATTATGTAAAGCGGCGACTTGGTCGTCCGCTCACACTTTCACAAAATTCTATAAAGTTGATGTAGGTGCATCTTCGGATGCCTCTTTCGGCCGCAAGGTTTAGCAAGCGGCTGTTTAGAGTTGCAGCTCCTCCGTTGGAGGAGTGCTGTTTTGTGTTTTGGGGTGAAGTTTATTTTTATGCTGTTACCACCCCTCGTTTTTTCTCTGACACTGCTTTGGGACGTCCCACTTTGTCAATAGAGAAGCTGTGTTGGTGCATGGACGAAAGAGTAAATAGGATTCTTTACTCACCGTAAAATCCTTTTCTCTGAGTCCATGGACCGACACAGCACCCACCCCTCCTTTTAAGTTTGTACTGCTTTTTGACGAACTGATCTGCGAGATGCAGATTGAGAGGTTATACCAGAGGGTCCGCCCCCTGGGCGGTACTGTAGAAGGTGTGATGCAACACTTTTTACAAGTTTTTCTGCCTAGTCACTTCTAATTAACGGATAATACCCACTTTGTCAATAGAGAAGCTGTGTCGGTCTATGGACTCAGAGAAAAGGATTTTACGGTGAGTAAAAAATCCTATTTTATTTATGAAAAATAAAATAAAAAAAAACATATACAGATGAAAAAATAAATAAAGAACTATTTAAATATTTTTTAATTAAAATAGTAAAAATATTTAAAAAAAATGTGCCCAAAATATTATAATATATTATAAAAAATAGAATACATGTTTATATTTGCTTAAAATAAACCAATTTGTTTTAACCACTTCAACACCGGGCTTTTTGTACCTATTCAATACCGGGCCTATTCTAGCACTTCTCTCCTACATGTACAAATCATCATTCTTTTGCTAGAAAATTACTCAGAACCCCCAAACATTATATATGTTTTTTTAGCAGACACCCTAGGGAATAAAATGACGGTCATTGCAACATTTTTTCTTGCACGATATTTGCACAATAATTTTTCAAACGCCTTTTTTTTTTTTTAAAAATGGTTTCATGAATTAAAAAATAACAAAACAGTAAAGTTAGCCCAATTTTTTGGGAAAATATGAAAGATAATGTTACGCCAAGTAAATAGATACCTAACATGTCACGCTTTAAAATTGCGCACACTCATGGAATGGCGCCAAACTTCGGTACTTAAAAATCTCCATAGGCGACGCTTTAATTTTTTTTACAGGTTACCAGGTTAGAATTACAGAGGAGGTCTAGTGCTAGAATTGTTGCATGCGCTCTATCGCACGCGGCGATACCTCACATGCGTGGTTTGAACGGCGTTTACATATGTGGGCGACTTACGTGTGCATTCGCTTCTGATCGCGAGCTACCGGGGACAGGGGCGTTTTAATATTTTTTTTTTATAATTTTTTTTTTTTTTTTACTTGTTTATTTATTTTTTTACAATGATTTTACTTTTTTTTTATCACTTTTATTCCTATTACAAGGAATGTAAACATCCCTTGTAATAGGATATGTGTGACAGGTTCTCTTTATTGAGAGATGCGGGGTCAATAAGACCCCACATCTCTCCTCCAGGCTGGAAAGCATGAGATCAGTGAATTTTTTTTCACTGATCTCATACTTACAGCCGCAATGGCGGCTTTGTTTACATTTGAAGCCCGGGCGTGACGTCATCACATCGCGCCCGGGCCTCCGACGATCATAGAGATGACTGGTGACCATCTGGTCACCAGTCATCTCTATGCTCATCACGTGACCCCACCAACGACGCCGGAAGATTCGCTCCGGGTCCCCGATCGCACGGGGAGCCCGGAGAAGCACCGGATGGCAGCGGGAGGGGGGGGATGTCCCCTCCTGCCCCCCCTCCCGCCGCCTGTAAGAACGATCAAGCGGCGGAAACGCCGCTATGATCGTTCTTATGGTGCGCAGAATCGCCGGCACTTCAAAAGGATATCTGAATGATGCCTCTAGCTGCAGGCATCATTCAGATATCCCCCTACAAAGCCGAGGACGTCATATGACGTCCACCCAGGATGGGAGATCCCATCTGTGGACGTCATTTGACTATGGCTGGGTAGGGAAGTGGTTAAGAAAAAAATAAAAAACTTTATACAGATTGAAAAATAATTAAATAACTTTTTTTTTTTTTATAAATTAAATTTTATTAATTAAATTAGTGAAAATATATAAAAAAAATTAGCTACAAAAATGATAATATATTATAAAAAATAGAACAAACGTTTATATTTGCTTAAAATAAACCAATTTTTTATATGAAAAAAATAATAAAAAAAAAATAATAACATATACAGATTGAAAATTAATAAATAACTATTTCAATATTTTGAAATTAAATTAGTGAACATTTTTAAAAAATTGGCACAAAACAATGTTATATATAATAAAAAATTGGATTAACGTTTAAATTTGATTGAAATAGACAATTTTTATTTAAATAAAGGGCAGACAAAATAATCTATAGGATATATATTGTATAAATATATGCACATACCTGATCGTCACCAACAGATGTTCCTCTGGTGAAACACTCTTTCTCATATTGGTGTCCATGCATGTCAATCGGGGTCTTACTTTTTCTAATAGCAGATCGAATGCGACAATGGACATCCGGGTAAAATAGAAAAATTTGTCGGGGTAAGTACGCAGCTGTACATACATGTTGGTGAAATATCCAACGGACATTCACTGTGCCATCAACGGATGGGTCCAATATCGACGAGCTCTGACTCTGGACCTCTCACGCAACTTGCGACGACATTGCAGCCTCATCACGAGCAACGTCAGGAGTATTTCCTGACATATGTTCAGTATGGGATCCATTTTAAATCACAGAAAGAGAGGGACATGCAAGTACAACTGCTCTCTCTGCTGCTGCTGCTCAGTCTGATCAAAATGGCAGAAATAGTTAAAATAACATGCTTTCTGAGCATGGGGAGTGTCCTATGACGTTATGTTTGAAACGCTTATAAACGCAAACGCGGTTAAACGCGGCATGCAAACGCGGCAAAATGCGCGTTCATAAACGCCGGTTTTTGCGTTTAAAAACGTGTGTTCGGCATAGTTAGCACCCGCGTCTCGTGTGCATGGGGCCTTACCATCTGAGAAGATAAAAAGCCTCATCCACAAATACCCCAAAAGACTTCAAGCTGTCATTGATGTTAAAAGGGGGCAATACACAGTATTAAGAATTGGGGCATGTAAACTTTTGATTAGGGTAATTTAGGTCGTTTCTATTGCCATCAGGGTGGATAAAATTCGATGAGTTAAAAAAATAAAAATCAGGAAAATATGATTTTTGGGATTTAAATCAGATTTTTTTGATTTTTTTTATTAAATGCTTTTGGAGTAAAAATCTATCTAAAGATAGTTTTCTATTTAAGATACATTAATAATTTAATTTCTTCAGCATGAAATGGAGCTTAGCTATGTAGCATGAGGCTGTATATTCTGCAATATTTACATTATTGGTAAACTCATTCAATGAATCCAAGCTCTGCAAACTGAGATAACATGCACTGCATTGATGCATTACCCACAATGTCACAGTAATCATGAGATAAAACCATGTTCAGGAATATTCCTTGATCCCATTGTTTAGCAAAACTATGTACACTACAAAAACTGTATGATTGTTTGAAGACAAATTCATCTGTACCAGACTCTAATGCCCTGTTCACACGATCCGATTATCGGACGAATGGTCGTCCAGTTTTTTTTGCATGCTAATCTCATGTCAAATCTGATGAGTTTACTAAAGTCACGAAAATGCTCGTACAACAGAATAAAAATTCGAAAGTGATGTCATGTGTTGTAATGCATTTGTATTGCATTTTCGAACGACAGCTGTACTGATTAAACGAAAATCATACGATCTGGCATCGTACGAAAAAAAATTCCATGCATGTTCGATAGAATAATATCAGATGAACTGTCCTGATCGGCTCTCGAAAGCTCTGTACTAACGGATCCGATTATCGTACGATCGATTCTAATGCAGCATTTTTCGTACGATTTTCAGATCGTGTGTACGGGGCTTAAGTGTGAGGAGGAAGGGCAAGCAGTAAAAAGGAAAGTGAAACCTTCCAAGCAGCTTATAAACCTTGGGATCTTTCTGCACATATATTGAAGTGCTTTATTCCTCCCTTGAGGAGCAAAATGACAGCAGGTCGTAAAAGAGACAGTTTGGGAATATTTTGAAGTTCCTCCAGCTATGGGTAAAGCAGGCAATATAATATTGTTTTAAATTAAATTAAATAATTTTAGTAGTTCTCCAACTATGTGCGATTAACCTATTAACCTAAAATTGGTTCTGATATTGCCGTTTTACCAACCTGACAGCTTATTATTCTGTAGCAAGGTCCCAGGCCTCTTTCAGTCTAATGAGAACCTCCAGGACCAGAAATAGCTCATATCCTTCTGTATTATGGTGGGTTGTGAGGCATGGTGGGTGCAAGGTGGATCAAACTTATAGGGCGCCAGACACTTCTTGAATGCAAAAGAGACTTATTTCTTTTAACAAACTTTTGGGGGTAAAGAGGTTTAGGGCCAGGACACCCTTGAATAGTTGAAAGTTCAATTGGCAGACCCTGAGACTTAAATAGGAGGACAGCCATGCAGGGAAAGGCATCCAGCAAGACGCCACATCTGCATATGCAGGAATGCTGTCTCCTATGGCAACAGTCTTTAACAGTTCCTAACACAAAGCGTAACAGTTCCTTTCACTTCCACTACAATCATTCCTTGTAGTTCTTCAGCCCTTTGAGTTCCCGGTCTCTCACTAGACCCAGTGATTCACTGTCACTGAATCCCTTGAGCTCCTCCAATCTACACGTGGTATCTTCCTCAAGCGTCACCCCCGCCTCTCTGCTGGGTCCCTAGCTTGGCACTCAAGATACCTCTCAAGCTTCACCCCACTGGCCTGCTCCGTCCCTGGCTCGACACACAAGGCTGCTCTGCAAGCGTCGCCTCCGCTGGCTGGGTTCCTGGTTTGATACCCACTGAAGTTTTCCAATTCTTTACCGTCCCTGGTTGGTGAGAATGTGTCTCCGGTACTTGTTGTGGTCTCACTGTGGTCCCTGGTAATGAGGTGGTTGGTCCCTTAGTGGAGACAGCTTCCCCTCTACCTCCAACCACAACAGGTTCCCCGGCCGGCAGAACCATCACTTCTGGTTGGACTGCAAGCCGCAATCCCAACCCTGGGCTGCTCGCTCATGCTTCTAGATAGGCCCTCAGACAGCCTAGCAGCCAGATGTGCCCGGGATAGGCTTAATCTCTGGCCTAGCAGTCCGGGCAATACAACACATGTCCACCCAGACAGCTGTCCAGGTTGCACAGAACAGAGATCACCTGACTCCACCCAAATATATAGGCTCTCCCAGCAGACCAAGGGATCCAAGAAAACCCCTGCCCATTGGCTGAGATACCCCACATACCCATAATCTGACATTGCATTGCCCTTCTCGTATCTAGTACCACCAGGTACCCGACCACCTAGTGGTAAAAGAGAAAAATGCAACAAGGCCAAACTTAGGGAGAAATCAATGGATCTCTAACAATCAACCAGGACGACCATTCCTGGCAAGTACATTTTTGAGGAGCAACCCTGCCTCAACTCCAGAGTGCTACAATTCTAAATAGGAAAACTTAATTTTGTTTGCAAATATTAAAGATTCTAACTACCATCAAGAATAAGTACTTACATATAAAGAGCACCTGTCACAGAGATAACAGTTGCTCTTTAAAAATTATGATTTAAATCAAGTTGATTTAAATTAAGCCTTTTCACTAGTGATTTAAAAATCGGGATTTAAATCAACTCCACCCTGGTTGCCATTATGATTTATAAAGAGTAAACACAGTTGGTTGATAATAAATGGCTTCAGCCAAACACTAACCATGAGTGAAAGAAAAGTTTTCATGTTATCATTTATATTCTCTGAAAAATGGCCAAGAAATCATAAATTCTGCCAGGGTATGTAAACTTATGAGCACAACTATCTTCTAGCATGAGAGGCAAGGCTTTTGTAACGTGCCTCATTTTCTTTCCACCACTGAAGAGGATCACCACTTCTGGTCAATTACTGGTTCCTTCAAATAGAGATGAAGTTCATCATCCAGGCTGATTATTGATGCACATTCAGAAGAATCCTCCGCATGAGGCCCAAATAACACACTGAACATGGCATCAATTCGACCACGATGAAGATTCTCTTCTGCTCATTGTCTTTTTTGACCTTTGTCTGTTTTTTGCAGCATCCTGCTCTTCCATACGTGACCTTTCTGCAGGAACCTCCAGCAGCTTGTCTTGATCTTCTGTCAGCCATTGTTTTGCCTTGGCTAATACATCATCAGAAGATAAAGCATGATTCTAGTATCGAGGATCCAAAAGACATGCCAGCACAAAATTTTTATTCTCTTCATGCTTCTCAAAAGCATTTGGTGAGGCTGTGCCTCATGATCTGCCTGAATGTTTTAATGCCACGTGTGTTGGGTCCTTCATTCTCTTGAAGAAGCATCTTCAGCACTCTCACATATGGGATGACAGATGACACAGATGAGTCGTAATGACTCACCTCTAGTGTCACTTCCTCTATGGGGACGAGGGTCTCAATGACATTGGCTACAATGTTCCACTGATCAGCAGTGGGACAACTATATCCTCCATGTTCGTCTGAATAGATGCTCAGAGCTCGCTTCTGTTCCAGCATTCTTTGCAGCATGTGAAGTGTTGAATTCCAATGTGTTGGAACAGCCTGAATTAGGCTGTTTTGGGGTAGGCCAAGGTCTACCTGAATGCACCTCAGTCGCTGCTTGGCAAGGACTGAATGGTGGAAATGGCCTGCGCACCTCTTCATCATGCCAATTATATCTATCAAAGCTGTTTAGCTTGACAGACCATAATTTACCACAATTTACAGGGTGTGTGCCATGCAACTGAGGTTGGACACTTCAGCAATCTTCATTCCTATCACCATGTTTGCGGCCCGCTGTCACGCAGCACAAGCATCACTCGGTCTTTGTTTGTTCCCCAGTCTTCAAGCATGCCTAGAAACATTTCTCTAATGTACTCCCCAGTGTGGGATCCTTGCATCACCTTTGTATTCAACACCAGTTGCCTTTTTGTCCATCCGTTGTCAATGAAGTGGCATGTAAGACTTAGTGACTGTTGGTCCTGACCAGCAGTCAATCGTGAATGAGAGTGATTTGCCTGCATGTTCTGGTTGCAGCATAGCCTTTACTTTCTCAACAACCTTTTAGTGAATCTTTTCCAGCATCTCGGTTCGGTAATACTTTTCACTCTTCAGTGGGTACCTTGGCTCAGCTATGGACATCAACCGCTGAAATCCAGAGTCAGAAACCATTGTAAATGGCTGGTTATCCGTAACCATCATCTCTGTGATTGCTTTCTTCCATCCGAATTTAGCCACTTAGCTTTTTTCTGAAACATATCTTCTATTGTTGTTTGGTGGGATTGTGGTATTTCACTTTGTGATTCAGTTTGTTTTCTCTGTGCTTCGTTATACAATTCAACATGATGAACTCTTAGATGGGCCCAAAGATTTGACGTATTTTTGGTTTTTGCAGTTGTTGATCCCATGCTCACATTGTTTTTGCATGCGTTGTACACTGCCGCTTTTCCTGGAGATGGTTGAGAAGAGAAATAGTCCCAGACCACACTTTTACTTTTTCTCTCTGCATCCATCTGCATTGAAATTTGAAACTGAAAGAGGTTAAAAATGCTGGCACCCTGCTGTGTGGGTGGGCTTGCTGGCTGGCATCCTGCTGTGGGTGGGCTTGCTGGCTGGCACCCTGCTGTGGGTGGGCTTGCTGGCTGGCACCCTGCTGTGGGGGTGGGCTTGCTGGCTGGCACCCTGCTGTGGGGGTGGGCTTGCTGGCTGGCACCCTGCTGTGGGGGTGGGCTTGCTGGCTGGCACCCTGCTGTGTGAGTGGGCTTGCTGGCTGGCACCCTGCTGTGGGTGGGTGGCTTGCTGGCTGGCACCCTGCTGTGGGTGGGTGGCTTGCTGGCACCCTGCTGTGGGTGGGTGGCTGGCTTCTTGCTGTGGATGGCTGCTGGCTGGCACCTTGTTGTGGGTGGCTGCTGGCTGGCCTGGTTGGCACCTTACTGTGGTTGGCTGCTGGCTGGCACCTTGCTGTGGGTGGGTGCTGGCTGGCCTCAGTGGCCTGGCACATTGCTATGGGTGAGTGGCTGCTGGCTGGCCTGGCTGGCACCTTGTTGTGGGTGGGTGGGTGGCTGCTGGCTGGCCTCAGTGGCCTGGCACTTTGCTGTGGGTGGGTAGCTGCTAGCTGGCTGGCCTCAGTGGCCTGGCACCTTACTGTGGGTGGGTGGCTGACTGGCTAGCTGCGTGGGATGTCCGTCCATCTGAGTGTCAAGGCAAAGTGAGGGAGGCTTTCAGACTAGATAGGCCCAGTGTGCGGAGGCGTAATGATGTTGTGTGCATGTCCCGCGCGCCCCTGCGTACTGGGTCTGCACTCTGCAGGCTCCTGGAACCCAAAAAGATGGGCGCGGCCCACGGAGACCAATATCGGTAATATTGGTCTAGTTTGTGACCGATACAGATTTTCTTGAAAATGCTGATATCTGCCTGCAATAATCGGTCGTACCGATAATCAATCGATCCCCACTCCCTGTATCCCAATGTCACCATGGCAGCACTGTACCAGAGGAGGGCATGATGTCACTGGCACCAGAAGGACGACGGAAGGGTGGAAACACCTCAGCCATCATTATGGAACTGGGCTGCCTACCATAATGAACAACAGTCCACAGAAATGAGCCATAAACACATACTAAAGTCCAAACTTCATACATATGAAAACACACACCAATGTGGAAATCCTGGAGCTAGGTCAAAGGAAGAATACATGGCTTCAAGATCGTCTGAAATTTAAAGCGGAACTATAGGAAAATCTTTTTTGGACGTTTAATCCCTATAAAGTTCATTTTTTCCCTGTTTGTCCCATTAGGAGACCTTCACTTCCTGGCTCATAGCCAAAACAATTTTTAATTTCACCTTCCATTTTAGCCCAAGAAACAACTAAAAGGTGGAGAGGGGGCACACACCATTTTCTTCATTAAAGAGGAGGTCCAGCCCCCCCCACAAAAAAATTTAATCCAGCAGCTACAAATACTGCAGCTGCTGACTTATTATATGGACACTTGTCGGTCCAGGGAGCCCGCAATGTCGGCACCGCAGCCAATCTTCAGATTGGCTGTCGAGCGCAGCCACCGTCATTCCTGGTAAGGGAACCCAGCAGTGAAGCCTTTTGGCTTCACAGCCGGTTCCCTACCGCGCATGCGTGAAGGGTGCTGCGCTTTCTAATTGGTCTGGCTGTGGAGAAAAGAGGAGGGGGCTGAACTTCTGGGAGACTGAGTCGCGGCCTGGTCATCCGGAAGTAGGGAATGGTACCTGTCAAAAAACAGGTACCCGTTCCCCCCCCAAAAGGTGCCAAAAGTGGCACCGGAGGGAGGGGGGGAGGAGAAGGATAAGTGGAACTCCGCTTTAAGGTTTCCTGAGAGTGTGGAATTTCCTAATCTATAATGAACAGGAATAATCTGCACCAATAAAATCCCAGGCTAAGGCTACACATTTAACTGCTATAAACACAATACTGTAGAGGTGCAATATAGATATACTCTATGAACATAAAAAAAAAGGTCTAGATATGTTGATCAACAAAATCTGCAAACTTAAAGTGATTGTAAACAATCACCTTGTAAAGCAACCTATTCAGTTTAAAAACAGAAATGAAAGGCAAAAAAACATTTTTGTATAGATGTGTAGCGCCCTGCTCCTGTTGGGTAGGCGCTATGTGTTAACTTTAGTCATCTGAGCTGTAGTTTAGCTCAGAAGGATTATGCTAAAATGGTGGCTTTGTTTCAGTCTAGCTGGGTTGTGCGTTTTCCACCTGACAGTAGGTGTCACTGTCACCATAGGTCAGGGTCGGAAATGCAGCAGGCTAGGTGTATTGGGTATTCCTTTCCCAGTAGTGGCTCAGGGGGCGTGGTCAACCTGATGTGCATTCTGGGATGGGGTACTTGAGACAAAGACCGCTCTATCAGGGTTCGTTGCGGGATCCTGACCGGAGGGCCCTCCTGGCCTCAGGGATGTGCAAGCCCTTTTCGGCCTCGGGCCTGCTGGCCCAAGGCTCTGCAACTGAGAAGTAGGCCCAGAAGTTGCTGGGGCCTACTAGTCCAGGGATGGTCCTACGCGGTCTTGCCTGCGGGAAGAAGCGGAACAATTGGGGACTCAATTGAACGACACATCCTGGCCAGTTTGCCTCACGGTGCTGCCGGCTGGCTGAAAGATTCTGGCACCATGAGCTGTGTACTTTTAAAGGAACTTTTGCAAAGTGTCAGTGTGGTTACACGATCTTGTGGCGGAAGATTGTGGAACGATTAGACGGCACTCATCAAGTTTGCGGCAGAGACTTTGAACGAGCTTCGCACCGGTTGCTAGGCCAGTGAGAGTAGGCCTATCCGGTGGTTGCTGAATCCAGCGTGGACCTGATTTGTCCTCTGGATCTAAGATTGTGCCCGAGGGGGCGTGACCGGATGTTGCCGTAGCCCGAACCTCACACCCGCTCCCATGACACGCGCTATGCGAGGAAGGAAGGAGAGACGGGGAAGGAGACCGGGCTAAACAGCTTTAACCGCCGACTCTGACGGCCGGGCCTGCGCGATCCCCATCCCACTCCGGGACACCAACGGCTGAGGTGACATTAGCGGTACCAGCGGGACGAGCTGCGGTGGCTCCACTCCGGCTGCAATAGACGCTCTGTGGTCCGAAGGAGCTGGAGGTACGGATAGCAGTCTGGAGCGGCCAGAGTTCACTGGGATTGGGCGGATTGTTGTGCCCCATTGAACCTCTTTTTGTGGTGCGACCTGCCTTGTTGCTGGAGTTTATATAGGGGGGTTAGAGACTCAGACACAGGTGTTGTCGCGGGTGGGGAGTGGAGTGACACCAGACCTCCCTTGCCCCCCTTTTTCCTCTCCCCCTCTCTTCCTCTGTTTGAAATGCTGGGTACACTGTCAGTAATGACGAGAAAGGAGGGGGCATGCATGGGCACCGGGATACAGCAACAGGTACAGATACAGCCCATACGTGGAACAAAGGCAAGAAAGGCGGCAGCAGCAGCTAAGCTGGAGAAATTTGCACATACCCCGGTGCACACAGCAGGTCAGACACCTACAAAAAGGGACAAGTGGGGCAACAGTCGAACACCCAGAGAAAAAGTCAAGGTTAGGCACCAGTACCAGCGACACCAGCAACCTTGGCAAGTAATCAAGGGACAAAGAAAAAGGCACCGACAGAAGCGATGGAGGCAACCATAGGAACAGCGGAGGAGGGGGAGCCATCCATGAAAGCAATCAACAACTGTAAGTCATCATTAACTGATATATTTGGTCAAGGGAGCGTAAGGGGTGGGAATAGGGGATGAGGTGTGATTGGGGGGGAGAGGGGGTGGAAGAATGTTGGGGTAGGGCAAAGGCACAGATAAGGGGGAATCCACAAGTAGTACACAATTTCTTGAAGGGGAACATTAAAAACACGAAGAGGAAAGCATGCTTAGGTATATGGATTTAATGGAGGTACACTGCAAAAATAGGGATAAAAAGGGGCAGATGACAGATAATAGAGATAATAGGAGGAAAACCCTAAATTAAGCCAGAAGCATTAAGGTGTGCTCATGTAATGTTCAGGGGGTAAAAGATGTGGCCAAAAGACAAGCAATTTTTTCAACGGCGGAAACGGGCAATATTAAGATGCTGTGCCTGCAGGAGACGCATCTGGACAGGGACACTATTAGTATATTAAAGCATAGGAGATACTGAGTACAATACCATTTCACCTACACCTCCTACTCAATTCTGGACTGGTGTTCTCCTGCAGGCAGAGTAAGGTGGACTCGAAGGGGCGGTATATATTCCTTTTTTGCCGGATAGAGACAGAGGATTATGTGGTGGCCAATATTTATATTCCTCCCCCGTTCAGTACAGAAATATTCTTGGAGTTAATGGAATTTGTTATGGACAAGGCGGGCATACCTGTTATAGTGGCGGGGGATTTCAATACGACGATGAACAAAAACATGGATTCTCGGCCGTGACCTTTGCCGCCCGCGCGCCCGGCAGCCTCCTTCTCCAATTTTGTAGGGAGACGGGGCTGATGGACGTGTGGAGGGGAAGACACCCGTGGGAAAGACAGTTTTCCTGCCACTCAAGGACACATGCGACATTGTCCAGGATAGATCTTGTACTTTCCAATGAAGAAGCCCTGGGGGAGGTGGGTGGGGTGGAATATGAACCCAGAAGTATCTTGGACCACTCATCAGTGACCTTTGAAATTGAGATAGTTTAGGAGTGTAGCAGGGACTGACTTGATTAGTAGACAAAACACCCAATCCCTATTCAATATAGATTGTGTGTGTAGTCCTCTATGGGACTTTTTAGGGTGAAATCTACAAGTTTCAAATTTTATCAAAAAATATATATTTATTGTTGTAATACAAAATATCAAAGGGATAAAAATACATATACAATTTGGATGTACACAAACACAACTCAAACTATAGAGCAACAAAGTAACAACGTCACAAAAGACCATAAACCGCTGTGAGGGTCCTGATTCCTGTGGGAGGGCCCAGGGTGCCCGACGCGTTTCGAGGCTATGGGTTTATATAGCGCCTCTTCTTCAGGGGCTAGTGGTGATAGGTGTTGTGGTCTGTAGTTTGTAGACATAGAACAAAGCAAGAGAGTTGAGTAAACAAGAGCATTGTCTATTTTATGTATATACAGTACAATTGAAAATTAATTCAATAGTTATAATTAAAAAAAACGCGTCGGGCGCCCTGGGCCCTCCCACAGGAATTAGGACCCTCACAGTGGTTTATGGTCTTTTGTGACGTTGTTGCTTTGTTGCTCTATAGTTTGAGTTGTGTTTGTGTACATCCAAATTGTATATGTATTTTTATCTCTTTGATATTTTGTATTACAACAATAAATATATATTTTTTGATAAAATTTGAAACTTGTAGACTTCACCCTAAAAAGTCCCATAGAGGACTACACACACACACACACAATCTATATTGAATAGGGATTGGGTGTTTTGTCTACTAATCAAGTCAGTCCCTACTACACTCCTAAACTATACAAATCCCGGGTGGAAAACACCCACTTCCTCGCTCTTAGTAGCAGAGACTTTCTTGATAATACTTTAATAAGATTCTTTTTCATTGGAGAAAAACTTTCTTTATACTTCCTCTTATTGTATAATTTTCTCTTCAATAATGACTAATTATGCTAGCAATAATTGGGAGTCTACCATGCTGGGCTTTTACACTAATTTCACTCAAAAGGAGAAAAAGGATACAGAGCTTTCCTCTGTGTTTTTTAACCTAAGGCGAGCTCTGGAGAAAAAATCTGCATATCACTGGCACATACACTCTTTCCAGCAGTATATTAAATATGAAATGAACCCCTTTTGACTGAGAATCCAAATTTTCCCTATTTTGGACAACATGAACCCCGATTTTAAAAGCGCATGGGAGGCCAACCTCTCCAGGTGCTCACAGGGCATGATGTCCATATTGATTGAGGAATACCAGAGGAATTTGGGAGAAATTGATAAGGAACTAGATGCTTTATACAAACAATTAGCCCCCTTTAAAGCTCATTCCCTAGATGAAAAATGTGATAAAGAACACCAAGAGAACCTCTGGAGGAACCGGTTCACAGGAGAAAACAGAAAAAGAAACACATCACTGATTCACTCACACTGATGGGACCTTCAACCTCACTCTCGGTGGCAGGTACTCTAGGTGGTGGTGGTCTATCTTTCACTCACTCGGAAGAAAGCGGCTCAATGGGGGTATCTAACATTGCGGCGAATGACCCCTCAATTCAGGGGAATTTTTTAGTCAAGAACCCCGACAAGGTCGAGGTATGACGGATCAAAACGCACAATCTAGCGTATTTGAAAAAGACAGTAACCTCAATGTGGTCAACCTTTCCTCTTATACCCTTAATGACCTGGAGATTTCTGTATTATCTCTGGGTCTAAGCTTTTGCCCTAATCAGGATATGGACCATTTTGACGTGACTAAAGATATCCAACTCTTTGCACAGAAACTCATACTAAAACAACTTTATTCTAAAGATATTCCCCAACAGCCTAAATTTGATTCCAGGGAACTGGATGCTCTAGATAATTTAATATCACTTTTGGATGAAAATTAACCCCCAGATCTAATTGATCGAATCGACCTGGAGGAATTACTCGGTCGCTTCGATCAATCGGAACTTCCAAATACCCCTATACGCACCTTCAAGAAGAAATCAGATAAATTCCCAACTCTCAATACTAACCCTAATGTATTGGCTTTTGTGAAACTCACATGTGATGAAATCAGAAAAATCAACGTGGTCAGAGATAGACAGTACAACCTGAATCCAGCTGAACGGGAAGCCTTAAAAACTTGTCCTCTAACTCTTCAATAGTTGTAAAACCTTCGGACAAGGGAGGCAATATTGTCATTCTCAATAATGAACAATATGAAGAGATCTGCAATAAAATACTGTCTAATGTACAGTGGTACTGTAAGATTTCCTCTAATAAAATAGAAAGATTAAATTTAGACTTCCTCAGACTTATCGATCAGGCCTTCATGTCTAATGTACTCACGAAGATGGAGTGGGAATACATTAAAACTACTTTACCACGTACTCCCACCTTTTATGCACTACCTAAGTTGCATAAAGATATGAACAAACCATCTGGCCGTCCGATAATTTCAGGCAACGGTTCCCTGACAGAAAAACTGAGTCAGTTCATAGATGGACACCTCCGACCATTCGTACTACAAATTCCCAGTTACGTAAAAGGACACCATGCACCTTCTGCAACTCATAGATGGTCTATGTGTCCCCCCTATGTCCATCTTGGTGGCTTTGGATGTAGAGGCCCTGTACTGTTCGATACCTCATGATAGAGGGCTTGCATGTATTAAACATGTGATTTCGCAAAACAGTAGATTCGAACAAAAGAAAAATCTTTTCCTGATCGATGCCCTGGATTTCATACTAAAACACAACTACTTTTCCTTTGGCGGCGCATTCTTCCTCCAGGTACAGGGGGTTGCGATGGGGACTTTGTGTGCCCCATCGTATGCCAACCTGTACCTGGGGGAATGGGAGCGGATGTTGTCCTTATCCGACTCCATGCGCCGCTATATGGAGAAAGTAGTGGCCTGGCATAGATATCTGGACGATATCTTCGTAATTTGGGGTGGGACACCTGAAGAGCTACAAAATTTCATGAGTGAATTAAACCAAAATGCATTCAACCTAACATTTACGATGACACATCATGCAGAGTCCATTACCTTTCTGGATGTCACAATCCACACAGATGCTAATGGACTACTATCTAGCTCCTTGTATCGAAAACCTACAGCTGGTAATTCCATTTTACACGCCAGTAGCTTCCACCCCAAACAACTCATCCGTTCAATTCCTTACAGCCAGTACCTACGCGTCAGGAGAAACTGTACCGATGATACAGTGTTTCAACGAGAGGCAAACCTGTTAAGGTTGACAATAAAAGTATTCAGCGCTGAAAATCCAAAAATAAATTAAAAATACACATGTATATTGCAGCCAGCACTAAAGGGTAATTCATGAAAAATCCCTCACAGAGAACATATAACTAGAAGAGTGCAGCGCAAAAAAAAAAGGAAAATTAATAAAATGATAAAAGTCCATAAAAAGAGGCAGAAGTCCATACAGGGTGAATGGTGCATTATTGTAGCATGCGATGTGGATCACAACAAGTTTGACCAGAAAGAGAAATCCCTCCACCGCACACAGAGTGGCCTCTCACCTCAGAAACTCGACCTACAAGAGGTCACAGGGCATAAAATGATAACAAAGTTGTCCTCCAATCATTAAACCTCCGACATCCAAACGACCAATGACAGTATGACACAGAACAGCCACCTAATTTTCTCCACCGATATCCAGTTATGCAAAAATAAACAAGAGGGAGACTTCCTAGTGCTCTCAGAATTGAAGAGAAAGATCTGTTCTTGGGCAGCCACGGATGACTTTGCTTTGTCTTTCAGAACCAATGTAGAAATATGGCCAGTAAAACGTCGTCATCTCCTTTCTTGGCTCTGAAATCCCAAATGTCATCAGTTTTACCTCAGGATGAGCCTCTGGTGAGGATTTCCCTCTTCCTGCTCAGCACAGGTGTGTTTCATCAGAGGCAGCTCACCAAAGCCATACTGATTACTCCACCTGTACTGAGGGCCACAAAACACGGCCTGTGGGGCTCATTCAGACTGTGTGAGCAGGAAGAGGGAAATCCTCACCAGAGGCTCATCCTGAGGTAAAACTGATGACATTTGGGATTTCAGAGCCAAGAAAGGAGATGACGACGTTTTACTGGCCATATTTCTACATTGGTTCTGAAAGACAAAGCAAAGTCATCCGTGGCTGCCCAAGAACAGATCTTTCTCTTCAATTCTGAGAGCACTAGGAAGTCTCCCTCTTGTTTCTTTTTGCATAACTGGATATCGGTGGAGAAAATGAGGTGGCTGTTCTGTGTCATACTGTCATTGGTCATTTGGATGTCGGAGGTTTAATGATTGGAGGACAACTTTGTTATTTTATGCCCTGTGACCTCTTGTAGGTAGAATTGCTGAGGTGAGAGGCCACTCTGTGTGCGGTGGAGGGATTTCTCTTTCTGGTCAAACCTGTTAAGGGACAGACTCCTGGCGCGTGGATACTCTGGTACTTGTCTCAGGAAGGCCTTCAACAGGGCCAACTTAAAGACACATCAGGAATTGATATATAACCCTATGTCGGCCAAAAATAAAAATCAAAGGAATCCCATTAGAATCATCACAAAGTATTCCAACCAGCACCCCAGAATTAAGGCCATAATTGAAAAATATTGACATGTCCTTAAATTAGATCCGACCATTGACCCCTTTGTGCAGGACCACCCCTCCTTCACATTTAAGAGAGCAAAATCCCTACGAGATAGTTTAGTAACAAGCGAATATGTGGGTGGGGGGGGGGAAACGTGATCCCTGCAAACGTTTTGGAACCTTCAAATGTGGGGGGTGCTCATGCTGCCAATTCATCAATACTAAACAAGAAACAACTTTACCTAATGGTGAGAAATACGCACCCAAGCCCTATGCCAATTGTCGCACTTCTGGGGTTGTTTACTTACTGACATGCGAATGTGCATGCTACTATGTGGGCAAAACAATCCAGGAGTTCTGCAAGAGGGCATCCAGACATATAGCCGCTATGAGATCATGCAACCCACAGCTACCCTTGGGCCGCCATGTTGCAACTTTCCATGCAGGGAAATTTCCCAAAGTTTTCCTTCCTCATATTAGATAGGATACATCCGGGTTTGCGTGGCGGCGACTGGAATAAGATCCTCTTGCAGACTGAGCAAAAATGGATCTTCCGCCTACACGCAACCTGACCACCAGGCTTGAACGATGCGATCTCTTTCAGACCCTTCCTTGAGGGGTTCACCTCGGGAGGATCTGAATGGGAGGGGAACCCCTAGACCACCTTCTGATGAGATCTATGTAGAATGTGTATATCTAGGATATTGGGTTTCATTGTAAATTACTATATGAGGCTATCAACCTTTTGAGTAATATGACACTTTTTTCGTCCTTATGTAATTTTACAATTTTTCCTCAGTGTTTTGTTTCTTTTTCTCTTTCTCTTTTTTGATACTGTGCCTGTTCAACCAATATGTAAAATCATTTTACTGTGTCGTGTGTATATATATGTATGTATGTATATGTGTATATATGTGTATGACAATTCATGGGTGGTCTACACTATATATATGACCTTGAATATTTCTGTTCTGTTACTTATAGCGATCATCTATAGGGAATTTTGAATGTAATGTAATTTTTGTATTGATTTTCCTTTTTATCCTCCACTCCCTTTTCTGAGATTGAAATTACTCCATTTGTGTTTTATTCCCTGCATGGGGACCTCTATTGATGGAGATGTGATCTCAGTCTGCTCTGGATGGAAGGCGTGGGATGGGTTAATATGGGATGGACCGGCTCCCTGTGCCCGGGACAGGACACTCGGCGCACGTAGGTTTGGCATGACGCCCCTCCTCTTTGGAGGGGATAGCTTTGTTGGACTCCTTGGTACGCTCACGGAGACGTTTACATCACCGCGGCAACAGATGCGCCGTGAGTGGTCAGTGCGGATGTTGGCTCCCCTCCTTTTTATCTCCATGACGATGCGCTCCTCTTTGGAGTGCATGTCGTCATGACGCAGCGTTCTGCTGTGTGTTCTATCTTTGAGTATGTGGGATGAGGGGGCAGGCCTCCGCGCTGATGACTCGGAGGGCGCCACCCCTCTCCCACCCTCTGCTCTCTCACAGCAGATAACTATCAGCAATTAATCCACACTACATTAGACTGCAGAAACAACCCTCAGTCTGCACATTGCTGACTTGGGAGTGGATGTGTCTACATTGTTCCCTACAGGAGAAAAGGTAAAATTGGATATTTAATTCATCTTGTGGTTTATTTTCTGTTTTCTTTTTTCATTGATATAATGCATACCCCCTTTTTTTTTTTTTGATTCATGGAGGGTCCCTCAATATTTGTATATCTAAATTATTTTTAAGATTGAGCCATATTAACATATGGTGGATTATTCCACCTTAGCCCATAGATACAAGGCAACAGGTTATTTTACTGTTGTATTATAGAGGCCCTATATATATATATATATTGATACCCTTCGGGCTAACAGTTACCCCTTATGATAAACAGACCTTAATTTTTATTTCCATTTATTCAAAATTTTCCATACTTTTAAAATTATTCTTTTCCATACTTTTCCAGGTTCCATTTTGTTCCCCTTCCCTCTTCTTAGGGGAATACCTTTTCTCTGTGGAGCCCATGCGACACAAATCCACTCCAAAACCTGGGTTGAGATACAGCAGGTATGCACACGTTTAGATTTAGTTCTGACATGTATGCCCCACTATTATGTGGGCCATTCATGGAGGGTGATATATACATATATGTCACCTTTATTCATACTGCTGTATTATTATTACTCTTTCTTGTTTATAGATGGGATCAGCAGCATAAATTACCTGCTGTTTTTGAGTACAGGCGCCCTTTGTTGCCCTGCCCTGGGCACAGTTTGATGCACGGTCCCCCGTGTTGTGACCCCCCTGCATTCTCCTTTCATCCGGAGCAGTGAGCGTCAATCTCTTGTTTTAACCACTTCCCGCCCAGTCAATAGCAGATTGACGTCCGGGAAGTGGTTCTGTTATCCACCCTGGACGTCATATGACGTCCTGCGGGATAACAGCCGCCGCGCGCCTGGGGGGGCGCGCATCTCGGCGATCGGTGGAGCGGTGGGTCAGTCTGACCCACCGCTACACTGATCTCGGTAAGAAGCCTCCGTCAGAGGCTTTTTACCACGCGATCAGCCGTGTCGAATCACGGCTGATCACAATGTAAACAGGAAGAGCCATTGATCGGCTCTTCCTCACTCGCGTCTGACAGACGCGAGCCGATCGGCGGCTCTCCTGACGGGGGGGTTCGCGCTGATTGTTTATCAGCGCAGCCCCCCCTCGGATACCCACACTAGACCACCAGGGAAGCACCCCAGGACCACCAGGGAAGCCCCAATCATGTGGATGGCCCCCATGGCCATCCACATGTAGTAAAAAGAAATAAATAAAATAAAAACATTAAAAAAATATGCCAAGCAGTGCCCACAAATGGGCACTGACTGGCACTTTCACAATGTGTGGTGGCTGGCATTGCTAGGCACCAGTGCCACCAATGCCACCTACTAGTGTCCATCAGTGCCACCTATCAGTGCCCATCCGTGCCAATCTGTGCCCACCTATCAGTGCCCGTCCATGCCACCTATCAGTGCCACCCATAAGTGCCCATCAGTGCCGCCTATGAGTGCCAATCAGTGCCGCCTATGAGTGCCAATCAGTGCCGCCTATGAGTGCCAATCAATGCCACCTATGAGTGCCCATCAGTGCCGCATACCAGTGCCACATATCAGTGCCCATCAGTGCCCATCAGTGCCCATCAGTGCCACCTCATCAGTGCCACCTCATTGGTGCCACCTCATCGGTGCCACCTCAGTGTTGCCTTATCAGTGCCCTTCAGTGCCACCTTATCAGTGCCCGTCATCGAAGTAGAAAAGGTACATATTTACAAAAAAAATTAACAGAAACAAAGAAAAACTTTTCGCTCTTTTTTTATTTGTTGTGCAAAAACTAAAAATCGCAGAGGCGATCAAATACCACCGAAAGAAAGCTCTATTTGTGGGAACAAAATGATAAAAAATTTGTTTGGGTACAGTGTAGCATGACCGCGCAATTGTCATTCAAATTGCGACAGCGCTGAAAGCTCAAAATTGGCTTGGGCAGGAAGCTGTATAAGTGCATGGTATTGAAGTGGTTAAACAAGGATGTATCCACACCAAACTTCATAGGCAACAGCGGTTAGCATATATGATTTACGGTACAAATAATGATGTTTTTTATTATAACTATTGAATTAATTTTCAATTGTACTGTATATACATAAAATAGACGATGCTCTTGTTTACTCAACTCTCTTGCTTTGTTCTATGTCTACAAACTACAGACCACAACACCTATCACCACTAGCCCCTGAAGAAGAGGCGCTATATAAACCCATAGCCTCGAAACGCGTCGGGCACCCTGGGCCCTCCCACAGGAATCAGGACCCTCACAGTGGTTTATGGTCTTTTGTGACGTTGTTACTTTGAAATTAAGATAGGCAGTGGCCACAGCAAAAAGGGACTGGAAGATAAATCCATTTTGGTTGGAAGTAATTAAAGAGCCGGGGGTGATAAGCGCTAGCATAAAGGAGTTTATAACACTGAACAAAGGCTCAGCCTCGAGGGGGGTTATATGGGACACCCTGAAAGCATTCCTGAGAGGAGTTTTAATCCAGAAAATCTCACTCATTAAAAAACAAACAATCACGCGCCAAGTAGGTCGCAGTAAGGGAAATGGTGAAAAGGGCAGAGATTAGCTATGTGGATAACCCAACTTTGGAGAAACACAAAGAATGGCTGGGGAGACAGGAAGAGTATAAAAAGCTGCTGTTGGGAAAGGCGGAAAATAAAAGGCCATTTCAAAAGCAGACCTTTTTTGGGGAAGGTGAGAGAGTGGGTAGAATCTTGGCCCTGATAACCAGGGCCAATGCTCCCCTATCTGTCATCCCAGCAATTTGTGATGAGGATGGGGAAATCAAGAGCGGCACCCCGGAAATAACAGAGGTTTTCAGAAAGTACTATCAACATTTGTATAGTAGCACACCGCATAGCAGTGTAGAAGGAGAAATGGAGACCTTCTTTGAAGGACTGCAGATTCCCCAGTTATCAGAGGAAGATAAAGAGAGATTGTAACTCCTCCAGCGTAAGCGGTGCCTCCAAACGGCTATAGCCGACATGGCAGGCCAAAAGGCCCCTGGGCCAGATGGTCTGCCAATCGAAATATATAAAACTTACAGCGGGGCGTTGTTCCCTGGACTCCTGGAGGTATTTAATTGGGTGGCAGAGAAGGGGAAGTTACCTGCATCCATGACAGAAGTAACAATTATTGTCCTATTAAAAGAGGGGGAAAACCAACTTGAGACAGCCTCATATAGGCCGATATCTCTTTTGTGCTCAGATGTAAAGATCTTTGCTAAAACATTGGCAATAAGGCTAAATAAAATAGTCTCGATACTGGTACACCCGGACCAAACTGGATTCATCCCAGGCAGATCCACAAGCACTAATATAAGAAGAACGTATTTAAATATACAGTTGCCAACAGAGGAAGAGGGGTCAAGAGCCGTCTTGTCCCTAGACGCAACCAAGGCGTTTGACAGCGTGGAGTGGCATTACTTGTGGAGAGCGTTGGCGGAATTCCAGTTTGGTCCTAAATTTATCCAATAGAGTTAAAATTTTGTACGAAAGTCCCAGGGCGAAAGTAAGGATAAATGGCGAGTGCTCGGAGTGGTTCCGGTTGGAGAGGGGGACAAGGCAGGGGTGCCTGTTGTCACCCCTGCTCCTCGCTCTCGCATTGGAGCCACTGGCTATCGCCATAAGGGCATCCTCGGAAGTACAGGGTTTCAAGAGGAGACTGGGGGAGGAGAAGATCGCTGACAAGTACCTTGGAGGTGAGCCTGACGTGCAGAGGGAGACCTCTCGTACAGCCCTGGTTCCCAGGTCACTGGAGTTGGGACAGTGGACTAGATGAGAAGCCCGCTATGGACAGCTGAAGATGCAGGTCAGGTGATGAAGGCCAGCGGGTGCAGGTAGCTGGGGATGCGGCTGGAAGGTGCAGATCAGCTGATGCAGGTAGCCGAGGATGCCGGTAGATACGGATACAAGCAGCAGGCAGGAGAAAGGTCAGACGAGCCAGGTCATGCACAGCGGATCAGATACAGGCAGAAGCGTCAGGCAGCAGAGGGTCAAGTTCAGGCTGAATCAGGCAACAGAGGATCAGGCAGACAGATGAGCAGGACTGGGTCTAGGAAGCCAAAAGGTCAGGACTGGAGATAGCAGCAAGGTCAGGAAGCCGGGTCAGAGTAACAGCAGGTGCAAGTTCAGGATCAGGTCACAGGATAACTGCAGATCAGACAGCAAGAGTCTGGACAGGAGAAGCCCCTTTTAAAGGCCACTGGGCGCCAAGGCAGCGTCACCATGCACGCGCGATTGGCGTGCACAATGGAAAGCTTCTGTTTACACTTGGAAGCCTACCAGCGGGGATGTGCCTGAGCCTTGTTGTGGGTACCAGAGGCATACGACCACGGCAATCGCAATGTATGCGGATGACATATTACTTTTTCTAGGGGATACGCAGACTTCACTGGAGACAGCAATGGGCATAATAGGGGCATTTGGCAAATTCTCTGGGCTGACAATCAATTGCCGATAAGTGAAAGTTGTGAGCCAAATGAAATATTTGGGAATAACTGTTACAAGAGATCCAGGGCAGTATATAGATGGAAATCTAGTACCTCTATTGACAAAGTTGAGACAGAAGTGCAGAGTTTGGAACCGGCTCCCACTCTCCGTGACTGGCCGGTGTAACTTGGTGAAGATGGTTTGGATGCCACAAATCCTGTATATTCTGCACAATTCCCCAGTATGGATTCCCAAACACTGGTTTAAAAAAAAACTGGATAGTTTATTTAGGGAATTGATCTGGAGGAGGGGAACAGCTAGGATCCGCCTCCGAATCTTACAGCAACCAAAAGAGAAGGGGGGGTGGCACTTCCAAATCCAAGACATTACTTCCTGGCCACACAAATGCATTATATGCGGGGTAGCAATCTATCAGCAGGTAGCAAAGCTGTAAAGGGGTTAATTCTGAACGACACTAGCCATGATACAGTGGTTGAGGCAGTGGAGGCGGATTCCTTTTTTTCTAGGTGCCCCACGGCTCAACTAATGGTAAAATGCTGGGAGACCACTAAGAAGAAGCTGGAATACAGTGGATTTTCTGAATTTTCCCCTGTATGGGATAACAACAACAACCTAAGAGAACTTAAAGTCATGGGGAAAATTGAAGAATGGGACAGAGGTGGAATGCACCTACTAGTACATATCTTCAAAGCAGGGAGAATAAAATCATTCCAAGAGATAAGGGAAGATTATGCAGTCCCAAATAGATCCTTCTACAGATACCTGCAAATCAGGCATGCGGTGAACGAACAGTTTGGACAGGGATCACCAGCAAGGGGTGATATGCCCCTTCTCCGTAAATTAGTAAACGCAGAGGATTCCAGAGGGATGATCTCAGAGATGTACGGGCACATAGAGGAGGCGGACCAGGGAGCGGGAACAGATAATAAAAACAAGGACAAATGGGTGAGGGATGTGGGTCCACTGTCACCGGAGCAGTGGAAACGCATATTGGAATCAGGATCAAGAGTGTCATTGTCCCCCTCGCAGATAGTGTCCCACCTTTTTTTGATACACAGAGTATATTATACACCTCAAAGGATGTTCCAGTTTGGTAGGAGGCAAGACGCAATATGTCAGAGATGTGGGGACGACAGGGGAGACCTAATGCACATGTTTTGGAGGTGTCCCAAGTTATATCAGTATTGGAAAGAGATGGTAGAAAAGATAAATGTTGTATTTGGGACAGCTCTGCAACCAGAGGTTAAAATGTGTGTACTGGGTCTCCTGGAAGAAAAGGGGGTATCAGGAGACATAAGCACGGCAATTATAAGGTGTCTGTTTCAAGGAAAGAAACTTATTGCGCAGAAGTGGCAAGCGGTGATACCCCCACAGCGGTAGAATGGAGGAAGGCGATAGAGGACATGATCACTAAAGAGGAATTTATATACACTAAGAGGTAGTGGTGCAACGGATCGTCATTGATCCGTGATCCGCACGGATCAATGACTTCGGATCGGCACACACGTGATACGTGGCACGCCGCGGGATGGCAGAGCGGTAAAACACACATTGAAACTGTCTCCGCTCTGCTCACACACAGCCCCGCCTCCTCCTAACCCCGCGCTGTGATAGACAGAATGCGGGTCCAATGCTGGGATGTGTTCTGTCTATCACAGCGCGGGGTTAGGAGGAGGCAGGGCTGTGTGCGAGCAGAGCGGAGACAGTTTCAACATACGGGCAGTGAGTTGCTTTCTAGCAGAAAATGTGTGCTGCCGTCCGTCCTCCCCTCCCCCCACCTTTCTTGGCTGGCTCTGTCTTCGGGACTCCGTCCCCCCCTCCCCCCGGCCGCCGAGTCTGTCTCCTGTCCCTGCCGCCTATGTACACAGTGAGAGGGGTAAGTTGTGCTCTACCCATCTCAGCTGTGACAGGAGTTCTAGCACAGTGCTAGAACTTTTGTTTTGGAGGTGACAGGGTCAATAAAGAGAACCTGTCTCTTCCAATTGCTATCACACAGGGAATTGTTTTCTCCTGTGTGATAGCAATAAAGTTAAGTGAAAAAAAAATGATAAAAACAAAAAAATTTAATTAATAAAGTAAAAAAGTAAAGAATAAGAAAAATAATATTAAAAATAAGAAAATTATACAAAAATAAAAAAAGTAAAACATCAAGCTACGAATAAAAAAAATTGATAAAGTAAAATAAAAAAAATATTTGAACTAACCCTGCCATCCAATTGCCATTCTCCGTTGATTTGGGGGGGGGGGGGGTGGTTCGGTTGGTGGGGAGAGGGTGCATTACGGAACCTGGACTTGGGGCGGCAGGGAGAGCAAATCCGGCCCTGCTGGCCGCCCTCTCACTTCCTCCGCCCTGGCGAGGCTGCAATTTGGGGCACAGTGAGGCTGCAATGAGGGCACAATGAGGCTGCAGTTTGGGGCACGAGGCTGCAATTTTTTTTGCTGATCTGAAAAATTATCCGATCCGTGACTCTGATCCGAGGAACGATCCGAACCGTGAGTTTTTTGATCCGTTGCACCCGTACTAAGAGGGGAAACCAAATGAAATTTTTAAATATGTGGAAACAATGGATAGAAGTGAAAGCACGTTAAGGGTGGGAGATTGAAAGTGAAGTCGGTGAAGGGATAAGGGGAAAAAAGTGAATGCAAGGGTGGAATGGAAGGGGGATTTGTGGAATTTTCTATTTTTGTGATATTTGATGTATGCATTGTTATACATAAAAGGAAAATGGTTGTATGACTTTATATGTGATAGAAAACAAGAATAAAGAAGATTTGAATTATAAAAGATTGTGCCCGTGATCCGCAAAGCAAGGTACCTGAACCTCCCCTATCCCTCTATCCCTCTGTTGGAACTGGTATAATAAAGCTCTTGAAGAAAAAAGTAACCAAGCGTTGGTGGGAACATTCATGAAAGCTCTTCAAGAGTGTGGTGAACAGAAAACTTTAAACAAGCAGCTCCTACGGGGGTAGTGCTACAGATATATAAAAAATCATTATAAATAGCTTTTTTACTTTTGATCATATTCCCTCTGTTCTCAGATGCATAAGAGCTGGGGGGAGGAGAAGCAGTAGAACACTGAGCTTCCCAGTGAATGGCTGTGCAGCAGGGGGGGGTGTCAGGAAAAGGCTGATCATTAGAGGAGAGTACACAGAGTTCCAAGCATAGCTAGAGAACTAACTTTCTCGTACAAGCACATGGTATAGCAAGCAAATATTAGGAATATAAAGTGTTGGGGTAAGATAAATAACTTGCCAGACAAAGCGCTGGCAAAACGCACCACGTGCGAGACAAAACATAAGTGAAAAGTGAGACCAACTGTCTACACAAAGACCACTCTAATATGATTTATTTAGATTCAGTTTAACTGCTTGCCGACCAGCTGCCGTCGTTATACGGTGGCAGGTCGGCTCTCCTGCCCAAATCGCTGCAGCTGTATGGCACGATAGCGGGCGGCGCACACTCACGGGTCAGGCAAACTCGATGTCAGCGGACGACCCGCAATCGCCTAGTACAAAAGCAGAATGGGGATCTGCCTTTGTAAACGAGGCGGATCCCCATTCTGACAGGAGACATGGCAGAGATCTACTGTTCACTGTGATCGGGAACAGTGATCTCTGTCATGTCCCTGCAAGCCCCTCCCCCCTACAGTTAGAACACACCTACGGAACACAGTTAACCCCTTGATCGCCCCCTAGTGTTAACCCCTTCACTGCCAGTGTAATTTTTACATTGATCAGTGCATTTTAGCACCGATCAATGTAATAATGTCACTGGTCCCCAAAAAGTGCCATTTGGGGTCAGATTTGTCCACCACAATGTCGCAGTCCCACTAAAAATCAGATCGCCGCCATTACTAGTAAAAACAAACAATCAAAAATAAATCAAAGTCCTTAAATCTTTCTCATAGTTTGTAGATGCAATATGTTTTGTGCAAACCAATCAATATACGCCTATTTTTTTTTTACCAAAAATATGTAGAAGAATATATATCCGCCTATACTAGAGCTGCACGATTCTGGCTAAAATAAGAATCACATTTTTTTGCTTAAAATAAAGATCACGCTTCTCGCAGTGTAACATCTTCTTTCACCTTATAGAAAAAAAATTGGGCTAACTTTAATGAATTTAAAAAAAACTTAACAGTAAAGTGTATTTTTTCCCAAAAAATTGCGTTTGAAAAACCGCTGCGCAAATACGGTGTGACATAAAACATTGCAAGCACCACCATTTTATTCTCAAGGTCTCTGCTAAAAAAAAAAAAATATCATGTTTGGGTGTTCCAAGTAATTTTCTAGCAGAAAATAATGATTTTTACTTGTAAGCAACACATGTCAGAAAAGGTTTGGTCTTTAAAATGGTAAAACTTCCTTCATTTACACCAGTGGTCTCCAAGCTGCGGCCCGAGGGGCAGATGCGGCCCTTTGCTTGCCCTTATCTGGCCCTTGGGGCACTATTCTTCCTACTGACCCCAATGATGGGGTACTATTCCTCCTACTAACACCAACATTTGGCCCCTTAAAGTCTGAAGAACCGTAAACTGGCCCTTTGTTTAAAATGTTTGGAGACCCCTGATTTACACGCTGGAGTTCTTTCCTTTGATAAAAGATCGAAAAGATACTTTGTTTCTACTTATTTGTTTTAATAAAACTTGGCAGGCTGCCGGGATTTTGTTTTTCCAGCTGTGAGAACTCTGCACTTGTTAGAGAGAATTGTGACATGCTGTTTTGAAGATCGAGAAGGGAAAAAATAGGATTTTTATAACAGCTTACCTGTAAAATCCTTTTCTTGGAGTACATCACGGGACACAGAGCGACATAGTCATTACTAATGGGTTATATAGATACCTTCAGGTGCTGGCACTGGCAACTTCCAAAACCGGAAGTACCCTCCCCTATATAAGCCCCTCCCATCCGGGAGCACCTCAGTTTTGTAGCAAAGCAATAAGTGTCCCTAAAGAGGGGTGGGAGCTCTGTGTCCCGTGATGTACTCCAAGAAAAGGATTTTACAGGTAAGCTGTTACAAAAATCCTATTTTCTTTCTCGTACATCACGGGACACAGAGCGACATAGTCATTACTAATGGGATGTCCTAAAGCAATGCCCAATGAGGGGGGGGGGGGGATACACCATACATAAGCTGAGCGCTATCAGACATGAGGATCTTTTGCGGCCTGCAACACACTGCGCCCAAAGGCGACATCCTCCTGACTTCTAACGTCCACCTGGTAGAACCTAGTAAACGTGTGTACTGAAGACCATGTTGCGGCCTTACAGATTTGAGCCAGGGAGGCCTGGTGATGCACTGCCCATGAAGTTCCAACTGCTCTCGTGGAGTGCGCTCTAACTTTGAACGGAGGCGGTCTCCTTCTCAAGCCATAGGCTTGCATTATGACCTGTCGAATCCACTTGGCTAAAGTAGATTTTGACGCTGCCTGACCCTTTCTGGGGCCTTCCGGCAGAATAAACAAAGTATCCGTTCTGCGAATCTGAGCAGTGGCTTTTAGATAAGCTTTAACTTCTCTTACTACATCCAAAGAATGCAATAACTTTTCCTCTACCGAAGTAGGTTTGGGGAAAAAAGAAGGAAGAACCACATCTTGGTTCAAATGAAACCTTGATACCACCTTAGGAAGAAAGGCTGGATGAGGACGTAACACTACTCTGTCCTTATGGATAACCAGATATGGCTCTTTACAGGACATAGCTGCTAATTCCGACACTCTTTTAGCCGAACAAATGGCTACTAGAAAAAACAATTTCCTGGTGAGAAGAACCAAAGAAATATGCTGTAATGGTTCAAATGGTTGTTTCTGTAGAACCGACAGAACCAGGTTTAGATCCCATGGACATATGGGAATATTAACCGGAGGACTAATACGCATCACTCCTTATCTAAAGGTATTGACTAGTGAATGCGAAGCCAAGGGCCTTTGAAAAAATATTGACAAGGCCGAAAACTGACCTTTGATAGTACTCAAGGCAAGCTTCCTATCTACAGCCCACTGTAGGAAGTCCAGACTCCTACCTATTACGTACTTATGTGGATGCCATTTCTTGGCCTCACACCACGCGATGTACGCCTTCCAGATTCTATAGTAGATCTGCCTGGATACCGGCTTCCTGGCATTGATCATGGTAGATACCACAGGATTAGAGAGCCCTCTCTTTTTTAGAATGTGGTCTTCAATAGCCAGGCCGTCAAAACTAGGGCTGGTAAGGAAGGGTGGTATATCGGTCCTTGCGAAAGCAGGTCCGGACGACGTGGGAGAGTCCAAGGACTCCCCACTGACATTTTACAATATCCGCGTACCATGCTCTTCGGGGCCACGCTGGAGCCACCAGAATCACTGGTTTCTTTTCTACCCTGCTTCTGCGGAGTAATCGAGGTAACAATTGTGGCGGTGGGAATGCATATATCAGCTTGAACTGATCCCAAGGGAACACTAGGGCATCCGAGCCGCAAGCTAGGGGATCCCTTGTCCGGAGAGACAAACCTGTCCACCTTTGCGTTGAATCTGGATGCTAGAAGATCTACATCCGGTGTTCCCCACCGCTGACATATTGTCCAGAAAACCTCGGGGTGAAGGGACCATTCCTCTGGGCATAATTGCTGGCGACTTAGAGAGTCCGCCTTCCAATTCTCCACTCCTGGAATGAATACCGCAGATATGGCTGGGACATATCTTTCTGCCCATTTCAGGATGTAATTTACTTCCCTCTGGGCTGCACGACTCCTGGTGCCCCCCTGATGATTGATATATGCCACTGCTGTGGCATTGTCTGATTGAATTCTGACAGGGGACCCTTGGAGTTTGGATGTCCATGCTACTAGGGCATACCGGGCTGCTCGTATCTCTAAGAGATTGATGGGCAGGGCCTTTTCTGCATCCGACCATCTGCCCTGGAGAGACCATTGCTCCAGTACTGCTCCCCAGCCTATAAGGCTGGCATCTGTAGTGACCACCTTCCAAGAAATCGGACTGAAGGATTTCCCTTTTTCCAGATTCTGGGGAACCAACCACCAACGGAGGCTCTTGCGAACGGAAGGGGACAAGGACATTGTAAGTCTAGGGCCTGAACTTTTTTGTTCCAGGCTGACAGTATGGCCCCTTGCAAATTCCTTGAATGGAATTGACCGTAGGGTACTGCTTCGAATGATGCCACCATTTTTCCCAGCAGCCTCATGCACAGGCGTATGGACGGATGTCTTTTTTGTACCCACTAAGTGGATCAAATCTTTCAAAGACAACACCTTTCCTCTAGGCAAGAATATTTTTCTCTGGCCTGAATCCAACCTTAGCCCCAAGTATTCCAGACTTTTGACTGGTTTTTAGGGCTGACTTGTCTCGGTTGATAATCCAACCGTGAGATTCCAGATACTTGATTGTCTTGTGAACGACCACGTCTAGTTTTTTCACTGAGTGGTCTATCAGCAACAAGTCATCTAGATATGCCATTATCATTACACCTTGTGTTCTTAGATTGGCCAATAAAGGGCCAGAATTTTTGTAAACACTCGTGGTGCTGTGGCCAGACCGAAGGGTAAGGCTCTGAACTGAAAATGGCGCCCTTCTACTGCAAAGCGTAGAAATTTTTGGTGGACTGGAAAGATGGGAATGTGCAAATAAGCATCTTTGATGTCGATCGCGGCTAACCAATCCTCCCCTTGTAGGGCAGTGGCCACCGATCGGATCGACTCCATCGGAAAGTCCTGATATACAGGAATTTGTTTAGCCCTTTTAGAATTAATATGGGCCTCCCGTCCCCGTTTGCTTCGGGACTGTAAAGAGGTTTGAGTAAAACCCGAACCCTCATTCTTCCAGGGGAACCTCCATAATTACTCCTTGGAGCAATAGTTGTTCTAGTGCCAACAGGAGGGACTCTCTCTCTTCCGGGGATCCCTTGGCACGTTTGACCTCAAAAATGGGAAGGAGGAGAGTCTTTTAACTCCAAACTGTATCCCAAACATACTGCGGAGAGCACCTATCTGTTTTGATCGTGTCCCGCCAGGTTTCTTGCGAACAACTGGAGTCCTCCCCCCACCCGACTGAGTGGGGGCAACCCTTCAATGAATTTAACTTTGGGGGAGGTTTTGTACCTCCCCTGACCCAGGGTTTCTCATTACCCTGCGATTGTCCCTGTTTTTTACCCCCAGGAATTGACCGAGGAGGCCGTCGGAACTGTTACACAGCCGATGCCCCAGGGACTGGAGAAGCAGGCCTCTTAAAGAGGGACCTCTAACTCTGTTTTTAACCGGCAAGAGCGTATTTTTACCGCTGGAAATTTTCTGGATATATTTGTCCAGGTTTTCCCTGAATAAGCGTTCACCATGAAATGGGATGCTAACCAGCCATTCTTTACAGGGAGCTTCAGCAGACCAGTTTTTGAGCCATAGAAGCCTACGCATATGTACTATAGACAGCGTAAGGCGGGAGGCCTGATGGACAGAATCCTTTATGGCGTCAACCGCAAAGCCTAAGGCTCTAGGTAGATCAGCTAGGGCAAGGGCCTGCTGATCTGTCAAGTCCCTCAAGACCTGTTTCAACTGATCCTTCACTGCTTAGCAGACCCCACTGCTGGTTGTGTCACCAAGCTTGCTGTAGAAAGAAGCAGACTTTCATAAGGACTCCAATCTTTTATCTATTGGGTTCTTGAACATTTGGACATTATCCACTGGACATGTCAGTGATTTATACACACAAGAGATGGCTGCGTCCACTGTAGGGACCTTCCATTTTTTGATGAACTTATCCTCCATGGGATAGACCACCGGAAATCTCTTGGGGGAATAAATATTTTCTCAGGATGTTCCCAATCCTGGTAAATGAGCCCTTTCAGTAAAGGGTGAAGTGGAAAAGAACAGACAGTCTGGGGGCTTCTAGCGACCCCCAACGAGGATACAGTAGTGGTTGATGGTTCCGCAAGGTGCATTTTTAAATGCTGATCGGACCATGTTAGTCAGAGACTGAACCCATAATCTTTCAGCTTGAGATGCTGAGAAAAGGTTCCCCCACTGTTGATTCCTCTATAACAGAATCAACCTCATCCTGATCCCCTTCAGGCAGGTCGATCCCTGTATGGGACTGTTGCTCTGCTAACAGGCACTCTGAAGGAGGAGATGGAGATCGGGCGTGCTTTCCCTGACAGGGAGGCAGCGATCAATGTTGACAATCTCTCTCTAATCCTCCCAGAGCTGAGGAAAAAACCTCCTCTGTTACATACACAGGAGCAGGTGAACTGAGGACAGCCACAGTACCAAGTACCCCTGCGGGGTCTCTACGGTCACTTACCTCTGAACTTCAGGGGAGACTGGTGCAGCAGAAGCATGCCCAAGATCCTCAGAGCCCGATGAGACCCCCTTCGCATCCTGGAAGATTCAGTTCCGGAGCTTCTGGACGGCATATTCCTAAGCCTAAAGCTGAGGTATTCCAGCCGCAATACACCACTTTTACTGAGAATAGTCTAGCACAATTGCTGCTATATAACAGTTGGTGTCTACTAAAGTGCCTTTCTAGGGGATGCCTGCATCAACCGCCTCTGTGTGCCTTTATACTGTTGCTAGCTCTGTCTGTGCACTTCAATAGCCAGCTATGATTGTGCTTTAAAACACGCTGGACGCCCGCACATGCGCAGTAGCGCCGTGGCGCACACCGAGCGTCATCCACCCGCTCGTCCCCTTTTTCCAGATCGCCTCTATATATAGAGGCGCGTGACCGCGCGCGGGCACGTGCGCCTTCGGCGCCTTTTTTGAAAAAAATAAGGAGCTAGATGGGAGCCAGGGTCCCTGCCGCAGGGCCCGGGGATGGATGAGCGCAGCAACAGGGCAGAGGAGACAGCTTCCCAGCAGAGAACTTACCAACTGCCTGGATTTGATTTTGGAAGAAAAAAATCCACATTACAAGAAAAAGAACCATAGCGGCCTCTAGTGTCTAACACAGGTACCGCGGTCTTACATTTTTTTTTTTTTTTTTTTTTCTTGCCTACTATTAAAATTTTTACATTTTCTCAGTAGTAACAGGCATACACAGAATATTAGCGGGAATACCTTAGGTAACAGGCAGAAAGACAAAATAGGCTTGGGGGTCCCTCAATAGAACCAAGTTCCCGAGGGCCCCCACTTACCTTTTCCTCGCCGCAGGCCTGTTTGGTCCACCGAAGCCCAAACTTCACCTATCACGGCAGGCATTGTAATTAAACCTTCAGGGACCGGGTTCCCAAGGATTCCACTCCCCTGGACCTGTATAGCACCCTGCACAGAAAACATCTTGGTCGTGGGTATGACCAGAGCTCTGGATCCCAGGGTCCAGCCCTCCTAAGAGAGGCATTACAGGCAAAACCTTGCTCTTCTCTTGCAAGGCCCGGGTACCGACCGTTTAGCTATGAAGCTTTTTTGGTCGGATCCGGAATAGCTTACTGAGGCCCAAAAGAACCTGTACGCAAGCTCAGTGAAAAACACATGTTACTTCTTGGCCAACACCTTAGACACTGGCAAAAAACTGAGGTGCTCCCGGATGGGAGGGGCTTATATAGGGGAGGGTACTTCCGGTTTTGGAAGTTGCCAGTGCCAGCACCTGAAGGTATCTATATAACCCATTAGTAATGACTATGTCGCTCTGTGTCCCGTGATGTACGAGAAAGAAATAGGATTTTTTGTACTCACCGTAAAATCCTTTTCTCTGTCGTCCATGGACGGACACAGCTCCTTTATTCTTGACAGTTGGGTTATGTTCCTGTTCTATAGGAGATGACTAGGCAGAACATGTTAGATATTTAAATACATGTTACTTTAACAGAGTTGAACAGCCCCACTCAGGGGGCGGTCCCTCCGGACATAACCCTCCACCCTGCAGTCAGCAGCTCAGTTTTTTATGCCTGGTAGAGGAGAAGGACCTGGCTCCCTTTGGGCCCAGGGTTAAGAAATCTTCTAGCAACTGCCGGCTGCTTGCTGTCTCAGTGGACCGGACCGACAGCTACTCCGTACTGCTCGGTTGTAGGTCTGTCAGGAACGCACCAGCGGGGCGTGGCCTGGACATGACTGTGTGAGGCTGTTTTTTCTTGGAGCTCCCGGCCCCAGGCCCTCCTAAACCGGCAGAAAGACGTTAAATACCGGTATGTACCCGGCCAAAAAGTATAGTACCAGGTCAGCAACTAGAGGAACAACCTACAGGAAGACCCAGAACGAAATTAGCAGATATTTCAAGAGTCTGCAGGACGGATCCCCTGGGACCAGAGCAACGGCACCACGAGGCTCCACACCGGGAACTGCACGGAAGGCCCAGGCACAATCCTCTGGTGACATCTTACCTGACTCCATCGTAACAACACCAGAGGCACACCACGATCCGGGGATGTCGTCTGACCCACAACTAGAGGCCGAGATACAGGAGCAGGACATCCGTGCCCTGCTGATGGCCCTCCCCACCCGGGCGGACATAGAGGCCCTCCCGACCCGGACGGACATCGAATCCCTTATCCTCCGTTTGGAGGAGACGCACAGGCGAGATATCCAGGAGGTGCGGGGCGAGGTGTCCACACTCGCGGAACGAGTGACCTCGGGAGAGACCTCGGTGGCCTCCCTGGAGGTCAGGGTGACGGCCTTGGAGCGTTCCAGGGACTTGCACCGGGAGACCGCGGTAGACCTACAGCTCCACCTGGAGGACATCGAGGACAGGAGCAGACGCGGTAACCTCCGGATACGTGGCCTGCCTGAGATGGCTGACGGGGAAGACCTCGGAAGCTCGATGCGGGAGCTATTCCGGACAGTCCTAGGGGAACCGGAGGTGGAGATACTGCTAGACAGGGCCCATAGAGCCCTAGGCCCCAGACCAACAGATCCTAGTAGGCCGCGTGATGTCATATGCCGGCTCCATCGCTATGCCCAGAAGGAGGCGATTCTACGGCGGGCGTGGGACCGTGGAGATGTGGAGGTGGAAGGCGTCCCGGTGAAGATCCTGCCTGACCTCTCCAGAGCGACGCTACGTCGCAGGGCCCTGCTGCGTCCCCTCCTAGAGCTGGCCAAACAGAGGGGACTTACCTACCGCTGGGAATACCCATTATCGGTATCCTTCCGGAGTGACTCCGGCTCCTTTACCTTACAGACCCTGGCGGACCTCCCTGAGCTGTTTCGCTTCATGGATGTGGAGCCCATCCAGATCCCCGACTGGCTGCAGTTGCTGCCGCGTCCCACCGGACGATCGGGCTTCTCGGCACAACGTGGCCCCTTTCCACCCCGCCAGCAGAGGGGCCGACGGAGGAACCGATCTAGACCCCGGGAGGGATCACGTGAGTAGGCCGTAGGCCATATTCGCATATATATGCCTCCATCCCCCCTTTCCCCATTTGGCAGTAAATGCTGACCGCGTCCTCCCGGGCGCCCCCTCCCCCTTTTGACGCACAATGTGAATCTGGGCCTTCTCCCGGGGAGGTCTGCGGATCTTTGATTCCCTTGAGGAATGCGGGGGACGTCGGATTCTTAGGCTAATGCCGCCCCCCCCCCGGGCGCCCGATGGCCAGGTGCTGTCACCCATACATGAGAAACTGACATTTGACGTGGCAGAGATGGGACACCGATTCGGCCTGCACAGGAGAGAAGGTACTTTTAGGAATAGCCGCCACGATGCTACTGGAGATCTGTTCTGTGCTACTGTTTGGGTGGGGGGTTTTTGGGGGGAGGTGAGGGACTTTGCAATTTTATTCCTGATCCGGGAAGTAGACCCCCGCTTTCGGCTTTGCGGTTGAGGAGATCGAGACTACCTTCAGCCTAATGAAGAACGCTGAAGCCCCCCGAGATCTGGGCGGGGACGGCGCCACGTTGGGTCACAGTCCGCACTTGCAGGGGAACTGTGTTGTGCTTGGGAGGGGGAGGGCAGTTGCAGTTTGAGTCTGCTTGTTGGGAGGCGGGGATGGATGGATACCGATTGACAGTTCTGGGGTTTTTTGATTTTTGACGTTTGACTTTTGACCATTGATCCTTGCACTTTTACTGTTGGTCATCAATGTCAGGTTTCCTGTGATGCTGCTGCTGTTCGTTAGTAAGCAAAAAGTTTGAACACAATGTTATACTTTTGTTGTGGCCTTTGTTTTTGTTTTGTTTTTTCACTTTACGTATATATGTTTTTTATTTTATTTTATTTACATTACCGGTATTTGCCTTTTTCAGCTGACAAACACGGGGAGGGAGGGGCGGGGAGTTCGCATCTCGGTCCTGAACACCCACCACCCCACTTAGGACGGCGCTCAATACCCCGGGGGCCTTCTTTTTAGGGACCTCCGGCGAGTGCCATTGCCAGTTAGGCTGTTTTAGACTCCTATTATTGCTGCCTGTCTAGGGGCAGCTCTCTCTTTCTTTTGCTACCCACTCTTTAACTGTATTTCTCTACACCTAGTCCCTATATCTCTGATTTTTTCTCCCCCCCCATCCCTTATCCTCTCCCCCTCTGTACCTTACTCTAACCCCCCCCCTTTTTGGTGTTGTTTGTCGCTGTGAGCTGCGGGCATGGACTTGCTTAATGTAATGTCCTTGAATGTCAAGGGCCTAAACATCCCGGAGAAGCGGAGGATGCTGCTCAATGACATGCGCCGCGCGAGAGTAGATATCATGATGTTACAGGAAACGCACTTCAGAGACACTAAATTACCACTACTTAAGAACAGACTGTACCCCCTGGCCTACCACTCTGCCTATGCACAGGCCAAATCTAGGGGGGTATCCATCCTTATCTCCGCCAGAGTCCCTTGGAGGCTGGTGGATGTTCAAACAGATGGAGAGGGCCGCTTCCTGTTTTTGAAGGGCCTGATTGGAGATAGGAAGGTGACATTGGCGAACATGTATGCACCCAACGTTCATCAAGACACTTTTCTTAAGAGACAGATAGACAGGCTGGGGCATTACACTGAGGGACAGCTCATTGTAGGGGGCGACTTGAATATACCCCTATCGCCGGCGGAGGATACCTCTACCGGTACGTCCTCCACTTCACGAGACGTCCGTAAACGCATAGGCTCAACACTGCACACTGCACAGTTAGTAGATACCTGGAGACTTTTCCACCCGGGAGAACGGGATTATTCCTTTTACTCCAAGCCGCATAAGTCATACTCCCGTATCGACTATTTCCTAGTACCCCACGGGACAACTACACGCGGTCAAGGACACCTCAATTGGCTTGATAACATGGTCGGACCACGCCCCGATAGGGATGAGGTATGCGCTATCAGACACCATAGAGGGACAACGCCCGGTGTGGCGACTTAATGAGAGTCTTCTGCAGGAGCCGGAGGTTCTTGCGGAGGTGACAGCGGAGGTAGGCCACTACTTCGACACTAATGCCACAGCTGACAGTGACCCCGGCCTTGTGTGGGAGGCACACAAGGCTGTGATTAGGGGGGTGCTCATAAAACACGGGGCCAGATTGAAGCGTGAGCGGACGGCGAAACTGACACTACTTCTGACCAACCTGCAGGCCTTGGAAAACTCACACAAGACAAGCCCGACTAGACAACTGGAGACGGAACTAGACATGACCCGACGCCAGATCACGGACATCTTGCAATTCAAGGCGAAAGCTGCTATGCAGATTTGCCGTAGGAAAGTGTATGAGTCTGGTAACAAATGTGGCAGACTCTTAGCACAGACCCTGAAATCACAACGAATGGCGTCGTATATACCACATGTGGTTTCCCCCTCTGGACAGAAGGTATCCCTACCCCACCGGATTACGCAGGAATTCCGATCCTTCTATAGCTCCCTGTACAACCTACACGCGCCCGACCCCGCTCTCGACTCCACGCAGACCTATCTTGAGGGGTCCCTTATGCCTAAGCTACCAACGGACATACAGGAGGCCCTGGAAGAACCCATCACTAGTCCCGAACTGCAACTTGCTCTTAAAAATACAAAGCCTGGTAAGGCCCCGGGGCCAGACGGTTTCACCACTCAATACTATAGAGCCCTCCTTCCCTCACTGAGCCCATATATGGTGAAACTTTTTAACGCACTGGGTACGGGAAAGTCCTTTCATACCAATACACGGCAGGCACAGATCTCGGTTATACCAAAAGAGGGTAAAGACCCATCTCAATGCGGGAGCTACCGGCCTATATCCCTCCTGAACGCGGACCTTAAATTGTTTACAAAATCCTTACGTCCAGACTCCAGGGCCACCTACCCCACCTGGTCCACTTGGATCAGGTGGGTTTTGTCCCAGCCAGGGAGGCCAGGGATAATACCACCAAGGTCCTCAACCTGCTGCATATAGCGGTAAGCGATAAGACACCGTGCGTGCTGCTGGGGACGGACGCCGAAAAGGCGTTTGACCGAGTGGATTGGAGATTCATGTTTGCGACACTGCGATACGTGGGCCTGGGGGATCGGATGATGAGGTGGGTAGCGGCGGTTTACTTGAACCCGACGGCCAGGGTCAGAGCGAATGGAGTCCTCTCGGAACCATTTCCAATAACGAATGGGACACGGCAGGGTTGTCCCCTGTCGCCCCTGCTCTTCGCTCTGACCCTGGAACCCTTTTTGTGCCATGTACGGCATAACACTGGCATCACTGGGGTGAACGCCGGTGGTACACAGCATAAAGTGTCGGCCTACGCCGACGACCTAATGTTCACGCTTACAAGCCCCTCTGCTTCTCTTCCGCGCCTCCTGTGTGAGTTTGACACATACGGTAAGCTTTCCAACCTGAAGATAAATCTCTCCAAATCGGAGGCTATGGGGGTGGGGCTCCCTCCACACCAATTGGCGAGGCTTAAAACCAGTTTCAACCTGAAATGGACAGAGGATGCCCTGAAATACCTGGGCACCTATATCCCTGCATCGTTCTCCCGCCTATTTAAGCTTAATTTCCCCCCGCTTCTAGCGAAAGTACAGAAGCTCCTGGATCAATGGGACAGTGGACTGCATTCGTGGTTGGGCCGCTGTAACATTCTTAAGATGTCAATCTTACCCAAATTCCTTTATATACTGCAGGCCCTCCCGATCTCCATTCCGGGATCCTTCTTTAAACAGATCCACTCGGTCTTTACTAGATTCCTTTGGGCAGGGAAAAACCCGCGCCTTAACAGGAATACGCTTTCCCTCCCGAAGCTACACGGAGGCTTGGCCATGCCGGATATTCGGGTTTATTACCAAGCGGCTCACCTCAGCAGGCTCCTAGACTGGTGCCGACATAAGGACGCCAAGCTCTGGACGCAAATTGAGCAGTCACAGAGCATGGTGCCCCTCCGTAGAGCACCATGGTGCTACGCGGCCCTGCCCTCGGAGCTTAAACGACACCCGCTGATAGGTACGACGGTCAAGATTTGCGCACAACTGTTGTCAAAACCCTCAATTTCGACTCCTGACTCACCGCTGAGACCTGTGTTGGGGCACCCTCACTTTATGCCGGGCATCCAAGATAGGAGGTTTCTCGATTTACAAGCGGCAGGACATCATCAGGCGGCGCATTTCAGTACTATGGGACGGTGGAAAACGATCGCAGAACTATTAGACCGTACGGGACCATACAAACTAGACTTCATGCGAGCACATCAGCTCAGTCACTTCCTGCAGAGCCAGCCACCCCCCCAAGATGCCACCCGTTCCACGTCCACAGTGCTAGAGGAACTCTGCATGGAATCAGGGACGCTCCCTCATTCCTTATCCTTGACGTATGACATGTTGATTACGCCACCAGCGGGCAGCCCCATACCATACCTAACTAAGTGGGAGAGGGACCTGAATTGTCATTTCACCGAAGGGAAGAAGAAACAGATACTTCACTTTGCCCATAAATCCTCTCTGTGTTCTAGATTCCAGGAGACTAATTACAAAATCCTCACTAGGTGGTACAGGACCCCCGCCCTCCTGCATACTCTCTTCCCGGCGTCTTCGGATCTTTGCTGGAGATGCCGGGAGGAGAAAGGAACCCTCCTGCATATCTTTTGGTCCTGCCCCCGACTGCGGAATTTCTGGGGGGAGGTCCGACGAATTACCCAGGACTTCACCGACCGTGAAGTGCCAGACGACCCAGCCTATTTCCTACTCCACGCAACAGATACACCGTTGCGAACCTACCAAAAATCAGTTGTGAGACATCTGCTGGACGCTGCTAAGACATGCATCCCACTTCACTGGCAATCACCCCACCCGCCGTCCATCTCCCTCTGGCTTAAAAAGGTAGACGACATATGCCAGCTGGAGGACTTGATCCTTACCAGCCAAGAGCGACAGGAGACTTTTAAAAAGACCTGGCAGTTGTGGAACGCGTTCAAATACTCCGTGGAGGGTCAGAGACTTAGAGGCGTGGACGAGACAGTCATTTAGATTAAACGACGGCCACCCGTCCGGGCCTACCGACTCTACTGATGACCTACTGGGGATGCCAATGACCAGCTGGGGAATCTACGGAGGGGTGGGTTCCCCCCCCTCTACCATATCCCTGCTCGCACTCACAGCTCCTTCCCCCTCTTCAATCTCCTCCCCCCCCCATTCTTCCATCTCCCTCTACCTTTTCTCATATTTTCTGTTTCTCTAATCTTGTATTTCTCTTCTTTTGTATTTGTATAAAAAAAAAAAGTTGAGGGGCTGGCCCTGCAGGACCGGATTATTTAGGGGAAGCTTCTGGGGTGGGATTCCCGTTTGCCCCGGGGTAGGGGGTGGCGGGGATTACGCCTGGGGCCATAGTGTGGGCCATCCACACACATACTGTTCCCCTGACGCGCACATAACCACACATCCCCTTTGGGGGATGTCGGATAACGGACCATACATGAACACCTATGGCAGGCATTGTCTGTATGTGTATGTATATGTATGTATGTATGTATGTATATGTATGTATATATATGTTGCTATAATTGAATAGAATACACCCGCCTGTACCAGTGATTGCCGCGTGTGCTATGTATTATACTGTATGTGCTGTATTGGTCCATGCAGAGCGGTCTCTCTGTTACAAATAAACAAATAAAAAAAATAAAAAAAAGGAACGCACCAGCAGGTCCTCGCAAGGACGGGCAAGTACAGTTCCTCCTGCCTCGGTGGGGTGGAACAGCTGGGCATTCCTAAGGGGGTCGTTGGGGCTCCTGCCCTCCCCTCTCTCCCTCTGTCACCCTTTTTCCTCCTCCCCTTGCGGGGCTCGCTGTGACCAGGGAATACCTGTAGGAGGGGCTCCAGGTCCCGGCGGGGGGCTGTGGGGGTGTACAGGCCCGCTCTCTGTGGGGGGGTAGTTATTGTCTTGGAAGCCTCCGCTGCAGCCTTCTCGTCCACCTCACTTGTTTGGGTGCAATTTTGGAAGCGCCGGCGCCATTTTTCTGTTGCCTTTGTATTGCATTGTAAAAATCCCATTGGCGGCCATTTTGCCGTGGCCGCGCTGTGACGCGGAGGTCTGCATTGCGGGCGGCCACTTTCTTGTGGTCCGCACGCTTTTCTCTGAGGCAACCGGCTCTGTTAAGGTTGTTCCTTAAAGTAACATGTATTTAAATATCTAACATGTTCTGCCTAGTCCTCTCCTATAGAACAGGAACATAACCCAACTTTCAAGAATTAAGGAGCTGTGTGTCCATGGACGAAAAGAGAAAAGATTGCAATTTCGATTCTTAACGATTAATCGTGCAGCTCTAGCCTAAACTGATGAATAATTTTTTTTTTTTTTTATATATTTGTTTTTTTTGGATATGTATTATAGCAAAAAGTACACAAATTTATAGCGCAAAAAATAAAAACAGCAGAGGTGATCAAATACCACCAAAATAAAGCTGTTTTTGTGGAAAAAAAAATTAAATTTTTGTTTAAATACAACAATGCACGGGCGCGCAATTGTCAGTTAAAGGGACGCAGTGTCGTATCGCAAAAAAATGGCCAAATCCACCCACTGCTGTACGATGTTAATTACTGGCAAGGCAGCCCTTAAGGGGAACTAGTCTCAGAATTTCCCATCAGGTTCTGCCCACCTGACAACACGCCTGTTGGGGAACTTAGACTAGTTCCCCATCAGGTCCGTCTCTCCTGTGATTGACAGCACACAGAAGTGGGCAGATTTAAAAGCCTAATTGACTAATTAGTGGCTATCTTGGGTCCCCTCCACCTGTGTGGACATAAAGGAGGAGGGGAGGCGGCTTCACTCTGCTCGGCTGTGTGAGACAGCCGAGCCGAGACTGATCAGATCATCAGTGCCGTGGCCACCTTGCCAGAGAGAAGGGGATTGTTGCGGGTCCCGGCCCCCTGATTTGCCAACGGGTGTCACTGTCACTTGAGTGCGGCTCCGAATCGCAGCTGAGAGTGCACTGGGGCAGTGTCGTCACTAGGGTTGGTGTCACCTGGTGCGGCAAAACATGGTGTCACCCCCCTCCTGTCTATCTTGCCCAGCGCCCTGCAGGCAGTGCACGGTCACGAGGCGCACCCCCAAATGACCCCTGTAAATTAAAGTATAGGGTGGTATTGGGCCGGCTGGGGCGATATAGGGCAGGTTGCGGTGATATAGGGCAGGCTGGGGTGGCAGACGGCACGCTGGGGTGGCAGACGGCAGGCTGGGGTGGCATACATAGGGCAGGGTGCGGTGGCACACATAGGGCAGGGTGCGGTGGCACACATAGGGCAGGGTGCGGTGGTATGGTGCCAGGTTAGGACTCTATGTAGTGACATGTGCTGCAGTGCAGTAACTTACAGCATGCCTGAGATGAAGACACTCTGGCTGCTGTGTCCTCATTTCTTTCTCCTTCAGCTGTGGGATCAGCCAGAGTGAACGAGTCTGTGGAAGGAGTGGAGGGGGCAGCCATACCCCCAGCTCCGCCCACCAACTCCGGCTGCCTCCATAGACATTGGAGATGGGGAAGATGTGACATGCTGTCCGGCGGCCCGCAGGTCGTCGCGGCCCACCGGGCATTTGCCCGGTATGCCCTATGGCCAGTCCGGTCCTGTATCTACCTCACCCTTTATCAGTTCCCCAGTATGACCCTGTAATATTCCTCCGGTGTTCAGCCTATTTTGTGAGCCGAGGGTGAAGCTGCATTTCAAGAACTAGAGAGAAATTCTGCAATACGCATTCCAACCAGTCAGCACATAAGGCATTATCAAAAATTGCTACAGCTGCTCAAGCATCCCAGGCAGAGGGAGGTACAGCCTATTTCCAACCCCTGTGCCCATCACTTTTGCTGGACAGCTTCTTCTATATGTAAATAGGGGAAACATATAAAACTTAGACAAGCTAAATTAAAAAAAAGTTCCTAAATGGAAAACAAACATTACATGTAATAACTGTATACAGTTAATCAGAATATCAATATTTTTGAAAGTGTGGTCCTTTAATATGACATCCTAAATATGTATTACTCTCTGCACAATCAAGCTTGAAAAAATTAGATACGTTCTTATCCCAGAACTACCACTGGCTTTAATCTTCTTTGAAGTAATTTTATGCTTTATGCACATCACAGATAAAAGAAAAGATTGGAGTTGATGGTGTGCTGCAATCATGGGACCAAAGCATCTACAGTATTTATAGTGGAGAGTGGATACCGATCTCTGTTGGGCAGTGTTAATTTAGTCTACTAAAATGACTAAAACATTTTAGTCGACTAAATGAATACTATTTTAGTCTACTAAAATACGACTAAAACAATTGAGATGACTAAAATACGACTAAAACTAAAATGGAATTTTAGTCAAAAGACTAAAATGGGACTAAAACTAAAATGCAATTTTAGTACTAAGACTAAAACTTAACTGAAATTTGACTTCAAAATAAACACTGGTCTATAGTGCATGTTCATACCTCAATAACATAAATAATAACATATGAGATTTTTCATTCCAGCAGTATATAATGAGTTTGGAAATTGGAGAGAAATGTTAACTAATGCATTACAATTTAATTACACTCCTTAGATTTTAGACGACTAAAATGAGTTTTAGTCGACTAAAATGTACTGGAGATTTAGTCGACTAAATACGACTAAAACTAAAACAATTGCAGAAGACTAAAACTAAAATGCCATTTTAGTCCCAAGACTAAGACTAAAACTAAATCGAAATTTGCTGCCAAAATGAACACTGCTGTTGGGACACCACAATGTTACTCCACACTATGGTCTGCATTTTATACATTCATAAAGTTTAGGCTCGGATGTAGAGCTTGCAGTGTCCCTCTGCTTAAAAAGGCACCTTTACCAGAAAATAGCCTATGCTGTGAAGGCTAAGCCCCAGTAGGTATTAAAGGCTAGGTTCACCTTAGAAAAATAAATGACAATAAATACATGTTTTGCAGGAAGAGTGGCTCACGGTACAACATTACATTCCTACAAACACTTCCTCCAGCTCTTTGTCCATACCTCTGTATGGGCTGTCATTTGGAGAGCTGGAAGAAGAGTCAATGGATTACAAATGTGCTGATTACCACACTCGTAGCCTATTAAGAACCACAAGTTTGTCTCTGCGGCAGTGGAAGACGGGACTTGTAACTTTTTCACTGGTTCCCAGCTGCACCAATTTTTATTGTGAGAGCTGCTGTGGAGGAGAAGAACCTCCAAGAGCTGTCAGTGGGGGTAGAGGGTTGGAGAGGAGGCATTTGCACCATAATACATCCTAAACATGGGTGTAACATGTAACGGTGCAAAAGGTAAAACATAGTCTTTAAAAAACTGTGCAGCTTTGTAAAATGTTCACTAATTTAACAGTCATATCTGTTGGTCATTTGAACACCGGAAGCCTGGTCGAAAAACTCCCAGTTAGCAAACCCCCCATGTCCTACATTATTGCTAGGGGGGGGGACGGAATGGAAATTTTGGTGCCGAAACCAAAAAATGCAGGATTGCACTTAGCCGAAAACTGAAACCGAATCCAAAAATGACAGGTTTAAAAAAAAAAAAAAAAAAATGGATATGGATAAAAATGGTATTATATTCAACTTTTTAACCACTTAAGGACCAAGCCTCTTTCTGAGATTTGTTGTTTACAAGTTAAAATTATTTTTTTTTGCTAGAAAATTACTTAGAACCCCCAAACATTATAAAAAAAAATTCTAACACCCTAGAGAATAAATTAGCGGTCATTGCAATACTTTATGTTGCACCGTATTTGTGCAGCGGTCTTACAAGCGCACTTTTTAAAAAAAAAATACATCTTTTTGAATTTTAAAATAAGAAATAAGTAAAGTTAGCCCAATTTTGGGGATGTCCACAAAAATTTGAGAAGGTATGGAGCTGTTGGCTAGATGATAATACCATGGCAAATGATGCAGTAACCAATGCCTAGACTGACAATATATCTTTAGTCTGTTAGTTTATTGACCCAACCATTCTCATGTTGCATTATCCTGTCGATACCAATTTGAGCACAGATTATCCTGAACTGAACCTCTCCCCACATTGGGGTTATAGTACAAGTTAAGATAGGATGTTTATGTTGTGTGTTATGTCCTGTTGCGATATATTGCCGCAACAGAGGAACTGCCCCTGCGTGGGCAATGGTTCGGCCCCTGCGTGGGCTAGTTTATGTAAAATTCAATAAAAAAGATTTTGCAACAAAAAAAAAGTTAGCCCAATTTTTTTTTATATTGTGAAAGAGAATGTTACGCCGAGTAAATCGATACCCAACATGTCACGCTTCAAAATTGCGCCCGCTCGTGGAATGACGACAAACTTTTACCCTTAGAAATCTCCATAGGCGACTTTTAAAAAATTCTACAGGTTGCATGTTTTGAGGTCTAGGGCTAGAATAATTGCTCTCGCTCTATCGATTGCAGCGATACCTCACATGTGTGGTTTGAAAACTGTTTTCATATGCGGGCGCTGCTCACGTATGCGTTCGCTTCTGCACCCGAGCTCGGCGGGACGGGGTGCATTTAAAAAAAAAAAAATTGTTTTTTTTTCTTATTGATTTTACCTTTTATTTTTACACGGTTCTTTTAAAAAAAAAATTGTGTCACTTTTATTCCTAATTACAATGAATGTAAACATCCCTTGTAATAGAAAAAAAGCATAACAGGTCCTCTTAAATATGAGATCTGGGGTTAAAAAGACCTCAGATCTCATATTTACACTAAAATGCAATAAAAAAAATGAAATAAATTTGTCATTTGAAAATAAAAAAATAAAAATGGCCCTTTAAGAGCTATGGGCGGAAGAGACAATGGTATGGAGATGGGTGGGGGCCATCTTCCCCTCACTCATCTCCATACCAAGCACGAGAGCGGACCCGATCGCCTCCACCGACGGCTCCGGTAAGCGGCAGCAGTGGGAGGCAGGGGCCCTCTCCCGCTGCTGATAAAAGTAATCTTGCGGCGCATCCGCCGCAGAGATCACTATTATCGGAATCCGGACCGCCCACTGAAGAAGAAGATACATGGGTTATGGCAGCTAGCTGCTGCCATAACAAAGATATCCTTCTTCAAAGTGACGACGTATATCGGCGTGCAGCGGTCTGGAAGTGGTTAATTAATATCATCAACTTAAATTAATATGAATTTATTGTTGGCCATTATTGGCACCTTTAGTGCAAGAAAATGTCAAGAAAAATGCAGTCTCTAATCATCTCTTGTATCATGTCTGCAATCCTTTACTTAACCACTTCGCGCCCGCGCTATAGACAAAAGTCATCTACAGCGCGGCGCTCGATTGCCGTGAGGGCGTCCCTGGATGTCCTCTTGTTTACTAGTTCCCTGCTCGCCGCCGTGGGCACGCACAAGGGAAAATCTGTGCCCGCTGCGTCACGCGGGTGGCGATGCGCATGCCTGGTGGCCGCGATGTCCGCCAGATACCCGTGATCGGCATTTACAGAGCCAGGGACGTGGATCTCTGTGTGTAAACACAGAGATCCACGTCCTGTCAGGGAGAAGAGACCGATGGTGTGTCCCTTGTACATAGGGACACCAATTGGTCCCCTCCCCCAGTCAGTCCCCTCCCCCCACAGTAAGAATCACTCCCAGGGAACACATTTAACCCCTTGATCGCTCCCTAGTGTTAAACCCTTCCCTGCCAGCCTTTCGGCTTCACTTCCTGGTTCCCTACTGCGCATGCGCAAGTCGCGCTGCGCGTCCTCACTAGTCCCTGCTGTCTTCTGGGACTTGTGTGTCTCCCAGAAGACAGCGAGGGAGGACAGAGTAGGCGCTGGAAGTGGCGTAGGTCACCTCGATCACCGAGGCGACCTATGTCTGGAAGTGGGAGCAAATACCTGTATTACACAGGTATCTGCTCCCTCCTTCCCCCCTGAAAGGTGCCAAAAGAGACCACACACACACTGAATTTCCTTCTGCTTTGTTTTTACCTTTTTAATTCATACATATTAACAGGGCATGTTTTGGAGTCCCATAACCATGTGCTTTATAAAATGAGATTTGTTTTTTTAACAGCAGTATGGCCACATCACTGCTTTATAAACAGAGACCATAGTAGATCAGAGGAGTCAAGCCCCATACACACTATCAGTTTTCTTGCAGGTTTTTCTCTTCAGGTTTACCAAAACCATCTAATATGAGGTCAAACCTTAAGAGTTTCAATTCGTATGCAATCAGGCAGGCCCTTGCACTACATGGTTTTGGTAAACCTGAAGAGAAAAACCTGCAAGAAACTGATAGTGTGTATGGGGCTTTAGGCTAGCTTTAAGCCACAAGAAAATTCAAGGTTTAGAATTGTTTTACATATTACAGATATAATTTTGTTAGGTCAAATATTTTTTTTTAAATAATCTTCTTTATAATTGAGGTGCTGGTGTGTGGTTCTCATATCCATGCGAGCGAAATCTTGGAGGACATGATATATGTAATATTATGGAATGGTCCTCATTGGTTTAGAATCTATGCTAGGAGGCTGATTCATTCACAGAAAAATGGAGAGCGAAAATAAGAATTTTATCCTTGCACTATCTGTAACTGGTTCCATAGATTTAAAAAAGCCATTTCTTGGATTGAAAGCCTTTGAAATGTAGAATTACATAAATGAAAGGATAAGCGATTAGATAAGTGCCTCCAAGGCACTCTCTAACCATAGAAAACGCTCACCTTCCAATGTAGACACTGGTGTAAACTGCCTGCCATGCACCCTGTAGCCCCGAAAGCTGTTATTAATTCCCATCAACAGGAGTAGACACGACAGACCATTACAGCATATGGGCTACATGGTGCATGTGCAAGCTGAAGAGGACGTCCCAGTGCTCACATTTCTATAGTAACCTGATTTCTGACTTGTGTGATCAGTATTTCTGCATTGAAAGGCAAGTCATTTTTACTCAAAGAAAGAAGGTTGGGGGAACAGATTTCTTTGTATGTCAATCATGCGCTTGTACTTTAACCACTTGTCCACCAAGGACGTCATATGACGTGATTGACTTTCAGCGGGGATATCTGAATGATGCCTGCAGCTACAGGCATCATTCAGATATCCTTCTTTTCTGCCAGCGATTCTGCGCACCATAAGAATGATCATAGCGGCAGTTCCACCACTTGATCTTTCTTATAGGCGGCGGGAGGGGACACCCCCCCCCTCCCGCCGCCATCCAGTGCTTCTCCGGGCTCTCCCGTGCCATCGAGGGCCTGGAGAACAAATCGACCAGCGCCGGCTCACGACGATAGAGATTTCCGGTGACCAGACGGTCACCAGTCATCTCTATGACCGTCGGAGTCCCGGGCGCGACGTTGTGACGTCACGCCCGGTACCCGGAAGTAAACAAAGCCGCAATTGTGGCTGTCAGCATGAGATCGGTGAATTTTTTTTCACCGATCTCATGCTTTCCAGCCTGGAGGAGAGATGTGGAGTCTTATCGACCCTGCATCTCTCCATAAAAAGGACCTGTCACAATGATTCCTATTACAAGGGATGTTTACATTCCTTGTAATAGGAATAAAAATGATCAAAAAAAAAAAAAAAATGTCAAAACAAAAGTGTCAAATTAAAAAAAGTTCAGTAAAATAAAATGAAAAAAAAAAAAAATGTAAAAACGCCCCTGTCCCCGGTAGCTCGCGCTCAGAAGCGAACACACATGCAAGTCCCGCCCACATATGTAAACGCCGTTCAAACCCCACATTCTAGCACTAGACCTCTAACTCGAATATAGTAACCTGTAAAAAAAATTAAAGCATCGCCTATGGAGATTTTTAAGTACCGAAGTTTGTCGCCATTCCATGAGTGTGCGCAATTTTAAAGCGTGACATGTTACGTATCTATTTACTCCGCGTAACAGCATCTTTCACATTATACAAAAAAATTGGGCTAACTTTACTGTTTTGTTATTTTTTAATTCGTGAAACCGTTTTTTTCCCCAAAAAAAGGCGTTTGAAAAATTATTGCGCAAATACCGTGCAAGATAAAAAGTTGCAATGACCGCCATTTTATTCCCTAGGGTGTCTGCTAAAAAAAATATATAATGTTTGGGAGTTCTGATTAATTTTCTAGTAAAAAAATTATGATTTTTACATGAAGGCGAGAAGTGCCAGAATAGGCCCGGTGGAGAAGTGGTTAAAGCCCAAATCCAGGGAAAACTGTCTAAGCCCTGGTTCACACTGGTGCGTTTTGACATGTGATTTGGCATGTCAAATCGCATGTCAAAACGGCGATATTTGCCACAAAAAATTGACGGCAATGGCACCGTCCTAATCAGTGCGACGCTGCATCTGCGGCGATGCACCGATTTCAAAAAGTAGTTTCTGTACTACTTTTTGCAATTTCGGGCCGCGATTTACATTGAAATCTGTGCAGAAACCAGCTGAACTCGCACGGCTTCACTCCCGCAGCCCAGTGTGAACCTGGGCTATAGGACAGGAAAAGCAGTTTAACTTACCAGATCCTCTGCTCTCAAATCAGCCGGCGATCCCTTACACGCCAGTAGTGGACTGCTTCTCGTAATCCTCACATCCAGTGAAAAACTATGAGCTCTTCATTGAACTTGATGACATCAGAGAACCTGTGACTGCCCAAGTGTAGGGGAGATGAGGCTACAGAGACCAGACCAGTCTTAATGCCTGGAGGGAGGAGAATTGGGTGGCTAAAACTGCTTTTTCCATCCCCTAGACCAGGGGTCTCAAACTGGTGGCCCTCCAGCTGTCGCAACAGCTGGAGGGCCGCCAGTTTGAGACCCCTGCCCTAGACCTAAATAAGCACTTAACCCTTGCAGTGCTACTTTCCCTAGAGATTATCTTTAACCACTTGCAGGCCCTAACTGAGACCTGCTGATCGGCTGGTTTACAAATACACAGGACTCCGGTCATTTCAGGAGAAAAAACAGCAAGATCTCAAAGGCTACTTTCACACTGGGGTGTTGCGCCGTCGACGGTAAAGCGCCGCCATTTTTACCGTTGTTTTTGCAACGCTATTCGGCCGCTTTTAACCCCCGCTAGCGGCCGAAAAAGGGTTAAAACAGCCTGCAAAGCACCGCTACAGCGGCGCTGCCCATTGATTTCAATGGGCAGGGGCGCTTTAGGAGCGGTGTATACACCGCTCCTACAGCGCCTCAAAGATGCGGCTGGCAGGACTTTTTTGACCGTCCTTCCAGCCCACCACTCCAGTGTGAAAGCCCTCGGGCTTTCACATTGAAGTGAGAGGAGAGGCTCTTTCAGGGCGCTTTGCAGGCGCTATTTTTAGCGATATTGCGCCTGCAAAGCGCCTCAGTGTGAAAGTAGCCTTAGAAAAGGAACACAAATTACACTTGTTAAGCACAGTTAACCCCTTGACGTTAACACCTGCTCAGTCAGTGCCATTAGTACAGTGATAGTGTACAGTATTATATCTGATCATTGTATTAGTGTCACTTGATGCTGTTGTCGGTTAGTGTACCTCCCAGCGAGGGTCTGTTATCACCAGAATGCCCACCATACTATCACAGTCCCATTATAAGTCGCTGATCACCGCCATAGCTGCATAAATTCAAGAATTTTTTTTTTTTTTTTTTTTTACCAAAGACCTGTAGCACAATACATTTTGGCCTAAATTTATGAAAAAAATAGGATTTTTTTTTACTCACCGTAAAATCCTTTTCTCTGACATCCATGGACTGACACAGCGTCTCTTATTCACTGTACACGTGGGTTATGTCCCTGCTTGCAGGAGAAGACCTAGGCAGAATGTGAGATGTTATACATACATTCTAAAAGCCAGAGTTGAACAGCCCCACCCAGGGGGGCGGTCCCTCCGGACATAACCCACCCCCTGCAGTCAGCAGGCCTCAGTTCGTAACAAAGCAGTAAAAACTTTAAAAGGAAGGGTGGGTGCCGTGTCGGTCCATGGATGTCAGCGAAAGGGATTTTACGGTGAGTAAAAAAAAAATCCTATTTTCTCTTATCATCCATGGACTGACACGGCGTCTCTTATTCACTGTACACGTGGGATGTCCCAAAGCAGTGTCAAGAAGGATGGGAGCAGTCTAAAAATGGAAAAACCCCCCAAAAAACCTTACTCTAAACAAGGCAGAGCTCCTCAATGGAGGAGTTGCAACTCTAAACAGCGGCCTGCAACACCATGCTGCCGAAGGAAGCATTCGAAGATGCAGCCACATTAACCTTATAAAACGTAGAAAAGGTAAGAACGGACGACCAGGTCACCACCTTGCACACTTCTGCAACCAACGCTTGATGTCGGAAAGCCCAGGAAGCGCCAATTGCCCTGGTGGAATGTGCCGTGACCTGAAAGGGAGGCGCCCGCCCCTTGAGAGCATAGGCTTGAATGACTGTTTGTCTGATCCACCTAGAAATGGTGGCAGATAGGGGTGCAACGGATCAAAAAACTCACGGATCGGATCGATCCTCGGATCAGGGGTCACGGATCGGATCATTTTCGGATCGGCAAAAAAAAAAAAATTACTAATATCCATGTAATTTCCCCCTCACTGTAATATCCATAATCTTCCCCCCCCCTGTAATATCCACAATCTTCTCCCCCTGTAATATCCACAATCTTCTCCCCCTGTAATATCCACAATCTTCTCCCCCTGTAATGGGCATCTCCCGCACTTACCTTACTCTCCCGCCGGCCAGTTCAGATCCACGAGCAGCGAGGGTGAGGGGTGATGACGTCAGCACGCACAAGGCGGCCGCCGCCGCCGGGTGTACCAAGATGGGCGCGGCTCCGGAGCTAGGCCGAAGCCTTTCCTAAGGCCGAGGCCGCGGATCGCGGTGTGTGCCGATCCGAACGGGGTGACCCGTTCGGATCACGGATCGTCACCGATCCGTTGCACCACTAGTGGCAGATGAAGCCGCTTGGCCCTGTTTTGGACCAGAGGCAGTTACAAACAGTGAGTCAGACTTCCGAATAGAAGCAGTAGCAGACAGGTACACCCGCAAGGCTCGTACCACGTCCAATGTGTGAAGCGCAAACTCTCTGGGAAGTGATGGGTGAGGACACAAGGACGGGAGGACAATGTCCTCATTTAGGTGAAAGGCCGAGACCACCTTTGGCAAAAAAGAAGGTCGTGGACACAACACCGCCTTATCCTCATGGATGACCAAAAATGGCGACTTGCAGGACAAGGCCGCCAACTCAGACACCCGTCTAACCGAAGTAATTGCCACTAAAAGGGCCACCTTCTGAGACAAAGTCAAGAGGGGAATATCCCTGATATTCTCAAAGGGAGGTTCCTGGGGAACCGAGAGCACCAAATTCAGATCCCACGGGGGGGAGAGGAGGCTTGACAGAAGGGAGCACATGGCGAACCCCCTGTACAAAGGTGCTAACCAAGGAATGACCCGCTAGTGGTCGCTGAAAGAAGACGGCCAAGGCCAAAATATGACCCTTAATGGTACTTAAAGCGAGCTTTTGGGCCACTCCATGCTGCAGAAAACGCAGGATTCTAGGGACGGAATACGTCCAAGGACGCCAGTCCAGCTCTTCGCACATGGCGATGTAAGCTTTCCAGGTACTTGATAGATCATTCTAAAAGGAAGACTTCCGTGCCCTTAACATGGTCGAAATGACCGAGTCCGAGACCTCGGTCTCTCAACACCTGGCTTTCAACAGCCATGCCGTTAAAGCAGGATGAAATATAGGACCTTGAGACAGAAGGTCCTCCCTTATTGGCAACCGCCAGGGAACGTCCGTGACGAGACGTACCAGATCGGCGTACCAGTGACGCCGAGGCCAATCCGGAGCAATGAGGATCACTGGAATTCCCTCGGTCGCCACCCTGCGCAGCAGGCGAGGGAGCAACTGCAGCGGAGGATAAATGTATATCAGGTGATAATGACCCCATGGGGCCACTAACGCATCCAAGGCATCCGCCAAGGATCCCTGGATCTGGCCACAAACCTCAACACCTTGCGATTGAGTCGAGAGGCCATCAGGTCCACATCCGGCGTTCCCCACCGTCGGCAAAGGAGTTGAAATACCTCCGGGTGCAAGGACCACTCTCCCTGGTCCAGCGTCTGGCGACTCAAATAGTCCGCCTGCCAATTGTCTATGCCCGGAATGTAAACGGCCGACAGAGCCGGCACGTTTCTTTTGGCCCACTTCAGGGTACAGGCGACCTCGGAAGCCACAGCTGAGCTCCGAGTCCCCCCTTGATGGTTGACATACGCCACCGCCGTGACGTTGTCCAACTGGATCCTGATGGAGCGATCCTGTAATCTCTCAGGCACAGTCTGATGGCCCGTATTTCCAGAACATTGATCGGTAAATGGGCTTCGTCCGGAGTCCAAAGCCCTTGGGCCGACAGGACTCCCCAGACTCCACCCCAGCCCGTCAGGCTGGCGTCCGTCGTGAACACCGTCCATTGGATGGGGAGGAACGACTTCCCGGACCGAAGAGCCGGGGACCCCAACCACCATGTCAGGGACGCCCTGACCAGGTGACTCACCTGGATCGGAAGATCCAAAGACCACGGGGATTTGTCCCAAGTGAGCAAGATCTCCGTCTGCAATGCCCTGGTGTGTGATTGGGCATACGGAAGGAGGCCACCATGAGTCCCAGGACACTCATGCAAAAACGGATTGACGATCATTTTCGGGATGTCCGCACCCGCACTGCAGACTGAAGTGTCAGTAACATCCCCGTAGGTAGGAATACCTTTGCCTCCAAGGAGTCCAGAATCAGACTTAGATACTCCAGATGCTGAGTCGGGACCAGGACTGACTTCTGAATGTTCAGGAGCCCCCCAAAGTCCCTGAGGGTCTGACTGACTGACTATTCTGAGCCACTTTCTACTCTTAGAAGAAGATCGTCCAGATAGCCCACGACAGCGATGCCTCGCTGTCTCAGCAAAGCTAGAACCGGCGTAAGCACCTTGAACACCCTCGGTGCCGAGGCTAGGCCGAAAGGAAGAGCCACAAATTGATAGTGGACTTCGCCGATCGCAAGCGCAGAAAACTTCTGGTGACTTGCGCAGATCGGAACATGCAAGTGTCAAGGTCACCTGTGGCCAGGTGACAGATGCACACCGTAGGGGGACAGGAGTGCACCGCGAGGTAGTGAACCCTATGGCTGGCTTCTGCGGATAGGAAACTGGGTGGTTGTGGAAAGCGGGACCAGAGGAGCACAACCGGGATCCTAACGGAAGCTAGAGCCAAGATTCCCCAGGGCGCGGAGTCTAAGACCCAGCTGGTCTTCTCCAGGGCCTCTAGTGGTGAGGATGTTATGCTGCAGGCTGGGACCAGGTCGCGGCCCCTGGAGTTTCCTAGTTCACGCCCCGTAGGATAAGGGGAAAAGAGGGGAAGCAGCAGCACGAGATAAGAGAGAACCGAATAACAAGCCGAAGGTCAGGGGCCACAAGCAGACAAGGATAACGAAAGAACGAGCCGAAGGTCAAGGGTCACGAGCAGACAGGAATAGTCGGGGACAAGCCAATAACGTAACAGAGAGACAGACGTAGCACACGGCAGGCAGGAACCCAAACACACAATGCCTAACAAACACGTTGATCAGCAAAGCAGGCTTGCAGTGCACAGGTTAATATAGTGTTCTGTGATAGGGCCTGGGGTGGAGTCTGGCTGGGAGGAGATTATAAAGGAAGCCAGGTGAAAGGGCTCAGGCCTCTAAGATGAACACAAGGGAAGGAAGGTAAGCTGACAGACAAACACTACTGCATATCCATGACAGCAAGTAGGCGTCCTTGATGTCCAAGGCCGTCAGAAAATCACCTTGACGGAGTGTATCGATCACCGTGCGAATGGATTCCATGCGGAATTTTTGCACCTTCACGAACGCATTCAGGGCCTTGAGGTCCAGGATAGGCCGAATCCCGTACTTTTTTGGGATGACAAACGGATTCGAGTAGAATCCCTGAAACCGGACCTGATCAAATCCTGAACAGCCCCCATAGGGCTGCCCGACCGGCAGGAGGGAGAGGAAGATTCGAGGGAAGAATCTGTCTGGGGCCAGGAACGGAACTCTATCCTTTAACCTGAGGTGACCACCTCGCACACCCACCGGTAGGAGATCCGGGAGGTCCACCAATCCGTGAACCTGCAAAGTCGTCCCCCCACCCCAGAGTCGGTGGGGGCAGGACTTCACGCTGAGGCGGGCTTGGGAGCCTGCTTGTTTGGCTTATGCACCCAGGGGCGCATGTGTCCACCAACCGCACTGCTGTCAGTCTGGGAGGCCTACCCGTGGACTCCGACTGACAAAGGAAAAAAAAAAAAAACTTTTTGCTGGAATGGAAGGACCCTGCTTATGGCGGGCGTCCTTACCCTTGCTAGTCTGAGGAAGAAGAGTGCTTTTACCTCCCGTGACATCCTTGATGATGTCATCCAGCGCAGCATCGAAAAGCCTACCACCTTTAAATGGTAGATCCGTCAGAAGCTTCTTAGAGGCTAGGTCAGCAGACCAGCATTTCAACCAGATAAGACGACGCAATACCACCGCCGAGACAGAGGCCCTGGATATTAAGGGGCCGCGTCTAACGTGGCGTCGCACACATAAACCAGGCCCTGCACCATTTGGTGGGCCAGAGCAATAGTGCCTGGAGGAAGATTATGCTCCTGTACAGTTTGGTGCAAAATTTTTGCCCATCCCGTAAGTGCCTGAGACACAAGGGTCGCCGCTACCACAGGCCGTAGGGCGGATCCCAACAAGGCAAACATGGCTCTGCTCACCACTTCTGACCTCCTGTCAGTGGGGTCCTTAAAATGCAGGAGTCCCCTCCATCGGGAGAGTGGTGGCCTTGTTCAACCGGGCGACTGGAGGGTCGACCACTGGGGGAAAAGCCCACTTTTTAAAGTGGAAGTAAACCCTCCTATCATTTTCAGACAAGGAAGCTGCCATCTTGGCCTCTGTTTAATTTTCAACTGCCATGATGCTGCACATGTGATCAGTTATGACACCAGCCATTGGATGGTTTGAAAGTTTGGTTGTGAGCACAACCAATGTGACAGTTGGCATTCCCGGCATGCCGGGAATGTAACTGCTTTTTGAAACTGTTAAATTGATGGGTTTACTTCCACTTTAAGTAGGGCATCTTCAAAGGGGTATCTGATAGACAAACGCTGCGGGACCAAAAAAGTCTTCTGTGGCTTTTTCCCAGACCTTATCAATGAACTGGTCAAAGAAAGGTACATATGGAAAAAGGAGATTGTCCGCTTGAGGTTCTGCATCTGCAGCATTCAGCTTGAGAGTGTCCCTCACCGCATAGATGAGTTCACTAACAAGCGCCCTGTCATTTACTGACTGAGAACTGGAGTCTTCCTCGCAAGGAATGTCCTGTTCAAAACCATCAAAATATTCAGAGCTAGAGTCCTGAGCGGTAGTGGCTAGGCCCATATCTGAATCAGCGCACACCCCCTTTATTTTTTTTTGTGGAGATAAAGTGGGGAGAGGGGCTTTTTTGCTCCCTTGCGCTCGCACAACGCTTCCCTCCTGGTCAGAAATGATTCCAGGACTGCCGACAACTGGTCCATAGGGACCGCAGGTGCTGGAGCACTGCCTGTTGCCTCAAACATGTAAGGGGAAGCTGTGACACTGACTCCACATTGCCCCTCTCTGAGACCCCTCAGATAAAAAAGTCCACCCACAGGCTGTGCTGACTGAGGAGGGGGCGCCCAGGGGACTCACCAGACCGGACCAGGACCGCTCAGTTCCGCTGTCTGTACCGCGCTGTGTCAGCGCGAGTAAGCTGTGAGGAGATTTGCGCTGTTACAGCTGCGATAGAGGCCAAACTAGTGCTGAAAAGCGCGCGGGCTACAAGAAAATGGCCGCCGCACTTCACTGAGGCAATCCACAGCAAAATGGCCGCCATGCGCAGTTTGAAATAAAAAACAGCACACACACAGCGCCAAACGGCGCCAGGGCCCCAAAAACACACAAAAAGCCCCCAGCGATATGCAGACCAGCATGAGGCCCCCCCCCAGGACAGTATGACCCCCAGGCACCCCCCACAGCACAGCGCCAGCAAGTGGTGACAGAGAGTGACAATAAAACACAGGGGGATACATGAATGCCCAGCCAGGCCAGAGTGACCCCCAAGCACCCCCACAGCACAGCGCCAGTACAGGGTGCAGAGAGCAGCATAACAGGGGGGAGACAGGGAGAAACCCCCCATATAAAGAAACACAGCCAGCATGTACTCACCTGCAGTAGGAGAGACTACTGACCCGTCCCTTTCAGGGACCCACTGGTGTGTTTCTGACAGACCTATCACAGATTAGTACTGCGTAGCTGTCGGCCCGGTCCACCGCAAGAGATACAGTCTGTCAGGTACTGTTCAATCTTGAGAGGACCGCGGGAGCATGAAAGCAACCCGGCCACCCCTGGAGTCATGGGGCATGTTGTGAACTGAGTCTCACGCACACAAGGCGAGGATCAGCACGCTCGATGGTCGGACAGGGAAGACTACGAGGATACCAGTGTACCCAACCTGTTGCCCAGCCGACAGTTGATTGAAGGTCTCAAAAACAAAATAATAAAATTCCCAAAAGGAATAAAAATTAAAAGTAAAATCTTCCAAGAGACTGGCTCCTGAGAGAGCCACGTCTTCTCCTGGGCAGAAAAAAACTGAGGTCTGCTGACTGCAGGGGGTGGGTTATGTCCGGAGGGACCGCCCCTCTGGGCGGGGCTGTTCAACTCTGGCTTTTAGAATGGTATGTCTAACATCTCACATTCTGCCTAGTGTCAGGGTCACCTGTGGCCAGGTGACAGATGCACACCGTAGGGGGACAGGAGTGCACCGCGAGGTAGTGAACCCTATGGCTGGCTTCTGTGGATAGGAAACTGGGTGGTTGTGGAAAGCGGGACCAGAGGAGCACAACCGGGATCCCAACGGAAGCGAGAGCCAAGATTCCCCAGGGCGCGGAGTCTAAGACCCAGCTGGTCTTCTCCAGGGCCTCTAGTGGTGAGGATGTTACGCTGCAGGCTGGGACCAGGTCGCGGCCCCTGGAGTTTCCTAGCTCACGCCCCGTAGGATAAGGGGAAGCAGCAGCACACGATAGAGAGAACCGAATAACAAGCCGAAGGTCAGGGGCCACAAGCAGACAAGGATAACGAAGAACGAGCCGAAGGTCAAGGGTCACGAGCAGACAGGGATGGTCGGGGACAAGCCAATAACGTAACAGAGAGACAGACGTAGCACACGGCAGGCAGGAACCCAAACACACAATGCCTAACAAACACGTTGATCAGCAAAGCAGGCTTGCAGTGCACAGGTTAATATAGTGTTCAGTGATAGGGCCTGGGGTGGAGTCAGGCTGGGAGGAGATTATAAAGGAAGCCAGGTGAAGGAGGTCTGGTCTCTAGATGAACACATGAGGAGGAAGGTAAGATGGCAGACAGACATTAATGCATATCCATGACAGTACCCTCCCTCTTACGAGGCCTCCCCCTTCCCCGCCTGGGCCCAGGTTTAGAGGGAAACTTCAGATGAAACTCCTTTAACAGACGAGGTGCAAAGACCTCAGATGCAGTGATCCAAGACCTCTCCTCAGGACCAAACCCTTTCCAATGAACGAGGTACTGAAGAACGCCTTTACAGAGTCGGGAGTCCAGAATTTGACTGATCTCGTACTCCTGATTATCCTCCGAGACAGGCGCCACGGTAGGAAGAGGACGAGAGAATTTATTGAGGACTAAAGGCTTTAGAAGAGCAACATGAAAGGAGTTAGTGATTTTAAGGCTCTTAGGAATCTGGAGTTTGAAACAAACCGGATTCAGTTTAGCAGTTACCGTGTATGGACCGATGAATCGTGGAGCAAACTTCAGAGAAGGAACTCGGAGCTTGATGTTCCTGGTAGAGAGCCAGACTTTGTCCCCTGGCTGAAGAGAAGGCGGTTTACGCCTGCGGCGGTCTGCAAAGCCTTTGAATTTTTCAGCAGCTGCCCGGAGGGAATCATGAACGTGACCCCAAACGGAATTGAGAGACTCCTGAACCGAAGCCAAAGCTGGAATGTCTGGAGAACAGATCATAGGAAGAGGAAGTTGAGGGTGTTTTCCATAAACTGTGAAAAAGGGTGTCTTCTGCGAACTGGTATTCACATGATTGTTATGGGAGAATTCTGCCCACGGGAGTAGAGAGGACCAATCGTCATGGTGAGAAGACACAAAGGTGCGAAGAAAGACCTCTAACTCCTGATTAACCCTCTCAGTCTGTCCATTGGATTGGGGATGGTAAGAAGAAGAAAAATCCAAGACAATATTGAGGGATTTGCAAAAGGCTCTCCAAAAACGAGACGTGAATTGGACTCCCCTGTCGGAAACAATATGAGAAGGGACCCCATGTAGGCGGAGAATTTCTCGAATGAAAATGGGAACCAAGGCAGGGGCAGAAGGAAGACCAGGAAGAGGAACAAAATGAGCCATCTTGGAGAATCGATCGATTACCACCCAAATGACTGTATTATTCTCAGACAGTGGGAGATCGGTGATAAAATCCATGGCAATATGGGCCCAGGGTTCCTTAGGAATAGGCAAGGGCATGAGGAGACCAGCAGGAGCTTGTGTGGAGGATTTGGACTGAGCACAGACATGACAAGCTTTAACGTAGTCTTTGACGTCTGAGCGGAGATTAGGCCACCAGTAGTGACGACTGATGAGTAGGAAGGATCGGAGGAATCCAGAATGCCCTGCCACCTTGGAATCATGTCCCCAACGAAGGATCTTAGCTCTTAGCTCAGTGGGGACAAAGGTCTTACCAGGCGGAATTTTAGACTTCAGGGTGGTAGAGTGGGCAACAATGCATGAGGTGGGAATGATCGGCTCAGGTTCAGGGGCGGACTCCTCGTCCAAAGTGTCAAATGACCTAGAGAGCGCATCAGCCCGACCGTTGCAGGAACCAGGTTTGTAGGTAATCGTGAAATTAAAACGGGCAAAGAAGAGACTCCACCTGGCCTGTCTAGGATTCAGACGTTTAGCATTCTGTAGATACTGTAAATTCTTGTGATCGGTAAAGATCGTTATGGAGTGAGGGGAACCCTCCAAGAGATGACGCCACTCCTCTAACGCCAATTTAATTGCGAGAAGTTCCCGATCACCGATGGCATAATTCCTCTCTGCCTGAGAAAATTTTTTGGAGAAGAACGCACATGGTTGGCGTCTCTTCTCAAAGATTTGAAGAAGCACAGCTCCCACCCCCATTGAGGAAGCGTCCACTTCAATAAAAAATGCATTCCCAGGATTTGGTCTCCTCAAGAGGGGGCCAGAAACAAAGGCCTGTTTCAGGTTGTGAAATGCAGAGACAGCTTCGGGAGGCCAGTCTCTGGCATTCACACCCTTCTTGGTCAAAGCGATAATAGGCGCGGCAATGGAAGAGTAATTCCTTATGAACTGCCTATAATAATTAGTGAAGCCAAGAAAGCGCTGTGTGGCCTTGAGGCTAGCAGGAAGAGGCCAGTTGGTGATAGCCAAGACCTTCCCAGGGTCCATACGAAGCCCCGAACATGAGACAAAGCACCCCAAAAACAGGACCTCAGAACATTCAAAGGAACATTTCTCCAGCTTGGCATAGAGATTGTTCTCTCTAAGACGTTGAAGTACAGTGCGGACATGGTTTCTGTGGACGAGCAGATTTTCAGAAAAGATCAGAATGTCATCCAGATAGATGACAACAAACTGGTACAGCAGATCTCTGAAGATTTCATTGACAAAGTTTTGAAACACGGCTGGAGCATTACACAGACCAAAAGGCATCACCAGATATTCGTAATGCCCGTCTCTAGTGTTAAATGCAGTCTTCCATTCGTCACCCTCCCGTATTCGAATGAGATTGTACGCGCCTCTGAGATCCAACTTGGTGAAAATGGAGGCACCCTTCAACCTATCGAATAGCTCAGATATTAAGGGTAAGGGGTATCGATTTTTAATAGTAACCGCATTTAAACCCCGATAATCGATGCAGGGTCTTAAGGTACCATCCTTTTTGGCAACAAAAAAGAACCCTGCCCCTGCAGGCGATGAGGATTTCCGGATGAACCCTCTCTCCAGATTCTCTGCTACATACTCCGACATGGCCTGGGTCTCTGGGATGGACAGAGGGTAGGTACGACCCCTGGGTAGAGTTGCTCCGGGGACAAGATCAATAGCACAGTCAAAAGACCTGTGGGGAGGAAGCACCTCAGCTGATTTTTTACAGAACACATCCCGGTAATCGCTGTATGCGGCGGGAAGATCAGAAGAAACAGAAGTGGCAGCAACCGGAAGACTCTCCTTGGGGGTCACCTTGAGAAGACACGACGAGAAACATGAGGAACCCCAGGCCAGGATCTGCCCAGAGACCCAGTCCACATGTGGAGAGTGGAGCTGTAGCCAAGGGAGGCCCAATACAACTGGGGTAGAGGCCTTGGGTAGAATAAGAAAGGATATCCACTCCTGGTGGAGAATCCCTACCGACATCCTAATGGGTAGCGTCTGGAAGCGAATAGGGCCCCCTGGGAGAACAGTGCCATCAATTGCCGAGACTACCAATGGGGTAGTGAGAGGTGAAAGGGTAAGCTTCATAGAAGAAGCAGTTCTCCAATCCATGAAATTGCCGGCAGCCCCGGAATCCAGGTATGCAAGGGTTGACTGAGGAGAAGTGCCTACATGAAGGGACACCGGCAAGAGCAGGCGAGAAGGTGATGTTTCTGGGTCCAATACTCCACCTTCCAAATGTATTAGACCCGAGCGTTTCCCGGACGAAGCGAGCAGGAGTCACGAAAATGACCCTTGCCCCCACAATAGAGGCACAAGCCCAGAGTTCTGCGCCTAGCACGTTCTTCGGGGGTTAGTCTGGTCCGGCCCAGCTGCATAGGTTCTTCAGCAGGTAGAGGATGCTCCACGGAATGAAGGGAGGGGAGCTCAGACTGGCTAGGACCCAGAGAGTGCTGGCGTCTTTTTTCTAAGGACCTCTCTTGAAAACGAATGTCGATCTGGTTGTACTTGGGGTTGCGGATTCGGGGTTCCCAAGGAGACCTGAAGCTGCTCGAATCGAGAAGCCAGATCCTGGAGGAATCGCATCACCTGGGTCTGATTTGATTCCTGGGTCTCAAGTCTGCGAACTATGCCCTGCAATGGATCATCCGCGGGAAGCGGGATGTCAGCCGGGTTCATGGCTGATCAAACTGTCAGGGTCACCTGTGGCCAGGTGACAGATGCACACCGTAGGGGGACAGGAGTGCACCGCGAGGTAGTGAACCCTATGGCTGGCTTCTGTGGATAGGAAACTGGGTGGTTGTGGAAAGCGGGACCAGAGGAGCACAACCGGGATCCCAACGGAAGCGAGAGCCAAGATTCCCCAGGGCGCGGAGTCTAAGACCCAGCTGGTCTTCTCCAGGGCCTCTAGTGGTGAGGATGTTACGCTGCAGGCTGGGACCAGGTCGCGGCCCCTGGAGTTTCCTAGCTCACGCCCCGTAGGATAAGGGGAAGCAGCAGCACACGATAGAGAGAACCGAATAACAAGCCGAAGGTCAGGGGCCACAAGCAGACAAGGATAACGAAGAACGAGCCGAAGGTCAAGGGTCACGAGCAGACAGGGATGGTCGGGGACAAGCCAATAACGTAACAGAGAGACAGACGTAGCACACGGCAGGCAGGAACCCAAACACACAATGCCTAACAAACACGTTGATCAGCAAAGCAGGCTTGCAGTGCACAGGTTAATATAGTGTTCAGTGATAGGGCCTGGGGTGGAGTCAGGCTGGGAGGAGATTATAAAGGAAGCCAGGTGAAGGAGGTCTGGTCTCTAGATGAACACATGAGGAGGAAGGTAAGATGGCAGACAGACATTAATGCATATCCATGACACCTAGGTCTTCTCCTGCAAGCAGGGACATAACCCACGTGTACAGTGAATAAGAGACGCCGTGTCAGTCCATGGATGATAAGAGAAATAGGATTTTTGTACTCACCGTAAAATCCATTTCTCTGACGTCCATGGACTGACACAGCTGGATACTGTAAACGTGTGGGTATATGTCCCTGCTCGCAGGAGAAGATGTAAGCAGAATGTTAGATGTTAGAAACATACATTCTAGAACAAACCAGAGCTGAACAGCTCCACCCAGGGGGGCGGTCCCTCCGGACATTACCCTCCCACCTGCAGCTAGCAGCCTCAGTTCGTAACAAAGCAGTACAAACCTTAAAAAGGAAGGGTGGGTGCTGTATCAGTCCATGGACGTCAGAGAAACGGATTTTACGGTGAGTACAAAAATCCTATTTTCTCTTATCGTCCATGGACTGACACAGCTGGATACTGTAAACGTGTGGGACGTCCCAAAGCGGTATTAGAAGAGTGGGAGCAGTAGTAAAGGAACAACCAAAACTTCACTCCAAACAAGCAGAGCTCCTCAACGGAGGAGTTGTAACATTAAACAGCGGCCTGCAATGCTTTGCGGCCGAAGGAAGCATCCGAAGATGCAGCCACATTAACCTTATAGAATTTTGAAAAGGTATGAACGGACGACCAGGTCGCCGCCTTGCACCTTGTGCAACCGACGCTTGATGTCGGAAAGCCCAGGAAGCACCAATTGCCTTGGTGGAATGCGCCGCAACTGGAAAGGGAGACGCCCGCCCCTTAAGGGCATAGGCCTGTATGACCGTCTGCCTGATCCACCTAAAGACGGTGGCAGACGACACAGCTTGTCCCTGTTTTGGGCCAGAGACAGACACAAACAGTGAGTCAGACTTCCGAATGGAAACAGTAGCAGACAGGTACACCCGTAAGGCTTGTACCTATCTTAATGTATGAATCGCAAACTCTCAGGGATGTGATGGGTGAGGACACAAGGACGGAAGAACAATGTCCTCCTTAAGGTGAAAGGCCAAGACCATCTTTTGAAAAGGACGGTCGTGGGAGCAACACTGCCATATCCTTATGGAGGACCAAGTAATGCGACTTGCAGGACAAGGCCACCAACTCAGACACCCGTCTAACCGAAGTAATGGCTACCTTCTGGGACAAGGTCAAGAGAGGAAGGAAAGTTCTTGGAGAACCGAGATGCATCAAATTCAGATCCCAAGTAGGGAGAGGAGGCTCAACAGGGGGGGGGGGGATCACATGGCGAACCCCCTGCCCAAAAGGTGCTAATCAAGGAATGGCCCGGTAGCGATTGTTGAAAAATACAGCCCGGGCCGAAATCCGACCCTCAATGGTATGTAAGGCCAGCTTTTGGGTCACACCACGCTGTAAGAACAGCAAAATCCTGGGAACGGAATACGTCCGAGGATGCCAATCAAGTTCCTCGCACATATGGAAGCCTTCCAGGTACGGTGATGTATCTTTCTGGAGAAAGATTCCCGTGCGAACAACATAGATGAGATGACCGAATCCGAAAGACCTCGGCCCTTCAGCACCTGGCTTTAAATCAGCCATGCCATTAAAGCCAAGGACTGTAAAGCAGGATGAAGTATGGGATCATGAGACAGAAGGTCCACCCCAATAGGCAGTCACCAAGGAACATCTGCGACTAGCTGAAGTAGATCGGCGTACCAATGTCGCCGTTCCGGAGCAATGAGGATCACCGGAATGACCTCAGCCCCTACTCTGCAAAGCAGGCGAGGCAACAACAGTAGCGGAGGGTAAGCATATATCAGGCGATACTGCCCCCACGGGCTACCAACGCGTCTGCCCAGGGGTCCCTGGACCTGGCCACGATCTTGACACCTTGCGAGTGAGTCGAGAGGCCATAAGGTTCACATCCGGTGCCCCACCTCCGGTAAAGGAGGTGGAAACACCTCTGGATGCAAGGACCCTTCCCCTGCAATGCACACGGCCGACAGGACCGTCCTGCAGCGAGATGTATGAAAATCCCAAAGAGAATGTATCAGAGAAGAGAGGCCCCGGTGTACAGGGTGCCATAACTTGATAGAGCTTCCCTAGAAACTCGGTCAGAGGACCAGTACCTCAGCCTCCACAGGTGGCGCAAACCCACCCCGGGCACAGAGATCCTAAAGCAGGCATGTCCAAAGTCCGGCCCGCGGGCCGGTTTTGAATGCCCCCCCCTGGTTCTCAGGTGTGCCGCGGGATCAGGGGAGATAAGGGCTGTCAGATGAGCCCGATCCCCTGCCGAACTATACATGGGCACTGTGAGAAGCTCCGTCAGCTTCAAAAGTGAAAGTGCAGGGGAGTGTGCTGTGCTCTCTGCTTCCCCCTAGAGTGCAGTACCCGGCTGAATGAGGAAACTGCAAAGGTACTTAGAAGCTAGATTCATTTTAAAAAGGCTTTATACATGCGAGTGTCTGTCTGTATGCGTTTGTGTGCCTGTGTCTGTATGTATGTGTCTGCGTGTGTGTGCATGCGTATGCGTGTGTGCGCGTGCATGTGTGTGTATGTATGTTACTTTTAATGCCTGTACCATCAGACTGCTTTTGTAGGGCTTGTTTGTGAGGACTGCTGCTCCTCTGAAAAGCAATCCATGCACAGATCGCTTTTCAGAGGCATTTGACAGGCAGTAAAGCCTATACCGCAACAGTGCAATGCACACAGTTGCGGGGTAGTTTCAGCGCAGCACCATTCAGCCTGGGTATACCTCCAGCTGCAACCACAGCATGTGTACATCCCCAGCTGCTGCCTCTGCAGCTAAAGGGGGAGAAGTTGGGGGTGGTAAAAACAGCTCAACCATGTGGTTTTACTGCCCCTCCAACCTGACATGTGAACAAGCCCTTGGTTCACATCTGTGTGGCTGTGTGCTGCGTGTAGGGCAGCCCATTAATTTCAATGGGCTTCCCTACCCACAAAAATGCAGGGAAAAGTCCCCGACCTTTTTTTTTTTTTTTTTTTAATTGCACTGCACCAAAAGCACCCCACGTTTTCCAATGTGTGGGGTACCATTAAGGACTAACGGTACCCCTAAAGAGCAGAGCATTCATCTGTGTGTCGGGAACGAGCGCGACAAAGGCAAGAGAATTCTTGTTGGGCAGTGTATTAGTGCTCGGACGAACAGACTTAGACCGAATTTTAATGGTTTAAAGAATGTCAGGCAAAATGGTTGGCCCTCACGCATGTTCACTTCATCAAATCTGGCCCTCTTTGAAAAAGTTTGGACACCCCTGCCCTAAAGGCTAAAGCAATTGCAGTGCACCTGCTAGTCGACTGATAGATGAAGCAGAGGCTTTTGCCCAGTCATTGAGCTACAGAAACGCCAGAGACGTAGCCACTAACGGGCGTAACGCTAACCTCAGCCTGGCGAACACAGTCAAAGCCAGCGCTTCTGATCACCACTGAAAGCAGGTGGAAAGTGGTACCCCTGATACCAGGGATCCTTATGACAATGCTCCATTCAGCAGCTACCCCATGGATAAGTGCTGATTGTACAAACACATAGTTTATACTGTGTATTGCGTCAAACGCGCAAATAGAGTGTGGGAGGAAACCCACCCAGCCACAAAGAGCATAATACAACCACATACGGTGTATGTAGTTTAGTATGTGTGGATAAACCTATTAAACACGTTTATGCTGTGGCAGCGACGAAGGCGCTCACATCATGGGGGCTTGGACGGAAACCAGCCACGCAGATTGCGTACACAACCGTGTAGGTATGTTAGCCTGCGAATAAACAAATTGCACATGTTTATACTGTGCATAGCGCTGAAAATGCGCACACCATTGGAGCGCGGGGGAGAAACCGGAGCACCCGGATGAAACCCACGCAGACTGCATATGCATACCGTGTAGGTACTATAGTATGTGTGATAAACATTTTGCACAAGCCTATGTGTGCATAGCACCGAAGGCGCGCACACCGTTGGCGCGTGGGAGGAACCAAAGTACCCCACGCATACCCACAGAATGCAATACCTACAACTACTGTGAATGTATTTAGTGTTGTGTATAAACATAATGTGTATGTTTATACCTTGTATTGCACCAAAGGCACGCATGTCGAGTAGCGTGGGCGGAAACCCAGAGGAAACTATGGCTGTTGTCTACGAGTACCTGGGAGAGAGAGAGAGAGAGAGAGAGAGAGAGAGAGAGAGAGAGAGAGAGAGAGAGAGAGAGAGAGAGAGAACACACCACGGCCCATGTCCTCCATAACTGGGAGGTGAAGGCCAGAGATTGGGCTTTTGTGTAGGTGTCCTAGAGTCAAGTCCAGTCCTTCGTCCCTGACTCCTTTGCTTGAGTAATCCAAGTTCCACACAGTGAATAGGTACAACTCAGTTTTATTCTTCTTGCCAAGCAATAAAACAATCTTTCTCCTTTGGAAAATGAGGGGGACAGATCGAGGCACAATCCTTTCCCTTCTTGCTGCTGCCCACTGTGCTGTCACCAGTGGTGAATAGTCACTGCCACTGACTAGGTAATATAGAACGTGAATTTACCTTCGCTCACTTTGCCCCTGTCAGAGGAAGAAATCCGTCCAAGGGAGAAATGGAGGCCTCTCTGTCACCAGCGATGCTGCGCCGGGCTCTTCAGAGAAGTTACTGCGCGCCAGTCCTCACGAACTCAGGCACCCAAGGAGTTAGGGCCCCCTCGGATTCCTCCACCCTCGCGGAACTCAGTCGAAGGTACTGAGCCCCAGGCATTCGCCATAGTACCTCACCCCAGGCTAAAGGTGCCCGAGATGGACTCCATCCCTACTCCAGCTAGGCCAAGGGCGCCTAGGCCTGGAACACCGGAACGCCAGCACCCAAGCTAAAGGTGCCTGGGTGCGGCCGCGTCCTCCGACTCTCTCCCAAAAACAGGGCGTCCGCCCCCTTTATGACCTCTCCCTTTGCGTCCCAGCGGGTTCCCCGCCCCGCTGTACCAGCTCCAGGGAAGGACAAAAATGCACGGTTCGCGGTGCGAGTTCAACTCTGGCCCCAGGCAACAGCGCCACCCAGGGGCCCCAAGGAACCTCACACCACCAGAGTCCTCACATAATTCAAATACCCGCTACATATAGTATGTGCAATAAACATATTGAACATGTCTATGGTGCAGAGAGTCGAAGCGCACATACCATGAGAGCGCTGGAGGACACCGGAGCCCCCGGAGGAAACCCGCGCCGACCCAGAGAGTATAATACATACATATACTGTGAATGTATTTAGAGTCGTGCATAAACATATTGTATACGTTTATATCATGTATGGCACTGAAACACAGCATTGGAACGTGGGGGGGACACCCACGCAGACACAGAGACCAATAACACATACATACACTGTGAATGTATCCAGTGTAGAGGTATAGGATGAGTTTAAATTATGGCGCAGAGGCACATAATCTTCTCTGTATCATTCCAACCTGCTTGACTGTGCTGCCGAAGCAGCATGCAGGTAACAGGTAACCTCTGATCCTCAGACCGTGTGTCTGTCAGAGCTCAGAGCGTTCCCCAGGAAATGGCGGGAAACCACAGGTGCAAAGACCCTGTTGTTGCCTCAGGACATCACACAGAAGGCTCACAGGGACTAGAGACATAAATGAATAAAGTCCCCCCCCCCCACCATGCTGCACCGACCAGGGGGAGGGAAATACTGTGTACCACCGTATCATCCATGCTGCTCTTGACGCAGCGTGTGAGGAAAACAGTGAGGAAGCTGTGTAAAAGAAAGGCTTGAGGGAACCAAGGGAAACAGCATCCACCTGAGGTACCACAGCCACAGCAATTCCAGCTTGAGAGTGTTCCTCACATCATCAATGAGTTCACTTACAAGCGCCCTGTCATTCACTGACACAGAACTGGTGTCTTCCTCACAAGGGAATGTCCTGTTCATAAACATTAAAATATTCAGAGCTAGGGTCCTGAGCACAGTAGCTAGGCCCATATCTGATTTAGAGCACTCCTTCACTAAAGATTTTTGTGGGGAGAGGGGGCTTATAGCTCCCTTCGCTCGCACACCGCTTCCATTCTGACAAGGAATGATTCCAGGACTACCGACAACTGGTCCATAAGGACCGCAGGTGCAGGAGCACTGCCAGTTGCCTCAGGCAAGTGTGGAGAAGCAGGTGTATCAGACTCCATATCGCCACCCTCTGAGACCTTATACACTACTACAGTGAATATACAGTCCACCCACTGGCTACGCTGAGGCTGAGGAAGGGAAACCCGGAGGACTCACCAACCCTTAAGGACCGCTCAGTTCTGCTGAAGAAACCGCGCTGTGAGCCTGAGAAGAGTGAAGAATCTGTGAGAAGATTTGCGCCGCAGCCCCGCCGCTAGATACCGAAACCGAAAGTAAATGCGCGGCGGCTACAAGAAAATGGCCGCCGGCCACAGCTATAACTGCGCCATTGAATCACGGCAAGATGGCCGCCGAGCGCGAAATTCAAAGGCAAACAATGCTAATGCGCGCGCTAATGGCGCACGCAATAACCACCTCACACACCAGGAAAAACTGCCCCTCACCCCAGAGCCCACTACAGACATGAACGCCCAGCCAGGCCAGAGTGACCCCCAAGCACCCCCACAGCACAGCGCCAGTACAGGGTGCAGAGAGCAGCATAACAGGGGGGAGACAGGGAGAAACCGACCATATAAAGAAACACAGCCAGCATGTACTCACCTGCAGTAGGAGAGACTACTGACCCGTCCCTTTCAGGGACCCACTGGCTTGTTTCAGACAGACCTATCACAGAGCAGTACTGCGTAGCTGTCGGCCCGGTCCACCGCGAGAGATACAGTCAGTCAGGTACTGTTCAATCTTGAGAGGACCGTGGGAGCTAAAAAGCAACCCGGCCACCCCTGGAGTCATGGGGCATGTCGTGAACTGAGTCTCACGCACACAAGGCGAGGATCAGCACGCTCGATGGTCGGACAGGGAAGACTACAAGGATACCAGTGTACCCAACCTGTTTCCCAGCCGACAGTTGATTGAAGGTCTCAAAAATAAAATAATAAAATTCCCAAAGGAAAAAAATTTAAAAGTAAAATCTTCCAGGAGACTGGCTCCTGAGAGAGCCACGTCTTCTCCTTCTGCTAGGCAGAAAAAAACTGAGGCTGCTAGCTGCAGGTGGGAGGGTAATGTCCAGAGGGACCGCCCCCCTGGGCAGGGCTGTTCAGCTCTGGTTTGTTCTGGAATGTATGTTGCTAACATCTAACATTCTGCCTAGATCTTCTCCTGCAAGCAGGGACATATACCCACACGTTTACAGTATCCAGCTGTGTCAGTCTATGGACGATAAGAGAAATTAGATTTTTTTATATTTTTAATTTGATATGTTTTATAAACAGAAAGTAGAAAATAATAGGCATTTTTTTCTCAATTTTTGGTCTTATTTCCATTTAAATAATGATATATGGAAAAAAAAAAAAAAACAGAGGTGATCAAATACCACCAAAAGAAAGCTCTATTTGTGTGAAAACAATTAAATAAAATTTCATTAACGTATAGTGTTGCATGACCGAGCAATTGCTGTTAAACACTTAAGCCTCGGACCATTTTGCTGGTCAAAGACCAGGCCACTTTTTGCGATTCGGCACTGCCTCGCTTTAACTGACAATTGCGCGGTCGTGCGACATGGCTCCCAAACAAAATTGACGTCCTTTTTTTTTTTTTTTTTTTACACAAATAGAGCTTTCTTTTGGTGGTATTTGATCACCTCTGCGGTTTTTATTTTTTGCACTATAAACAAAAATACAGCGACAATTTTGAAAAAAATGCAATATTTTGTACTTTTTGCTATCATAAATATCCCCAAAAAATATATAAAAAAAATAAAATTTCCCTGTTTAGGCCAATACGTATTCTTCTAAATATTTTTGGTAAAAAAAAAAAAAAATTGCAATAAGCGTTTATTGATCAGTTTGCGCAAAAGTTATAGCGTCTACAAAATAGGGGATAGTTTTATGGCATTTTTATAAATTTTTTTTTTTTACTAGTAACAGCGGCAATCAGCGATTTTGACTAGATTGTCATTTTTACAGCGATCAGTGCTATAAAAATGCACTGACTACTGTGAAAATGACACTGGCAGTAAAGGTGGCGCTGAAGGGGTTAAGTGTGCCTAAGGATGCGTTCTAACTGTAGGGGGGGGTGGGCTGTGTGTGACATGACAGTGATCACAGCTTTCGATTACAGGAAGCTGTGTACACTGTCCTGTCACTAGGAAGACTGGGGAAATGCTTGTTTACATAAGCATTTCCCCCTTCTTCCTCACCGTGACACGATCGTGGGTGAGTCCGCGGGACCCGCGGTCAGAGTCACGGAGCTTGCGGCGGGCGCGTCCACAATGCTGCTTCTTAAAAGGGACGTATATATGCCCTTGTGCCTGCTCGTGCCATTCTGCTGACGTATATCTGCGTGCGTCGGTCGGCATGTGGTTAAAGTAGCGCAGTGCTGAACAGCAAAAAATGGCCTGTTCACAAAGGGAGGTAAAACCTTAGGAAGGTCAAGTGGTTAAGGGCTCATACATGCTTGCCACAGCCCTTGCCGGCCATCCAAAAAGCGATATGCAGTGGATTGCTTTTCAGAGGGTAGTTGACAGGCAGCTGGAAAGCAATAGGTCACCTCCTCGCCTCCTGTTTTAAACCTGAAAAGCCTGCACCACTGCATGCATCACACACAGCTGTGTCACGGCTTCATTCACTTGATGGTACTGTCTGTCAAACCCCACATGGGGTAACATTTTTGCAGCAGCCAATCAAAGTCATGGCATGTGTACAGTCTGGTCTTTTTGCCATTACAGCTTGGGATGGGGCAGAGAGGTGGTAAAACCGCAGATTAACTGCCTATTTTTACCATCCACGGCTGCCCGTGAGAACGAGCCCTAAGTGCAATACAGCTTTACTAGCACAAATATGTATTATGAAAATGCTAGTTGCCTGGCTGTTTGTGGCTCTGATATTTTCTGCATCACTGATCTTTCAGTAAAATTAGTCTAAACTCCGGCTCTGCATACTTATGGGTATTAAGGTTGGTGTTTTCAGATGGGTGGGGGTGCCATTAAGAATTAAAGACACCTCCATACGTCTTCTAATAAAGAGCAGCACATTTGGGGCAGGATCAAGTGTGACTTACATGAGCTCCATCACCCACATATGTGGGAACCTAGACTAAGTATTAAAGCCATGGGCTCAGGATGACTCCAAACAACGTCAGCCTGCAAATTTGCCTTAGTACACGATTCTTACAAGCAAGAAATGTTACTCCTGACAGGCAGCTTCCTTATATAAACAATGCAAAGTTTTCATTTTCGACAACTCTTTCGTCATCTCTCGTTCAGCCCCAGTTTATTGAGTTTGATTTGTTGGCACATTTATTCAATTGCACATCACAATGCCGATAGTAAGCCAGCAGCACTCACCGCCCGGACGTATTGCTATATACAATGGCAGCGCCAGCTTCACTCACAGCCTGAGAGTCGCACTCCGATGACGTCACCCGCACACGGCCTCCCACACTAGACTAGAACCTTACATGGAGTTATGTTATTTTTGAGCGGCTCGGGTGCTATTGTCCTGTCTGTGCTCAGTCATCTTCTCATCGGTGTCTGTGCCAGGCCAGCCAGCATTACTCAGTGACGTGTTACTCCTGAGCCCATTCTCTAGTCACTGTGTGGACTAAAGTCTTAGGGTTGCCACCTGTACGGGAATTGAATCATGTGCCGGGATTCAGCTTAGCTGATCCCCGGACACATTATTCACGCTGGCTGTGGCTGCCTGAGAAACTTCACACTGCAGCAGCTCTCAAAGTGCCGTCTGAACAAAATGCTGAACTTTCCAGACGCTCCCTTGCTAACCTAGTAACCCCTCCCGGTTAGTACTGCAGTCAAGCCAGCCGTGGTTTGAAAATTCACGATCTAGCCAGCCGCCCAAAAAAAAAAAACCTGTGCGCCTATTACAATGAGTACGGTAATTGCAGTAACATCACACTGCTCTGTGACTCACCCTCCTTACTAACCATAAAGCGCTGCAATAGCCAGAGGAATCAGATGGGAGCTGCAAATGGCAAGAAGACGAAGATTGCATTATCAGCAATAATAGGGAGAGCTGAGGAGCAAATACACTCCTCTAACCCAAGTGGCAGGAGGTGGGGGCTGTAAGATTGGGACAGCTGGCCGTGTCTACAGCGCAATGAAAATGCAACATGAGCCGATTGTTCCAATGAATAGTTCTACCTATCGAATTTCATTTATGTACATATTCGGCTATTAATTGCAGCTGTGCATGTCTGTGATCAATATACAATAAGCATCCATGCAGATTTACAACTGGATCATATCTATAGCTATTTACCTATAATTACGGCTGTGCATGCCTGTGATCAAAAGGCAATAGGAGCATCAGATTTTACAACTTAATCCTTTCTATCTATCTTTTCCATTAATATCCTAATAAAACGTATACTTTCAGTATTTAATTACAGCTGTGCATGCCTACAATGCATGTCTGTGATCAAGAGGAGGAGGGGGAGGCGGCTTCACTCTGCTCGGCTGTGACAGCCGCTGTAGAGACTGATCAGAGCACAGACCACACAGAGAAGCAGATCGTTGTGCCGGTGTTCTATCAGTATGGGTCCCCCCATCAGATAGTGCCTGGGTTGAACTGCGCATTCGCAATTGGAGATCACGGAAATCTCAGAGATTTAACGTTGGTTCCGTCAGCTGTTCTTGGAGCATGCGCAGTTAACAGGCCGCTCGCTCCCAATGCTTATCCACGACGCTCGCTGTATCAGATGGGGGACCCATCTCGATAGAACAGCGCTGGCCGTGCTCACAGCAATACAGCAAGGGGCAGATGGTTAACAAATCACTGTTCAATAATACACCCGCCCCTTTTTAATAACCATCTGCCCCTTGCTGTATTGCTGTGAGTGTGGCCAGCACTGTTCTATGGAGATGTCCAACCTTTAAAAAATCACTGCTGAATAATACACCCGCCCCGGAGCGAGCGTCGGAACTGCGCATGCTCCAACTACAGCTGACTGAACAGATGGTCAGTCTCTGAGATTTCCGTCATCTCGGACTGCGCATGCGCAGTCCAACCCGGGCACTATCTGATAGGGGACCCAGAATGATAGGACACCGGGTCCCGGGTGTGCCGACTGGCTTGGATGCAAAGCCACTACCTCGGGCTTTCCATGTGTGTTCTGAAAGGGGGGTCTGTATTGTGTTAGGGGGGGTCTGTGCACTGTAGGGGGGTCTGTACTGTAGCAGGGGGTCTGCACTGTAGCGGGGGTCTGTACTGTAAGGGGGTCTGCACTTTAGGGGGGTCTGTACTGTAGGGAGAGGGTCTGCCTTGTAGGGGGTCTGTGTAACATGCAGGGGGTCCAGAACTGTTAGGGGGTGTCTGTGTAACATACAGGCGTCCGGGGCTGTGTAATGTAAAGGGGTCCAGAGGTACAGGGGCCTGTGTAATGTAAAGGGGTCAAGAGGTGCAGGGTGCAGTGTAATGCAAAGGGGTCCAGAGGTACAAGAGCTGTGTAATGTAAAGGGGTCCAGAGGTGTAGGGTGCTGTGTAATGTAAAGGGGTCCAGAGGTGCAGGGTGCCATATAATGTAAAGGGGTCCAGAGGTGCAGTTGTGGAGAGGGGGTACACAGTAGTCACAAAAAGATATTGAAGGATGCAGGGGGCACAATGTGATGTTTTTACATTTTGTTGTGGAATTTCAGGCTGCTGTTTACAGAGCACACAGCCTATAATTCCTGTGCTATCTAAGCACACATCAGTTTTCATCTTTTCGCAATAATGCTATCTTTAAGTTTGCTAAAGATCCACTCACCGTTCATTCCCATTCATCCAAGAAAGGCAGCACCACAAAAGCTTATCTTCTTATCAGGCCATTCCAGCAAAGACTGTTCAGCCGACGCCTAATCATAGGCTTTTATTAAACTCAAAAGATCTCACACAGGAGGTGATTGGCTGCAGCAACCAATCCCCTCCCCCATGGGCGGGAACCTCACAGGATGTTCCCTCCTCACAGGAAAATGACAATACTTGGACATTCCTTCCAACAGGAGATGTCATACATGAATACAATAAACGTAGGATGGCTAAAGTTACCGTTGATAGGAATTCTTATTCTGCGCTATTCCATAGAATAACGCATATTAAGATTATACTATTATTGAATGGGGGAGGGAGGCTATCTGCAGATGCACGCTACGAATTCCAACCAATGTTGATCAGACATAGCAGAGACAAGAGCGCCCATCCGCCTATAACCAATGATGTCATTGCAGAGCGAGCATATCCCCTCCTTAACGATCGTCCATGCTAATGCACAGAGGGCCCCCGTTGGTGGACATATCCGCCCCCTGCAAACATCACACTCCAACCTCAAGACGTTTTCCCCTATCAGACGGGATTCAACCAGCCTCAGACTACCCCAATCAGCTCTTTTAGAGCGGGTTGCGGAAGTACTAACACTGGGTGACACTATGACAATACATATTAAATACATCTCCATAAAAATCTCCACAACAGTCCTCCCTTTTTTGTCATATGCACCCCATGTGTCCATCGATGAGAGTTGATATGCTTCTTACACCTGGAAATGAATCAGTTCTTAGTCCATAAAAAGGAAAACACGGCTTGACATGTAGACTCTACTCTTCAGGGGCATGACTTACAAAGGAGGACACGACATGGTGAGCTGTAGTAATCGCGATCCGTCTGTGCCTTGTATGTGGGTCCGGCTTCGGGGCGTCTCATCAAGGAAACTCTGGTCACGCGTCAAATCAGGCAACAGGAGCACCTCGTCACGACATAAAAAGAATAGAAATAAAACGACATGAGTATATATATTCCCACTTCCTTTAACCACGATCCGCTGTAAAATAAAAAATTAGATCCCCAAAGATTCCCAGACCCTTAAAATAGACTCCCAACCTTCACTTAGCTACAGCTCTGGCTTCAACAATTACATGAAGAACCCTATCCTTAACGGATGAGATTTGTTCAATCGTATCCCAAGCCCGAGCCCCCCCCACCTTGTACATGCAGGACCCCATGCCCAGACCTGGTCGGGGTTGGTCAACAAATCCCTTCTAGCTGTCCCTGCCATTCTTAATTTCCTGCGCCATCAGATCCTCGCGATCGGCCGTGACCTAAAATGTTGGGACAGCTTCACCATCGCGCATGAACCTCTTGCTTTGGGGGAATTACCTTTATAAGCTGCAGATCCACATAAACACCAAACTAAAGTTCAAACACACTTGTGGGCTGCCTAGATACCCAAACCGACGAGACAGAGCCATTAAAACTAAAACCAATTTTACCCTCTAAAAATACATCGTTAGGTTCCATTGACAAGTGTCTGTCTGGAGTCTTCACTAGTTTGTCAAAAACTCCTCATACCCATAATAACATCATAAATGACATGTACCGCTGTCGACTAAAACTCGGTGAAGACTCAGAACAGACCATCGGTCCTGTTCGCTTTCTGAGCTAGTCAGGACATACACTTTAAATAATAACTTCGGATGCTTTTCACCGTTACCCTCGCTAAAATTTACTAAACAACAAAAATATAAATAAACAAAGATACTCCTCATTCTTTGGTGTGGTTGAGCCGCTTCTTGCAGTGGCTGGCGTGGTCTCATCCCTCAAGCTTCTTTACAACGACCCAGTCACCTGGTTGGAAAGAATGTAAACTGATTATTAAGTTGGGTCCAGGAGGGACTCGTGAACCCTGTGGTGGACATTTTGAAGTTCATGTCACAACGATCGCACCTCCCCCATCAGCCGAGAATATAAGTGACAGCTAATGAGGAGAGTACGACCCTGATTTTGATTGACCTCCAAACAACCCTCATATGACAATAACCCAGACATCGGGACTGTGGTCACTGCATAACCTGTGCGTGGCTTACAATACCTGGAGCCATTGACAAAAGGTTCTTAGCCTCTGGGATGGGAACCTACTTCACCAGACTGCTGCTTGCCAATTCAAATTCTATCAAAAGAAAGACCGTCTTGGCACAAACTTGGTTAGAATTACAGAGGTTATTATTAGTTTGAAAAAAACTGTCACTCTTACATTTATCATTCTCCCCCCTTTTCTTCCTCATTACAGACTGAAGGAAGAAATGCGTGGTGCAGGAAAGAAGAAACAATGAAATAGCCTATGATACTTTTACCGCCTTAGACTCATATTTATCCATATGTACCGCTGTCTACATACACCTGTTCCCTGTGTACAAACTCCTTGGACCTGAAAAATACTTATAAGCAAAATCATTACTCTATCCTTCATATTTAACCTGCAAAGAATGGTAAAGCAATAATGACATTCCTGTACATTGGTAAATTGTCAATGACATTCTTTCAAAACTGATTCAAACAAAACCCTCTGTAACCCTTACTTTTCCCGTTCCTACAAAAATACAACAGCCGCGACGCATCGAAGGATCGCCGCGGTAAGTTCGAACATATTCACGTTACTACATACAAACATTCCGATACAAACGTGGGGGAAATACTTCCCAGTTTCCAAAACCACAAATGAAAAAAAACAAAAACAGCCAGAATTCTACCTTCACTCTTTCAGCAATAGGAAAAAAAATACAATGGGACAACCATGAGAGCAGCTCGAGAACCTTCCATGTACCAGCCATACAAGGTTCAAACAAACGGGCATGAGCCACCGTTCCTCATCATTACAGATTTCTGAAGCCGCAGCTCAACTACATCCATTCCAGAGGGATACCCAAAATAGTATCCTTGGACCACCTATGTTAATCTTTTTGGGGTTCAAAGGCCTTTGCCCCAAAACTAGGCTTCGTGCACTGTGTGACCGTCTGACTATGGGAAGCCTCCATTCCTTCCCTTTGCACAGACCTCCTTGTGTCCATGGCGATTCGAATCGGCTTATCGTCTTAAACCTGCGTCCAGGTTAAACCGTTGCACCCATTTTCGGAGATCACCGCCGGTGTCTTCTTATACGGTGAATTGCAGAACTACAACCACTATATGGTCAAGTCCTCCAACTAGAAACCCTAACCGAGGCGTCAACTCTATGGCTTGTAACAACCACAGATCAACCCCCGAATTAGGCCTCTACCCCTCACAGTGCATGCATACACAAGCATTTTCCGCTATACACCCATACACTGCGTTGTCAGACTAAACCTCACAGAACACTTACGCCAGTTTACCACCTGCAGAACAATGTGGCTTCTCTCTGTATCTAGATGATAAAATAATGGTGATACCCCCTGTTTGCTCTCCAACCAAAACTGTATTACAGTACAAAACTTCACAAAACTGGAACAAAATATAAAATACTTTTAAACGCCAAAATGCTTTCCATTTTCCTTCCAAGCACAAATCTCATTCAGACAACCCCAAGCTCCTCCCACCAACTTTCTGCTGATATATAAATGCTGAAAAGAAACTTCCGGTTATGCTCAGCTACTTAAAAAAAAAAACTGGTTTAATTACATATCAATTGTTCAGGAAGAGGGAGGGGGAGGGGAGGCCTTAATCGCCTTGTCTATCAAGACTCCAAAAAAATCTATGGCTACACATTATATATTTCAACCATTTAAAACCTTGTCAAGGAAATGGAGTAAACCCCCCTTTGCAAATGGGAGGGAATCCCCCCTGACCCACATTCCCTGGAAGTCAGACCATAAGTTGGGACTCAAAATACAAACTCCTGCCAAGAGATGGCTATACAGTACAAGTTCCAAAAAAAATGAATTGCTCTCTGGGAAACTCCCAAATATTTAAACATAAAAACACATCATTGTACAAAAACTCTGTTAGTCTTACAATCTATCAAAATTCAGTGTAAAGTGAAGTTTTTCTTAAAACCAAAATCCAATGCAAAAAAAACGCCGCGCATATACTGCTAAGTCAGCTGACCCTGCAATAGCTTACATTCACTTAAATGAAAACAGAGAAATCCCCAACCTAACATCATGTGCATGGAGTTTGCATGTCCTCCCTGTGTCTGCGTTGGCCTCCTCCCACACTCCAACTGCTGGTAGGCCAGCCAGATCCCATCCATAAATAGGCCCCAGCATGTGCGTGTGTCCGCAAGCACGTTGTGGCCCCTCGGGGTAAAACCGCGCTATTTTAAGATACCACTCAACTCAAAAGGCGATGCTTAGAAAAACAATTTAAACCAGCAAATTCATTAAACAAAAACCAGTCTCTCAGTATGTCCCACTGGTGTCTCACTACTCTTCCCAGCAGTGCACAGGTCAAACTGTAAACGCATAAAACATAAGAAAACTGCGCCGATCAACAAATGCCAATACAGCATATTCAGGAGTCGTGTTTGCTAAACTGGAACTTCCTATCTCAAACTGTAAACGTCTCTCAAAATGGCCGACAAGCCAGGACTACAAAATGGTGGATGACCCACCACAGCACCTCATGGACAACAAAAATTGTGCCATTGACGCATGCAATTTTTCCCGCCGAAACCAGCATCTCTTTAAAAGAAAATCAAAAATGTTTTTCTCCACAAAGACTGACTACACCATTGAAACTTTTCTAAATTATCATCAAAATCCACTGAAAAAGGTGTCAGCTACACTCTACAAGGACCACATGTACACTTACAAACTTAGCCTCCCTTTGGCCAACTAAACAGCACATTCAATAAATGTGAGTTACATGAATAATATTAAAAACATATTCATTTCTCTAAGTTCATATACTCTGAGATATTCACCACTTTTCTCTACCTAAAGTTCACACACACAGTGGCCTCAGCTTCCATAACAAGCCATTGCAGAGACATACTATGTCTGCCTTCTAGCAATGCCTGGCCACTTGGATATGCGGCGGGAACTTTCAACTTTAAAACCAAACACTTTTGTTAAAATATTTTTACACTTATGGGGACATGTGTCTTTGTCCCCTATAAAGGCAAAAATCACAATTTATCCATTTCTATTTTTCATAGAAATCACAAACACCACACACATACAGTATATTGTCGCTTGTAACATTTGCTTAGAGTGCCTTTCCCTCAGGGCACAGCCCCTGCAACACAAAGCAGTGGGCAAGCCCTTCCCCCATTCAAGCACATGGCAGCCAAACAAACAATCTACTTACAAACTTCTCAGTGCACTAAATACCACAGCTATACCTTCATTTCATACACAATATACAGTTTATATTTCTCGCTTAGTTACACTCTTACAGCCCACAGTTTCCATCAGATCATCTCTCAGGGCCCTCCCACTACAAAACTCCTGCATGCTATTTACAGAAAGTCACCAACTTTTACCATTGTAACTGAGATGCTTCCTGCCCCTCCCCCACTAAACCTCATGGCTCAAGGACCAGAACAATGCAGCAGCCATTGCTGGCAGCCAACTGCTCAATACATCGCACAAACAATCTAATCACACAGGCACATGCAGGCATACCCACACACAATCAAATTCACAGGCATACGATCCATGACAAAATCACACACACACATACGATTCGCAGACATACACACGCACACATACACACGCTGCAAACTTGAAGCATTATTTCAAAAAGACAAAAATGTTCTTTTAAAGAGTAGAGCCCCCCCACATCGGAAGGGACTCCATCTATTCCCAAAATCCTGGCCCGCCATTACTGTTGTGGAATTTCAGGCTGCTGTTTACAGAGCACACAGCCTATAATTCCTGTGCTATCTAAGCACACATCAGTTTTCATCTTTTCGCAATAATGCTATCTTTAAGTTTGCTAAAGATCCACTCACCGTTCATTCCCATTCATCCAAGAAAGGCAGCACCACAAAAGCTTATCTTCTTATCAGGCCATTCCAGCAAAGACTGTTCAGCCGACGCCTAATCATAGGCTTTTATTAAACTCAAAAGATCTCACACAGGAGGTGATTGGCTGCAGCAACCAATCCCCTCCCCCATGGGCGGGAACCTCACAGGATGTTCCCTCCTCACAGGAAAATGACAATACTTGGACATTCCTTTCAACAGGAGATGTCATACATGAATATAATAAACGTAGGCTGGCTAAAGTTACCGTTGATAGGAATTCTTATTCTGCGCTATTCCATAGAATAACGCATATTAAGATTATACTATTATTGAATGGGGGAGGGAGGCTATCTGCAGACGCACGCTACGAATTCCAACCAATGTTGATCAGACATAGCAGAGACAAGAGCGCCCATCCGCCTATAACCAATGATGTCATTGCAGAGCGAGCATATCCCCTCCTTAACGATCGTCCATGCTAATGCACAGAGGGCCCCCGTTGGTGGACATATCCGCCCCCTGCAAACATCACACTCCAACCTCAAGACGTTTTCCCCTATCAGACGGGATTCAACCAGCCTCAGACTACCCCAATCAGCTCTTTTAGAGCGGGTTGCGGAAGTACTAACACTGGGTGACACTATGACAATACATATTAAATACATCTCCATAAAAATCTCCACAACAATTTCAAGGTGGGGGGGGGGTGCCAGATATAGGATCCGCCCGTGTGCTAAATGCTCTAGGTACGCCCCTGCGGTAATTTCAGTAACAACAGAGAGAGAACGCGCTTTCAGAGCGCTTGAGTTGCCCATATCTGTCTGTCTGTCTATCTATCTGTCTGTGTGTCTTTATTTCTCTCTCGCTCTCTCTTTCTCTTGAATTCTTTATTTATTTATTTATTTCTCTTTTTCTTTCCCTCGCTCTCTCTTTCTTTCTCGCTCACTCTCTCTTTCATTTTATATTTATTTCCCTCTTTCTTTCTCTCTCTCTCTTTCATTCTTTATTTAATTATTTATCTCTTTCTTTTTCTCACACTCTCTCATTCTTTCTTTCTCTCACTCTCTTTCTTTTGATCTTTCTTTCTCTCTCACTCTTTCTCTTTCAATCTTTATTTATTTATTTATCGCTCTTTCATTGTGTAGCGACCTCACCCCTCTCTCCCCTTCTCATTCACAGCTGGTTTGTCTTGTCTAGGGGTTAGCACTGGGGGGAGAGATGAGATACACCACGGCCCATGTCCTCCAATGTGTAAAGGTGAAGGCCAGAACTATCGGGTTTTGTGTGTGTGTCCCAGAGTCAAATCCTTTCCTCGAAGTGACTCCCTTTGCTCCTAGTAACCAGAGTTCCACACACTGAAAAGGTCCAACTCGTATTTATTCTTCTCAATAAATAGTCATACAGCACAGACAGGTTGAGACCCATGTAACACTTCAGTATTTGTGGGGAGTAGGCCAAGGCACAATCCTTTAAGATAGAGCTAACCACTGTGGTGTCACCAGTGGCGGATAGTCACTGCCACTGACTATATTAAACAGAACATGGATTACCTTCGCTAACGTAGCCCCTATCAGGGGAAAGACATCCGTCCAAGACAGTTACCGGAGGCCTCTCCGTCACCAGCAATTCTGCGCTGGACTCTCCGGAGAGGTTCCCGCTCACCGGCCTCCTCGTCTCAGACACGGGCACCCAAGGAGTTAGGGCCCCCTCGGATTCCTCCACCCTCGCGGAACCCAGTCGAAGGTACTGAGCTCCAGGCCTCCGCCATAGTACCTCACCCCAGGCTAAAGGTGCCTGAGATGGACTCCATCTCCCGCTCCGGCCAGGTTGAGGGCACCTGGGCCCGGAACGCCAGCACCCAGGCTGAGGGTGCCTGGGTGCGGCCACGTCCTCAGACTCCGAACTCTGAACCCTGTGGTAAGGGCGTCCGCCCCTTTTATCTCCTCTCCCCTTTGCGTCACAGCGGGTTCCCCGCCCCGCCGTACCAGCACCAGGAAAGGACAAAAGGGCACAGTCTTGCGGTGTGGGTTCAGCCCCGGCCCAGGGCGACAACGCCACCTGTAGGCCACAGGGAACCTCACACCACCAGAGTCCTCCAGACCGTAAATAGATCCCAATTCTCTAGCAATCAGGGTGCATTGAATCATACTACCACCCATGCAGTTCCCCTTATATTTTAGAACCCCGCTACAATTGTTTTATGAAAACGTTAAGGCTGGTTTCACACTGGGGCGGTGGCGGTATAGCGCCGCTATTTTTAGCGGCGCTATACCGTCAGAATTGCTGAGGTATTCGGCTGCTAGCGGGTGCGGTTTTAACCCCTGCTAGCGGCCGAAAAAGGTTTAATACCACCCGCAAACCGCGGCTACAGCCGCGGTTTGCGGGCGGTATTACCGCGGTGTCCCATTCATTTCAATGGGAAGGAGCGGTGGAGGAGCGGTAAACACACCGCTCCTCTAACCGCTCCAAAGTTGCGGCTAGCAGGACTTTTTTTTCACGTCCTGTTAGTGCACCGCTCCAGTGTGAAAGCCCTCGGGCTTTCACATTGGAGAGACAGCAGCCGCTGTTTAGGGTCGGTTTGCAGGCGCTATTTTTAGCACAATAGCGCCTGCAAACCGTCTCAGTGTGAAAGGGGCCTAACCGCACAAGCGTTTATTTATTATCTTTCTCTCTCTCTCTCTCTTTGTCTCTCTTTCATTGTTTGTTTCTTTCATAGTTTTATGAAAAGCTTTACAGCACAAGCATTTATTTGTTAATCTTTTTCTCTCTCACTCTCTCTTTCATTATTTATTTATCTCTCTTTCTCTTTTCTATCTTTATCTTTTTTTAACCACTTCCTTACTGGGCACTTAAACCCCCCTCCTGCCCAGACCAATTTTCAGCTTTTAGCGCTGACGCACTTTGAATGACAATTGTGCGGTCATACAACACTGTACCCAAATAACATTTTTATCCTTTTTTTTCACACAAATAGAGCTTTCTTTTGGTGGTATTTAATCACCTGTAGCGGGTATGTACTTTCCCGGGTGTAATTTTGAATTTGGCAGAGACATCAGTGATGTGTAATTCCCTGCGGCCCAGTGGGCGGCGCTGTCGCCCTGGGCTGGGGTTGAATCATTGCTGTGTGCCGTCCTCCTTTTTGTCCTCCCTCGGCAGCGGTATGGTGGGGCGGGGAACCCGCCGTGCTTGCTGGGAGAGGGTATAAAGGGGGCCGGCCATCTTTGTCACGGGGTTGACGTCCCAGGCACCTTCAGCTTGCGGACGGTGGGTCGTGCCGCTCCTCTGGGTGGCTTAGGCCTAGAGGACAGCGGAGGTCGAGTTCCATCCCAGGCACCTTTAGCCTGGGGTGAGGTACTTGGATGGAGGTCCGGAGCTCAGTGCCCAACACTGAGTTCCGCGAGGAAAGGAGATCCTAGGGTGCCCAGGGATTGGGTACCCGAATCCGGTAGGCACAATGGACCGGGGGGAGCTCTTCATTTGAAGACCCGGTGCAGCATATTGCCGGTGACAAGTGAGTCTCTCGTCGGAGACGGCCTGGAAGGAAATCTACCCTCGTGCGGAGACTAGGATACACTTCTAGGAAGGGAAGTGGCAGCTTACATTGTGTCTGGGCCTGTTCGCATCCACACCTCCTTTTCTGTTCTGTTCTATCAAAGGAGTTCAACTGATTGTGTTCCGACAAGAAGAATAAAGGAGTGTTGAACTTTAATGGTGTGTGTGACGAACGCGAGTGTCAGATCCCCGCCCTCCACGCTAATCTTGTGTCGAAGGACCGGCCAACCTCACACTACGCTGTCACTTGCGTAACAATGCCCCTCTCAGCTGCGTCCAGCCCAAAGATTTTCCAGCTTGCGGGATGACAATCTAAGTGCCAGCAGCCTGAGAGCGATTGTTACCGGGTTAATGTCACAATTAACCCTTTATCTGCCACCACCAACAGGGATCAGGAAGCGTTGGTACTCCCATAAATTAACAATCCCAATTATGATTTTAGAATAAGCGTCTGCAGCCTACACTGTCACCACAGACAGGTCTGCGCAGAGCCCTACAGTAGCGCTCTTCAAGAGGCAGGTTCGTTATAGTTTGCATTAAGAGTTTTTAGAGACAAGAGTAACCTTTCCAACATAAGGATTTATTTTGAAAAGGGTCAAGTTGATGCAATAAAATGTTACAGAAAAATATGTTTCAAGAGATAATACTATACAGCCACAAGGTTAAGGTAGAAATTAGAAGTAGAAGAATACTTGCAATTAAATGTCCAAAGGTTGAGCAATGTTTCCGGTTCTCCACTGGGCAGAGGTTCCTGCTTAAATGTTAAAAGGAAACTCCACAGATCTTGCTTGTTTGATGGTGAAAGGAGAACTGCTTGTGCTCTCTGAAAGCTCCTTTTTCTCTCAATCTCCAGGGGGTGTTGACAGGGACCAATGACCAATTGGCGGGTCCTTCTAATGTAGGGATGGGGTCCGGGGAGGTGCGTTTTACATACTAACAATCTTCATATTCTTATTCAGTGTTATTTAACTTTTCATTTGAATCCAAACATGACCAGCCTGTCAGCTCCAGTTGACCCAGGGGCAATAACGGTCACTACTCGGGTTCCCTATGGCCTAACCTATCCATGTCTGGACTTGACACGTTACAAATTCTCTGAGGAGACTGAATATATTTATGTTAGGACTGTGGGTTTTGTTATTCAAAAGTTATGAAACATGTTGGATTTTTCATACTCAGTTCCTTGATGGACGCTGGAGGGTCACTCAGGGTTTTACGACCGTGTCTGTTAAGCTTCGGAGGTTTTACAAAGGTGACAGCTTTACGACCGGTCAGGAACTGCTAAGTCCCTTATCAAACCTAGCGTCCTCTGCCGAGATAAGGTGTGTTTAGTTAACCTTCTTTGAAGTAGAAGCTTGCCAGTGAGATAACCTTCTTTGCACTAGAATCCTCGGAATTTGGAGGGGATGAGGGGGTTGGAGAGTTCAATTCAAATGTACAAGGTTTAGCTAACAACTGTCATGGACGCCAGTCCCAACAAAATGGTTGCACTAATGCTCTAGGCATGTGTCCATTTTGTGAGATCGTCACACCTCCCCCCTTAAGTGGTTGCATGGGAGGGAACTACAATTTCCCTCCTGACGCAACCGTCTCCTGCGGGCTCAGCTTGACGGGACAGCCCATCAGCATTGAGGTGGGTGCTGCCTTTCTTATGCTGGATGGTGAAATCGTATTCCTGCAGAATTAAGCCCCACCAAAGGAGTTTACCATTCTCCCCAGCAACACGATTCAGCCAGCTTAATGGATTGTGATCGGTGATCACAGTGAAATGCCGTCCATAAAGATACGTTTGTAACTTTTGGAGAGCCCACACGATCGCCAGACACTCCTTTTCGATCGTGACATATGCTACTTCCCTGAGGAGCAGCTTCCGACTCAGATAGAGGATGGGATGCTCCTCTCCGGCCTCATCCACCTGACTCAGAACTGCACCCAATCCATAGGCAGAGGCATCCGTCTGCACTAGGAAGTGACGGGTGAAGTCGGGAGCCTGTAGGACAGGGGTGCTGGCCAGCGCCTCCTTCAAGGCCTGGAATGCCTGCTCACATTCTGGTGTCCAGGACACCACCTTGGGCAGTTTCTTTGCACTAGAATCCTCGGAATTTGGAGGGGATGAGGGGGTTGGAGAGTTCAATTCAAATGTACAAGGTTTAGCTAACAACTGTCATGGACGGCGGGAGATAGGTCAAATGCAGCAGTGTGCCTCGAGGCAGCCTGTTTGGGTTCCTTGATGGACCTGCGAAACCTGGTATACAGAGGGGCAAGGGCATATTCTATGGTTCCGGCCCCCACCAAGACTACCCTTAAGGTTTGGGCGGCTGCTAGGAAAAGGTTCTCCCTGCCCAATAGATGGGCCCCGGCTCAGCCATTGTGGGGCAATCCTGGACTGCCGCACTTTAGATCGATTCCTGATCCACAGGTCTGGGCCAGATTCGGGGTAAAAACACTGCAGGACATTATGCCAAATGGGGTACTTTTAACCTTTGCACAGCTTAGCAGGCAGTTTCAGGTGCCGGGATGGATGCTCTTCCGATATCTCCAACTACGCCACGCTGCTAGGGCGCAATTTTCCACTAGACCCCTGTTAGAATTTGACCCTGTTGAGTCGTTCTTGGTACAGGAGGACCTCAAGAAGCCACTCTCTGTACTATATGGGACACTGCTCAAACCAGATACCCCGAGACTGGACAGGCTTTGGGATAGGTGGAAGGCGGACGTCCCATCCCTGGGGAAGGAGGAGTGGGAGGACGCGTTGGAGGAATGTCCCAAGCTGGTGATTTCCTCCCGGGACAAACTGACACAAATCAAAATGCTGCACAGGGTGTATTATACACCGGTTAGGCTCCATAGGATATACCCTGACAGAGACCCCTGCTGCGCAAGATGTCGGACCCACCCTGGCACCCTTATACATCTACTTTGGGAATGCCCTAAGATACAGGTATTCTGGAGAGGGGTGTTTGAATTGATCAATCTGAAACTGGACTTGGAGCTTCCCGTGTCGCCAGAGCTGGCCTTGTTTGGGGTCCAAGATGATGAGCAGAGACCCCGCCATAGAAAACAGTTGATTGCGTATTTGTTATTTTATGCCAAAAAGTCTATTATTTGCAAGTGGATATCCCCTAGCTCTCCGTCAGTGTCCTCCTGGCTGGCCATGGTTGATGCTGCAATACCAATGTACAGGCTGACGTATATCAGCAGAGGATGCCCCTGGAAGTTTGACAAGGTGTGGTTGCCCTGGATATTGCCTTGATTGGTCCTACAACCCCCTTCTAGACCCTTGCGCCTGGTTGAGATAGGATGGCCGGTTGGGTGGGCAGGGCCCCCCCCCCCCCCAGAAGATATATTCTTTACATTATCCCTTATATGTCGCTGTTGCCTGTTGAATACACTGATTTGTATGTCACAAGTTGTAATGTCATATTCCTCGGCTATGTTGGCCGAGCTCTGTTTATATGTTCATGTATATATAACTTGCTCAATAAACACAACCTGATTGTAAAAAAAAAAATAATAAAAAAACAAAACAAAAAAAAACAACTGTCATGGACGCCAGTCCCAACAAAATGGTTGCACTAATGCTCTAGGCATGTGTCCATTTTGTGAGATCGTCACACCTCCCCCCTTAAGTGGTTGCATGGGAGGGAACTACAATTTCCCTCCTGACGCAACCGTTTCCTGCGGGCTCAGCTTGACGGGACAGCCCATCAGCATTGAGGTGGGTGCTGCCTTTCTTATGCTGGATGGTGAAATCGTATTCCTGCAGAATTAAGCTCCACCAAAGGAGTTTACCATTCTCCCCAGCAACACGATTCAGCCAGCTTAATGGATTGTGATCGGTGATCACAGTGAAATGCCGTCCATAAAGATACGTTTGTAACTTTTGGAGAGCCCACACGATCGCCAGACACTCCTTTTCGATCGTGACATATGCTACTTCCCTGAGGAGCAGCTTCCGGCTCAGATAGAGGATGGGATGCTCCTCTCCGGTCTCATCCACCTGGCTCAGAACTGCACCCAATCCATAGGCAGAGGCATCCGTCTGCACTAGGAAGCGATGGGTGAAGTCGGGAGCCTGTAGGACAGGGCCGCTGGCCAGCGCCTCCTTCAAGGCCTGGAATGCCTGCTCAGATTTTGGTGTCCAGGACACCACCTTGGGCAGTTTCTTTTTGGTTATGTCAGTCAGCGGTTTAACCAAGCTGCTATAGTTACATACAAATTTCCTATAGTAGCCAGCGGTCCCCAAGAAAGACATAACCTGCTTTTTGGTTTGGGGGGTAGGCCAGGCCAGGATGGCCTCAACCTTCCCCGTCTCGGGTTTCAGGGTGCCTCCTCCTACCTGGTGTCCCAAGTAATGCACATCAGTCATGCCGATCTGACACTTACTTGGTTTGACAGTCAGATTGGCAGCTGTCAACCGGTCCAGGACCTGTGACAGGTGCACCAGGTTTTCTTCCCAGGTAGGGCTGAACACAGCGATGTCATCCAGGTAGGCTACGGCAAAAAGTTCCAGCTCCTACAGTAAGTCATTCATGACTCTCTGGAAGGTAGCTGGGGCATTCTCCATCCCAAACGGCATGACGGTAAATTCGAACAAGCCGAATGGGGTGATGAAAGCCAACTTTTCCCGAGCCTCAGGGGCCAGAGGAATTTGCCAGTACCCCCTGCTCAAATCCATGATACTGGGGACGCCCAGGCGCTGTGGGACTTCTGAATCACCCCCAGCTGCAGCATTTCCTCCACTTCCCTTTTCATGTCGGCCAGCACCTCCAGGGAGACGCGATATGCCGACTGTTTAATAGAAGGATGTGCCCCCGTGTCCACCTGGTGGATAGCGAAGTGCGTCCTCCCAGGTTTCCCTGTAAACCTGCTACCATGTACTGCCAGCACTCTCTTTAGTCCAGGTATCTGGGTGGGGGTCAGCTTGGAGTTTATCAGGAGTTCAGAGTTAACCTCCCTGGTGTCAGCTAACAGGTCTAAAAGGGGATCAGCCTCCTCAGGCTCTGGCCTGCTGCAGACCGGCATGACATAGGCCGTGCGCTCATGATGGGCTTTAAGCATGTTCACACGAATGGCCCTCTGCCGTCTACTCCCTTCTCCCAACCTGACCAAGTAGGTGACCTCATTCAGACACTTGGTGATGGTGTACGGGCCTTCCCAGGCTGCTTGGAGTTTGTTCTTCCGCATGGGAAGCAGAACATACACCTGCTGACCAACATTATAGGTCCGCTACCTAGCATTATGGTCATACCACTGTTTCTGCCGGGCCTGGGCCTTTCCCATGTTTTCCCGCACCATTCCCACCAGCGTCTCCATTCTGTCTCGGAATTTTAGGACGTAATCCACAACAGAGACCTCTGGGTCGGCAATTTTGCCCTCCCAGTTCTCGCGGATTAGGTCCAGGGGCCCTCTTACCCTCCGTCCGTACAGAAGTTCAAATGGCGAAAAGCCTGTGGACTCCTGAGGCACCTCCCTATAAGCAAACAGCAGATGAGGCAGATATCGTTCCCAGTCCTTGCCCTGGGAGTGCACAAAGGTGCACAACATTTGTTTCAGGGTACCATTGAAACGTTCGCACAAGCCGTTGGTTTGTGGATGATAGGCACTAGCCATGATATGCGTCATCTGTATTTGCCGACAGAGAGCTTGCATCAAGTCAGACACAAACTGAGGGCCTTGATCGCTAATGAGCTTGGCCGGGAACCCCACTCTTGTGAAGATTCCCAGCAGAGCATCAGCGACCTTGTCTGCCCGAAGGCAGGAGAGAGCCACCGCCTCTGGATAACGAGTGGCATAGTCGACAACTGTCAGGATATAACGTTTGCCTGAACTGCTAGGGATGGCCAAAGGCCCAATGATATCCACCGCCACCCTCTTAAAAGGTTCGTCAATCACAGGCAAAGATTTTAGCGGAGCCCGCTGTACATCCCCTGCCTTACCCACTCGCTGGCAGATAACACAGGACCGACAGTAGTCAGCTATGTCAGTGTGCATCGTAGGCCAGTAAAAGTTATGCACCAACCGACTTCGGGTCTTCTTGATCCCCAAGTGCCCTGCTAGGGGAATCTCATGAGCCACTTTTAGCAGCTGTCCTCTAAATGCACTGGGTACAACTAGCTGCCTGCTACCTGTGTCAGCCTCATCCCCCTCTGCAGGGAGACTTTCCCTGTACAGCTTCCCTTTTTCCCAGTATACCTTTTGTTTGTCATTCTCTGTAGGGGGCCGCTCAGCTGAACTCCTGAGCTGTGCTAGTGTTTGGTCTGTCTGCAGTGCTGTTTCAAAGGCGGAACCACAAGTCCCAGCCAGCAGTCCTGTGGCAAACAAGGACGGCTGCTGAGGCTCACCGGAGGTGGGGTCCGCTGAGTCAGAACAGGGAGAGGGCCCAGAGATCTCCTCCTGCTGTTCTGCGATCAGGGCTGGCACCTCGGCCGCCTTAGCCGCACTGCGAGTACACACCAATACTGGCAATACATTATCATCATTACCATCATCATTACCATCAGCATCAGCATCAGCATCAGCATCAGCATCATATTTAACATCTACCATTGCAGTGTCATTGGAACATACATCATTTAACTTCCCAAGCAAGGGGGTCTCCTCTCCTGTTGGTACATCAGGGGGACCTTGCACTTCAAATTCACCCTCCCCCTCCCTCTGTCCATCCACAGGTTGCCCAGACATTACCCCAACATCTGTAAACAGTACCTTAGTAGATCCAGAGTGTTCCGCGGGAGCATCCTGGGTGCTCTCAGCAGGGCCATAGTGAGAGTGCATGGGGCCTGAATCAGTACCCAACAACACAGGAGTGGGGATCTCTTTCGAGACACCCACCTCCCTCATCCCACTTCCGGCACCCCAATCGAGGAACACATAGGCACGGGGCACACAGGAATGGGTTCCCCCAACGCCCTTGAGGGTGAGAAACTTTTCTGGGATGATGTCTGTTTCTTCTGTCACCTCTGGTCTGACCAAAGTGACTTCAGCTCCGGTTTTACGAAAGCCCACTACAGTCCGGTGACCCACAATGAAGGGTTGCAAGTTGGCATTGGTTCCTGGAGGTTTCCCACTGACGAACATCACAGCAGAAGGTTGGCTGGCCGGATGGCCAGGTGATGTCAGCTTCTTCTGCTCAGGGCACTGGTTCCTGAGATGTCCGGCTTTCCCACAGGTGTAGCATTTGCGGTTGTCAGTCGGGAATGCCCTGGCACCAGGAACTGCAGGTACCGACCGCTGAGGAACTTGGTTGGCAGGCAGAGGAGAGGTTGCGACGTGCGATTTCCCTCCTTTCCAGCCATTCGGAGGAGTCTTGCGATGATCAGATACCCGAGAGTGGATATAGGTATCTGCCAGTTCTGCTGCTACTTTGGCAGAGGTTGGCTTTCGCTCCAGCACAAACTGTCTGACGTCTGCAGGACAGATGTGCAAAAGTTGATCTTCAATCATAAGATCTTCCAAGGATTCAAAAGAATCGGCATTCATGCCTTTAGTCCATTGCCTGAATGTGGTGCGTAAGCGACTTTCCACATCCAGATATGAGTCCCCAGGCCCTTTTTGCAAGAACCTAAAACGCTTCCGGTACACTTCCGGGGTTAGCTGAAACTTTTGGATGATTGCAGCCTTCAGGGCCTCATAATCGTTGCACTGCCCTTCTGACAGTTCAACATAAGCATCCAGGGCCTTGCCTCGTAGCCCTGGCGTCAGGTACCGGGCCCATTGTGCTGGGGGCAGATGGTACTGACGGCAAGTTTTTTCAAACGACAGTAGATGCACGTCAATGTCACTGTCCTTTTCCATAACAGGAAATTTAGCTGCCGGGATCACTGGCAGAGAGGCATCCCTGTGCTCTAGGGATCCGGGGTTCTGAACTTGTCGCTGCTGCTGGAGCCTAGCCATCTCCAGTTCGTGACGACGATCAGCCTGGCGTTCCTCTCGCTCAGCCTGGCGTTCGAGAAACTGCAGGTACGCCATAGGATCCGTCTCCCTAAGGCGTTGTAGCGTTTCCTGCACTTGAGGAGAGTCGATGCTGGTTGCAGGCAATCTGGGGCTGGCCTGCTCAGGCAGTGGCTTGGAGGTGACAATCGGTTGTATTTCAGTGTCAGTTTCTGCTGGCCCATCCGGCGAGGCCGCCTCTGATCCACTGAGCTCTGGAGTAGTGGAAACCCTTTCTGGTTCAGTTTCCTCCAGGTCCTCGTTTGCCTGGATATCAAACTCCTGTAGGGCATGTATCAAGCCTTCACGATTTTTGCCACCAACGTCAATTCCTCTTCCTGCACACTCAGCAGTCAGTTCATTTTTGTTCATCTTCTTATATGCTGGTAACCCAGACATTTTGCAAGCAGAAAAGATAGCAAAGAAAGCAGAGGTAGGAAAAAGGGGTAGGAAAGAGCTGTTGCTGTATGTCTCTATTTAACATAAAAAATAAAAATAAAAAATAAAATATGCACCAGCTTGTCTCTAAAGACTGTTTCCACAAAGGTTACTGTGACAGACCTAGCCGGGACAGAGGCTTTTGGAGGGGACTGAATGCAAGCCTCTTGCCTTGCGACCATGGGCCCTGGCATTTGGGGGAACGGTGCTCTTTGTGAGCTGTATGCCTGGGGACCCTTGAGGGGGTGTTACTTTGGATTCAGGTCCATGTCCCCCCAAGACACACAGAATCTGGGGACCCTGTATATGCCACATTAGAGTGACTGAGTCATACTGTTGGGACGTTCACACATTCACTCTAAGGATATGCGAATGCAATCACCTCCAGCCATCTGTCTGTCCTCTGTGCTAATTTGACCCTGCTAAATGTGTGATGTTTACACTTATGATAATGTGTATTGTATAGCAGGTGAGACAGGTAGGAGACGGGATGTCTACCCTGAAAGGTCATATCCAGGAGTCACCTAGGCTGTCTAAAGGATTTAGTTAATTAGCTCATGTTAAATTATGTTCTGGTTACTCCCTCTGTTACTGTATATAAGACTTGATTTTGGTGCTAATAAAGCTCTCTTGTTGGAACTTACATACAGCCTGCCTGGTGTTTGTTCTGACCGATCACAAATGGATTCGAATGGCACATAGCGGTAGTTGGAATCCTGGAGCACCGGATGATCCAATAGAGCAGAGGAGTGTCGGGAGAGTGGAACCGAGCGAGCAAAGGCGCTCGTTGCATTGGTTGGCAGCAGTGGGATTTGCTCTCCAGTTCCTGGGACACTCCAAACCACCACAGTGAATGACCAGCTATGCAGCCTGCAGGAAAGTCACGCTGAAAGACCTACTTGAGAGCCGAGATGGACCAGAAGAAGGGTGATGCAGGACCCCGGTCAGTTGAAGATTTGGGCTCGTTACAGTTACAATCCTTCAGTGCAGGGCTAATTCCTAACAATGCACTGAATACTCTCAATGCAAAACTATCCCGCTACGCTGCCAGCCAAATGTGACGAACGCACGTGTCAGATCCCCGCCCTCCGCGCTAATCTTGCGTCGAAGGACCGGCCAACCTCACACTACGCTGTCACTTGCGTAACAATGCCCCTCTCTGCTGCGTCCAGCCCAAAGATTTTCCAGCTTGCGGGACGACAATCTAAGTGCCAGCAGCCTGAGAGCGATTGTTACCGGGTTAATGTCACAATTAACCCTTTATCTGCCACCACCAACAGGGATCAGGAAGCGTTGGTACTCCCATAAATTAACAATCCCAATTATGATTTTAGAATAAGCGTCTGCAGCCTACACTGTCACCACAGACAGGTCTGCACAGAGCCCTACAGTAGCGCTCTTCAAGAGGCAGGTTCGTTATAGTTTGCATTAAGAATTTTTAGAGACAATAGTAACCTTTCCAACATAAGGATTTATTTTGAAAAGGGTCAAGTTGATGCAATAAAATGTTACAGAAAAATATGTTTCAAGAGATAATACTATACAGCCACAAGGTTAAGGTAGAAATTAGAAGTAGAAGAATACTTGCAATTAAATGTCCAATGGTTGAGCAATGTTTCCGGTTCTCCACTGGGCAGAGGTTCCTGCTTAAATGTTAAAAGGGAACTCCACAGATCTTGCTTGTTTGATGGTGAAAGGAGAACTGCTTGTGCTCTCAGAGAGCTCCTTTTTCTCTCAATCTCCAGGGGGTGTTGACAGGGACCGATGACCAATTGGCGGGTCCTTCTAATGTAGGGGTGGGGTCCGGGGAGGTGCCCCACTCATGCCTACCTTATGTGCACTTCTTGAGATACATTTTCATAACTCTGCAACTGTACGTTTTACATACTAACAATCTTCATATTCTTATTCAGTGTTATTTAACTTTTCATTTGAATCCAAACATGACCAGCCTGTCAGCTCCAGTTGACCCAGGGGCAATAACGGTCACTACTCGGGTTCCCTATGACCTAACCTATCCATGTCTGGACTTGACGCGTTACAAATTCTCTGAGGAGACTGAATATATTTATGTTAGGACTGTGGGTTTTGTTATTCAAAAGTTATGAAACATGTTGGATTTTTCATACTCAGTTCCTTGATGGACGCTGGAGGGTCACTCAGGGTTTTACGACCGTGTCTGTTAAGCTTCGGAGGTTTTACAAAGGTGACAGCTTTACGACCGGTCAGGAACTGCTAAGTCCCTTATCAAACCTAGCCTCCTCTGCCGAGATAAGGTGTGTTTAGTTAACCTTCTTTGAAGTAGAAGCTTGCCAGTGAGATAACCTTCTTTGCACTAGAATCCTCGGAATTTGGAGGGGATGAGGGGGTTGGAGAGTTCAATTCAAATGTACAAGGTTTAGCTAACAACTGTCATGGATGCCAGTCCCAACAAAATGGTTGCACTAATGCTCTAGGCATGTGTCCATTTTGTGAGATCGTCACACCTCCCCCTTAAGTGGTTGCATGGGAGGGAACTACAATTTCCCTCCTGACGCAACCGTCTCCTGCGGGCTCAGCTTGACGGGACAGCCCATCAGCATTGAGGTGGGTGCTGCCTTTCTTATGCTGGATGGTGAAATCGTATTCCTGCAGAATTAAGCTCCACCAAAGGAGTTTACCATTCTCCCCAGCAACACGATTCAGCCAGCTTAATGGATTGTGATCGGTGATCACAGTGAAATGCCGTCCATAAAGATACGTTTGTAACTTTTGGAGAGCCCACACGATCGCCAGACACTCCTTTTCGATCGTGACATATGCTACTTCCCTGAGGAGCAGCTTCCGGCTCAGATAGAGGATGGGATGCTCCTCTCCGGCCTCATCCACCTGACTCAGAACTGCACCCAATCCATAGGCAGAGGCATCCGTCTGCACTAGGAAGTGACGGGTGAAGTCGGGAGCCTGTAGGACAGGGGCGCTGGCCAGCGCCTCCTTCAAGGCCTGGAATGCCTGCTCACATTTTAGTGTCCAGGACACCACCTTGGGCAGTTTCTTTTTGGTTAGGTCAGTCAGCGGTTTAGCCAAGCTGCTATAGTTACATACAAATTTCCTATAGTAGCCAGCGGTCCCCAAGAAAGACATAACCTGCTTTTTGGTTTGGGGGGTAGGCCAGGCCAGGATGGCCTCAACCTTCCCCGTCTCGGGTTTCAGGGTGCCTCCTCCTACCTGGTGTCCCAAGTAATGCACATCAGTCATGCCGATCTGACACTTACTTGGTTTGACAGTCAGATTGGCAGCTGTCAACCGGTCCAGGACCTGTGACAGGTGCACCAGGTTTTCTTCCCAGGTAGGGCTGAACACAGCGATGTCATCCAGGTAGGCTACGGCAAAAAGTTCCAGCTCCTCCAGTAAGTCATTCATGACTCTCTGGAAGGTAGCTGGGGCATTCTCCATCCCAAACGGCATGACGGTAAATTCGAACAAGCCGAATGGGGTGATGAAAGCCGACTTTTCCCGAGCCTCAGGGTCCAGAGGAATTTGCCAGTACCCCCTGCTCAAATCCATGATTGTTATATAGTGGGCAGCCGCCAATCTATCTAATAACTCATCGATCCTGGGCATGGGGTAGGCATCTGCAGTGGTGATGACATTCAGCTTCCGATAGTCCACACAGAACCTGGTCGTCTGATCCTTTTTGGGGACCAGGACTACTGGGGACGCCCAGGCGCTGTGGGACTTCTGAATCACCCCCAGCTGCAGCATTTCCTCCACTTCCCTTTTCATGTCGGCCAGCACCTCCAGGGAGACGCGATATGCCGACTGTTTAATAGAAGGATGTGCCCCCGTGTCCACCTGGTGGATAGCGAGGTGCGTCCTCCCAGGTTTCCCTGTAAACCTGCTACCATGTACTGCCAGCACTCTCTTTAGTCCAGGTATCTGGGTGGGGGTCAGCTTGGAGTTTATCAGGAGTTCCGAGTTAACCTCCCTGGTGTCAGCTAACAGGTCTAAAAGGGGATCAGCCTCCTCAGGCTCTGGCCTCCTCATGCTCTAGGCATGTGTCCATTTTGTGAGATCGTCACAGTGTGGAGGTCATTTTCTGACAGACATGGTTTGCGGTGACTCTTTGAGGGAGGATCCAGGTGCACAGCACTGACCCGAAGGTAATACTAAACTGTTGCTTATACCGCACTAACATCTGTGGTGGAAGCTAGGCGTAGTGTCCCCGCTCCCTCCCCTTTAAGATACCCCTAGACAAGAGAAAGACGAGACCAAGAGGGGAGTGTGAGGAGCAGCCGCTACACACCTCTGGTGTTTTTATTTTTTGCTAAACAAACAAAAAAAAATAGAAAATTTTGAAAAATAAATAAATCATGTTTCATAGTTTGTTATAACATTTTGCAAACAGGTAATTTTTCTCCTTCATTGATATGCGCTGATGAGACGGCACTGGTGGGCACTGATGTCGACAGATAAGGCAGCACTGATGGGGACAGATAAGACAGAACTGATGGGGACAGACAAGACAGAACTGATGGGCACAGATTAGGTGGCACTGATTGGCACAGATAAGGCGGCACTGATGGGCACTGGTAGGTTACACTGATGGGCGGCACTGGTAGGTGACACCAATAGGTGGCACTGTGGGCACTGATGGGTGGCACTGTGGGCACTGATGGGTGATGCTGGTGGTCACTGGTAGGTAGCACTGTTGTGCAATGGCAGGTGGCACAAAATAGCATTGACTTGCTGATCACAGAGTGCGCCGCATGAGCCCTGCAGGCCGCTCGAGCACGGGAGGACGTCCAGGGACGCCCTCCCGGCAATTCAAGTCCGCGCTGTGGCCGTCTTTTGGCTATAGCACAGGTCTGTAGTGATTAAAACTCACATTGTCTTTGACTAATGTTTTTTCTTTATAGGTCACATGTCAATACATTGTTTTATGTAAATGTTTACAGCACAAGCAGACAAAATAAAGTGTCTATTTCTAAATAAATTTACTGCATATGTTTTTTTATCTTGTATTCAGTGTCCCATACATTATACACACCCCATGTGATATAGGACATTTTCGACTCCAGAGGCCCTTAAAGACCTAATTTAAATTATGTAGAAAAAAGACTGGTCAGTTACAGGACGTCCCATAAACTAAGCACACCTAATTTGAAACCATTTTACTGTAGCGTTTTGGAGATATGTCACACTATTCGACTTTGGAGGCCTATAACAACCTCATTTCTAATAAGTAGAAATAAATAATGGTCAATTCTAGTACAGGACATCCCATACCCTATGCACACCTCATTTGAAACCATTTCACTGTAGCATTTTAGAGATACAGTATGTCACATTATTTGACGTTGGAGGCCTATAAAGAGCTAATTTCTAATAAGTAGAAAAAAAGAATGGTCAGTTCTGAAAAAGGACATCCCATACACTAAGCACACCTGATTTTAAACCATTTTACAGTAGCATTATGGAGATATGTCGTTATTCGACTTTGGAGGCCTATAATGACCTAATTTCTAATAAGTAGAAAAAAAGAATGGTCAGTTCTAGTACAGGACGTCCCATACACTAAGCACACCTCATTTGAAACCATTTTACTGTAGCGTTTTGAAGATATGTCACATTATTCTAATTTGGAGGTGTATAAAGACCTAATTTCTAATAAGTAGAAAAAAAGAATGGTCAGTTCTGATACAGGACGTCCCATACCCTATGCACAACTCAGTTTAAACTATTTTACTGTAGCATTTTGGAGAAATTTCACATTATTCGACTTTGGAGGTGTATAAATAACTCATTTATAATAAGTAGAAAAAAGAATGGTCAGCTCTAGTACAGGACGTCCCATAAACTATGCACAACTCATTTGAAACCATTTCACTGTAGCGTTTTGAAGATATGTCACATTATTCTACTTTGGAGGTGTATAAAGACCTAATTTCTAATAAGTAGAAAAAAAAGAATGGTCAGTACTGATACAGGACGTCCCATACACTAAGCACACCTCTTTGGAAACCATTTTACTGTAGCATTTTGGAGATATGTCACATTATTCGACTTTGGAGGTATATAAATAACTAATTTCCAATAAGTATAAAAAAATAATGGTCAGTTCTAGTACAGGACGTCCCATACCCTATGCACACCTCATTTGAAACCATTTTACTGTAGAATTTAAATAGTAGTAAAATAGTTTAAAATTAGTTGTGCATAGGGTATTACATAGTTACATAGTTAGTCAGGTTGAAAAAAGACAAAGTCCATCCAGTTCAACCATAAAAAAGTAAAAAAATATCGGACATGAAAGGTACTGGTTCTGTTGGACCTCTTGGCTCGAGCTGGACTCAGGATCTGTGGAAGTAACTCTCTAACCGGTCGGATATTCAAGACACCAATACACAGTGAATGGATATACAAGAATATATTGGTTTATTGGCAACATGTCTTTTTATGCATAACAAGGAAAGTTGCCTCCCTCGTATGGACCAATCAGCAATAAGCAAATACATCATGAGTTAAACAAAAATAGATTCTAACAGGTTTTAGGTTTTTTGCAGAAGTGGTCATTTAACATACGTCATTACGGTCAGTCTAAACATGTGTCTGACATTTGAAACAGGAAGATAAGAACATCATACGTCAATGCGGTCAAGCTGTCAGTTAAAGCAGAAGAGAGAGATAAGAACTTTTTCTCGGAGTAAGCTTAACCACAAACTCGCATGTCAACCTAAATATATATGCCTGTCAGTTAAAGCAGAAGAAAGATAGGCTTGACCACAAAGTCACATCCTGCTTTACACTTCAGAAAAACATATTCTGTACTAATACATATATTTCAACATATATATTTAAGAAGAATTTTAATCATGATTATTAGTTCATATTGGTTCATACCTTACAACCCCTCCTTTTGATCATGGCTTCAAGAATTGAAGCCCATAGATCATTAGATTATTCATTATACCATTTTTGTTTAGTATGTACCGTGGACATCATCAAGATCGTTTCCTTAGAACCCTGTCTCTTTTTACTAGTGATCTTTCCAATTACCCAGACAATTAATTTAAATACTAAATATAACAGTAGAATGAAGATTAACACCATTACTACTGTTATAGCCATTTGTCTGAGAAATGAGAGAATACCTGTGCCCCCGAATCCTCCCTCTCCAAAGGGGCTCCATGTTTTCGGGATATCCCTCGCCTCCTGTTGCAATTGATTTACCTCTTTCCTATGTTGGGCAATTACATCATAGTAATCAGGAATCTCAACAGATGTGTTGTGGATCCAAGTGCAGCACTCATAGTCCTCCGTAACTTCACACAGGCCAGTGAGTGCAGCACTCATGCTTTCAATAGCAAGATCATGAAGTTCTAATTGTTTTCTGATTGCTCTAGTTTCAATGTTTAAACTAGTAATATCATCAGAATTCTTTACCAATACATCATCTATAATATTTGTATAATTATTAAGCCTTTTCATTAAATCTATCCCCCAACCTGTCCAGGAAGGGAACCAGGCCCAAGCCATATCTTTTTCGAGAAATAACTCCCTTTTATTTCGGTGTTTGAGGGGGTACCTAGGATGCATGCTAGCTTCAAGGAGGTGTGTTCCCTTGCTATCTCCTACTATGTCCATAATGGGGACTAGGGATGCAAGATAACACCATCCTTGGGGTTCAGTGGGGATCCAAGGGTGACAACTTTTTCCACAACAAATATAAAGACTGTCTCCTAGAGCTAAAGGTCGTTTGTTGAATATTGTCATCATTTCATCAGAAAAAACAGAAAAGGTTAAACTTGACAATAATTTTCCTACTGTGGAAGTGGAACTGGAGTTAAGAAAGTTTATTAGAGTGGTGTTTAGGGCAGGTTCTGAAGTGTGAAAGAAAGGGCTTTCAATTGAAGTCATTGAAAAGTTAATTGTAGCTTGTTGGCACACTTCAGCTCCCTTTGTGGAGTTTCCCAACCTAAAACACCAGTCTGGGGAATGACTTCTACCAATAATTTGGAAAGTAAGGTTATTATCTGAAAGCGTTCTTGTGACATTTGTACGGACGACAGGTGGTGTGCCGTTTAGGAGAGGGGTGAAGTTTAGAGGTACTGCCATTAGGGGGATCCTAGCAGTGCTAGGATGGAGTTTACTACATATCCAACATTTTTCATATCCTGATTTTTGAGCATAAGCATATTTAAATTTAAGCAGCAGCATTTTACCACTAAAATTGTCTTCCATACTTCTTTTTGGTCTGTTAGAATTATCTGACCAACAGTGTCCTATGATTATGAGCATTAAAATAAACAATGTGGTCATTAACCACTTAACGACCGCCCACTGTAAATATACGTCGGCAGAATGGCACAGACAGGCAGAATCACGTACATATACGTGATTGCCTTTGTATAGTTGGGGGGTCCGATCGGACCCCCCTTCTTTACAGTGGGTGGACGTTTTACCTTCGGGAGCGATCCGGCATGAGGGGACGGCCGTTCGATTCCGCCCCCCCCCTCTCGATCGCTCCCGGAGAATGAGAGAGCTTCCCCTGCCTGTGTACTGTTTACACAGGCAGGAGGAAGTGATGTCATCTCTCCTGCGGCGCTCACATATACCGAGCGCCGTACAGGAGAAGATGCAGGTTAGTGCACAAAACAGCACACTGACACCAGGACACATAGGCACATAAATCGCCCCCCCCCAGGCCCCCCCAGATCACCCCCCAGATCACCCCCAGTCACAGTGTCACTGATTGCAGTGACCATTTATTTAGTGATCACTGCAATCAGTGACATTTGTGACTGTAAAAGTGTCACTACATTTAGTTTTAGGTCCAGTGTAGCCCCCTAACCCCCCCTAATAAAGGTTTAACCCCCTGATCACCCCCCAGATAACCCTTTCACCCCCTAGCACCGCCGTCGCTAAGCGATCATTTTTCTGATCGATGTCTTAGCGTCGGTGATGCTGATCGGTAGCCAGTAATTTTTTTTAGGTTCGCCGCAGGTTTTTATAGCGTCGGGTACCCCCATATATTACCTAATAAAGGTTTAACCCCCTTGATCGCCCCCCAGGTAACCCTTTCACCCCCTATCACCACTGTCACTAAGCGATAATTTTTCTGATCGCTGTCTTAGCGTCGGTGATGCAGATCGGTAGCCAGTAATTTTTTTTAGGTTCGCCGCAGGTTTTTATAGCGTCAGGTACCCCCATATATTATCTAATAAAGGTTTAACCCCCTGATGGCCCCCCAGGTAACCCTTTCACCCCCTATCACCACTGTCGCTAAGCGATCGTTTTTATGGTCGTTGTCTTAGTGTCGGTGATGCCGATAGGTAGCCAGTAATTTTTTTTTAGGTTCGCCGTCAGGTTTTTATATAGCGTCAGGTACCCCCATATATTACCTAATAAAGGTTTTAACCCCCTAATTGCCCCTAGTTAACCCTTTCACCAGTGATCATCATATAAGTGTTACGGGTGACGCTGGTTAGTTAGTTTGCTTTTTATAGTGTCAGGGCACCCGCCGTATATAACCCAATAAAGGTTTAACCCCCTGATCGCCCGGCGGGTGATATCAATTAGGTTTTAGCATCAGAGAGGGTCTGTGTCACACCCCAGGCAGCGTCAGGTTAGTGCCAGTAGCGCTAACACCCACGCGTTAAGCATACACCCCCCTTAGTGGTATAGTATCTGAACAGATCAATATCTGATCTGATCTATACTAGCGTCCCCAGCAGTTTAGGGTTCCCAAAAACGCAGTGTTAGCGGGATCAGCCCAGATACCTGCTAGCACCTGCGTTTTGCCCCTCCGTCCAGCCCAGGCCACCCAAGTGCAGTATCGGTCGATCGCTGTCACTTACAAAACAAAACACACATAACTGCAGCGTTCGCAGAGACAGGCCTGATCCCTGCGACTCCAGTGCTGTAGGAGGTGATTTCACCACCACAGTTAAAAAAAAAAAGCATATATGCCGAAGCATTGGGGCAGCAGGGGCAGAGGAGCAATTTTGCTCCTAATGCCGCGTACATACGGTCGAAATTCCGACGGAGGCTTGCCCGTGGAAAAGTCTGACCATGTGTACGCGGCATAACTTTTGCGGGAAGATGCCCCCATGCTTCGGCATATATAAATGGTGCATGTATGCCCATCATTAGAAGTGGGTGGATGAAGGGCGGTATTCTAATGGTGGGCATACCCACCGATCAATCTTTTTTTTTCGTTCAGCCAACAGGCTGCATGAAAAAAAAATTACAATACATGTCCAACAAGGACCAGCAACGTACTGGTATGTTGCTGGACTTTGAATGTTTATACCAGAATGATGCCTGCGGGTTTAGGTATCATCTTGGTATCATTCTTTTCAGCCAGCGGCCGGCTTTCATGTAAAAGCAATCCTAGTGGCTAATTAGCCTCTGGACTGCTTTTACAAGCAAGTGGGAAGGAATGTCCCCCCCCGGATATGAAAAGCGCCATTGGGAAATTGGGAAAGCATTTTATCACACCGATCTTGGTGTGGTCAGATGCTTTGAGGGCAGAGGAAAGATCTAGGGTCCAATAGACCCCAGTTTTTTCAAAAAAGAGTACCTGTCATTACCTATTGCTATCATAGGGGATATTTACATTCCCTGAGATAACAATAAAAATGATTAAAAAAAATAAAAATATGGAAGCAACAGTTTAAAAATAAAATAAAAAAGCAAAATTAATAAAAAAAAAATAAAAAAAGCACCCCTGTCCTGCCCTGCTCTTGCCCAATGGCGAACGCAAGCGTCGGTCTGGTGTCATATGTAAACAGCAATTGCACCATGCATGTGAGGTATCACCGCGAAGGTCAGATCGAGGGCTGTAATTTTAGCAGTAGACCTCCTCTGTAAATCTAACGGGGTAACCTGTAAAGGCTTTTAAAAATGTATGTAGTTTGTCGCCAATGCGCGTTTGTGCGAAATTTTAAAGAATGTCGTGTTTGGTATCTATGTACTCGGGCTAAGATCATCTTTTTTATTTCATCAAACATTTGGGCAATATAGTGTGTTTTAGTGCATTAAAATGAAAAAAAGTGCATTTTTTCCCCAAAAAATGCGTTTGAAAAATCGCTGCGCAAATACTGTGTAGAAAAAAAAATGCAACACCCACCATTTTATTCTGTAGGGCCTTTGCTTTAAAAATATATATAATGTTTGGAGGTTCAACATAATTTTCTTGCAAAATAAAATATGTTTTCATGTAAACAAAAAGTGTCAAAAAGGGCTTTGTCTTCAAGTGGTTAGAAGAGTGGATGTAAGCTTCCTAATGTTGTGTATAAAATGCCAGAACAGTTCAAAACCCCCCCAAATGACCCCATTTTGGAAAGTAGACACCCCAAGCTATATACTGAGAGGCATGTCGAGTCCATGGAATATTTTATATGTTGACACAAGTTGCGGAAAAAAGACAATTTTTTTTTTGCACAAAGTTGTCACTAAATGATATATTGCTCAAACATGCCATGGGCATATGTGGAATTACACCCCAAAATACATTCTGTTGCTTCTCCTGAGTACGGGGATACCACATGTGAGACTTTTTGGGAGCCTAGCCGCGTACGGGACCCCAAAAACCAATCACCGCCTTCAGGCTTTCTTTTTTTTTGTTTACAAACGTTTTTTATTTGGGTTAAAAGGTGGTACAAAACCGACATGACAAAAGTAAAAAAATCAATTCCATAGCGTCAGATATACATATGGACTGTATAAAGTAGAAACGTAGAAATACAATTTGCATCATATATATACATGTAAGAAGGAAGACTGGCTCTATAAACGAAGTTACAGTGATGTGCATATATGTTTGAACCAAAAATTAAGGAGAGGCATGTTGATCTGGGTTAAGGAACTCCTTGCTATGTGCGACCCAGGGGTCCCATTTTTGTTTATAAACCTGATTTGTGTTCCGAACAGTATGATAGATTTTTTCCATCAAAATTATATTATTGATTCTAGTTTTGAGTTGTGTTAAAGGAACTGATGGGGATTTCCAATGGAAAGCAATTAACCAGTGGACTGCTACGCATATAGTATGTATTAGTCTAATACCTTGAGTAGAGAGTCCTATAATGGGTGAGAATAGAAGGCAATTATGTAAGGTCAAGGTGATGTTCTTATCTGCAATTTTAGAGGCAAAATTCTCCAACTGCTTCCAGATATGAGTGATTTTTTCACAGCTCCAAAAGATGTGTGTAAAAGAGCCGGTGGAGTTGCATCCTCTGAAGCACAAAGGGGAGACGGTAGGAAAAATGGTGTGAAGTTTAATAGGGGTATAGTACCATCTAGTGAATAGCTTCAACGCTGTCTCTTTAATGGCTATAGACTTGGTACTTTTGTGCAAATTGTTGATGCAGTTGTCCCAGTTCACAGAAGGATATGTGAAGCCTACCTCCTGTTCCCATTTCATCATGTATGGAAGTTTGTTCGTGTCTGTGTTGATAAGTAGGTTGACGTATACTTCCGAGATGAAACCTCTCTTTCTGGGGGATTTAAGACAGAGGGTCTCGAAAAAGGATGGGGGTTGTATATTCGAGGTTTGAAAATACGTGTCAAAAAAATGTTTGATCTGAGAAAATCTATTCCATTCAGTTTCAGGAATTTGGGATTTAGAGATAAGAGAGGGGAGGGAAATGAAGTTTGTACCATCTATAAAATTGGAAAGGGATGTAAGGTTATTGTCTATCCACCAAGAGAAGTCTGTTGGGACCCGTGCAGCTCGGGGAAATTTAGGGTCGCTTATAAAAGATGCATGTGGAGGGGTTTTGGACTTAAGATTAAATTTCTGGTTGTATGTTTTCCATAATTGGTATGACTGTGAGACTATTTGATTTAAGGGGTCAATAGAATAGTTTGGAATTTTGTTTCCCCACAGTAAACTTGAGATGGAGAATGGCAAAATGGAGTTCTTTTCAAAATCAACCCATGGAACTTTTGGGTTGGGGATGTGCCACTGTGCCATTTGTGACCATCTAGCTGATAGGTAATACAACCAAAAATCTGGGAGGCCAAGACCACCATGTCTTTGAGGACTATATAAGATCGATCTTGAAAGGCGAGGATGGGAGTCCGACCAGACGAATCTATTAACGTCTGATTGGAACTTCGTGAGCAATGTTTTATTCAGTCTAATAGGGAGAGCCCTAAATAAGTACAGGATCTTCGGGAGTAAAGTCATTTTTATTGCTGTGATCCTTCCTAAAAATGATATCTTATAGGATTTCCACATTTTTAATGTTGCTCTTAATTTATGCATCAATGGTATGTAATTCTTGGAAACAAGCTCATTGAATTTGGGAGTGAGATGAATTCCTAAGTACGGAAGGGACTCCAATGTGTAGGAGAAGCTGAAAGAGGAGCGTAGCGATTCTAAATCTGAAGTTGGAATATTGATTGGCATGCCCATCGATTTGGATACGTTGACTGTTAAGCCCGATAAGGACGAAAAGATGTTGAGAGTTTGTAAAAGAATAGGTAAAGCAGTATTTGGCTGGGAGAGGAATACTAACATATCATCTGCATACATGCACAGTTTGTATGTGTTATTGTTTGATGTGTAACCTTTGATGCCTGCATTGAGTAGGATGGCTGTAGCTAATGGTTCGATTGCAAGTGCAAATAACAGTGGGGAGAGGGGGCAGCCCTGACGCGTACCTCTACCTACTTTGAAAAACTCTGAATTGCAGCCTGGTAACCTAATTCTAGTTGAGGGGTTGTGATAAAGTGCATGAAAGCCATGTACAAATTCACCTTCGAAGCCATATCTACGTAGTACTAGGTCTAAGAATTTCCAAGAGACACTATCGAATGCCTTATTAATATCTAGGCTAAGCATTAAAAGAGGTCTAGAATGTATGTTCGCGTCTTGGATAATATTTGAGACCAGTCTAATGTTGTCTGTGATCTGTCTACCAGGGATAAATCCAGATTGGTAAGGGGAGATAAGTGTAGGGATAATTTTGGCGAGTCTATTGGCTAGGAGTCTACTAAAAATTTTGAGGTCATTATTTATAACGGATATTGGCCTATAATTTTGGGGTAAAGTGTGGTCTTTATTTGCTTTTGGGATGAGTGACATGTTGGCTAATAGCATCTCCTCTGGGAATTGTCCTCCTGTGAGAATGTTGTTATATAGTTTGACCAAGTGAGGGATTAGGAGTAGGTGATATTGTTTAAAGTATGAGGATGAAAAGCCATCCGGGCCTGGAGCTGAATTTCTTTTAAGTGATTTAATGATACAAGTCAATTCTTTTTCTGAACATGGCGAATTTAGTGTATCTATTTGAGTTTGGGTTAATTTTGGAAAGGGGAGGTTATCAAACCAAGAAAGTGAGGAGGGAGGAATGGGAGTGTTTGGTGCTGAGAGAAGGTCGGAATAAAAGTCTTTGAATATGGAGAGTATCTCCTGAGGGTGTATAACCAGTTGGTTTGCCCTGTTTTTGAGCTTATAGATGTGTGTAGGTTTTATTGACTGGTTAAGTTTGCGGGCGAACATCGTAGAATAGGAGTTGCATGATAAGAAAAATTTTGCTTTCGACCAGCGGAGCGCTTTTTCTGCTCTAAATGTTAAAAGGGAATCTAATTCGTTGCGTTTATGAGTGATCAACTTATAGATATCTGGGTCATGAGTGTGCTTATGGTCCTTACATAATTTATGGAGGTCCCTAGTGAGGGAGTGGATTTTTTCCCATTTGGTCCTATTACATTGTGCTGCCCTCTTAATAAGATGACCCCTCATGACCACTTTGTGGGCCATCCATAATGTAGAGGAGGAGACATCAGGGGTAGCATTAGTAGTGAAATATTCTTCTATTTCTGAAGCTATTTCCTGTTGGTGAACGGGATCTGAAATCAAAGACTCATTTAGTCTCCAGGAGTATGGGGTGGAAATGAGGCCTATGAATTTTGTACTCAGGGTAACAATATGATGGTCTGACCAAGAGCAAGGGTGTATTGTAGCGTCTAGGGAATTAGCTAGAATTATAGGGGTACAGAGGATATGGTCTATACGGGAGTATGAGTCATGCGGATGTGAATAAAATGTGTAGTCCCTTGCGCCTATGTTTAACGCCCTCCAAGAGTCTATTAATTGCAGGTCATTTATATGTGTGGTGGTTGTTTTAGAGAAGGTTTTGGAGTTCTGATTCTGTTTGCTTCTATCGAGGTTTGGTTGAGGAACTGAATTGAAGTCTCCGCCTAGAATAATATGTGGTGAGTGAAATTGTTGTAATGTGTTGAAAAATTGTGTGAAGAATGTGGTTTGTGTGTCGTTAGGGGCGTATATGTTAGCCACTGTAATGTCTCTCCCTGCCAATGTACCTTTAATAATAATGAATCTACTGTCTTGATCCTTAAAGACTTGATGAACCTCAATGGGAAAAGAGTGATGGAAAAATATTGCAACTCCCTTAGTTTTAGAGGTGGAAGTGGTATAGAAAGATTGGTTAAATGATTTATGAAAGAATGTGGGGTGTGCATCTGACATAAAATGTGTTTCTTGCAACATTACTATTTTCGCATTCAATTTTTTATATTGCAAAAAGGCCTTTTTCCTTTTGTTAGGGGAATTGAATCCCTGTACATTGTGTGATATTATTTTAATGGTCATGATGTGGGTGTGTAATTTTGGGGAAGCAACAGGAAGGCTGATATCTGACGTTTTCTACGTTGGGAGGAGAATGAAAAAACATATGTTATGAACCTGACCATGGAGAACAAGATGCTTAGAGACAAATGTAGAGATGACTCTATTCTTATTGTGTCTAATCTGTCGGTTAAAAAAAGCATTGTACCAGATTTAAATAACGTAATAAAGCTACAAGAAATGGAACCTATATCAAAGTTAATAAAACATTTGGGGTTAGGAAAAATTATTTTCTCTAACCTACCATGAAATAATAACGGGCCAATTGGCCCAAGACTCAGTCTTGTCAACTTACCAATGCGAACCGGGAGCTTATTGAAAGGTGAAATAAACAAAGATATAAAGAAACAAATGTATTCGCATTTCAGTTGAAAATGAGCTAACCCTCTGGGGGGAGGGAATGCTCTAACTGAGTGGGGGAAAATCATGGCGTCATAGGGTGGAGAGCCACACAAGATGTGTTTTTTTTGTGTAAATACCTGTGTTAGATAAAAATTGATGTTAATAAGTCTCCTTATAAAAGAGAATGCACTATACTTTAGCACCGTGGACAAGGCGGGGTTGCAACAGAGAACAGTGGAGCAATATATACTTCGATATTATGCCTGGGGTGACAGTAATTAAAACATGAGGTATACCTGTAAAATAGGTAGTTTAGAAAAAAGTAGTATAAATCTAAACAGTACAAACAATTTACAAACATTAGTATGGACTAGGAAAATAAAAAGTCCCAAGAACTAATGATCTATTAAATAATTAGTCTTAACACAGAAACCATATTCAACCCTCCCACCCCTCTTCAGAGAAGAAAGGGATGGAATATTATACATGAGAGATATAAATATCAAAGGGATTGCAGTACCATGTCTTGTCAGTAGGTGTCAGTGTCTCACCGTAAATGACCCGTGCTAAGAGGAAAAAAAAACCAAAAAAAAAAAACAATACTTTTCCGTTGAGACATTACGCACAAATGAGTGACCATATAAAAAAAAAGCCTGTGCTTATTGCAGTGACTTGGGTATATAAAAAACTTGAGTGAGAAGTGATAGAAAATGAGAAAAAAAAACCCGGTTAGAGTCCAAAAATGACGAATAACTCTGGGAAGAACTGAAGAACATGTGAGAACCAGAAAACTTTTAAAAAGTAGTGATTTAGTTGAAGTTCAGTGGTCCGGCCTCCTGTCTGAGTCTGCGACTATTTGCCCGTGAAGCTGGGGTGTTCCAGATGGGAGCTGGACGAGACGAGGATGGGGTGCGCGGGAGATTGCCTGCATCCATCAGACCCAGTTTGATTAGGATGTCTTGACCCTCTGGGACTGTGGAGGCAACGTAAGTGGTGCCGTTATGGGGAATAATCAGTTTGAAAGGGAAACCCCATCTATATCTGATCCTCGCCGTGGAGAGCACTGTTGTGATTTCCTTCATCTTCCTGCGTCTGTCTAGGGTTGCTTGTGAGATATCTGGATAGATCTGTATTTGTACTCCATCCAGGACAATGTTTCTCAGTCCCCTGGCCGCCCTCATAATATCTTCCTTTACCAGGAAATCTTTCATGCATAACACTATGTCTCGAGGGGGTTTATCGGGGGGAGGTTTTGCCCTTAAAGCACGGTGTATGCGGTCACAGATAAATGATTGAACATTCTGTTCTGGGAGCAGATTATGGAAAAGCTTGTTTGCATATACAGGTAGATCTGTAATGGATTCCGGGACCCCTCTAATTCTGAGGTTGGACCTCCTATTCCTGTTCTCTAAATCCTCCACTTGCTCCTGTAATTGTATGAAGGCTGAGGAAAGTGAATCATGCTCCCTAGATAAGTCATTGAAAGCTATGGACAGCTCATCGTGCTTGTTTTCTAGCAAATCGGTTCTTGTCCCTAATGCAGCTATTTCTTGGGATAATGTGTCAGTGGACCTCTGAATCTCTGCTTGAAATTTATGTATAAGTTTAGAGCACATAGCCTCCAGACTCACATCCAAATCTGCTTTAGTCAGTGGAGGGTACTCACAGTTCTCTGTTGAACTCGAATCCAGCGGTGACTGAGATGGCTGTATCTGAGGCTGAGCAGGGAATGAGGAAGGTGAAGAGGGCAGCGTGTCAGCGCCATCTTTAGCCATCCTGCCACGCTTCAGAGATCTGAGGCAGTAATGGGTAAAATTTTTCTGCTTCTGGCTGCTCCTCCGACTTTTCTTCTTAGAAGACTGCATGCACAGATTCTTATGTGCGGGGGTGTTGTTGGTCTGTTTCCGTTCCGGTGATTATGGCCCCGATAATGTGGCTTTTAGCCCTGTGAGACCCGGAGCTCTCTCTAGAAGCTGCTGCTCCGTCCCATGCCGCGCATGCGCCCCCCGCCTTCAGGCTTTCTAAGGGTGTAAATTTTTGATTTCACTTCTCACTGCCTATCACAGTTTTGGAGGCCATGGAATGCCCAGATGGCACAAACCCCCCCCAAATGACCCCATTTTGGAAAGTAGACACCCCAAGCTATTTGCTGAGAGGTATTGTGAGTATTTTGCAGATCTCGCTTTTTGTCACAAAGTTTTGAAAATTGAAAAAAAAAAAAAGAAAAAAAAAAATGTTCTTTCTTCATTTTCAAAAACAAATGAGAGCTGTAAAATACTCACCATGCCTCTCAGCAAACAGCTTGGGGTGTCTACTTTCCAAAATGGGGTCATTTGGGGGGGTTTTGTGCTATTTTGGCATTTTATGGCCTTCGAAACTGTGATAGGTAGTGAGGAGTCAAATCAAAAATTTATGTAAAATGTATTTTGGGGTGCAATTCCACATATAACCATGGCATGTGTGAGCAATATATCATTTAGTGACAACTTTTTGTAATTTTTTTTTTTTTTCTGTCATTATTCAATCACTTGGGACAAAAAAAAAATATTCAATGGGCTCAACAGGCCTCTCAGCAATTTCCTTGGGGTGTCTACTTTCTAAAATTGGGTCATTTGGGGGGGTTTTGTACTGCCCTGCCATTTTAGCACCTCAAGAAATGAGATAGGCAGTCATAAATTTAAAGCTGTGTAAATTCCAGAAAATGTACCCTAGTTTGTAAACGCTATAACTTTTGCGCAAACCAATAAATATACGCCTATTGACTTTTTTTTACTAAAGACATGTGGCTGAATACATTTTGGCCTAAATGTATGACTAAAATTGAGTTTATTCGATTTCTCTTATAACAAAAAGTAGAAAATATCATTTTATTTCAAAATTTTCGGTCTTTTTCCGTTTATATCGCAAAAAATAAAAATCGCAGAGGCAATCAAATACCATTAAAAGAAAGCTCTATTTGTGGGAAGAAACGGACGCAAATTTCGTTTGGGTACAACATTGCATGTCCGCACAATTTACAGTTAAAGCAGCGCAGTGCAAAATTCTGAATTCACCTCTGGTCCTTTAGCTACCAAATGGTCCGGGGCTTAAGTGGTTAAGGAAAAAAGAAAAAGTTTCCCCGAAGTGATCCCTCCTTTTGGACCATTAGTGTCTATGGGTATGGAACTCTGAGTTTCTTGTTTTTTATGGTCCACTAGGGAGTATTTTCCGGATCCTTTTCTGGAATAATCTCCAAAACAGAGGTCTTTGTCTTCTCCTTCACCTTCTTCCAGTTTCCCTTCGGAAATGTCTTTAGTCTGGATGCATGGATCCATTGTGGTCCTTGATCTGTAAGAACAGCTGTTCTGGCAACCTTCAGAATTTCAAATGGTCCTTTGGAAGATAGGGCCTGGTTGTTTCCGGACAGCAAGTTGTTTTATCGGTACTTTGTCTCCTGGGATATACGGATGTGTAGGCTCTGTGGAGAGAGGAGGGAAAGTGACAGCAACTTTGTCCTCTGTTTCACTAAGGCTACTTACCAGATGTTTCACGTACTCTTCCTGTAAAGAATAAAGATTAACCTCCTCTCCCTCATCAGGTTTCCTCTGTGCTGGCCTACCCATAAGTATTTCAAATGGTGACAATCCTGTTCTAGAATTAGGGGCTGTCCTAATTTGAAACAAAACTGCTGGGAGGTAATCAATCCACCCTTTCATGGTTCCTCCTGTTGCCTTTTTAAGTTTATCCTTTATATTTCTGTTCATTCTTTCCACTATTCCTGCGCTTTGTGGATGATATGGAATATGTAATTTCCATTGAATGCCCAGGAGTTTTGCAAGATCCTGGGTAAGAGCAGCTGTAAAAGCTGGACCTTGGTCTGACCAGATTTTGGCTGGTAACCCATACCTCGAAATCTAGTGATTTATTAGTGCTCTTGATGCTATTTTGGCTGTCTCTCCTGTAGTTGGGATAGCCTCGACCCAAGAACTAAACTTGTCCACTATAACTAAAAGATATTTTATATTTCCTTTCTGTTTTGGCATATGTGTAAAGTCTATTTGTAGCTTGTTGTGCTGAATTGGCCCCTAAAGGAGAAGCCTCAACCACAACATCAGGTAGAATCACCACTGCATAGCCTGTCTTATATGTGTTATCATTAGACCTGGAACAACTGCCATCCACAAATACATCCAGGAAATCTGGGTTTGGTTTATCAGTTAAATCCACCCTTGGCAATGTTTGTTGAAGTAAATTGTCATTACAATTATGGTTTACTTCTGGTTCAGCATATGGAAGCTGCAATAGTGCGTGTAGCAATCGTATTGCGGGAGTAGTTTCTGAACAGGATTTTACTTCCAAATGTGTTGTATTCAGAAGTATAGTTTCATACCCACTGGACCTTTGGGCTGTCATATGCTGGGTATGCATATTTTGTAACAATTGTGCTACTGAATGTGTGGTATAGAGAATAGAGAGTGTGCCCAGAGTGATTTTAGAAGCTTCCTTAACTGCCATTGCATTTGCTGCAAGAGTTTGCAGGCATCCTGGCATTCCCTGTACCTGGAGTGGCAGTTTCTTTGATAGGTATGCCACTGGTCTTAAGTTTGTCCCATGGGGTTGGGCCAATACTGCTGTAAACGTAGGCCCTCGCACCACACAGTAAAGTGAGAACGGTTTGTCATAGGAAGGGAGACCTAAAGCAGGAGCCCGCGAGAGGGAAGTCAGAAGAGGGAAAAGGCCTCTTTCATATCCTCTGTATATTCAATTGTTTTAGGGGCACCCGCAGCTGTAGCTGGACGTAAAATGGAATCCCAAAAAGAACAGTCAGGTATCCACTGTCGACAGTAGGCGATTGAGCCTAAAAAGGAAAGCAATGCAGCTTTGTCATTTGGTGGGCCGAGACAGCGGAGAGCTTTGTCCTTTGGTGGGCCGAGACAGCGTAGACCCCAATTCCCAAGCTGACATAAATATAGGTCAATGGGCCAAGGACGCAAAGTTATATGAGGATGGGGAGGATTGGAATGTTTTTTGTAACACATTGTTACAGGCTTGGCTCAAGGCATATAAAAACACCACTATGTTGCATGATTTGATATCTTGCAAACAACAGTCAGGAGAAGATTTCTACACCTTTGTCAGTAGATTACATAAATTATATAAAAGTTGTGGAATAGACAATGATCAACTATTTGTGAGTACAGCCATAAATAATGGAGATCCAAGGGCCACCCAAATAATCAAACTGATAAACACAAAATGGGCGGTAATGACCTCAGATAGATTCATAACTGACATAAAGGAGAGGGCATCCTCAGGGGTATTTAACACCAAAGGAGGATTGTTTACCTCTATTACAGAAGAAAATCCAAACATAGCTATGGTCAGTGGACCAAGTTCAGGAGCCATACCTAGAAGGAATTATCCTCCCCATAATCAGGAGCAGGGTAGTTTTAATTGTGGGGATCCAAACCACTGGAAATCAGAATGTCCCCAGAGAAAGGGAGCCAGGGATAACTTTCCTAGGAGAGGTAGGGGAGGCTACAGAGTGAGATCTCAACCAAGATCTCAGTATCCGCCCCAACCAAGATATGACACACAACAACAGCAGCCACAACAGAGATCCCAGTCAGTTCCAGTACACCCCCAATATAGGCAACAGCAGCAGCCATACCAAACAAGATCACCCAGAAACACCATAGAAGAGATACAGGTACATTGGTCAGGATATCAGGACAAAAACCTCCAATAGGGATGCCCGGGGCAGTACCCATCCTTGGTGGTGCATTTTTTCTCCTCACACTGGAAAACCCTGCCTCAAGTGGTTTTAAAAGTAGAAGGCAGGGTGGTCAAATTTCTGTTAGACACAGGGGCGTCGACCTCGTGTATTAAAGACCCCCACTTTGAAAGTGAAGAATGCACCGAGGGATGCTCTATGGGAATAAATGGGACAAGCGTCAACCACAAAATCACACCGCCACTGCTAATAACGGACATGCAAGATAATTACCTTACTGAAATGTCCTTTTCAGTTCTACCAGACTGTCCCCTGTCCCTCATGGGAAGGGATTTAATGTCTGCATTACAAATTATTGTAAAATTTGACCAACAAGGGGGCATCATAGCCTAATTGGCTAAATGTGACCTCACTATGCCAAAAAGGAAAGACCTGGTCCGGCCTGCTCCACTTTAATAGTCTGTAACGGCTGTTGTGTCACCGACTCATGCTGTTCTATACTGTGGGGGTTGGTCTATGTTTTTTAAATTATTGTCCTTTTCCTTTGATTAATACCAATAAATAATTTTTTAATGCATTTTTTGTACGTTGTCATATCAGTGCCTGCAAAAGTCCCCAAAACCTTTAATCCTGAGTGACTATTAGGGGAAAGATGGCACTAGCAACCATCACCCTATGTCCGATGGGTTCCCTCCTCAATACGAGAGAGAGAGTGAGAGAAAAAAAAGAGGGTGAGAGAAAGAAAGAGAGAAGAAAAAAAATTATGAATGAAAGCAGGAGAGCGCAAGAGAAATAAGAGAGAAATAATTAAGAATGAAAGAGAAAGACAGAGCGAGAGAGAAATAAACAAAGACAGACAGACAGACAGACAGACAGACATGGGCAACTCGAGTGCTCTGCCTGGATACCTGTTTCCTATTGCCTTTTGATCACAGAAATGCAGTCTAGGCATGCACAGCTGTGATTAATACTAATGTAGCGGGTATACACTTTCTCTGTATTTAAAACTGGCAGAGACACCAGTTATGTGCAGTTCCCTGCAGCCCCACAGGTGGCGCTGTCGCCTTGGGCTGGGGTTGAACCATTGCTGTGTGCTGTGCTCCCTTTTTGTCCTCCCTCGGCAGCGGTATGGTGGGGTGGGGAACCCGCCGTGCTTGCTGGGAGAGGGTATAAAGGGGCCGGCCATCTTTGTCACGGGGTCGAGTCCCAGGCACCTTCAGCCTGTGGGCGTGTGGTTCGTGTCGGTCCTCTAGGCGGCCTAGGCCTAGAGGACGTTCGGAGGTCGTGTTCCATCCCCGGCACCTTTAGTCTGGGGTGAGGTACCCGGATGGAGGTCTGGAGCTCAGTGCCCAACACTGAGTTCCGCAAGGGAAGGAGATCCTAGGGGACCCTGGGAGAGGGTACCCGATTCCGGAGGGCGTAATGGACCGGTGGGAGACACTTGCTTGAAGACCCGGTGCAGCATATTGCCGGTGACAGGTGAGCCTTCCATTGGAGACCGCCTGGAAGGAAATCCCCCTTCGCTGGGAGACCGCAACCCACTTTCAGGAAGGAAAGTGGAGAGTTCATTGTGTCTGGGCCTACTCGCATCCACCCCTCCATGTCTGTTCTGTTCTCTAAGGAGTCCAACTGATTGTGTTCACTTTTGCATTGAGAAGAATAAAGGAGTGTTGGACTTTAATGGTGTGGGGCTCGTTTTCTGGCAGACATTGTTCAAGGTAACTCTCTTTGGAGGTTCCAGGTGCAGAACACCGACCCGAAGGTAAAATAAGAACTTTGCTTACACCACTCGGACACCTGTGGTGGAGGCTTGGCGTGGTGACCCCGCACTCTCTCCTCATAAGGTGCCCCTAGACAAGAGAGAGACGAGCTGATGAGTTAGAGGGGAGGGTGGAGGCCGCTACACTAAAATAATATGTTTTAATGGAAGAGAGATATATAGAGATAGAGATATAGAGATAGAGATATAGAGATAGAGATATAGAGATAGAGATATAGAGATAGAGATATAGAGATATAGAGATATAGAGATAGAGAGATATAGAGATAGAGAGATAGAGAGATAGAGAGATAGAGAGATAGAGAGATAGAGATAGAGAGATAGAGATAGAGAGATAGAGATAGAGATAGAGATAGAGATAGAGATAGAGAGATAGAGATAGAGAGATAGAGATATAGAGATATAGAGATATAGAGATATAGAGATATAGAGATATAGAGATATAGAGATATAGAGATATAGAGATATAGAGATATAGAGATATAGAGATATAGAGATATAGAGATATAGAGATATAGAGATATAGAGATATAGAGATATAGAGATATAGAGATAGAGAGATAGAGAGATAGAGAGATAGAGAGATAGAGAGATAGAGAGATAGAGAGATATAGAGATAGAGAGATAGAGAGATAGAGATATAGAGATAGAGAGATAGAGAGATAGAGATAGAGATATAGAGATAGAGATATAGAGATAGAGAGATAGAGAGATAGAGAGATAGAGAGATAGAGATAGAGATATAGATATAGAGATATAGAGATATAGAGATATAGAGATATAGAGATATAGAGATATAGAGATAGAGATATAGAGATAGAGATAGAGAGATAGAGATAGAGATATAGAGATAGAGATATAGAGATATAGAGATATAGAGATAGAGATATAGAGATAGAGATATAGAGATAGAGATAGAGATAGAGATATAGAGATAGAGATATAGAGATATAGAGATAGAGATATAGAGATAGAGATATAGAGATAGAGATATAGAGATATAGAGATAGAGATATAGAGATAGAGATAGAGATATAGAGATAGAGAGAGATAGATAGAATCTAATTGTAAAATATGTATGGAAGCTTATGTTGCCTATTGCCTTTTGTTCACTGACATGTATTGTAGGCATGCAAAGTTGTGATTAATAGTGAAAAAATATGCTTTAATGGGCTATTAATGAGATAGATAGATAGATACATACATAGGATCTATAAATGCTTCTGTTGCCTTTTGATCCCAGACATGAACAGCTGTAATTAAATACTGAAAGTATATGGGATATTAATGAAATAGGTAGATAGATTTATATAAACCAATTGTACAATCTGACTGGATACATCGGTTGCCTATTGCCTCTTGATCACAGACATGCATTGTAGGCATGCACAGCTGTAATTAAATACTGAACAGTGGCGGCCCGTCCATAGGGGGCGCCCGGGCGCCGACCCCCCCCCACCTCCTGTGGTCACCAAAAAAAAAAAAAACGGGCCCTTTAAGAGTTTTTTTTTTTTTTTTTTAAATGTCCTTTTCTTCACACGAGTGGCGGTGCGTCCATAGTGGGCACAGAAGCGCCACCGCCGCTCGCTTCTGCGCCCAGCCGTCACTCACAATACATAGGTTCATGCATTGCATGAACCTATGTATTGCTGCCGCCCACTATTCAGATGGCCGGCCCCTTGAGCGCCGGCCATCTAAATAACAGTGTCTGGTTGGCCTTTAGGAGTGCCTATCAGAGCCAGAGGCTCTGATAGACTTCCCGACTACAGCCTGAGGGCTGTAATCGGCTTCTAAATATCTAATGATAGGGGTGCGTTCCCTGGCCAATCAGGTTCACCGGGTCTGGTTACCGGTAACCTGATTGGCTGAAGCGACATCGAGGGCGGGAGAAGACATCGAGGACGGAAGAAGGACGGCGCTGACTCGAGGAAGGTAAGTGCAGGGCTGGGGGGGACAAACTGGCTGTATTATGGAGGACAAACTGGCTGCATATTGGGGGGACAAACTGGCTGCGTATGGGGGGGAAACTGGCTGCGTATGGGGGGGAAACTGGCTGCGTATGGGGGGGAAACTGGCTGCGTATGGGGGGGAAACTGGCTGCGTATGGGGGGGAAACTGGCTGCGTATGGGGGGGAAACTGGCTGCGTATGGGGGGGAAACTGGCTGCGTATGGGGGGGAAACTGGCTGCGTATGGGGGGGAAACTGGCTGCGTATGGGGGGGAAACTGGCTGCGTATGGGGGGGAAACTGGCTGCGTATGGGGGGGAAACTGGCTGCGTATGGGGGGGAAACTGGCTGCGTATGGGGGGGAAACTGGCTGCGTATGGGGGGGAAACTGGCTGCGTATGGGGGGGAAACTGCGTATGGGGGGGACAAACTGGCTGTATATTGGGGGACAAACTGGCTGTATATTGGGGGACAAACTGGCTGTATATTGGGGGACAAACTGGCTGTATATTGGGGGACAAACTGGCTGTATATTGGGGGACAAACTGGCTGTATATTGGGGGACAAACTGGCTGTATATTGGGGGACAAACTGGCTGTATATTGGGGGACAAACTGGCTGTATATTGGGGGACAAACTGGCTGTATATTGGGGGACAAACTGGCTGTATATTGGGGGACAAACTGGCTGTATATTGGGGGACAAACTGGCTGTATATTGGGGGACAAACTGGCTGTATATTGGGGGACAAACTGGCTGTATATTGGGGGACAAACTGGCTGTATATTGGGGGACAAACTGGCTGTATATTGGGGGACAAACTGGCTGTATATTGGGGGACAAACTGGCTGTATATTGGGGGACAAACTGGCTGTATATTGGGGGACAAACTGGCTGTATATTGGGGGACAAACTGGCTGTGTATTGGGGGACAAACTGGCTGTGTATTGGGGGACAAACTGGCTGTGTATTGGGGGACAAACTGGCTGTGTATTGGGGGACAAACTGGCTGTGTATTGGGGGAAAAACTGGCTGTATATTGGAGGGAAACTGGCTGTGTATGGGGGAGAAACTGGCTGTGTATGGGGGAGAAACTGGCTGTGTATATTGGGGGGAAACTGGCTGTGTATATTGGGGGGAAACTGGCTGTATATTGGGGGGAAACTGGCTGTATATTGGGGGAAAACTGGCTGTATATTGGGGGAAAACTGGCTGTATATTGGGGGAACAAACTGGCTGTATATTGGGGGACAAACTGGCTGTATATTGGGGGACAAACTGGCTGTATATTGGGGGACAAACTGGCTGTATATTGGGGGACAAACTGGCTGTATATTGGGGGACAAACTGGCTGTATATTGGGGGACAAACTGGCTGTATATTGGGGGACAAACTGGCTGTGTATTGGGGGACAAACTGGCTGTGTATTGGGGGACAAACTGGCTGTGTATTGGGGGACAAACTGGCTGTGTATTGGGGGACAAACTGGCTGTGTATTGGGGGACAAACTGGCTGTGTATTGGGGGAAAAACTGGCTGTATATTGGAGGGAAACTGGCTGTGTATGGGGGAGAAACTGGCTGTGTATGGGGGAGAAACTGGCTGTGTATATTGGGGGGAAACTGGCTGTGTATATTGGGGGGAAACTGGCTGTATATTGGGGGGAAACTGGCTGTATATTGGGGGAAAACTGGCTGTATATTGGGGGAAAACTGGCTGTATATTGGGGGACAAACTGGCTGTATATTGGGGGACAAACTGGCTGTATATTGGGGGACAAACTGGCTGTATATTGGGGGACAAACTGGCTGTATATTGGGGGACAAACTGGCTGTATATTGGGGGACAAACTGGCTGTATATTGGGGGACAAACTGGCTGTATATTGGGGGACAAACTGGCTGTATATTGGGGGACAAACTGGCTGTGTATTGGGGGACAAACTGGCTGTGTATTGGGGGACAAACTGGCTGTGTATTGGGGGACAAACTGGCTGTGTATTGGGGGACAAACTGGCTGTATTATGGGGGGCAACTGGCTGTATTATGGGGGGCAACTGGCTGTATTATGGGGGGCAACTGGCTGTATTATGGGGGGCAACTGGCTGTATTATGGGGGGCAACTGGCTGCATTATGGGGGGCAACTGGCTGCATTATGGGGGGGACAAACTGGCTGTATTGTGGGGACAAACTGTCTGTATATGGGGGGAAACTAGTGCCGTTTGGGCACAGTGGCTGCGTTTAATGGGTACAGTGGCGGCAATTGATGTTTTTTTTTTTTTCCAGTTTGTTTGCGCCCCCCAAAAAATTTGAGCACCAGCCGCCACTGATACTGAAAGATACACCCCTGTACAACCACTTTCACCTACAGGTAAGCCTAGATTAAGGCTTATCTGTAGGTGCTGGAAATATCTCTTAAATGGTTTAGGAGATATTTACAATGTCCCCGTTCTCTGATTTCTTCTGCACATGCGCCAATGTATTTGGTGTACTATAGAAAGGGCACGCTCGGCCGTATCTAAAGGTGTCATGCAGTCACTGGCGGCTCCTGCACACATGCGGGAGTGACGTCACACAACTACGGCCAGTCACAGAGCCAGAGTCCAAGGCCCCGGAAGGAAGAGGGGTGAAGAATGGACACTTTCTGTACAGGGGACAGCGGTAATATCGCAGGCTTCGGTTTCAGGTATGTGACACATAATGGGCTACTATGCGATGCATAGTAGCCCATTATGCTTTACCTTTGCAGGGAAACAAAGAGGAAGTAAAACCCATCCGAGCTTACTTCCTCTTTAAACTTTCTGGAATACACATATTGCTATCATGATGTAGGATCTGGGCCCGCTGTCCTTCCGTCCTTCTTTCTTTCCCTCCTCCTTCTTTCTTTCCCTCTTTCATCTCAGACTCTAACGACACCTCCTTTAGGTTATCTAAGAGACGGGTTTCAAATGTTTTGACAGGGGCGCAGTTTCAGTGCTTGCCATAGGCGCCATTTTTACTAGATACACCTCTGCTCCTGAGGCTGGGGCTAGAATGAGCCAGGCGTTTAGTTGTACAGAGCTGTTGCAGTGACTATGCACGGTTCTCATCATGTGTGGGGAGGGTGATACTGCTGGCTCAGAGGATGCTGAGTGCAGGAGTGAAGAAAGTGTGATCTCGGGCATGCAATAGGGAAGGTAAGGGTGAAAAAAGCAACATGCCCATGCATTCTGCTCAACTGTGCAATAAACTCACGGTATTGTGCAAAATATACTACTGCACTGCCCCTTACTCTTAATATTATAAATACTTCAAGTTGCTGCTCACCATCAAATGTGTTACCACATTCCACAACTTAAAGCGGTTGTATAGTCCCCAAATCAAAAAATAATAATTTGGTCACCTGTAAGGCAAAAGGCATAATGAGCTACTCTGCGGTGCATACTAGCTCATTATGAAATACTTACCTTAGAACGAGGCGTCGGTAACTCACCTGGTCCACTCTGAGGTATCTGACATGTTGCCTCTTCATGTCTACTGGGTATCGCGGCTCCAGCACTGTGAGTGGCTGGAGCCGCAATGTCGTCACTCCTGCGCATGCACGCGGGAGCCTTTTTTCCGGCAAGGTGCGGCGTCTGCCTGCCTTTAGCCGAGAATCCCCTGTGCGCATGCGACGCTGCAGTCAGCGGCTCATTGCGAGTGGAATATCTCCTAAACCGTAAAGGTTTAGGAGATTTTTTTTTACCTGCAGGTAAGCCTTAGGCCCCTTTCACACAGGACGGATCCGTGATGATCTGCACCGTGAACCTCCGCTGATCCCTGCTGAGCCGGCGGATGACAGGGCGGTCCACGCACACTGTGCAGGGACCGCCCTGTCAGATCTCAGCTCTCCCCTATGGGGGGAGCAGATGAACACGGACCGTCTGTCCGTGTTCATCCGATCCGCACTGCAGATGGATAGAAAAATAGGATTTTCCTCCGTCTGCAGAATCGGAGGATTGCTGACACGGATGAGATCGGGTGTCAGCGGATGTTCATCCGCTATCTCATAGGGACCAATGTATGTCCCTTTTTCATCCGTAAACGGATGGATGAAAAAGCGAACATACGGTCCGCATGTGTGAAAGGGGCCTAATCAGCTTACCTGTAGATCAAAGTGTAAAAATGGACTTTACAGCTGCTTTAATATATAAAGATTAATAGTGTTGCACTACCCTTTAACCGCGTGTATAATACATTTAAATAAAAAAGTGGTAGTTGAATACACAATCCCAGTGCAATAAATCTATAAATACCAAAAAAATATACTCCAAAATATTACCACATATGTTGAAATATTATAAATTAATTGCATAAAAAATGGTAATTGAATACACAATACCAATGCTGCAAATCTACTGATTACAATATACCAACAAAATGTGGAATACATATACCAATGTTGTAAATTTCATAAAGAACACTCAAAAGAATTAAATCCACAATCTCAGTGCAGCGAAGCATCAATAATAAGCAAGCTGCATTCTACAAATAAAAATGTGTGCAACCACAAATTTGTAGCATGCGCTTTACATATTATTGATGATTCACTGCACCGAGATTGTGGATTTAATTCTTTTGAATGTTTTTTATGTAATTTACAACAATGGTGTATGCATTTAACATGTTTATTTATAGTTCAACATATGTGGTAATATTTTGGAGTATATTGTTATTGGTATTTGTAGATTTGCAGCACTGGGATTGTGGATTCAATTACCACTTTTTTTATATGATCTATTTAAAATATCTGTTTCTACACGTGGTTAAACAGTAGCTCAACACCATTAATCTTTATAAACTCAACCAAGTTTATGGTTTCTTAGACATTTGAATAAATATTTGCACAATGATGTATTGTGCAAAAAGTGAAAACAGCTGGTAGGAATGGCTGGTTATCCAGCTAAAGACGGACTTAGGGCTGCACATAGGCGTTAGAGCATCCCCATGGAGGTTAGAGCACCCCATAGATGTTGTAGCATCCCATGGATGCTAGAGTGACCAATAGATGTCAGAGCACTCCATAGACAAAGCAAAGGTTAGAGTGTTCCATGGACATTAGAGCAACACATGGAGGTTAGAGCTCCCCATAAACTTTGGAGCACCCCATGGATGCTACAGTAACCCAATAGACAGATTACCCCACGGATGTTAGAGCACTCCATAGACGCACCCTATGAAGGTTTTTTTTAACAAACAGGGGTTCTTTATTAAGCAAAAATCAGTACAGAGAAAAGAAAATACCACAAAGATTTTGGTTGGCACAACCACTGTCATGACAGTACATTGAAATTACAGGCAAACAGATGACTATCACATCAAAATAACTCAGGGCACAACAATGTAGATAGTGACATCATGACCTACAGGAATCAGGATGGCTCAAGTGACCCAGTAAGCTTGGTGCACAAAAAAACAAAAACAAAACAAAATACAGCCTACTCCCCCGGAATGGAAGACACACTGCCTCACCCCCAGGAACACGACACCCCCCCAGGACCACAAGACCCCAGGGCGGGGACCCCTCACGTAGAGAGACACAACTGCCACACTTTGTCAAACTTCCAAGAACAACCTCTACTAATATACGTCAACCTGTAGAGTGGCAGGGCAGCATTGATCATAGCCAACCAGGCGGACACAGTTGGAGGATCGGGAGACAGCCATTTACAAATAATAGCCTTCTTGGCATAGTACAGCAGGTATCCTATGAGCAATCTACTATGGTGTGATCTCTGGCCATCATCTGGAATACCTAGGAGTGCCAGCTCTGGCGACAAGGGGAGCGACAGTTCCAGCTTAAGATTAACTAACTCAAACACCTCCCTCCAGAAATCCTGTAACTTGGGGCAAGCCCAGAGCATATGCAGTAGGTCCCCCGGCTGGACCAGGCACCGAGGGCAATTAGGGTCCCTATCCGGATAGATTCTATGAAGCCTAGCGGGCGTAAGATAGACCCTGTGGAGTAGTTTAACTTGCAGCAGCTTATCTCGGGAAGAGATAACCAGTTTAGGGCCGTTTTCCAGGGCATCTTCCCAATCCTCCCTATCAAGGGCTGGTATATCCGCCCTCCATTGATCCCAGAGCCTCTCGATCTTCGGAGAGTCAGTCCTCAGCAGGGTACCGTATAGAACCGAAAGTGGTTTCCGCAGATCTTCCCGCGAAAGGACCTCCTCAACTGGATCCAGCTGGATTAAAGGCGTGACAGGGAACTGGGCCCTGGCCGCATGTCGGAGCTGGAGCTACCGAAAGAACATCCAGCTCGGCAAGCGAAACTGCCGACGCAGCTGTACGTACTGCAGCAGCACCCCAGCCGGCATGATATCCCATAAGGTTCTCACCCCATACCTTGCCCAGACATGCGGGTCAGGGATCGTACTTAAGTGGGGCAGGGCTGGATTCCCCCATAGAGGCTGCACCGGGGACCACCTATTCTCCCGAGAAAAACGCTTCCTAGCCACCACCCAAACTCTACAGGTGGCATTAGTAGGAGTCGGCACTGACTCGTACGCCCTGGGGCCTCTGTATGCCAAGTTACGCAGGTCCATCAGCGAACCTAGGTAAGCGGCTTCCAGACACACAGCCGCATTGGAACGAGCCCCCTCAAACCACCAGTAAACGGTCACCAAAACAGCAGCCCAGTAATACACTTTTAGGTTAGGCAGAGCCAGGCCCCCTAACTGCGTAGGGAGATGAAGAGTGGATCTAGCAAGCCTAGGGACCGTCCCGCCCCAAATAAAGGAGCCAATACTCTTATCTACCTCTCTAAAAAAGGAGACCGGAATCCACACCGGGCATTTGCAAAACAGGTAGAGAAATTTAGGCAGCAGGACCATCTTAAAAATATTGATACGGCCGAGGAGATTCAAGGGAAGGCTAGACCATGATGCACACTTCTCCCGCAGGATAGACAGTAAGGGAAGAATATTCCGTGCATAGTATTGGGCCACATCCCTTGTCACAACCACCCCAAGGTACCTGAACTCCGTGACCCAACTCAAGGAAGATGGGCTGGCAAGGGCAGAAGCCTGGTCATCCAGTGGAAATACCACTGATTTAGACCAGTTTATCTTAACCCCCGAATACCTTCCAAACTCCTCAAATACGTCCAGGGCAGCCAAGAGAGAAGGCCCTGCATCGTTCAGGTATAACAGAGCATCATCAGCATATAATGATATCCTCTCCTCCAGTCCCCCCACCACCAGCCCCCGAATCCTCCGGGACTCCCGGACTGAAATTGCCAGGGGTTCTAAAGCCAGGGCAGAGAGACTGGGAGAGAGGGGACACCCCTGACGAGTGCCTCTGAACAACGGAAAGGGATCCGAAACCCAACCGTTAGTACGGACCCGCGCCCTCGGACTACCATATAGCATCTGCACCCAGTCAATAAAATTAGGACCAAATCCGAAGCCACGCAGAACCTCCCACATGTATTCCCACTCAATCGAGTCAAAAGCCTTTTCGGCATCAAGGGAGGCTACTACGCGGGACCCGACCGAGTTGTGCGTCAATGAGAGATTCAAAAATAAGCGCCTAATATTAATGTCAGTGCCCTTGCCCGGCATAAACCCAGTCTGATCCACATGGACCAAATCAGAAATGACCGCAGACAGACGCACGGCTAAGATTTTGGCAAGGATCTTGGCGTCCACGTACAACAAGGAAATAGGCCTGTAGGAGGCACATTCCAGAAGGTCCTTACCGGGCTTGGGCACCAACACTATAACCACCTCCGCCATAGAGTCAGGCAGAACTCCCCGTTTTTTGCAGTCAGAAAAAAGTGAAGTCAACCGCGGTGCTAGCAGATCCATATACTGCGAGTAGAATTCTGCTGGGAGACCATCTACACCTGGTGTTTTACCCCCTGTAACCCCCCAATGGCTTTCTGTACCTCCTCCAGAGTAATCTCACCCTTCAGAGAACCCCTAGAGTCATCCGACAGCACAGGGAAGTCAATCGAGCCCAGGAATTCCCGGAGTTCGGAAGAAGTGTATCCGACCTTAGAAGAATAGACCCCCCAGAACCCTATGAAGGTTTGAATGTCCCATAGGCAGAGTACCCCATGGATATAAGAGTGCCCCAATAAACAGAGTAACCTATGGATATTAGAGCGACCCAAGGAGGTTGGAGCACCATGTAGGGTTGCCTCCTATCTCTGGGATTCACCCAAACAGTCCAAGTTTTGATGTACATGTCTGGGTTTCAGTCCGCGTGAAACCTGGACACATTATTCAGATTGAACTGTTGCTCCCCAAGTAACCGAGATAGTCACACACACATATCTGTTGTCATCTGTTAACTCAATTTGACCACACCCACTGTTCTCCTTGGCATTTGTAGCGCACCACATTACTACTCTCCTGAGAGAGCATTCGGTCACAGCCATGTTTTATACATTTTGAGATTGCTAAATGTTACCCAACTTTCTGAGGTGACAAGAAGGAACCTCTCAAGTCTAAAGGCCCGTACACACGGTCAGACTTTTGCCCGACAAACTTAGTTTTAAGCAAGTTGGACCAACAATCCGACCGTGTGTACGCTCCATCGGACAAACTTTTTTGGTTTGGTTTTGGATTTCATCGGACAAAAGTTGGGTCTGCAAACGGACAAACTTTTGCCCAACAAAAGTCAGATGGAGCAAAGTCCGACCGTGTGTACAGATAACCATCGGACTTTAGTCCGATGGACAAAACAACTAATGTTAAAATCAACCAACAATAGCAGAAGTTGACCAAAGGGTGGCAGTAAAAACACGTGATGTTGTAAGAAGTTTTAAGAAAGTTTGCAGAAAAGTCCGAGCGTGTGTATGCTATGGGTGTTCCCAACCAACTCCGTTCGGACAAAAAACCACGGGAAAGTCAGATGAAAGTCCGACCGTGTGTACGAGGCTTTAGTTAAACTCATGTCTGGACTGCTGCACCGCTGAAACGTGATCTGTATTTGGATTGCTTTTCTGAGGTGTGTGGAAACCAGTGAAGAAGCGATATGAATGATGTCTCCTCACCAGCTGTTTGAACTTGTATATGTTTGGCAACCGCATGCATTTGTGATGTGTTTATATTCACTGGAGTGGGCCATGTTTGATGATGGTACCACCCACAGGAGTGATAATCTTTGCCAGAGATGTGAGGTAAAGCAGCATGACTGCAGCATGTGAATACCCCCATTCTCTGCCTGCGCAGTTTAAAGTGGGAGTAAACACCCATATATTAATTTTTACCTATAGGCACTGTAAATATCTCCTAGACGTGCACCATTTAGGAGATATTTACTCTAGAGTCAGCTGGTGACATTACCGGAACATGCGCTTTGAAGGAACCGCCACCCAGGCCATTACTTCAAAGTCCTGTGCCGTAAAGGGCGGCTCCCGCACACGGTAGTGACATCATCACAGCTCCAACCACTGACAAAGCCAGGGTCCGTGAACCCGGAAGGAAGACCAGGAAGACCAGGGGAATATAGGAGCTCCTTCAGCGGTGACAGTGCACCGCTGGAAGGCTTTGTTTTCAGGTAAGTTTCACATAATGTGCTAGTATGCAATGCATACTAGCACATTAAAACGTTGCCTTCAGGTTTTTATTAAACAAAAAAATTCCAGTGATTTTCTACCGCTTGAAATCAGAAAAAAACATAAATTCAAAGGGGTTGAAAAGGTGTTTTTTTTTTAAAATAATATACATGTTATACTTTCCTCCTCTGTGCAAGGGTTTTGCACATAGCCGCTCCGATCCTCCTCTTCTGGGGCCCCCCAGTGGCGCTCCTGGCTCCTCCCGTTCTTGAGTTCCCCCACGGAGAGTTGCTTTCCATGGGGGCACTCGTTCGGGCACGCTCCTGAGTAAGGATGAGCTCCGGCGGGTTCGCCAGGAATTCGGTGCTGCGCTAATCACAGGCAGTGAGACATTTCCCGATCTGTGCAGCCACGCATCGGGACAATATCTCACTGCCTGTGATTAGCGCAGCGCAGTGCCGACTTCCTGGCAGGCTCTGCACGTGGGCTGTGTGAACACACCGGAGCTCATCCTTACTTCTGAGTCCTGCTGCTGCGTCTATTGATTCAGACAGCAGAACTCGGCACTGGCTCCCTTGTCACGGGATTTGATTGACAGCAACAGAAGCTAATGGCTCCTGCTGCTATTAATCTATCCAATGAGGGCCCAAGACAGTGGCTGGAGCTGCTGTGCTCATCCCCATCGCTAGAATGATTGGGTTCAGGTAAGTAAAAGGGGGGCTCTGAGGGGCTGCGGCACTGCAGAAGGTTTTTCCCTTAATGCATAGAATGCATTAAGGGAAAAAACCTTGTGGGTTTACAACCCCTTTAACTGTTATGCATCTTATTCTTTAACTACCTGTAGCGACCTCACCCCATCTCTTTTGTCTAGGGGTATGTCACACGACAGGGTGAGATGCGCTACAGCCCATGTCCTCCCCATATCCCCATAGCTGTGGGTAAGGTGAAGGCCAGTACCAGATATTTCCTCGGGCCTATGTGCTTCTGTAAAGGATTAAGTCCTGTTGTGCCAACACTTCCCTTTGCTCCCATTAACCAGAGTTCCACACACCGATCACAGTCCAACTCTTGTTTTATTGCATTTCCCACAATAAACAGTGCTTCAGTAGCCAACTGGTTGCGACTTGTTAACAGTTTGATACAGGGGATGAGCAGGCCGAGGCACTATCCTAATTCTCAGCTAAACCACTGCAATCTCGCCAGCGGTTACTATAGCCATATCTTGAAAGTACTTAGAGCTTGAGAGTCTCTACCAGCGACTCAAGAGAACATAGATAGGAGTACCTTTGATGCGTTGCGGCCCCTATCAGGGGAAGATGTCCCTTCAGGGAGTTACCAGAGGCCCATCCGTCACTGGGTTGATGCTGCTCCAGACTCTCCGAATGGGTAACCTCTCCGGCTGTCAGAGACCTGCCAGAAACAGAAGACAATTCTTGCTTCCCTCGGTACCTGTGCGTCGGCGCGCGCCAATTGCGCACGCGCGCGTGTGCACGCTAACGATATGGCGCCATTAGGCCTTTAAAAGGCCAGCAGTTACAACAGTGCATTGCTGTCTGACCTGCAGCTTTGTAACCCGAATATCTGCATACCTGCTACCTGTTACCAGTACCGACCCGGCTTGCTCGACCACCCGATACATCTCCAACCCTGACCTCGGCTCGCCTTGACCCTTCTCTGTCTCTCACCTGCCTACCTGCTGCCAAATCTTGCCTGTGTTCTCGACTACGTCTAAGCCTGCTGATCCATACATCTGACTACCTGCTCTGACCCGGCTTGTCTGACCCTCCTGCTGCCTGCTGTTGTGTGCAACCTAACCAGGTTTATCTCACCTTGCTCCAGCTTCCGCTGTTCCAGTATCCGCCAGCTTCCGGGTCGCTGACCTGCAACCACCTGCTCTGCTGCCTACAAGCTCCAGCCATCCCTGGAGGATCACCACCTTGCCACTGTGCCTACCACTACACCTACTACAGGCACTCCTACCTCACTGCGCTCTCGAGTTCACTGTTCCCACTCCAGTGGCTCCTGAGCCAGGGCTGTAAGAGAGGTCTCCTCCTACAAAGTCGGCTCTACGATCAGGTACGTTCTGTACATAACAGTATCAGACAGCCATGACAGAGCCTGCAGGAGAAGTTCCTGATGTGGAGGAGATTTGCAAACACCTGGCAGCCCTCACACAAGCAGTGAAGAGTCTACAAGAAGGCTACATCCGGCTGGAAGGACAAGTTCAGAACCTCGCTGCCTCCGGTGATGCGGCCCCTGCACCCTCTGCCAGGCCTTCGTCAACCGCCTCTGCTCCTTCAGTGGTGATGCTTCCACCCGAACCCAGAGTTCCTGTCCCAGAGAGGTTTTCAGGAGACCGAACAAAATTCCAAGCCTTCCGTAATGCCTGTCAGCTTTATTTTGCCCTACAACCCGGACTTTCTCCTTAGAGGCCACCAAGGTGGGATTTGTGATCGTTACTCCAGGGTGAACCCCAGACCTGGGCCCATCAGCTACTAGGAGAGAATAATGTTCAGATTCAATCCCTGCTATCCTTCTTCGGAGCCATGGCCCAGCTTTATGATGATCCCCAACGGACTGCCACCGCTGAGTCTGCTCTGCTTGCGCTCCAGCAAGGTCGCCGAGCGGCCGAGGACTATGTTACGGACTTTAGACGCTGGAGCGCAGACACTCAGTGGAACGACGCAGCCCTGCGTCACCAATTCCACTGAAGGACGAACTCGCCCGAGTGGGGGTACCAGAGACCCTTGAAGCCTTGATTACCACAGCCATCCAGATTGACCGCAGACTTCGTGAACGCCGGGCAGAGCGTTCCTCCCAGCAAAGTCACCCAGTATGGATGACCACAAGAGCTCCCATGCCTGCTTCTCGTTACCTGCCGCCCACCTGTTTAAATCCTGCCAATCCCAGTCCGGACACCTCTGAACAAATGCAACTTGGGATAATGCGACCAGCCCTGCTACCTGAAGAACGGGCACGCCGTCGCCAACTGAACCTATGCCTCTATTGCGGTGAAGCCGGTCACTACGTGCGCAACTGTCCTGCCAAGATGCCTAAGTGCCCTTCTTCCCTTCCTGCTAATCTCGCATCTTTATCTGCCAATGCAACCCACCTTGCCCTCTCTCTCTCATTGCAGCTCCAGGGAAGGACAGTCCCAGTCAACGCTATCATTGACTCTGGCGCATGTAGTTGTTTCATCGACTCCACCTTTGCCAATCAACATAACATCCCTCTTCAGGAAAAGACTCATGGACTTTCTGTTTACTTGGCCGATGGCTCCCGTATAAAATCAGGACAGGTAACCCAGGAGACCCTTCCTCTGCCTGTCACCTCTACCGCTCAACATAAGGAGTGGCTGACTCTTGATGTTATCTCTTCTCCCCTGTTTCCCGTGATCCTGGGGATACCCTGGCTCCAGGCTCACAACCCCCAGATCAACTGGGTGTCTGGAGAAGTGTCATTCCTGTGCCCTTACTGCCAGAAGTACTGTCTACCTGGATCCCTCAGTCCATCCACCACTCTGTTATGTATAGACTCTGACCAGAACCTGCTTCAGTCCGTTCCAGGACCTTACCATGAATTTATTGATGTCTTCAGTAAACGGGGGGGGCTGACTCCCTTCCGCCTCACCGCCCCTATGACTGTCCCATCGAGCTCCTCCCTGGGGCCGAGATTCCCTTTGGGCGCATCTTCCCCTTATCAGAAAAGGAACAAGAGGCTCTGAAGGTCTACATCAATGAAAATCTGGGCAAAGGGTTCATCCGCCCATCTACCTCACCAGCGGGCGCCGGAATATTCTTTGTCACCAAGAAGGACCAGACCCTCCGCCCATGTGTGGACTACCGTGAGTTAAACAACATCACGGTCAAGAACCGTTATCCGCTTCCCCTGATAACTGAACTCTTCCAAAAATTAAGGGCTGCTGTCATCTTCACCAAGTTAGACCTAAGGGGGGCCTACAATCTGGTCCGCATCCGGGCCGGGGACGAGTGGAAGACAGCTTTTCGTACCCGATTCGGCCACTACGAATATTTGGTCATGCCCTTCGGCCTGTGCAACGCTCCTGCCACCTTCCAGCACTTTATCAATGATGTGTTCAGAGACTTTCTTGATATCTGTGTCATTGTCTACCTTGATGACATTTTAGTCTTCTCCGGATCACTTGACAGACATCGGGAACATGTCCGCAGGGTACTGGACCGCCTCCGCCAACACGGACTATATGCCAAGGCGGAGAAATGCGAATTTGAGCAGCAGACTATTCAATTCCTAGGGTTGGTAATCTCCCCCACCGGGATCAGGATGGATCCTCAAAAAGTGTCCGCTATACTGGACTGGCCTGTACCTTTGGATAAGAAAGGAGTGCAACGCTTTGTGGGGTTTTCAAATTTTTACAGGAGATTCATCAAGGGATTTTCTGCAATAATCACACCCATCACACAGCTGACCAAGCATAACTTACGTTTCCATTGGAACCCTGAGGCCCAAAGGGCCTTTGACAAACTTAAAGGACTTTTCACATCAGCTCCAATTCTCAGCCATCCTGATCCTGCACTGCCTTACATTCTTGAAGTGGATGCATCTGAAGTTGCAGTCGGGCCGTCATCTCCCAACGCCAAGGTAATAAGGACTTAATGCACCCTGTGGGGTTCTTCTCTCGAAAACTCTCCCCTGCAGAGAGAAATTATGATGTTGGTGACCGGGAATTACTTGCCATCAAAGCCGCCTTAGAGGAATGGAGGTACCTGTTGGAGGGCGCTGCCCACCCAGTATTAATTTATACCGATCACAAGAACTTAGAGTATTTAAGATCCGCTAAACGGTTGAAACCTCAGCAGGCCCGTTGGGCTTTATTTTTCTCACGCTTCTGCTTCCACATCACCTACCGGCCAGGTTCAAAAAATATCAAACCAGACGCACTATCACGCATGCATGACAACCCCAAGGATTTATCTGTTCCCGACACCATTCTACCAGCAGGTAATTTTACTTCTACAGACTGATCTGCTCTCTCAAATCAGACAAGCATCCACAGACTCTTCCAAACCCCCTGGTACCACCTTGACTTCCAGAGATGGATTATTTTGGAGGGGGAGCCAAATTTTTGTTCCAGGAAGCACTCGGGTTGAGGTACTAAAACTCCTCCACAACCATCCGCTGGCAGGACATTTTGGAGTCCGCAAGACTCTTGCACTAGTACGGCGCACATTCTGGTGGCCGGGTCTGGAGGAGTTCTATAAATCATACGTCAATGCATGCCCCGTCTGTAACCAAAACATCAAGGAACCGAGCCTGGGGACTACTGAAACCCCTACCTGTACCTGATAGACCATGGAAAATGATTGCTATGGATTTTATAGTGGAGCTTCCGTGTTCCGAGGGGTGTACAGCTATCTTTGTGGTCGTAGACCGCCTGTCTAAAATGGCCCATTTCTTGCCACTAAAGGGCACCCCATCCGCTGCTGAGACTGCCTGTGTTTTCATTAAGGAAATCATCAGACTACATGGAGTCCCTTCAAACATCGTGTCAGACAGGGGGATCCAGTTCACTTCACGTTTTTGGAGAGCTCTGTGCGAAGTCTTGGAAATTGAACTTGCCATGTCCTCAGCTTACCACCCCCAAACCAACGGGCAAACTGAGAGGACAAATCAGACTCTTGAACAGTATATCAGATGTTTCTCGTCCTTTGCACAAGATGATTGGGTGTCCCTATTGCCCTTAGCAGAGTTTGCCTACAATAATGCCAACCATTCGGCCACTGGACAATCCCCCTTCTTTGCTAATTACGGCTTTCATTTAACATTTTTACCTGATTTTCTTCCAGAATCTCCAGTCCCGGCAGTACAGAGCACGGTGGATTTCCTCAGCCGTAACAACCGGGTGTTGCAGGAAGCAGTAACCAAGGCCCAAGCGGACAGCAAGAAAGCCTATGACAGGAAGAGGAGAGGGGAGCTGGACCTTCAACCAGGTGATCAGGTATGGCTCTCCACGAACAACCACAAGTTGGCCTGCCCATCCAAGAAGCTGGCACCCAAGTTCATGGGACCCTTCCCGGTAAGAAGGAAAATCAATGAGGTATCATACGAATTATCCTTACCTGATTCTCTAAAGGTTCACCCAGTGTTTCATGTTTCATTGTTGAAGCCTGCAGTACCTGACCCCTTTCCTGACAGGGGAGCCAGACCACCAGAACCAGTTTTGGTTGACGGTCTCAAGGAATACGTGGTGGAGGCCATCCTTGATTGTAGGAAACGGCGAGGGCTAACCCAATTCTTAGTTAAATGGAAGGGGTACGGTCCGGAGGACAACTCCTGGGAACCTGAAGGCAACATCCATGCCCAGAGGTTAATCCGTGCCTTTTTTCTTGCCCATCCTGAGAAAGAAGCCCGGTTAGGCATCCGGAGGCTGCCCCTTGGGGGGGGGCAATGTCAGGGACCTGCCAGAAACAGAAGACAATTCTTGCTTCCCTCGGTACCTGTGCGTCGGCACGCGCCAATTGCGCGCGCGCGTGATGTGTGCGTGCGCGCTAACGATATGGCGCCATTAGGCCTTTAAAAGGCCAGCAGTTACAACAGTGCATTGCTGTCTGACCTGCAGCTTTGTAACCCGAATATCTGCATACCTGCTACCTGTTACCAGTACCGACCCGGCTTGCTCGACCACCCGATACATCTCCAACCCTGACCTCGGCTCGCCTTGACCCTGCTCTGTCTCTCACCTGCCTACCTGCTGCCTAATCTTGCCTGTGTTCCCGACTACGTCTAAGCCTGCTGATCCATACATCTGACTACCTGCTCTGACCCGGCTTGTCTGACCCTCCTGCTGCCTGCTGTTGTGTGCAACCTAACCAGGTTTATCTCACCTTGCTCCAGCTTCCGCTGTTCCAGTATCCGCCAGCTTCCGGGTCGCTGACCTGCAACCACCTGCTCTGCTGCCTACAAGCTCCAGCCATCCCTGGAGGATCACCACCTTGCCACTGTGCCTACCACTACACCTACTACAGGCACTCCTACCTCACTGCGCTCTCGAGTTCACTGTTCCCACTCCAGTGGCTCCTGAGCCAGGGCTGTAAGAGAGGTCTCCTCCTACAAAGTCGGCTCTATGATCAGGTACGTTCTGTACATAACACCGGCCTTCTCACCTCAGACATGGGCCCCATCCACTTCAGGGACCCTCGGACTTCTCCACCCTCGCGGGACCCAGTCGAAGTCACTGGGCCCCAGGCCTCCTGGTTTAGTACCTCACCCCAGGCTGAAGGTGCCTGGGATGGACTCCAACTCCAACTCCATTCCGGTCAGGCCTAGGGCACCTGAGCCAGAATCCGGAACCGCCCGCACCCAGGCCTAAGGTGCCTGGGCGCGTGATGAAGAACCTCCAGAAGAGCAAGACCTTATGACCAGGGCATCTCCCCCTTTTATCCCCTCCCATGACGCCACGGCAGGTTTCCCGCCCTCGCCGTACCGTCTCCGAGAAGGGACAAAAAGGGACAGCACTATGGCAGTGAATCTACCTTGAGCCTGCGGGCACTCACCACCCATTGGCCAAGGTGCGTCTGGTGCGAACCCATGTCTCCCAAAGGTGGCGACAAAAGTCTGACCACAGAGGCATCCCTAAAATTTGAACCCCAATCATACCAAGACCTGCTCAAAGGGAAGGGGAACATAAAACAATAAAATCTTTTTTTTCTTTTAAAACCCTCTAAACATGTACACATATACAATCCCTCCCTTTACTGCCTAAGAACCACCCCATACTCAGTAGTCTTGACAGACGAATCTCCTGCAGAGGGAAAGAAAAAAAAACAACACGCAAGGAAAACCACATCCTGACATTCTGTGTTAACTTGGAATGAATGGGTCTATCAGCCGAGAGACCCACTCGCTCCAATAAGTAAAGCGATGCAAATGTACAAGCAACAGCCGTTGCGCAACACCGCCACCTGGTGACGATGCCACGGTGATGACACTTGGTGAAATCGTCAATCTTCCTGCATTCCTACTCTGACTCTACCCCCAAAGTCTCTGTCTTTGAACTGTGAAGAAGAGAGAACAAACAAACAGCTCTCATTCCTCCAAAGAGTAGAAAAAAAAAAAAAAAAACTAGGGTACAGTTCGATGCTCCGGCAAGAATACCTCCGGAAACTTTTCACAGGAAACAAGTGAGTCTCTTCTCACAAATAGAACCTCGGGTCAGGCAAAAACAAAGGCTTCAGATGCTTATCGAAAACCTCAATCGAATAGTCTGCGTCCTCTCCATCTTTCCTGCAGATATGCACCTTGTCTGCGTGGATATGGCGGCCCCACATCCAGTCCGCTCTGCAGTCTCTAAACTTTTGACACTGGTGGCGAACAGGATAAATATCGCCAGGCATGAGGCACTTTAAGCTTCTCCCAAACGAACTCATCGTACCATCGCTGTCGCAGAACTTCAACCTCAAACAACAAGTCTCTGGGCAAGTACGGATATTCCCACCCATACTCATGAGCGACCCTCTGGGAAAAGAGTCGTTGCAATCGGGCTAAAGGAGGCATTGTGGCTCGCTCACCTTCTCCTGGCTAAATGATGGCCTCCGGGTGCCGAGGTACTTTCACTACCTCTGATGGCTTCTCTTTTGGTGCCCGTAGTGATGCTCGCTGTTTCCCTGCCAACAAAACGGGTGATACTGTGGACTGTGGAAGAGCAACCAGAGGACTAGGCTTCCTCGTAGACTCCGGAGATTCCGCCCGGGGCGTGCTGTCTCCTATGGACATAGGCGAATCCTGGGGTGCACGTAGCATAGGCAATGGGCGTTTGTCCCAGCCCTTTTGGTGAAACAGTTCATCGATCTCACCGTCATCTCCACAATCCGACAGTGACTCTAGGTTGGAGGTGTCATACATCTCCGCGGGAAGGTAGTCTCTGGTAGATGTGGTACTACCCTCCCTAGCGGGCTCCACCGACTGTGAACCCCCAACACCTCCAACCACCACCACAGTCCCAGCCCCTGGCTCACCTTGACCTTTTGTAGAACTGGGATGTCCAGGACTCTTCCAACCGGATCCATCCAGGCCAGGTAAGCGACGGGGTGAAGCTCTTCCACGACCATAGGAGGCCTGCACCAGGCCGACTTTCCTCTTCGGAGGTGGGAGCAGAGAATCTGTGGTGACCGAAGCAGCATCCTCTGATTTTTCCTTCTCAGTCTCTGATTGGGCAGTCACATCGCCCTGGTCAGTGCGTACGGGAACCTCCGCAAAGGCCTGGATCTCCCCTTCCGGAGTAGCGGTACCTGTGAGGCTGTTGAGGCGAAGGGCCCGATGCCTTACTGTGGATGGCTCCACCTCGAACAAGAACTCTTTGCATGCTTCGCAACGTCCGAATGGCTTCAGGTGAACCACCAGTCCCGAGCATCCGGGACAGATCACACCGAGGGCCTCCGTGTCTCTGCAAGTGTACAGAGCCAACTGTCCTCGGGGCCTGAGTCTTATCCCCGTGTCTGTAAGGGGAGCAGCGAACGTAGTCATCTTCGTGGGGTAGGGAACCGGAATCCACAGGCCATCCCGTCTGTCTGCTGCTCCATCACGCACTGACCACGCGCCGAAGTCTCCACGTGAGTTCCTCCACATGGCCAGACTCCTCCCACGACTTGCACGTTTTCGCGGGCTTCCATCAAGCTCCGCCCACGAACTGTGTAGTCACGGGGTGCCTCATGGCGCAGTGCAGTAAAAGCCCCCACATGTAGTACGTCACACGGCTGGACTTCTCCCTCTTCTCGCTCTTCCGCATGGGCCTTTCCCGTCTTAGGGTCATTTCCACGACTTTGAGCAGGGATGCACTTTGGCCGATCACATGGCCGACCTGCTCGGAACTCCTCCGGGCAGCAAAGTCTAGACACAGCCATTCTTACGTCCAAAGTCAAAACACATATCATCCCGGACTCACGAGCCCCCACGTGTAGCGACCTCACCCCATCTCTTTTGTCTAGGGGTATGTCACACGACAGGGTGAGATGCGCTACGGCCCATGTCCTCCCCATAGCTGTGGGTAAGGTGAAGGCCAGTACCAGATATTTCCTCGGGCCTATGTGCTTCTGTAAAGGATTAAGTCCTGTTGTGCCAACACTTCCCTTTGCTCCCATTAACCAGAGTTCCACACACCGATCACAGTCCAACTCTTGTTTTATTGCATTTCCCACAATAAACAGTGCTTCAGTAGCCAACTGGTTGCGACTTGTTAACATTTTGATACAGGGGATGAGCAGGCCGAGGCACTATCCTAATTCTCAGCTAAACCACTGCAATCTCGCCAGCGGTTACTATAGCCATATCTTGAAAGTATTTAGAGCTTGAGAGTCTCTACCAGCGACTCAAGAGAACATAGATAGGAGTACCTTCGATGCGTTGCGGCCCCTATCAGGGGAAGATGTCCCTCCAAGGGAGTTACCAAAGGCCCATCCGTCACTGGGTTGATGCTGCTCCAGACTCTCCGAATGGGTAACCTCCCCGGCCTCCTCACCTCAGACATGGGCCCCATCCACTTCAGGGACCCTCGGACTTCTCCACCCTCGCGGGACCCAGTCGAAGTCACTGGGCCCCAGGCCTCCTGGTTTAGTACCTCACCCCAGGCTGAAGGTGCCTGGGATGGACTCCAACTCCATTCCGGTCAGGCCTAGGGCACCTGAGCCGGAATCCGGAACCGCCCGCACCCAGGCCTAAGGTGCATGGGCGCGTGATGAAGAACCTCCAGAAGAGCAAGACCTTGTGACCAGGGCATCTCCCCCTTTTATCCCCTCCCATGACGCCACGGCAGGTTCCCCGCCCTCGCCGTACCGTCTCCGAGAAGGGACAAAAAGGGACAGCACTATGGCAGTGAATCTACCTTGAGCCTGCGGGCACTCACCACCCACTGGCCAAGGAGATTATTACACCGCCCAATCCTCCACGAATACAAATAGTCATTACTCCCATACCTACACACCTGAACTTCCACTCAGGTGCACCCCACCTAAATTTAAAGACCCCGCTACATACCCATTTCTTGAGTGCTAAAAAGTGCCAGGACAGGAAAATCACTCACAAAATGACCACATTTTGGAAAGCAAACCCCCCAAGGTATGTTCTGAAAGTCATATTGCGGTTTTTGAGTCAGGGCTTGGTGGCACTATGGTTGTAGTTCTGGTGTCCACCAGCAGGTGTCTCCTAGCAGCCAGCAAATCCTAGTAATCAGTCTCTACTTGATGCTAGCTACTGGGAGGTTATTTAGTCCCTCTTCTACATTTCCCTCTCGCTTTAGTGTTTTGCATGATAGCCAGATTATGGTTACTTTTCCTGAGCCTACAACCTGCTCTGTATCTTGTACTCTGCTGCCTTGTATCTGTTCCTGATTCCCAGTCCTCGTTCCCCTTCCTGACTGTTTCGTGCACCTCCAGTTTTACCCTGTTGATCCATGCTCACCTTTTTATCAGTATGTATTGTATTATAGTTTGATAGATTTTCAGTCAATTAGGTTGCTAGTTAGATATTTTGTCACTTGGTTTATGGTTCACTGATATCTTCATGTTTGCTGTGTATTGTTTAATTATTAACCTCCCTGGCGGTATGATTCTGTCTGGAATTATGTACCAAAAGCGGTACAATTATTTTGCATGGAAATTTGGCGTTATGTATTGTAGGCCTGCAATTCTTAGTAATTACTTACTTAAACCTGACCAAACAAGACTCTAGTAGACATCTCAGATGTGATAAATTTGAAACACAAAATCATGAATTATAATCTAATAAATAATATAATTTTATTCAATAATGTAGAAGAAAATAATGACATTTGTCAAACAAAGAAAATTCAATAAACATCCTGAGTGTGATACATTTTAAAGCAGTGTTTCTCAACTCCAGTCCTCAAAGCGCACCAACAGGTCATGTTTTCAGGATTTCCCTCAGTTGAAACAGCTGTGGTAATTTCTAAAGGCAGTGAAACTGATCAAATCACCTGTGCAAAACAATGGAAAGCCTGAAAACATGACCTGTTGGGGCGCCTTGAGGACTGGAGTTGAGAAACACTGTTTTAAAGCATGGAACTAGACAAAGTCCAACGTCACAATCTGGACAATGGTACCTTGTTTCTTTTCGGACTTTTTTTCCATTGCCATCTCTCTTTGAACAGCAGACCACGCACATCCTGGTAGGTGCTTCCTTTTTTGCGGTTGGTGGTCTGTAGTCCAAAAAATTACATCCAGTCAGGCGTTCTGGGTTGACAACGCCAACAGCACGTCGTCCGGGTCTGTTCGCAGCTACTGATGGCTTCTGGTGGTTGACAAAAATCTGCTCAGCCACCTTCCAGATAAAGTCGGAATGAACAAGAGGCATGCCACTCTTTGCTTTGTATAGGATATACGCATTCCAAAGGCATTGTTCCAAAAGATGCCTGAAAATATTTTTATAATATTTTTTTTGCTGTTTGCGCATAGCCGGGTAAAATGTCATTGCCTGATCGGCTCTGTCGACACCTCCCATTGTATTATTGTAGTCCATCACGACTTGCAGCTTCAGCAGATCTTTCCTACCTTTTGTGTGGACCATGGCAGTGGCGGTATTGTGCACAGTACTCATGAGACACATGTCCTTCTTGTTTCGCCATCGCATTGCCATCATCTTACCCTTCTGCCAGGCAACCATTTCTCCGGTTTTTAGTTTTTTCTTGCCAAACATAGATGGCATGCCACGTCGGTTAGGCCTAACGGTACCATACCCATCAGTTTTGTTTTGTAGCAAAACCTCATACAGTTCCAGAGACGTGTAGAAATTGTCCGTGGTCACACAATATCCTTGGTTCAGCAATGGCTCCAGCAGTGTAAGAACAGATGATGTGGCCATCCCATAGCCGCTGTATCTGGGGTTGAACTTCGTGCCTTTACCGGTGTAAATGACCGAATTCCAGATGTACCCGGTGGATATAGAGCATATAGAATTTGATGCCAAACCGCGCTCTTTTGGATGCAATGTACTGTATCCAGCTTAGGTGTCCCTTGTAGGCCATCAGACTTTCATCCACGCTGACGTCCCTTTCTGGCACGTAGGTCCGCTGGAAATTGGCCACGATCATTTGGCATACCTCCCAGATTTTTTTTAGCTTGGGCGCAGGATGCATGGCTTCATCAAACTCCTCATTGTTTGCGAAGTGGAAATACTTCATGATGAGGGAAAAAAAACTGTATTCTGACATCACGGTGCCAAAAAACGGAGTGGCCAGTAGCTTATTGGTGGTCCAGTACCATTTCTGGAGCGGTTTCCCCACCACCCCCTGAAGAATGATGAGTCCCAGAAACTTCCAGATGTCCTCTTTCGTCACCGGTTCCCACTTTCTGCTTCGGGAAAATCTGGCATGCAGCAATTTTTTCAATTACCTCTTCAGTGAGGAATAATTGCAGGTATGCCAGAGGGTTGTCACACTCAACATCTACCTTCATCCCAGGTGATCCAGTGAAGGGAAATCTTGGGGGTGCTACCTGGTCCGTATCAGCGTCTATAGGGCACCAAGTGCGCACATCGCTGAGGTCAGGTGCAGGATCATCGCCGTTGTCACTTGCCAGATCCGTGTCAGTGTCAGTTGACAAATCTCCCCACGACTCACTATCGCTCACTTCTGCAAGCAACTCCATGTTGCTGCCGCTGTCACTCATCTGGTCCAAAAGCGCCCTTGTGGTAAAGTGGCGCTTTTTTGATGCCATGTTTTTATGGGCACAGATGACAGGCAAGGGGCACTGTACAGTGATCAGAGATGATACAGTGTAATACAGTGTAATCAGATACAATATAACTTTTTATTTTTGTGTTGTGTTGTGTGAACTTTTGAATTTGCTGCCCAGTTCCGCTCCCATGCGACGCTGCGGCTCGCAGGGAACGGAACCAAGAAGTCAGAGTAAAGTGCCGACACTCGCCGGTGATCTCGCTGGCGATCACAGCAGAGGACATCATCGCTGGATCACCAGGAGAAGGTAAGGAAACTCCGCTGCGGGCTCTGCAATGTTACCCCGAGCGTGACTCGGGGTTACCGATCCTAGCAGAAAAAAACAACCGAGTCACCCTCGGGATTACCGCCAGGGAGGTTAATAAATTTACACGCAGTCTGGTTTCAGTTTCCTGAGTGCAGCTATACAGATCTGGTCATCCTTGCTGCCAGATGCCTATGCTTGGTATCCCTGACATAACCCTGAAAGCCCACTATCGATCAGATCAGCTGCACTTGGAAACTGGGAGATATTTGCTCTGAAGCCTCGTACACACGGCCGAGATTCTCGTCGAAAAAAACATGTCGTTTTTTTCGACGAGATTCTTGGACAAGAAACTTGTCCCGGCCGAGTGTACACACGCTCGATTCAAAGAACCCGCGGTTCTTTGAATGGAGCGTACACGGTGACATCATCGACTACGACGAGCATGCGCTCGTCACATTCGATGCCGTCGCCGCCATCTTGGTATACCCTACCTATGCCTAGGAAGCTAACGCACATGCGTCAAATTCATTTCGAACATGCGCGGGCTTCCGGGAGGACAGGTAAGTGTACACACACTCATTTTTCTCATCGAGAAACATGCCGATGAGAATCTCAACGAGAAAATAGAGAGCAGGTTCTCTATTTTCTCGTCGAGATTACTTGTCGGTTTTCTTGACGAGAAACCATACACACGAACGAGTTTCTCGGCAAGACATCTCTGCCAGCAAGTTTCTTGCTGGTTCTTGCCGAGAAACTCGGTCGTGTGTACGAGGCCTGAGTGTTTGCTGGGCTTTATGTTGGGCTGCATCTAGGAGAGGCTATGTGTCATGTGGAATTGGCTTTTGAGGATAAAGATCTTTAGAGCAAAACCTAGTGGGGTACACACTATAATAAAATCGGGAGAACAATCGTCCAATATTTCTTTGTGATTTACAGCAAGTTGGAACCGAGGATGGAAATGTACCAAAATTTTCGTACGACAAAGGCTTTTTTGTTTGTTGTTTCTGACCATGCGCAGTCTTTCGTTTTTGATTTTTCTCGTACGGAAACGGTGCACATTGAACGAAAATCGTTCCTTTGGTTCCTTGACGAGAACATTTTTGGAGTTTGTCCATTTGGGAAATTTTCGTTCGGAAGGTTGGACTCGGCTGTCGAAAGCTGTGTACACACTATCACAAAATCGTACGATCATTCCTCGGACGAAAATGTGTGTATGAGCCTTTAGATAAAATGTGCCCTCAAGACCAAAAAAATAATAAATAATTCTTAGATATCCACTTGTCCTCCGGAAGATTTACCCCACTTCATGACCAGTCAATTTTTGGCTTTTTGGCACTGCATTACTTTAACACAATTTCACGGTCATGCAACGCTGTACACAAATAACATTTATGTAGTTTTTTTCCCCCACAAATAGAGCTTTCTTTTGGTGGTATTTGATCACCACTGGCTTTTTAATTTTTTGTGCTATACATGGAAAAATCCCGAAATTTTTTGAAAAGAAAACAATATTTTTTTACTTTCTGCTGTAAAACATATTCATAAAAAAAAAAAAAATCATATTTCTTCAAACATTTAAGCCAATATGTATTCTGCTTCATATGTTTGATTTAAAAAAAATCCCAGTAAGCGTAGTGTCTACAAAATATGGTGTATACTTTATCTTTTATTTATTATTTATACTAGTAATCATGGTGATCAACGACTTATAGCAGGACAGTGATAGTAATGCAGGCAGGCTGACGCTGACTCTTTGTGGGAACCAGTGGCACTAATACAGTGAAAAGTGCTAGAAATATGCACTGTCCCTGTACTAATGACACTGGCTGGGAAGGGGTTAACATCAAGGATGATCAAAGGTGTGTGCTTGGTGTGTTTACTGTGAGGTGTTTTTACTAAGGGATGTGCTGGTTTTTATTCCCTGCTTTGCATCACGATTACCGACGAGCTCCCACTTCCGCTTGGGCCGCCTAGGCGCCCCTTCCTCCCTGCAAACTTCTGGGACACATCACAGTTCCCAGAAGATTTCCCGGCTATGCAGTGAGACATGCGCACCCGGCTGTGAAGCTGCAAGCTGTCACAGACGGATGCCCACAGTAGTATTACCAGCGCCGTGGACAGGCGGGGGAGAGGATGGAGGGTTTGGGTGGCCATGTCGCTGGATTGTGGGACACGTGAGTGTCTTTTTGCGCACTCGTGGAATGGCGAATGGCAAAAATTTTAACGGTTACCAGGTTAGAGTTACAGAGGAGGTCTAGTGCTTGAATTATTTCTCTCGCTCTGACGCTCTGATCATCGCAGCGATACCTCACATGTGTGATTTGAACACCATTTACATATACGGGTGCGACTTGCATATGTGTTTTCTTTGCTGCGCGAGCTTGCGGGGACAGGGGCGCTTTAAAATTTTTTTTCTTACATTGTGTTTAAAAAAAAAAAAAATTTTGATCACTTTTATTGCTGTCACAAGTAGGGATGAGCCGAACACCCCCCTGTTCGGTTCGCACCAGAACCTGCGAACAGACAGAAAGTTTGCGCGAAATTTAGAACCCTATTAAATACAATGGACTCGAACGTTCTAAATCTAAAGTCCTAATCTTAAAGGCTTATATGCAAGTTATTGTCATAAAAAGTGTTTGGGGACCCGGGTCCTGCCCCAGGGGACATGTATCAATGCAAAAAAAAAGTTTTAAAAACTGAAGTTTTTTCGGGAGCAGTGATTTTAATAATGCTTAAAGTGAAACAATAAAAGTGAAATATTCCTTTAAATTTTGTACCTAGTGGGGGTGTATAGTATGCATGTAAAGCAGCGCTTGTTTCCCGTGCTTAGAACTGTCCCTGCACAAAATTTCATTTCTGAAGGAAAAAAAGTCATTTAAAACTCACTCGCGGCTATAATGAATTGTCGGCTCCCGGCAATACATAGAAAAGTCATTGATAAAAAAAAATAAATAAATAAAAAAAGCGTGGGTGTCCCCCAAAATTCAATTACCAGCCCCTCAGGTCTGGTATGGATATTAAGGGGAACCCTGCCGCAAATGTAAAAAAAAGAAATGCGTGGAGTTCCCCCAAATATCCATACCAGGCCCTTCAGGTCTGGAATGGATTTTAAGGGGAACTCCACCCCAAATAAAAAAAAAATGGCGTGGAGTTCCCCCAAAAATCCATACCAGACCCTTATCCGAGCACGCAACCTGGCAGGCGGCAGGAAAAGAGGGGGGATGAGAGAGCGCCCCCCCTCCTGAACCGTACCAGGCCACATGCACTCAACATGGGGAGGATGTCCCCATGTTGATGGAGACAAGGGCCTCATCCCCACAACCCTTGCCCGGTGGTTGTGGGGGTCTGCGGGCAGGGGGCTTATCGGAATCTGGAAGACCCCTTTAACAAAGGTGACCTCCAGATCCCGGCCCCCCCCTATGTGAATTGGTAAGGGGTACATTGTACCTCTACCATTTCACAAAGAAAGCGTAAAAAAAAAAAAAAAAAAAAAAAAATGTAAAAAAACAAACAAACAGACGCCTTGGAAAAGTCCTTTATTAAAAATAAAAAAATAAAAAAAAAACATTCCAGCGATGAAATCCAGTGTCCCGGGCCGATCAGATGTCCAGCGCTGTCCACACGAAACGTCATTGGCTGAGCCTGAGCGGACCTGATGGGGAACTTCCTCCGCAGTGTAATAAATGAATAGACCCGCCCCTTCTAAAGTTCCCCATCAGGTCCAATGACGTAGGTGTAAGGCTGAGGACCTGATGCGGAACGTGAGAAGGAGCGGGTCTATTCATGTATTACACTGTGGAGGAAGTTCCCCAGCAGGTCCGCCCCCTCGTATGTCAGACCCCGCCTACGTCATTGGATGAGCGGACCTGATGGGGAACTTCCTCCGCAGTATAATAAATGAATAGACCGCCCCTTCTCACGTTCCGCATCAGGTCCTCAGCCTTACACCTACGTCACCTGATGGGGAACTTTAGAAGGGGCGGGTCTATTAATTTATTACACTGCGGAGGAAGTTCCCCATCAGGTCCGCTCAGGCTCAGCCAATGACGTTTCGTGTGGACAGCGCTGGACATCGGATCGCCGCGGGACACTGGATTTCATTGCTGGAATGTTTTTTTAATTTTAAATTTTTTAATAAAGGACTTTTCCAAGGTGTCTGTGTTTTTTTTTCTTTTACACTTTCTTCGTGAAATGGTAGGGGTACAGTGTACCCCTTACCAATTCACATGGGGGGCGGGATCTGGGGGTCCCCTTTGTTAAAGGGGTCTTCCAGATTCCGATAAGCCCCCTGCCTGCAGACCCCCACAACCACCAGGCAAGGGTTGTGGGGATGAGGCCCTTGTCCCCATCAACATGGGGACATCCTCCCCATGTTGAGGGCATGTGGCCTGGTACGGATCAGGAAGGGGGGGGGGGCGCTCTCTATTCCCCCCTCTTTTCCTTCGGCCTGCCAGGTTGCGTGCTCGGATAAGGGTCTGGTATGGATTTTTTGGGGAGCTCCACGCCATTTTTTTTAAATTTTGGGTGGAGTTCCCCTTAAAATTCATACCAGACCTGAAGGGCCTGATATGGATATTTGGGGGAACTCCACGTATTTTATTTTTAAATTTGCGGAAGGGTTCCCCTTAATATCCATACCAGACCTGAAGGGCCTGGTAATTGAATTTGGGGGGACCCCCGCACTTTTTTTTTTTTTTTTTTTTATCAATGACTTTTCTATGTATTGACGGGAGCCGACAATTCATTATAGCCGCGAGTGAGTTTTAAATTACTTTTTTTCCTTCAGAAATGACATTTTGTGCAGGGACAGTTCTAAGCACAGGAAACAAGCGCGACTTTACAGGCATACTATACACCCCCCCCCCCCCCCCAGGTATGAAATTTAAAGGAATATTTCACTTTTATTGTTTCACTTTAAGCATTATTAAAATCACTGCTTCCGAAAAAACTGCAGTTTTTAAAACATTTTTTTGCATTGATACATGTCCCCTGGGGCAGGACCCGGGTCCCCAAACACTTTTTATGACAATAACTTGCATATAAGCCTTTAAAATTAGCACTTTAGATTTCTCCCACAGAATTTGCAGCGAACACCCCAAATTGTTCGGCGAACAGGCAATGTTCGACTCAAAGCTCATCCCTAGACACAAGGAATGTAAACATCCCTTGTGACAGTAATAGGTGGTGACAGGTACTCTTTATGGAGGGATCGGGGGTCAGACAGACCCCAAATCCCTCCTTTGCACTTCAAAGTAATTGGATCGGCGAAAACGGCGATTCTGAATATTCTGAATACTGTATATTGTTTTAAATCGGCGCCATTGGCCGAGTAAACCGGAAGTGACGTTGTGACGTCCCTTCCGTGTTTACATACAGACTGGAACGAAGCCGACACTTTGTTCCAGTCTGTCTCTAGCCGCCGGAAGTAGCGGCTCGCGGATTAGGTCTCCCGGACGGGAGGCCCGGTAATAGCGGCAGGAGGGGGGGGATGTCCACTCCCGCTCCTCCGGGATAACAACCGAGCGGCTTTTAGCCACATCGGTTGTTATCTCTGGAAAGCGGACAGCCCGCTCTAAAAAGGGTACTGGGATGATGCCTGCAGCTGCGGGCATCTTCCCGGTAATTGATTTTCCCGGTCACATGCATCGATGCCGCACCGGGGACACCCGAATCGCGATGAAGCGATTAATTTCGGCACCTCTAATGCACACTGGCGCACAATTATGCACGCTCCCGTTATAGTTTGGCACCCAGTGGCCTTTAAGGAGGGCAGTCAATGGGTGATTGATCTTCAGCTCCCTACTGTGTTCCTGTAATCCCTAGCTCCTGTGATTCTCTGCTACAGACCCGGCTAGTCTATGACCTGTCTCCTACCCGCCTCCTGAACTGACCTCGACTTCTCTTATGGATCTCCTCTTCTCGCTCTCCTGTGCTTGGCCTTGGCTACCCATCTGATCTTGTCTTCTCTATTACCCACCTCGCTCCGGATCCTGGCTTCGAACAGACTTCCCCTCTGTCTCGGTGCTACTACAGACCTGTCATGTCTCACAGGCACCACCTGTCTGCAACCACCACTCAGCACTCCAGAGTCCCTCTGCAAACAACCTCGCAGGTGACCTTTGCTACTTTGGGACCAACTCCTGTTTCACCTTCAGGGGAGTCTGGAACTTAGTCGCAAGAGAAGCCCTCTCTCCATTGGCCTCCAGCATCAGGTATGTAATAGTATCAATCGGCCATTATGTCGGAGGCTGAGAGAGGTGCTTCTGCGTTGGAGGCTCTTGATCAACAGATGATAGCCCTTACACAAGCCGTCAACAATCTGTAAAATGGTTACTTCCAGCTTGAAGGACGTCTCCACACCCTCGCTGCTTCTGTGACTCCCGCAGAACCAAATACAGCTATGAGCTCCTCCCCTACAACTGTACCTTACAGTTCTTCTGTTGCTGCTCCATCTGCTGTGGTATTACCTCCTTCAGAACCCAAAGTCCCCATTCCTGAGCGCTTTTCAGGGGTTCAACAGAGATTCAGGGCCTTAAAGAATGCTTGCGGTCTTTGTTTGCTCTGCAACCAAGGACTTTCGCACTTGAGACTGTCAGAGTGGGTTTCATCATTTCCCTCCTGTCTGATGAACCACAATCTATTAGAACAAAAGGATGTAGTGTTAAACTCTGTTACCACTTTCTTCAAAGAAATGGCTGTTTTAAAAGGTGACCCACAAAGGACCGCCACGTCTGAGTCTGCCCTCCATACCCTCGTACAGGGTTGACGACCAGTGGAGGTTTACTTTGTGGAGTTCCAGAAATGGTCAGCTGATACCGGATGGAATGACGCAGCTTTAAAATATCAGTTCCTCTTATGCCCCGTACACACGATCGTTTTTCATGCCGTTAAAACTGCCATTTTAAAAAATGGCCCTGAAAAATGATAGTGTGTATGCTCCAGAGCATTTTTAACGACGTGAAAAACGGCCATTAAAAATTCCGGACATGCTCTTTTTTCACGTCGTTTTTCATGTCGTTTTTTTTAACGACGTGAAAAACGATAGTGTGTATGCTTTAACGACGTGAAAAAAAACGAGCATGCTCAGAATCAAGTATGAGACGGGAGCGCTCGTTCTGGTAAAACTAGCGTTCGTAATGGAGATAGCACATTCATTACACAGTAACGGACTGAAAAGCGCGAATCGTCGCTCAACAAACTTTACTAACATGAAGGGTGGCGCCATTCGAACGGAACTTTCCCTTTATAGTGCCGTCGTACGTGTTGAACGTCACTGCGCTTTGCTTGATCGTTTTTTTTAATGATGGTGTGTACGCAAGGCAGGCTTGAGAGGAAACATGAAAAAAAACGAGGAGAAAAACGTCGGTTTAAAAAATGACATTAAAAACGATTGTGTGTACGGGGCATAAGGCTTATCTGAGCCTCTGGGCTATGTAATGCTCCTGCAATGTTCCAGCACTTTGTCAACAACATTTTCAGAGAATATCTTGACCTGTTCCTCATCGTCTACTTGGATAATATACTGATCTTTTCAGCCTCACTCATGCTACACCGATCTCAGAAAAGTGCTAAATATCCTAAAAACTCACGGATTGTATGCCAAAGCAAAAAAGTGAGTTTGAGAAACGGTCCATCTAGTTTTTGGGGCTCAAAATCTCCACTGAGGGGATTTCCATGGATCCCCAGAAGGTCTCCGTGATTCTGGAATGGCCCGCACCTTCGGACAGAAAGGGAGTCCGGGGATTTATAAGCTTCGCTAACTTCAATCAGAAATTTTATCAAAGGCTTTTCATCCATTATTGCCCCAATCACTCAGCTCACTCGCCTACATACTCGTTTCCTCTGGAATCAGGAATCTCAAGCAGCCTTCGAAGAGCTGAAAAGCCTGTTTACCTCTGCTCCGGTGTTGCAACATCCTAAACCAGCACTCCCTTTCATCCTTGAGGTGGACGCATCCGAAGTTGCAACAGGAGCTGTTCTCTGTCAGCGTCAGGGCCCAAAGGCTCTGCTTCACCCAGTAGCCTTCTGTTCTAAGAAACTAAACCAGGCCAAAAGGAATTCTGATGTGGCAAATAAAGTAGCCGTCAAGGAGTCGAGGTACCTGTTGGAGGGCACTAATCACTCAATCATGATTTCTACAGATCACAAAAATCTGGAGTACTTGAGATCCGCTAAGCGTCTAAGATCTCGGCAGGCTAGATGGGCCCTATACTTCTCCAGGTTTCATTTCCATTTAACTTACCAACCAGGATCCAAGAACGGGAAGGCGGATGCCCTATCCCGGATGTTCCCTGAATCTGCTCCCCGAGCACCATTCTTTCTGCCCAGACTTTTTTGCTAATACAGCCCAGCCTGAAGTCGTTCATCCATCGAACAGGCTTCCGCATCATGTTCTGAATCTGAACATGCCTCATTAAGGAAACAGGATGGATTGCTGTGGCACCAGGATAAGGTCTTCATACCTCAGGAGGCAAGGCCTCAAGTTCTCAAGATGTTTCACGACCACCAGTTAGCCTGACACTTTGGCGCTCGTAAAACTAGTGAGCTCATTCAACGGTCCTTCTGGTGGCCTAACCTTAGTTGGACTGTAAATCCTACATCAAATCCCGCACAGTATGTCTACACAGCAAAGGCGACAAAGTTAAGGCCTGGGGGTTATTTGAGACCCTTACCTATCCCTAATCGTCCCTGGGAGATGATCTTCATGGACTTCATCGTAGACCTCCCTCTGAGGGATTTACTACCATCCTGGTGGTGGTAGATTGGCTGTCCAAGATGGCCCACTTCTTGCCCATGGTGGGTACTCCTTCTGCAGAAACTGCCCACATTTTTATCAAAAAAATCATTAGACTCCACGGCTTACCCAGAAAACATTGTCTCCGATCGGGGGGTACAATTTACCTCCAGGTTTTCGAAAGCCCTTTGTAAAGCCCTGGGAGTGGAGCTTTGCCTTTCATCTGCCTACCATCCTCAAAGCAATGGGCAAACACACAAATCAGAAACTGGAGAAATATTTGCGTTTGTTTCTCAGCCTTCTCTCAAGTCGACTGAGCATCTCTGCTCCCACTAGCAGAATTCACCTACAACAACTCTTTACATTCAACTACTAACTGGTCCCCATTCTGGGTCAATTATGGATTTCATCCTTCCGCTCTGCCAGAAACCATGTCAGATTCAGTAGTACCCGCCATGCAAGACAGGCCTGCCTTTATACAGAACAATTATCAAACTCTCCAAGAATGCATAGAAAATCCTCAGACAGATTATAAAAGGTTCTTTGACAGGAAACGAAGGGGGAATCAATCCCTTAAAGAGGAAGTAAACCCTCCACACATTTTTTAGCTAATATAGTGGGGGCGCTTATAAAATAAGTGATATATAACATACCACTGATTAAGTGACAAATCATATACATAAAGTGAATCAAAATGAAAAAACAAAAACAACACCAGCCTGCCTATATAACTTATAACATAGTGTTGTTGTCTACAGACTAAAGTGTGAGACAAAAACAAGCCCACCAATCAGTGGGTATCGAGTCCCCTCTTAACCTTGCGAACAAAAATTATGTTTTTTTCAGTGATAAATCATGACCAATTGACCAAACATAGGATGAACCATAGAGTCCCAATAGTCCACTGTTTGGTCAATTGGTCATGATTTATCACTGAAAAAAACATAATTTTTGTTCGCAAGGTTAAGAGGGGACTCGATACCCACTGATTGGTGGGCTTGTTTTTGTCTCACACTTTAGTCTGTAGACAACAACACTATGTTATAAGTTATATAGGCAGGCTGGTGTTATTTTTGTTTTTTCATTTTGATTCACTTTATGTGTATGATTTGTCACTTAATCAGTGGTATGTTATATATCACTTAATTTTATAAGCGCCCCCACTATATTTACATACCGTGTTGTGACAGCAGGAAGGTAAAGTCACCTGGTTGCATCCAGGGGGGTAGATATATTTCGCCCAGATTCAGGCTTTACGCCGACTTATACAACTAGGTGGAGAGTTGTATAAGGCTAGTGGGCTCATGGATGACTCATACCTCTAGGGAGAGGGCTGGGCGTCGTACAGACAGGGAGTTGATGAGGCCAGCTGAAGCTTGTCAGCTCATTTAGGCCTCTATAAGAACTCCCAGCTTCATTAGATGTTAGCTCATGCCTGGAACCAGACCCGTGTGGACTGTCTAGGGAGAGTGAACCCCTGTGCGGTGAGGCAAAGCCTGTGTGGCTATTTGTTTGGACTTTTACTAAACCAGGGACTTAGGGACTAGGACAGCACTAGGCTGATCCCAGTTGTTAGTTAGGAAACCTGTATGTTTAGTCAGAGGTCAACTTGACCAGGATTTATTTTGGTTATGTTTCTTTTGCTTTGCTGTGTTTTGTCACTGTAAATAGAAAATAAACCGCACCTTTTTTTGATTTTGAAAACCACAACCTCCGTTTGCTGGGCCTGTTTTGTGTGGGGAGCCCATCCCGGGGGTCACACACACCCGCTGCCGAGCTAACCCCCTCACAGTGTATATATAATTTTTATCATATGTTGGTTTCTCACTGAAACTTTTGGGTATAAGCAGCTGTTATATTTATTCATTGTCTTAGTTAATTTTATTTGGCGCAAGATCACTATCACATTTATTTTTTAGCTAAACATACCCCTGCAAGAGAAATGCATAATGAGCTAGTATGCATAGCATACTAGCTCATTATTTGGCACTTACCTGAAATCGAAGCCCCTAAAGTCCTCCTCGTTCCTTTCCGCCGCCGCCATCTTGCCTCGATGTCCCTTCCGTGTATCGCCGCGGCGTGCATCGGAGCGGCGATGTCACACGCATGCGCGCTCGTTAGTGCTAGTGCGAATGCGTGTGACGTCATCGCTGCTGGGTTTTCTGCAAATATCTCCTTAACCGTGTAGCTGTGCCATCCTCCACCGCTTGCTCTCCCGGCCAGTTACGCTATTGGTCTGCCTTTTCTATCCATTTCATGTTTGGGGGCTTACGATCTGGATGTGTGTGGGGGTAACCCGAACGGAGTATGCCTGCTGATTAAGGAAGGACTACTGCTACAATAAAGGCCGCGGCTGGGTTACAGTCGAATGTCCCAAACCGCTTGCCTTCTGGTAAGCTGCTTCCCTATTTTGGTGGTGGATACCTCACAATAAGTTTTGAGGAGTCACTGTGGTGCTGTACTCTGTGTTTCCCTAACATAAGGATTCGTGGACTTTTTTCAGACCATTTATTGTGCAATATTTGTTTGACTGCAATTGGTGCAATATCGGTTGGATTTTTTACCCTGACTTCTTTCCAAGTTAACATCTTTAAGTGGTGTTGGAATGGGTTTGGGTTAAGTTTGAGAGGGTTGGCGCAGTTTTTTCCTTTTTATATGTTTTGGTGCTGTTACACTCTTACTGCTGCCTATATTTAGGTTTCTGTTTTATTTTATTTTATTTTAGTACTAGCGCAGTTTTTTACCCTTTATATATTATATATATGTAGCGGGTATTTGATTTTAGGGGAGGCATCTGGGTGGTAGTGTAACCCAGATGCATTGATTTTTGGGGAATCTGAGACCCTTTTGTGGTTCTTGGAGGACTCTGGTGGTGTGAGGTTCCCTGTGGCCTGCAGGTGGCGGTGTCGCCGTGGGCTGGAGTTGAACACTCACCGCAAGACTGCTTCCTCTTTGTCCTTTCCTGGCGCTGGTACAGCAGGGCGGGGAACCTGCTGTGACGCAAAGGGCGAGGGGATAAAAGGGGCGGATGCTGTCACGTACCTGGTAGGTGAGCCCGACGTGCAGGGAGTGGCCTCTCGTAGACCTCGGACTCGAGAACCCCTGATAGAGCAGACAGGGGCTCAGGAGGGCAAAGGAGCACAAGTGCCTGGCAGGAACTGCGGCAGGTGGAAGTAGAAGCAGCAGACTGCAGCAGTGGATAACTGGTGGGAGACGTGCAGTGGTCCGCAGCAGGCACCAGAGGATCAGGAAGCAGACTTGGTGAAGACAGGCCGGGTCAAACACAAGCGGGCAGATGAGTACAAAGCAGGATCCAAGAATAGTTAAAGTCCAGGCCGGGTCAGTGTATCAGGCGGGCAGCAAACTGGTTAGAGGAGAAGGCAGAAGAGAAGTCGGGACGAGCCGTGGTCAGAGGCGGGCAGCAGACTGGAGAAGCCAAGGGAAGCCGGGTCAGGTACCAGAGCAATCAGATCAGAGGTTCAGGTAACAAGGGTCTTCAGGAAACGCTGTAGACCGGACAGCAAGGATGCAGAGTGACAGCTCTCTTTAAATAGGCAGTCTTTGGCGCCAACCTGCGTCATAGGCGCGCGCGCGCCACTATCGCGTGCCCGCGCACGCTCGTTTGCCGCTATCGCGCATGCGCCGAACGGGTCTGCCTGTGCATAGAGATTCTGAGCCCCAGATTGCTGGGATGAGTGAGAGAACGTCTTTCCTGACAGATGCCCTGACCTTGGGGTTCAGAGTCGGAGGACGCAGCCGAACCCAGGCACCTTCAGCTTGGGTGCTGGCGTTCCGGAGTTCCGGGCCCAGGTGCCCTTGACCTGGCTGGAGCGAGAGATGGAGTCCATCTCAGGCACCTTTAGACCTTTAGCCTGGGGTGAGGTACTATGGCGGAAGCCTGGAGCTCAGTACCTTCGACTGAGTTCCGCGAGGGTGGAGGAATCCGAGGGGGCCCTAACTCCTTGGGTGCCCGTGTCTGAGGTCCAGAAGACTGGTGAGCGGAACTTCTCTGGAGAGTCCGGCGCAGCATTGCTGGTGACAGAGAGGCCTCCGGTGACTCCCTTGGACGGATTACCTTTCCCTGACAGGGGCTGTGCTAGCGAAGGTAATTCATGTTTTGTTCAATATAGTCAGCGGCAGTGACTATTCGCCACTGGTGACACTACAGTGGTTAGCTCTATCTAGAAGAATTGTGCCTTGGCCTACTCCCCACAAATACTGAAGTGTTATATGGGTCTCAACATGTCTGTGCTGTATGACTATTTATTGAGAAGAATAAATACGAGTTGGACCCTTTCAGTGTGTGGAAGCCCGATAGTTCTGGCCTTTACCTCTACACCTTGGAGGACATGGGCCGTGGTGTATCTCATTCCTCTCTCCCAGGTACCCCTAGACAACAGCCGTATAACCGATAAAGCTAGAGAGAGGGTGAGGTCGCTACACGTGGGGGCATCGTGTCCGGGATGTGTATGGTGTCTGAATTTGAACTTTGCTGCCTGGAGGAGTTCCGAGTAGGTCAGCCATATTGGCCAACGCGCCACGAGGCAAACCATAGCTGCGCAGTTTGTGGGCGGGGAGAAGAAAAAGCCTGCGAACAAATGCAGAGTGTGGGAGGAGTCTGGCCATGTGGAAGGACACACATGGAGATTCCGACGTGAAGGTGTCAGTGCGCATTGGAGCAGCAAACAGTCAGGATGACTTCAAGTACCCCATGGATTTCTGCTTCTTCTGTCACCGAGATGACTTTGTTTGCTGCCCAGATTATGGATACGGGAATAAGACTAAGGCCCCGGGGGCAGTTGGCTCTGTATACCTGCAGAGACATAGAGGCCCTCGGTGTAATCTGTCCTGGCTGTTCGGGGCTGGAGGTCCAGTTGAAGCCGTTCCGGCGATGTGAGGTATGCAAAGAGTTCCTCTTCGAGGTGGAGACATCTACAGAAAGGCCTCGAGCCTTCCACCTCAACTACCTCACAGGGACTGCCACTCTGGAGGGAGAGATCGATGCCTGTGCGTTTCCTGTGCGCACTGACCAGGGCGATGTGAAAACCCAAGCGGAGATGAAGAGACAGAAATCCGAGGATGCTGCCTCGGTCACCACAAGCTCCCTGCTCCCACCGCCGAAGAGGAAAAATGGCCTGGTGATGGCATCCTGTGGTCGTGAAAGAGCTTCGCCCCGTCGCTTGCCTGGCCTGGATGGATCCGGAGGAAAGAGTCCTGGACGTCCGTGTTCTTCAAAAGGCCCAGGTGAGCCAGGGGTCGGGACTGTGTGTGTGGTTGGAGGTGTCGGGAGCCCAGAGTCGGTGGAGCCCATCGAAGGGGGTGATTCCGCGTCTAAGGGGAATTACCTGCCCGCAGAGTGTTATGACACCTCCGACCTAGAGTCGCAATCAGATGCCGGTGATGATGGGGAGATAGATGAGATCTTCCACAAGAAGGGATGGGACAAGATGAAGCTACCCGCGTCCTGTGTCTTAAGGGACTCACCTGTGTCCATCGGGGATAGTACACCCCGGGTGGAGGCTTCGGAGCTTAGGGAGGAATCTGGTTCCCTGTCCGTGATCCCACTTCTTGAACCATCAAGTGTTTCACCTGCTCATGTTGCGGGAGTGCAGCGGGCATCACTGCGGGCTCCTAGGCCCAAATCTACAGAGGTGGAAACTGTACCTCGCCATCCGGAGTCCATTGTTTTGCCTGGAGTAGGAGACTGTGCCACAATGCCATCTCTGGCTAGGCTGCAGCGTCTCTTTTGCCAGAAAGTTGCCCGAGAATATGGGTGGGAATACCCATATCTACCCCGAGAGTTGCTCTACGAGGTGGAAGTTTTTCGGCAGCGATGGTACAATGATTTTGTCTGAACTAAGCTGAAAGTACTTCATGCACGCCGACACCTCTCATGCTCACCTACAGTCACCAGAAAGTTCAAGGACTGTAAGTCAAAGTGGATGGTGGGAAGGCATATCCATGCGGACAAAGTGGTAATTTGTCGGAAGGATGGAGGAAGCATTGAGTACCATGTGGAGGCTTTTGATCAGCACTTGAAGCCGTTGTTTTTGCCAGATCCCAAATTCTATTTGTAGGAGAAAGAGACTCCTTTTCATTTTTTTTCATTGCTACTAGATGACTGGAACTGTGCTCTAATTTTCTTTGGGACGTTTTGCTCTTTGGAGAAATGGGAGCTGTTATTTTGTTCTCCCTCTTTCTCCTCTCAGCCAGAAAAAAAAAAAAAGAAAAGAGAAATTAGTGACTTTGGGGTTTAGCCAGCATAGGGTCACAGCACAGAGAAGCTGAAGTTCATCTGGATCTGACAAGTGTCTTTACCGCGGCATTGTCACCAGGTGGCAGTGTTGCGCAACGATAGTTTGTTTTTTTTGTACACTATGCAACACTCATTGGAATGAATGGGTTTCTTCTCGGATAGACCCATTCGTTTCAAGCAGACACATATGTTATGTTAGGATGTGTGTTTTCTCTCTCTTCCCTCTGCAGGAGACTCGTCTATCAAGGCTGCTGAGAATGGGGTGGTCCTTAGATAGCCAGGGGGAGGGAGAAATGTAAATGTGTAAAATATTTAGAGTATTTTATTACAAAGTTCATCGTTTTATATTCCTGTTTCCCTTTCCCATTTAGGTCCTGGCACAGTTCATGACAAAATTGTTGAGTTTGGTCTCTGGGTCGAACTTATGTCACCACTCCTTGGGAGACATGGGTTTGCACCAGACACTGGGGACCAGTGTCAAATCACCAGAGGGAAAGTGTAGCGGGTATTTGATTTTAGGGGAGGCACCTGGGTGGTAGTGTAACCCAGATGCATTGATTGTCAGGGAATCTGAGACCCTTTTGTGGTTCTTGGAGGACTCTGGTGGTGTGAGGTTCCCTGTGGCCTGCAGGTGGCGGTGTCGCCGTGGGCTGGAGTTGAACACTCACCGCAAGACTGCTTCCTTTTTTTCCTTTCCTGGAGCTGGTACAGCAGGGAAGGGAACCTGCTGTGATGCAAAGGGCGAGGGGATAAAAGGGGCGGACGCCCTGACCTTGGGGTTCAGAGTCAGAGGACGGAGCCACACCCAGGCACCTTCAGCTTGGGTGCTGGCGTTCCGGAGTTCCGGGCCCAGGTGCCCTTGACCTGGCCGGAGCGAGAGATGGAGTCCATCTCAGGCACCTTTAGCCTGGGGTGAGGTACTATGGCGGAAGCCTGGGGCTCAGTACCTTCGACTGAGTTGGTCTACTCCCCACAAATACTGAAGTGTTATATGGGTCTCGACCTGTCTGTGCTGTATGACTATTTATTGAGAAGAATAAATACGAGTTGGGCCCTTTCAGTGTGTGGAACTCTGGTTACTAGGAGCAAAGGGGAGTCAATCCGAGGAGAGGATTTGACTCTGGGACACATACACAAGCCCGATTGTTCTGGCCTTCACCTCTACACCTTGGAGGACATGGGCCGTGGTGTATCTCATTCCTCTCTCCCAGGTACCCCTAGACAACAGCCATATAACCGATAAAGCTAGAGAGAGGGTGAGGTCACTACATATATAAATGTAAAAAACACCCTAGAGAATAAAATGGCGGTCGTTGCAATACTCTGTCACACCGTATTTGCGCAGCGGTCTTACAAGCACGTTTTTTTGGGAAATTTTTAATTAAAAAATAAAACAGTAAAGTTAGCCCAATTTTTTTTTATATTGTAAAAGATAATGTTACCCTGAGTAAATTAATACCCAACATGTCACGCTTCAAAATTGCGCCCGCTCGTGGAATGGCGACAAACTTTTATCCTTAAAAATCTCCACATGCAGGGGGGGGGGCGTGGCCTGACATAGCATGGAGTAGGACGTGCATGATTTGAGCTCCGTCCAATACTCCTGTACAGCCCATCCTGCTCTTCAGTATTATCCTGCACCAGCCCAGCAGGACCCCCTGGGGACCCTGAACATCCGTGGCCGCAAATCCACCATCCTCCGCTCGTACGGCGGCCTCCTCAGGGCCGCGATCCAGATCGCGGGTGCCGCATTTAGGAAAGCCTGCGGCTTCGGCCTAGCACTGGAAGTCGGCGGCCATCTTGCTCCACCCGACCTGCTGCCTGTACTGCTTCCTGGCCCTCCTGCTCTCGGGTAACAGCCTGCAGGGGCCCACCGAGACCCCCTGAGGACCCCGCAGAGGCGGATCCATCAGCCTCTGACTGCGCGGCCGCCGCATTCAGGAAAGGCCCCGGCTTCGGCCTAGTGCTGGTCGACGGCCATCTTGCTTCACCCGGCCTGCTGACTAGTGACTCTTCCCGGCCCACCAGCCCTACAGCTCCCTACCCTCCGGTATAGCCTGAGCTGCCTGCTTTGGAGGGGGGAGGGATCACAGCGGATACCTGCCATGACTCCGCCAAAAACGCAAAAGGCCACCCTGGCGAAATTGGACCAGTACCGCCGCCAGGAGGAGGAAAGTGTCGGGAGAGATGGCGGCACCACGGGGAGGAGACACAGCTAAACTGCTTGAGGCGATCACATACTGCTGGACGTCCCTGACGGCGCAAATAGAGGGGGTCAAGGTGGACCTTTCACTCATGCGACAAGACCTCCAAAAACTTTGTGAGCGTGTCACGACAGCCGAAACCCGCATTGGAGAGGTGGAGGACGCCGTTACGCCGCTCCAAGTCAGCTCGGATCGAATGCAGCTCCAAATCAATCAGATTCTAAGCAAGCAAGATGATATGGAAAATAGGCTCCGGAGGTGCAACCTCTGTTTCATCGGGCTCCCCGAGGGAGCTGAGGGCAAAGATCCTACCACCTTCTTGGAGAAACTCCTTGTTGACACCTGTAACGGCACCCCAAATCTGAAAGGGGGTTAACGCCGCTTAAGCGAGTCCCTCTCCTGGACACACATTCGCTACCGATACTCCACAGTCAGGCGACCACTTCCCATAGGATTAATCCTTCCGGAAGAACGAGACAACACGCTCTGTATCTTCCCAAGATAGACTCTCTTTATTGAAAAAACTTTGCAACTTTTATACACATAGAGGGGAGTTTCTTATTTTCGTCTCACCATACATCTTTGACCAGAGCCAATTTCCATGATCTACTTAACTACAGCTTGATGACTCAGACATATGACCTTTTAGGCTAGCTTTTGTCTCCCAATCCACATTTCAGTTTAAATGATTATGAATGACCTTTTAGGCTAGCCGTACTGTCTTCCATTTCTCAAAAGACTTCACACAATAGATACATAACGAGCTCCCAATACACATCTCACAATGAAAGGATCTGTAGCATAATTGAGGTTCATTAACATTACACAAGCAGACAGGTGACACATCAGCATCTCTTAATTTAACCTGTTGAGTTCAGGATCAACAAAATAGTTATTTACAGATCCTGGGAAATATTGGGGAATAATATTACAGACCCATTTTAAAACAATCCAATACATATTCTCAATGTCCATTATTTCCTGGCTCACCCTGTGCCCAAAATGACCCCTGTCACAACAACGTATATACAGCATTCAATCTGATTAGTACAGATCATAGTGGGGTTTTCATTCACCCTGTGCCCCTAATAGAGACACAGGGTGGTTTGAACATAAGAGGCATTGGGGAAGTTGAAGCAAGGGTATCTCATACTTTCTAAGAGATTCTGGGTTCCCCGGGCCCTCCCGTTACAACACCTATGGCCGCGAGGCCTTCTCCCCCACCCTGGCGGTGGAGATGGCCCATTGTATGCCTGCCAGATCTCCTCCTCAGGGGGCTCCCCCCCCGCACGTTTATAGCAAAATTCTTGAACTACAAGGACAGAGATGCGGCGCTGCTCATGGCCAGGGAAAAAAGGTAACATCCACCTTGGAAACTCCAATATCGCTATCTTCCCCGACTTTTCTGCCGAGGTGCAGCGCCGCCGCCAAGGCTTCATGGAGGCGCAGAAGAGGCTCCGGATACAACATCTTAAATACTCTATGCTATTTCCAGCTCGTCTTAGAGTCGAAAGGGACGGCCGTGTGTTCTTCTTTGAGGATCCTCAGGAAGTCATTGCCTGGTTGGAGCGTCCGGGGCCCGCCAGAGGGGCGGCGGAGTGACTTGACCGAGCATGTTCATCAGCACTATTGATTGCCTGTCATCATCACCCGCACATTATACGCCGCAGCGGGAGTCTGCAAATCCTGGTATGTTACCCCCTTTTGTTGTCTCCCCTTTACTGCCCGCGGCGCATACCCTATTGCTCCTTACCCCTGGGACCCCCTTTTGCCTTCCCCTGCTATAATCCTCTTTCAATTGTAACCTGCAGAGGGGGTCTCCCATACTCAGGGCCCCCATTGACTGGTTGATCCATGTAACTACCCTGGAGACTGTAATTGCGGAGCACAATCAGTCCTACACTCCACATGCCTAACACAGCAAATTTTCGCCCCCCAGCAACCGGAACACGCATCTCTTTATTATGTGACTGCGGAACTTTATATACCATCGACCCCGCACTGTACTTCTGGTTCACAGTACAAGAAGAGCTTGTTGCTCTTTATTTGCGGGCATTGGATCTTCCCTACCTCCCATGTGGGGCGATCGCTGCAGATCTTTTACGTAACAGCAAGATATTTTGGTTTTATCTGCTACCGGTTGTTACTTTCTTTTGGTTTTGGGAACATACCAGCATCAGTTGGGGAAGATGCAGGGTGGGGTGGGGAGGTTCGTATTTTCTTGATGGAATGCAATACAACGAAGTGCATGTTAACATTGATACTGCATAGATGGCAAACCTTGTATTCATGTAATGCTACTGTCCCACGATATGTTTTAATGTTTGAATTATGGCATCGATAAAACTGCTCACTTGGAATGTGCGTGGGCTTGGGGACAAGGTAAAGAGATCTGCAGTTTTCTCATTTCTCAAAAAACAACGAGCCGACATTGTGGTGTTAGTGGAGACACACGTTGAGGGTCGGCTCCAGATGGCACTCCGCCGGCCATGGATCGGGTGGGCATATCATTCATCCCACTCGTTCCACGCCCACAGAGTCTCAGTTTTGATTGCCAAGACGGTACATTTTGAGCTGTGTGATGTTCAGTCTGACCCACAGGGGTGCTATGCCTTTCTTTTGGTTAAATTGTATGGTGAACCTTTCCTACTGATGGCATTCTATGTACCTCCACCATTTAATTCTACTATAGTCACAGAGGGCTTGCTATATATGACTCGTCATCCTTCGATTCAGGCGATGTGGCTGGGGGATTTTAACGCTATGTTGAACCCTACATTAGACAAACTGTCGCCCTCACCATTATCTACTACAGCTCCAACCCACACTAGATTCTCCCGACTTCTCTTCCTTTAATCTCACTGACACCTGGCATTTTAAATTTCCGCTCACCCGAGCTTACTCCTGTTTCTCAACTACCCATAACACCATGTCCTGTATAGATTTTATATTTATTTCTAGTACCCTTGCCCCAAGATTACTGGGATCTGAATTTGCCCCAGATTACTTTCAGACCATAGCCCATATTTCATTAGCCTCTCCATCCCATTAGACAAACCGCCCCGTACGTGGCGCCTGAATCCGTTTTGGCTCACCCTGTTGAGGATGACGAGCTTGATAACAGTTGGAGAACTTACTTTTTAGAGAATGACGGATCTGCATCCCCAGACATAGTATGGGAAGCCTTCAAACTACATGCACGTCTGACTCTGACCTCCTTTATCAACAGGCTGAAGGCTAATTCATCAGCCGTACTGGACGGGGCAATGCGGGATCTGTCCTCCTCTGAACAGGGATACACGTCGAACCCCTCTCCTGCTGGAGCTGCCCGACTCAGGTTACAAACCAGGGTGGTCAATCAGCTACAACACGAGACGGCCAGGAAAAAAACTTTTCTTTGCCAGACAAAAATTGTATGAACATGGGGAGAGAGCGGGTAAACTGTTGGCCTACTTATCACATAGTGAGGATAGACCCCCTACTGTCATTTCCCTCACTGGTCCTAATGGGGAAAAGATTACGGAACCCCAGGCTGTCACTTCCAAATTTAGGGACTTCTTTTCTCAACTCTATACGTCCCAGGTTTCTACCACTGATGCTCAATTGGAAGATCTACTGGCGGAAATCATCTTTCCACAGCTAGATGATGCCCAAATGGCTATGCTAGACGCACCTCTTACACTCAACGAAATAACCACAGCGATTGGGAGCTTCGCCAAATCCAAGGCCCCGGGTTCAGATGGGTTGCCCATCGATTTTTACGCCCAATACATCGAGATACTTGCCCCCAAGTTATTGTCCCTCTTCAACCATTTGACAATTTCACCTTACCCCCATCGATGGGCGTGGCGGTAATTATCCTCATACCTAAGCCAGGCAAGGACCCAGGCCTCCCGGAATCTTATAGACCAATATCGCTCCTCCAGGTAGACATAAAGATTCTGGCTAAAGTACTTGCTCTACGCCTTAACCAAGTGATTCTAACCCTGATCCATGCTGACCAAGCTGGATTTATGCCGGGGCGTAACACCTCCTTCAACCTCAGAAAATTGTATATTAACTTACAAGCGACACATACTAATGTTGGGTCCCGGGTGGTGGTGGCTTTGGACACTGTCAAGGCCTTTGACTCAGTGGAGTGGCGGTACCTTTGGGGATGCCTCCGTAGCTTTGGTTTTGGACCTAAATTTATCAAGTGGGTTCAATTATTATATCTGGCACCCAGGGGTAAAGTAGTGGCCAACGGGAGGGCCTCCCAGACGTTTGACTTATCCAGGGGCACTAGACAGGGCTGCCCACTGTCTCCGCTCCTCTACGCCTTGGCGGCGGAGCCCCTTGCAATCTCCATTAGAGAGGACCCCGAGATTCAGGGTCTCTGCCTTGGTTCCCTGACTGAAAAAATTAGCTTATACGCAGACGACACGCTACTATACCTGGCCGACTCTGCCACATCTCTTCGGAAGGCGTTACATACAATTGAACACTTTGGTCAGTTCTCTGGCCTTAAAATTAATTGGGAGAAATCTCAAATATTGCCTATGGATAGTTTCCCTTCTCCCAAGCTACAGGCATAGTTACCACTCCAGCGAGTGAACACTATCAAATATCTTGGAGTATTGGTGAATAGAACACCGGCTGACTATATATCCCTGAACATAGAACCCCTTTTCGATCTCATCAAGTCTAGAACCCAGGTATGGGCGAGACTACCGCTCGGTGTGTGGGGCCACATTAACATAGTTAAAATGATATTATTTCCTAAAATATTGTATATACTCTGGCACACACCCGTATACTTACCCTTGAAATTTTTCAAGTCAATGGAGGCCATACTCAAGACATTTATTTGGGGTACCAACAGACACAAGCTGGCCTGGAGAGTCCTTAAGAACCCTCCCTGATTTAAATCTTTATTACCTCGCGTCCCAACTGTCTCAACTATACCACATAGATAAAACTGACAGACTCAGATTCCTCACCCTCCTCTGTCCACGGTGGGCGCAACTAACCACTGACCCACTCACTGCAATTGCAGTGGGACATAGTGGGAATAACTCCAATAGAGACCGTGGGTCCCTATTGTACCAATATAGGCGCATATGGGACATCACCACTAAAACATTAATGACCCCTAAACACAACAATTATACCCCTTTATGGTTCAATAGACTACTCTCAGAGTTTCTCTTGATCCCTGACACAGAGATATGGTGCGAATATGGAATATATTATTTGCACCACATAATTTCCGATGGCACACTTAAAAACTTTGAGGACCTCCAAAATGAGTTCCTGCTGCCCAATTCTATGCTTTTTAGATTCTTCCAGGTGCATCACGCAGCCCAAGCTCAGTTTCCCCAGCCTTTGCCACAATCTACACCCAATGTTATTATGGCAGTGGTTAAGGGTGTGGACCCGCGAAAGCTGATCTCTGATTTTCATGTCATGCTTCTCACCCCATCATCTACCACGTTAGCTTACAGCCTTAAACCAAGATGGGAAAGAGAGGTGTGCCCATTGGAGGATGAGGAGTGGAGTGAAGCACTTGACTCGTGCAAGACTGTATCCCCCAAGCTCTCTGACAGGCTGACCCAGTTATACGTGGTGCACCGAGCAAATCTCACCCCCTAAGAATCGCCTGCTTTAGACGACAGTTTTCTACCTTGTGCACAATGTGTAACCAAGCGACGGGCACATTCTTCCATCTACTCTGGGCGTGCCCGGTCCTTCAGGGTCTGTGGAAGCAGATTGTTGACTTCCTCCATGATGACATGGGATCCCCATTGACCCTGGACCCCAAACAATGCTTACTGGGGATATTCCCCGACTCTGAGATGGACAAATTCACTAAAACATTCTTGCATGAAACATTGTTTTCTGCTAGAAAAATTATAGCCAGACAGTGGATGAGACCCACTCCCCCCAGCTTCAACGATTGGAAACTAGATATAAATAACACTCTTCCCTACAAAAAGTTCATATACATCAACAGAGGTTGTCCACATAAGTACTACAAAATCTGGGATCGATGGCTTGAGTCCACAGACACATGTACTGATGGTCCGTAATACTATACATCCTTCTAGCGTGCAATTTCATGAATAGCGTGGACATAGGGTTTTCCACTTATTGATAGTCACTGAATCCAGTGTTCAATCTGAACAAGTTTTTTGATCTACTGTGCCTATATATGTATAAGCCACATTTCTTTGTTTTATGCATTTCTCCAGTATTGCCTTGTAACTTGCAGAATTATGTTCCAAATGTAAATTGTTTAATAAAAAAACTTTTTTTCCCCAAAAAAATCTCCACATGCAATGTTTAAAAAATTCTACAGGTTGCATGTTTTGAGTTAGAGGAGGTCAAGGGCTAGAATTGTTTCTCTCGCTCTACCGATCGTGGCAATACCTCACATGTGTGGTTTGAACACCGTTTTCATATGCGGGCGCTTCTCACGTAAGCGTTCGTGTCTGCGCGCAAGCTCGTCGGTACAGGCACTTTTTTTTTTTACACTGTCCTTTTTTAAAAAAAATTGTGTCACTTTTATGCCTATTACAAGGAATGTAAACATTACGGGACCTCTTCAATATGAGATCTGGGGTCAAAAAGACCTCAGATCTCATATTAACACAAAAATGCAATAAAAAAAAAAAAATGTTTTAAAAAAAGAATCAGCTGCACAGACCACTTTTATCTGAAAGTGGACCGCCATAACAACGATATCCCTCTTCAAAGTACTGACGTATAACGACAGCGGGCGGTCCGTAAGTAGTTAATTATACACAGTCTGGTTTTAGTTTTCAGAGTGCAGCTCCACAAACTTGGTTATCCCTGCTGCTGGATGTCTGCTCTCGGTATACTTGACAAAATAAACATTTTTTTGCCATAATTTGCCATTTTTTTGCATTTGAAAAATGCAGGGGAAAAAAAGAAATTTTTTTTTTTTTTTTTTTTTTTTTTTTTTTTTTTACACAAAATTGTCAAGCTATTTCTAACACTAGGCAAACTTAGAATTACACCCCAAAACACATTTTTCTGCTCCTCCCGAGTATGGCAATACCACAACTGTGAGACTATCACTGCATAACCACAGAGCGGCTTAAAATTCAAGAGGCATTTTAAGGATTTCAGAGATTAAACACTCCAATGTATTTTTTAAGAGGCATGCTGAATCTTTTGAAGACTCTTTTTTTTGCCACAAGTTTTTGGAAAATGCGTAAAGAAAAGGAAATTGTATTTTTCTCTCTTTTATAAAGTTGTGAATCTTATAGATTTTTCTCACACATTTTTTGATTTTCACTCCAAAACATGCTCTGCTACTGTACCCAAGAACAACAATACCTCATATGTGAGACTTTTTAGGGTTAAAGGCAGTGGCGGCTGGTGTTTTTTTTTCGGTTAGACAATCCTCTGGCTCTAATCATGTGCTTAAAAAAATAAAAATATTTCCTGATTGGAATCCATGCATCCGGCGCCCTATATGTAGATCAGGGGGATGGATGCCTGGATGGGGGGGGGGGGGCACTGGTTAAAGGGGTTGTAAAGTCCACAAGTTTTTTTTTTTTTTTTTTACTTTGAATGCATTAAGATAAAACGACTTCTGTGTTTAATGTATATTAGGCACCTAAGTGGCTTCCATGCATGCAATAATGTGTATTATCTATACTACTTTATTTAATCTTGCAAAATGCAAAAGTTCACATTGCTGTACAGCAGTGAGATGTGCTGCGCTGCTGTACAGTGACATGCAATCCTGTGTGGTGTGCTGCTGTTGCATTGTGAATAGAACACACAGAGAACAATTGTACTCTGTGGGGGTTATTTACTAAAGGCAAATCTACTTTGCACTACAAGTGCACTGGGAAGTGCAGTCGCTGTAGATTTGAGGGGGACGTGCAAGGAAAATAAAAAACAGCATTTTAGCTTGCATGTGATTGGATGATAAAATCAGCAGTGCTTCCCCTCATTTCTGTTCTTCCCCTCAGATCTACAGCGATTTCACTTCCAAGTGCACTTGTAGTACAAAGTGGATTTGCTTTTCATAACCACCTTTGTTTTGTGGTCAGCGCACATGGTGTGAATTTAGCCCTCAATGTTTGGACTGATTTTATACAGTACCGGACATTTGTATCTTTTGTATCACAAAAATCAACCAACACTGTATAGAAAACATTTTACTGTAATAGTCACCTCTGTATTAGTGGTCAGGAATATAGATTAGTGTAGCATCACCTATAGTGGTCCATGTTCCTAGAAGCCAAGCAAGCCTAGTCTAGGGGTGTGTGGCTGCCCACTGACGTAGTCAGTGGGTGTCCAGATGGGTCTGTTTAGGTGGCAGTCAGAGACATAGTCAACAAGCAAGAAAAGGATCAGTCCAGACAGCAGGCAGAAATGTGGTTAATAAACAGGCCAGGGTCAATACAGGTGGCAGACAGAGGCAACCTGTGTGGCGCTGATCAGGAACATTGTTACTGGCTGCACTGGTCTGGTGACAATGGGACTTGTCGAGCGGCAAACAGGAACATTGTTGCTTGTTTACACTGGTCTGTGGCACAGGACTAGAGTGGCAGCAATCAGAAGCACTGTTCATCTGGGGAAACTGAGACTGGTGTGGCAACAATCAGGACAACATTTTTGGTTGGTGTGGCAGTAATAAGGAACACTGTTGCTGGCTTAACCACTTCCCGCCCCGTCAATAGCAAATTGACGTCCGGGATGTGGTTGCATTATCCACACTGGACGTCTATTGGCGCGGTGATCGGGGACGGCGTGTGTCCCTCGGACACAGCGCTTCCCCGATCACGGTAAACAGCCAATTTCATTGGCTGTTTACCATGTGATCGGCTGTGTCAAAGTCACAGCCGATCACATGTCACAACAGACTCGGCGACGAGCTCCGTGCGCGCCGCCAGAGGCTTGCAGAGCGGGGATCGGGGAAGGCGAGTGTCCCTTGGACACAGCGCGTCCCCGATCAGGGTAAACAGCCAATGAATTGGCTGTTTACCACGTGACCGGCTGTGTCCAATCACAGCCGGTCACAAATGTAAACAAACCGCAGGAGTTACTACCTGATCCCTGCTCTCTCCTCACACACCGATCTGTGAGGAGAGAGCAGAGATCAGTAAGTTAGCTCAGTGTAGTTTGTCTACATTCTTTTACAGTGCACAACACGCCCCCCCCCCAATAAAGAGGACCTGTCACACAGCCCAGCACATCAATCAGTCCAGCCAATCAGCTCATCTGTCAATCAATCAGCCCATCTGTCAATCATCTGTCACAGGCCCACCTCCATCGGTACCGCCACACAGGCTACCAGTACCGCCATCGGTACCAGTACCGCCACTAGTACCGCCATCAGGCCCAGCATCTATACTGCCACACAGGCCCGCTACCAGTATCACCACTAGTGCCGCCTTCGGTACCACCACCAGTACCACAGTTGGTAGTGCCACCACCACCTGTACCGCCATCGGTAACACAACCATCGGTACCACCACCACCACCCGTACCGCCATCGCTACCACCACCTGTACCGCCATTGGTACCACCACCACCCATACCGCCATCGGTACCACCACACAGGCCCACCACTAATACCTCCATCGGTACTACCACACAGACCGCCACCACTACCACCAGCAGTACCATTACACAGGCCCACCAATAAGCACTGCCATAATGTCCCAAAGGGTTTACACACCTGAGGAGGCATATGCCATTCTTGCCATGTCGGATGATGAGAGCAGCGGGGAGCTCCCATTATCCGATTCTGGTTCGGAATACGAGCCAGTGGAGGATAGTGGCTCAGAGTCCGAGTCCCCGGAGGAAACCGTCCCTCCCAAAAGAATGCGATCAGCACCAAGATCAGGAGAACTGCCCACCACCAGCAGCGCCATACCCCAGGAAGAGGAGCCCAGTACAAGTAATGGAAATGCACGCCCAACCCGAAGAATCCAGCCCCAGTCCTACCTTCCCGATGCCCTGGCAAACTCCTTATGGTTGCCTGCCAACTCATGATCCGCTATCATCCCCCCTTTCACCGCACAGCCAGGTGTGCAGCCCAACACTACAAATTTTTCTAAATTTGATTATTTTTGTTTATTTTTCCCACAAGATTTGCTGCAGAATATAGTGGATCAAACGAATCTGTATGCATCCCAATTTATTGCTGCCAACCCCGATTCTTCCTACGCCCACATGTTCCAGTGGCGGCGTCTAACATTGGACGAATTGAAATTATTTTTGGGCCTTATGTTCAATATGGGGCTTACAAAAAAGAATGAAGTCCATGTATATTGGTCCAAACGCCCCATCCAACACATGCCCATATATTCCGCTGTCATGTCCAGGAAAAGATACCACATGATTATGCGCTTTCTCCACTTCAATGACAATTCACAGTGCCCTCCCCGAGATCATCCCAACTACGACAAATTGTACAAGATACGCCCCCTAATCAATGCCTTTTCCCAGCGATTTGAAGAAGTTTTCATCCCAGACCAAAATATTTGTGTGGATGAGTCCCTCGTACATTTCACCGGCCGACTGCAGTTCAAGCAGTACATACCAAGCAAGAGAGCCAGGTATGGGTTAAAATTAAATAAATGATGTGATCGAGCCACTGGATACGTCTTCAAATTCAGGATCTACAAAGGCAAAGACTCCCAGCTCCAGCCCCGTGATTGCCCCACATATATTGGAACCAGTGGGGAAATTGTCTGGGAGTTGGCATACCCCCTGTTCGGAAAAGGTTACCATTTATATGTTGACAATTATTATACCAGCCTGCCCCTTTTTTGCCACCTTTACAGTAAGCAAACCCCGGCCTGCGGTACCTTAAAAAAAAAAAAAAAACGGAAGGGATTCCCACAAAATTTATTGACCAAAAAAATTGCGACCTGGAGAATCGGCATTCATGAGGAACGAGGAGGTGTTGGCCATGAAGTGGAGGGACAAGAAAGATGTCCACATCCTCTCTACGATCCACAATGACACCATGGTGGAGATCCCAAGAAGACGCGGCCCCATTGTAAAGCCCGAATGTGTCCACGACTACAATTTGTACATGAGGGGGGTGGATTTAAACAACCAGATGCTACAGCCCTACTTATCAACAAGAAAGTCCCGTTATTGGCACAAAAAAGTTGCGTTTCACATGGCCCTTTTTAATTCGTTTGTCTAATACCAAAAAGCAACTCAAAATCACCAACTCCACTACCTCCAATATATCGAAGATATCATCAATGCCCTCATTTACCAACAAGATCCCGCCCAGGAAGCATTCGCTCTGATGGTGTGAGTCGGCTTCACGAGCGACACTATCCCTTTAGCATCCCCCCCACAGAATCTGGAAGAAGACGCCAAAATAAATGCCGTGTATGCAGCAGAGGAGGAGTAAGAAGAGACACCAGCTATTATTGTCCCGATTGTCCCTCCCAACCTGGCCTGTGCATCGGAAATTGCTTCAAAAATGATCATACATCCATTAGTTCCCCTTATTATTAACAGACTGCCATTTCCCCATTTGCCTGCTACCATGTTACTAACTACCTTCCATGTTAATTAACTGACCCTGGCCTGTTTACCGACGATGTCTTTGCTTGCCGATTTAAACCACGTTTCTGACCTCCACGTGCACTAACCTCAGCCTGTTTACCGACGATGCCTCTGCCTGCCGATTTAAACCACGTTTCTGATTTCCACGTGTACCGACCTTGGCCTGTTAATCGACCATGTTTTTGCCTGCCACTTGGACTGATCTTTTGGCCATCTACTTTTAGTACACAGGGGTCTCACATATGTGAGGGGCTTCAGAATAGCGTTCTGAGTAGAGAAAACCAGTTTTTCGTTTTCTGTGCTCCAAGAACAGGGTCTGGTTGCCCGGAGGCTTCAAAGCGATTTGGGTGGGAGAAGCCTCTACCCCTGTCCCCCTGGCCCTAAGCTTGATGGTCCTTCCTGCTGCCTGGACCAATACTTTGGCTGTGCTGACCATATTACTGCCTGTAATGACCCATGACATTATGGACCATGTTTCTTCCTGCTGCTTGGACCAATACTTTGGCTGTGTTGACCATATATCTGCCTTATGCCTCTACTGACTTTGGAAAGCATTTCTGCCGGGACACCTCTGCCTGCTACCTGGACCTGTGCTTTGGCTGTGCTCTGGCTGTGCTGACAGTATCTCTGCCTGTTCGAACTATGGACAGTATTCCTGCCTGCTGCCTGGATGATTGCTTTTGTTGTCGCTGACCTCATCCCTGCCTGCTGCCTGGACCGATGCTCTCCTCTGTGGACCACTGCTCTTCTAAAACCACAGGTAATCTTTTGTTATTTGGTATGTACCTGCTATGTGTTAGATATATGAAGGGCCTTCAAAAATGTGATCGGTAGTCAGAAAATGATATGTGCAATTAATGCTGCTAGAATGCCTGGAGGTGCTACTTCGATGTTGGGCCTCTGTATGTGGCCAGGCTGTGTAAAAGTCTCAAACATGTGGTATCGCCATACTCAGGAGGAGTAGCAGAATGCATTTTGGGGTGTCATTTTTGCTATATACATATTATGTGTTAGAAATATCTTATAAATTGACAACTTTGTGTAAAAAAAAAAAAAAAAATGCATTTTCATTTTTTCTCCACATTTTCCAAAACCTTCTGGAAAAAAATGAACTGTTCAAAAGACTCATAATGCTTCATAGATTATACGTTGGGGTGTGTGCTTTCCAAAATGGGGTCATTTTGTGGAAAATTCCATTGTCCTGGTGCTCCAGGGCCTTCAAAAATGTAATAGGTGGTTGAGAAAGGATATGTGCAATTTATGCTTGTAGAACGCCTGAAAGTGCTACTTCAATGTTGGGCCTCTGTATGTGGTTAGGCTGTGTAAAAGTCTCACACATGTGGTATTGCTACACTCAGGAGGAGTAGCAGAATCTATTTTGTGGTGTAGTTGCAATTATGCATATGCTGTGTGAGAGAAAAAAAAAAACTGTTAATATGACCAGTTTGTGTAAAAAAAAAAAAAAAATCAAAATTTTCCCAAGAATTGTGGGAAAAGAATACAACTTCAAAAAACTCACCATGCCTCTTAGTAAAGACCTTGGACTGTCTACTTTCCAAAAAGGGGTAATTTGGGGGTATTTGTACTTTCCTGGCTTGTTAGTGTCTCAAGAAATGAGATATGCCTTCAGTACATCAGGCGTGATCAGATGTGATACATTTTCAGTGATTGCCACCATAGTTTGTAGACTCTATAACTTTCACAAAGACCAAATAATATACACTAATTTGGGTTATTTTTTCCAAAGATATGTAGCAGTATACATTTTGGCACAAATGTATGAAGAAAAATTACTTATTTGCAAAATTTTACAATAGAAACTAAAAAAAAGTGTGTTTTTTTTTTTAAATTCGCTGTTTTTTTACTTATATCGCAAAAAATAAAAAACCCAGTGGCGATTAAATACTACCAAAAGAAAGCTCTATTTGTGAAAAGAAATGATAAAAATGTTGTTTGGATACAGTGTAGCATGACTGAGTAATTGTCATTCAAAGTGTGAGAGTACTGAAAGCTGAAAATTGGTCTGGGCGGGAAGGTGCATAAGTGCATGGTATTGAAGTGGTTAAACTGGTCTGGTGACACTGGGACTGGTCCCGGTGATCAGGAAAACTTTTCAGTGGTCTGATGTGGTGGCAATCGGGAACACTGATTCTAGCTACACTGGTTTTGCGACTATGACTGGTGTGGTGGTGATCAGAGACACTGACTGGATGCACTGTTAGATCTTCTTCACACCTGAGATTAGCAGTAAAACCTTGTGGTTGAGCTGAAGTTTTGCTACCCTTCAATCGCTGCCCCTTATAGCTGCAGAGGCATCAGCTGGGGGTGTACACATGCCGCAACTGCAATGCTTTGTGGCATCTGTGGCAGGAATTCTACTCCCTGTACACCGACCAATCGCCACTTTTTTAAGTGAATAGTGGTGCTTGTATGGGGTCCAAGGGCTTAAAGCTGATGATACTACGCCCCCTCACTGCCTGTCAAATGCTCTCTGAACAGCAATACATGGATGTGAACAAGTCTGAACAATACATGGATGTGAACAAGTCTTCACAGTGACACTTCGGCTGGTCATCCAGCACTTTGCACTGGCAGAGACCATCAGTCACCATAGTGACACTAAACTTGCTCTGATGACAGTATGTAAAGAAATATATATTTCTCTTTTGTCCATGGACATACACAGCTTCCTTATAATCTTGACTTGTGGGCTATGTTCCGTCTATTAGGAGAGGACTAGGCAGACATGTAAATGGTTAAACATGTAATCTTTAGCAAAGCTGAACAGCCCCGCCCAGGGGGTGGTCCCTCTGGTCATAACCCCTCTCACTGCAGTGAGCAGCTCAGTTTTTTTCTGCCTAGCAGAGGAGAAGGACCTGGCTCCCTGGGGCCCATTGGTCCTGTGGATTTTTTCAATTTTTTTTTCTACTTTTTGATCCTGAGATCTACTATCAACTGCCAACTGGGTGACAGGCTGGATCCCAGATCCTTGTAGTCCCCCCAGTTTTGGCCATCAAGCGTGTGCCGACCTTAAGCTACGTGCCCCATGACATGCCCCGTTGCTCCAGGGGTGGCCGGTGAGCTATATGCTCCGGGGCACACATATGACTGGGCTATATGTCAGTGTCACAGTGTGCCGGGCCGACAGTCATGCTGTAACCACGCGGACGTTGGGTCTGTCAGGAATGCCTTCAGCTAGTACATGCAGGACAGGTAAGTAGCAGTCCCCCTGCTCTGGCAGGGTGGCATGGCTGGGCATTCCCGGGGAGGTCGATTAGGGGGTTCACATCCCCCCTTTCCTCTCTCCCTGTCCTTTCCCTCCTTCCCATGCTCTGTGGGGCTGGGCCTGCTGTACTGACTGGGGTCCTCCGGAGGGGCTCTGTGTCCTGACTGGGGACTGTGGGGGTGCCCAGGGTCCACTCTCCATGGGGGGTGTTGTTTGGTGCCATGGGGGGGGCCTCCGCGCTGAGGCCTAGCATGTTTTATTTTATCTCTGCAGCGCTCGGCGGCCATTTTGGAGGCGCCCAGCGCCATTTTCTTGTAGTCCGCGCGCTTCTATACAGGGGTGGCTGGCGGCCATTTTCTTGTAGTCCTAGCTCTGCTTTTGCCTCTAGCGGTGAAAACGTCTCTTCTGGATGGCGCAAACAGCGCAGAACACCTCAGGCACAGGAAGACACCGCAGCCATGCCTGTTAGAAGGCATATGGGGAGAGCGGACGGCGGCGCTGGCAGCACCTGGATCAGAGCGGTGAGTCCCCTGGGGTCCCTCACTCTAGCAGCTAGGGGGGGGTGGATTTTTTTGCTGTGGGTTTGCATTGCGTCAGAAGCTGGCGTTTTTATTTTCCTGACATCCATGTGGTGACAACCGGTGCCCTGTACCTGGGGTGCTTATGGACACCTTGCCGGTTGTCATGGAGTCCCTTATTACAAGGGTAGAAGCGGTGTGCGGACGTAAGGGGGGTAAAAACGCCCCCTCCCCCCACCATCTTCGGGGAAAAAGGTCTGATTCAGACTTGGGCCTTGCTGTTGCAGATGTCCCCTGCTCTGACATGTCAGAAGATGCAAACCAGGACCCTTCGGACAGTTCGGAACTGCGTCCTTGCTTGCTTCCGTGTCCGGGTCAGCGCAAAGAGGCGCTTGTTGGAGCACTTATCACTGCATGCGGGATCCCCAATAAAATGGAGGCTACGGCGAGGGCATCTATTAAGCTGTCTGTCCCTTCTGGGTCCCACGAGCCGGCCCGCACCGCTAGGAGGTTTCCCTACCTAGTTAATTTGATACGTTTTTTAAATAGAACGGCCGCAGCATTCCAAAAAAAAAAAATTGCATGGCTGTCCGTATCCTTTTGGGGAGTGTTTCCTGAAAAGGGACATCTCCCCCTGATGGGGCCCCCCGGCATCCAAGGAATTACCACGGTCCGGTGGTAGGGGCCTCTGTCTTTAAGTAACCTGCAGACAGGAGGACCGAGGCGGTGGCCCGGTCCTTGTTCATGGTATTGGGGTCAGCATTGCGGCCACTGTTGGCCACGACCCTGGTGTCACTGGCGCTTCCTTAAATGGGCAGAGATTGCTGCACCATGGTTGAATAGCAACAGGCTTCCCCCGGCTCCCACAATCCAGAAAGGGTAAGGAGCCACGCCGTAGGCCAGGGGCCCCCTTTTTTTACGCTCACAAGCGGTGTTTTCTTTCTGCCAGGCCCGCAGGTGAGCGTTCCCAGGCCGACAAGGGGCCAGCTGAGGGGGAAAGTGTCCCTGGGTTCGCAAGCCAGACGGCCTGCGAACAAATCTGCGACTGCATGACGAGCTGCCCCTGCCCGACTCTTGGGTGGGGGGGGTCGCCTTTGCGGCTCGGTGGACTGCCCTGCTTTCTAACCAGTGGGTTTGCGAAATGGTCAGGGTTCAAGATAGATTTTTTGTCTTGTCCACAAAACAACAGATATTTTCCCTCCATCCTTCATCTTCCTCCAGCTCGTCGGAATGCCCTGTTTGGGGCAGTGCAGAACCTGCTGAAGCGCGGGGTGATAGCTCCTGTGCCGCTGCCGGAAAGGCTTCAGGGATTCTATTCCAATCTGTTTGTAGTCCCTCAGTAGGACGGGATTCGTCCAATCCTGGACCTCAAGGCCCTCAACTCCTGTCAGGAAAGTTTCCATCCGCTGGTGATATTTATTATTTGTCTTGCAGTACTGTGGTCCACCAGCAGGTGTCTCCTGGCAGTTTGGTATATAGAGGGGTTATAAGATGAAGCTGTAGCAGTGTATTATGGTTAGTTCCAAGCAACCGGTCACATCCCAATGAATAATTGAGAAAATTGGAGAAGGGGTTGCCCCTGGGATAGTACGGACCGGTGCAATATAAAGAACTGACCAAAAACTTTATTTAAAAAAGTAGAAAGGATTTTATTATAGTAGGTCATAAAAAGTTCATAAATGAAACAAATATTTTCGGCAACACATAGAGATAATTACAATAGAAATGGAGACATATTTTGTGAATATCACATTGGAGGCCAATATACATTACATATGCACCCCTATGAGCAGATACTATACATCAGTACAAAGGGATACAAGTAAATACCGACATGTTTCGGATATGTTCGGCAGTTTAATACCGAAGTAAATACGTTCCTTCTTCAAGGTAGGTATAAGGGCTGAGCAATGTGTTTTAGGTTTAAATCTATAATTCAAAGAGAAAAACAATATATGAAAGTACAATAAATGGTTTTGCAAAGGCATTGCGTGTTTGGACATGATGCATGGCATGCAAATGAGCATTATGGTTGATATATGAGATAAAGAAATATGGAGAAAAATATTACTTACATATCACAAAAATCTTTTTCTGACAACACACAAATGTAGAGTTGGATGTCTTTGGGTGAGCTCCATGGAGTTTGGAAATTTCTAGTCCAATAAATGATGATAAGTAATATGTTTAATGAAAAACATTAAAGGATGTATATGTGCTTCAAAAAGAAAATATATATGCGTCAGCAAGCCCATGAAGTTATTTAGGCAGACATAAAAAGCAAATATATATGTTGGACCTGGAAATATTCCATTGAAACACCAAGCTGATTATATAGTAGTGTCTTTGTTCCAATACACCATGCACAACACCATCAAGGCTCACAGGAATGGGCCAGTAAACACCGGAGACTGCCCTGAAAGGCAAGAGATGGAGCCAATTCTCATATGGAGAGATTGTTTGTAAAGAAATATTTTTGTATATAGCAATAAATGTGGTTCCCCAAGATTCGCTTAAGTAAGCAATAAGTATAGTCTTACCTATGATGGTGTCATGGTGCCAAATGGATCTCATCTCTACAGCGAGATCTAATGCATTTGTTGCTGACATTTAAATAGGTCAGCTGTTGGTCAATTGACCAATCAAGCAGTGGGTGTGGGCACCAGAATTAGAGAGCCAGAGAAGGGGAGGAACCAACAAGATGAGAGGACATCCTCCCAGTGGACGTCTCAGCGTCAAATCAGGGCAATGTTCGGGGAGCTGATGTCAACAAAAGAATGTACTGAACAGCTGATCAAAGTATTTAAATATTTGTGCTAATTATATTTCCAAACATACAGGATGTCATATATGTAATTGGGCAAGCTCCTAGGAGAATATTGAATATGTCCAAACACGCAATGCCTTTGCAAAACCATTTATTGTACTTTCATATATTGTTTTTCTCTTTGAATTATAGATTTAAACCTAAAACACATTGCTCAGCCCTTATACCTATGGAAAAAGAAACAAGTGCGCAATCACCATGAATTAAAACAACAATCCTGCAAACAGGAAAAAAATATTTAAAACATCAAGTGAAAAATAAATATATATAGTGAAAAAAAGGGGTTAATGTAGAGAATCTTCTATTATAAGGAATCTCCAAACAATATTCATTTAACGAATGTGTATAAAAAGTGTCCCAAAAAAGAAGTTGTATATTTAAATGTTTTTAAATATTAAATAATCAGCTCCACCAATCTTCATATGGGTAAGGAATTATCCGATGTAGATCTTATTCCATATACATTCGACAGTAGGGAATAATCTTAAAGCCGCTTACCAGATCGATGGGACCTCGGATTACAGAGGTCTCAAGAGCGTGTGCATCTGCCTGCCGGCACCGAGGATATCCACCTGCTCCTTATCCCAAGGGATCTCTCCTCGCTCCACCAGCTGATCGGATGTCCAACCTTGATTCCTGTGTGCGAATTTGACGGCTCCCGCGCGCATGTGCGGAGTCACGTCTTCACCGCTCTGGCCAATCACAGCGCCGGAGCGGCGCTGTGATTGGCTGGAGCGGCGATACCCGGAAGTAGCATTCCGGCTATCGCCGCAGCGATGGCTGCGGCTGGAGAGAGGGACACGGACGGCTTCGGGGGCCCCGATCTAAGGTAAGTGGTACATAATGAGCTAGTATGCTAGTCATACTAGCTCATTATAGCTTTGTCTTGCAGGTGACCTCTAAAAAAAAAAAAGGTATATGGGTTTACAACCACTTTAAGAAATGGCGGAGTTGTAAGGCCTGCCAATATTTTTTCTTTTTCGTACATCACGGGACACAGAGCGACTTAGTCATTACTAATGGGTTATATAGATTACCTTCAGGTGCTGGCACTGGCCAATTCCAAACCGGAAGTACCCTCCCCTATATAAGCCCCTCCCATCCGGGAGCACCTCAGTTTTTTGCCAGTGTCTAAGGTGTTGGCCAAAGAGTAACATGTGTTTTCACTGGGCTTGCGTACAGGTTCTTTTGGGCCTTAGTAAGCTGTTCCGGATCCCACCAAAAAAGCTTCATAGCTAAACGGTCGGTACCCGGGCCTTGCAGCAGAAGAGCAAGGTTTTGCCTGTAATGCCTCTCTTAGGAGGGCTGGACCCTGGGATCCAGAGCTCTGGTCATACCCATGACCAAGATGTTGTCTGTGCAGGGTGCTATACAGGTCCAGGGGAGTGGAATCCTTGGGAACTCGGTCCCTGAAGGTTTAATTACAATGCCTGCCGTGATAGGTGAAGTTTGGACTTCTGTGGACCAAACAAAGTCCTGCGGCGGGGATCAGGTAAGTGGGGGCCCCCAGGAACTTGGTTCTATTGGGGGACCCCCAAGCCTAATTTGTCTTTCTGTCTGTTACCTAACGGTATTCCCGCTAATATCTGTGTATGCCTGTAACTACTGAAAATGTAAAATTTTAATAGTAGTCAAGAAAAAAAAAAAAAAAAGGGGACCGCGGTACCTGTGTTAAACCACTAGAGGCCGCTGTAGTCCATTTTTCTTGTCATGTGGATCTTTGGTTTTCTCAAGTCAAAAGATCCAGGCAGTTGGTAAGTTTCTCTGTGGGAATCCACTTCCTCTGCCCTGTTGCTGCGCTCATCCACCGCACAGGCCCTCCGGCAAAAAGGGCCCTGGCTCCTAGTCCCTGTTTGATTTCGAAAAGGGCGCCAATGGCACACGGGCGCGCGCGCGGGCGCGTGCACGCGCTTCCTATGAAAAAAAAGGGGCGGGGCGGGTGGATGACGCTCGATGCGCGCCGCGGCGCTTCTGCGCATGTGCAGGCGTCCCAGCATGGATAAAAGACACAGTACAAGTGTCAGCTGGATGCAAACAGAGCTAGCAACAAACAGTGGCACACAGAGGCGGTTGATGCAGGCATCCCCATAGAAAGGCACTTTAGTGGACACCAGCTGGTATATAGCAGCAACTGTGTTAGACTATTACCAGCAAAAATTGGTGTATGACGACGGGAATACCTCAGCTTTGTGCTTAAAGGATATGTCGTCCAGACGCTCCGGAAATAGGTCTTCCAGGAAGCCAAAGGGGTCTCCATCGGGCTCTGAGGATATTGGGCATGCTTGTACTGCACCAATCTCCCCTGAGAATTCAGAGGTCAGTAGCCGTAGAAACCCCGCAGGAGTGCCTGGTGCTGCGGCTGTCCCCAGTCCACCTGCTCCTGTATATATAACAGAGGAGGTTTTATCCTCAACTCTGGGAGGATTGGAAGAGAGATTAACAGCATTGATCGCTGCTTCCCTGTCACAGGAAAAGCGCGTCCGATCTCCGTCTCCTCCTTCAGAGTGCCTGTTAGTGGAGGAACAGCCCCACACAGAGATCGACCTACCTGAAGGGGATCAGGATGAGGTTGATTCAGTTATGGAGGAATCAACAGTGGAAGAACCTTTCTCAGCATCTCAGGCTGAAAGATTATGGGTTCAGTCTCTGACTAACATGGTCCGATCAGCATTTAAAATGCCTCTGGCGGAACCACCATCCACTACGGTTTCCTCGCTGGGGTCGCTAAGAGCTCCCCAGGCTGTCTGTTCCTTCCCAATCCACCCTTTATTAGAAGGGCTTATTTACCAGGATTGGGAGCATCCTGATAAAATATTTGCTCCCCCCAAGAGATTTCCAGTGATCTATCCCATGGAGGATAAGTTCATAAAAAAATGGAGGGTCCCTACAGTGGACGCAGCCATCTCTTCTGTTAACAAATCACTGACATGTCCAGTAGATAATGTTCCAATGTTCAAAGACCCAATAGATAAAAAATTGGAGTCTTTACTAAAATCTGCTTTCTCTACAGCAAGCATGGTGACACAACCTGCGGTAGCAGCGATTGGAGTCTGCCAAGCAGTGAAAGATCAGTTGAAACAAGTCTTAAGGGACTTACCAGATCAGCAGGCTCTTGCCCTAGCTGACCTGCCTAGAGCCTTGTGTTTTGCGGTGGACGCCATAAAGGATACAATCCAACAGGCCTCCCGCTTTACGCTGTCTATAGTACATATGCGTAGGCTTCTGTGGCTCAAAAACTGGTCTGCTGAAGCTCCCTGTAAAAAACTGCTGGTTAGCTTCCCATTTCATGGAGAACGCTTATTTGGAGAAGATCTGGACAAATATATCCAGAAAATTTCTGCCGGTAAAAGTTCACTCTTACCGGTTAAGAACAAGGGTAGAAGTCCTTCTTTTAAGAGGCCTACTTCTCCAGTCCCGGGCACATCGGCTGTGAAGCAGTTCCGACGGCCTCCGCGGTCAAATTCAGGGGGCAGAAATCAGGGACAATCACAGGGTAACAAGAAGCCCTGGATCAAGAGAGGTACAAAACCTCCCCCCAAGGCATGAAGCGTTGGCCCCACTCAATCGGGTGGGGGGAAGACTTCAGTTGTTCACAGAGACCTGGCGGGACACCATCAGAGACAGATGGGTGCTCTCCGCAGTAAGTCTGGGATACAAGCTGGAGTTAAAAGGCACTCCTCCTGCCCAATTTATGAGGTCAAACGTGCCAAGAGATCCCCAGAAGAGAGGATCCCTCCTTCTGGCACTAGAACAACTATTGCTCCAAGGTGTAATCATGAAGGTTCCCCTGGAAGAAAGCGGATTCGGGTTTTACTCGAACCTTTTCACAGTCCCCAAACCAAATGGGGACGTGAGGCCCATATTAAATCTAAAAGGGCTAAACAAGTTCCTAAATATCAGGACTTTTCGGATGGAGTCGATCCGATCGGTGGCCACCGCCCTACAAGGGCAGGAATGGTTAGCCTCGATCGACATAAGGGATGCTTATCTGCATATTTCCATCTTTCCGGCCCACCAGAAATTTCTACGCTTTGCAGTAGAAGGGCGCCATTTTCAGTTCAGAGCCTTACCTTTCGGTCTGGCCACAGCACCACGAGTGTTCACAAAAATTCTGGCCCCATTATTGGCCAATCTAAGAACACAGGGTGTAACGATAATGGCATATCTAGACGACCTGCTACTAATAGACCACTCAGTGGAAAAGCTGGAAGTAGCTATTCACAAGACAATCAAGTATCTGGAATATCACGGTTGGATTATCAACCGGGACAAGTCAGCTCTAAGACCAGTCAAAAGTCTGGAATACTTAGGGCTAAGGCTGGATTCAAATCAGAGAAAGATTTTCTTACCTCCAGAGAAGGTGTCGTTTTTAAAAGATTTGACCCACTTAGTGGGTACAAAAAGAAAACCATCCATACGCCTCTGCATGAGGCTGCTGGGAAAAATGGTGGCTTCATTCGAAGCGGTACCCTACGGTCAATTCCATTCAAGGAATTTGCAAAGGGCCATACTGTCAGCCTGGAACAAAAAAGTTCAGGCTTTAGACTTACTAATGTCCCTGTCCCCTTCCAGAATCTGGAAAAAGGGAAACCCTTCAGTCCGGTTTCTTGGAAGGTAGTCACTACAGATGCCAGCCTCATAGGCTGGGGGGCAGTACTGGAGCAATGGTCTCTCCAGGGCAAGTGGTCAGAAGCAGAAAAGGCCCTGCCCATCAATCTCTTAGAGATACGAGCAGCCCGGTATGCCCTAGTAGCATGGACATCCAAACTCCAAGGGTCCCCTGTCAGAATTCAATCAGACAATGCCACAGCAGTGGCATATATCAATCACCAGGGTGGCACCAGGAGTCGTGCAGCCCAGAGGGAAGCAAATTGCATCCTGGAGTGGGCAGAAAAATATGTCCCAGCCATATCCGCGGTTTTCATCCCAGGAGTGGAAAATTGGAGAGCGGACTTTTTAAGTCGCCAACAATTATGCCCGGGGGAATGGTCTCTTCACCCCGAGGTTTTCCAGGCAATATGCCAGCGGTGGGGAACACCGGATGTAGATCTGCTAGCATCCAGATTCAACGCAAAGGTGGACAGATTTGTGTCTCGCACAAGGGATCCTCTAGCTTGCGGCTCGGATGCCCTAGTGTTCCCTTGGGATCAGTTCAAGCTGATATATGCATTCCCACCGCCACAATTGTTACCGCGATTACTCCGCAGAATCAGGGTAGAAAAGAAACCAGTGATTCTGGTGGCTCCAGCGTGGCCCCGAAGGGCATGGTATGAGGAGATTGTAAAAATGTCAGTGAGGAGTCCTTGGACCCTCCCACATCGTCCGGACCTGCTGTCGCAGGGACCGATATACCACCCTTCCTTACCAGCCCTAGGTTTGACGGCCTGGCTATTGAAGCCCACATTCTGAAAAAGAGAGGGCTCTCTAATTCTGTGGTATCTACCATGATCAATGCCAGGAAGCCGGTATCCAGGCAGATGTATTATAGGATCTGGAAAGCGTACATTACGTGGTGTGAGGCCAAGAAATGGCATCCACGTAAGTACGTGATAGGGAGGATTTTGGACTTCCTACAGTGGGCTGTAGATAGGAAGCTGGCCTTGAGTACTATCAAGGGTCAGATTTCGGCCTTGTCAATATTTTTTCAAAGGCCCTTGGCTTCGCATTCACTAGTCAAAGCTTTCATACAAGGAGTGATGCGTATTAGCCCTCCGGTTAGTATTCCCATATGTCCTTGGGACTTAAACCTGGTTCTGTCAGTTCTACAGAAACAACCGTTTGAACCATTGCAACACATTTCCTTGGTTCTTCTCACCAGGAAATTGATTTTCTTAGTAGCCGTTTGTTCGGCTAAAAGAGTATCGGAATTAGCCGCCTTGTCCTGTAAGGAGCCATATCTGGTTGTCCATAAGGACAGAGTAGTATTACGTCCTCATCCAGCCTTTCTTCCTAAGGTGGTATCGAGGTTTCATTTGAATCAAGATGTGGTTCTTCCTTCTTTTTTCCCCAAACCTAGCTCGGTAGAGGAAAAGTTATTACATTCTTTGGATGTAGTAAGAGCAGTTAAAGCTTATCTAAAAGCCACTGCTCAGATTCGCAGAACGGATACTTTGTTTATTCTGCCGGAAGGCCCTAAAAAGGGTCAGGCAGCATCAAAATCCACTTTAGCCAAGTGGATTCGACAGGTCATAATACAAGCCTATGGCTTGAGAAAGAGACCGCCTCCGTTCAAAGTTAGGGCGCACTCCACAAGAGCAGTTGGAACTTCATGGGCAGTGCATCACCAGGCCTCCCTGGCTCAAGTATGTAAGGCCGCAACATGGTCTTCGGTACACACGTTTACTAGATTCTACCAGGTAGACGTTAGAAGTCAGGAGGATGTCGCCTTTGGGCGCAGTGTGTTGCAGGCCGCAAAAGATCTTCATGCCTGATGGCGCCCAGCTTATGTATCCCTCCCCTCATTTGGCATTGCTTTGGGACGTCCCATTAGTAATGACTAAGTCGCTCTGTGTCCCGTGATGTACGAAAAAGAAAAAGGGATTTTTATAACAGCTTACCTGTAAAATCCTTTTCTTGGAGTACATCACGGGACACAGAGCTCCCACCCCTCTTTTTGGGACACTTATTGCTTGGCTACAAAACTGAGGTGCTCCCGGATGGGAGGGGCTTATATAGGGGAGGGTACTTCCGGTTTGGAATTGGCCAGTGCCAGCACCTGAAGGTAATCTATATAACCCATTAGTAATGACTAAGTCGCTCTGTGTCCCGTGATGTACTCCAAGAAAAAGATTTTACAGGTAAGCTGTTATAAAAATCCCTTTATTTCAAATCGGCCTCCCAGTTGTGTCAAAGAGGCAACTGTAGGCCAAGAATCCGAGTGTACGAAGTGTGAGACCTGCGCATATTCCCTCTCTGTGAGTTTCTGATAGGCCCCTCCCTCCATCCCTGGCTGAAAACTTGGATTTCCCAGTATTGGATACAGTGGAGATTGCACCACTGAATATTTTGTCTTCTGACAGATTTTCGAGCTTATAGCTAATGTCGAGTCTATAAAGATGTTTTTTAAGTGGGTCTGGTAATTTTGCATAGCACCATGGTGCTCTTCTCAGAGGGACCTGGCTAACTTCCTGTTCCAATTTTGTCCATAATTTTGTTTCAGTGTTTCTGCACCAATCTATGACCCTCCCTAAGTGCGCCGCTTGATGGTATTTAGTTATGTCTGGAACTGCCAGACCTCCATAGCACTTGGGCAGGGTCATACGCCCTTTGCTGATTCTCGGACGTTTATTGGCCCATATGAACTTAGTAAAAAGCGTATTTACCTGACGTAAAAAGGCAGCAGGGATTTGTATGGGTATTGCTTGAAACAAATACAAAAATTTGGGTAATATACTCATTTTGATCGTATTACACCGACCAAACCATGAATGAAATCCCCAATGCCATTTATCCATCAGGGAACTAACCGTCTTCACCAACGGAGGGAAGTTTACTGCAAAAGTCTTCTCTAATCTTGATAGTATGTATATCCCCAGATATTTTAGCGCTGATTTTACCCATTTAAATTTAAAATTGTGTTGTATAATTTGCTGTATTGCCATTGGGAGTGCAACCCCCATCACCTTTGATTTAGCATAATACATTTTTAGGTTTGCTAACGCTCCGTATTCATCTATTTTTTTTTCATCAGATTTGGCAATGAGATTTGGGGACTAGATATCGAGAACAGCAAGTCATCTGCAAAAGCAGAAATTTTATAGTTTTGATCTCCTATATGTAGTCCCTTGATATCTGAGTTTTGCCTAATTTTATTCAATAGGGGTTCTAAGGAAAGGGCAAATAATATCGGGGATAATGGGCATCCCTGTCACATTCCGTTTGAGATTTTAATTGGTTCTGACAGTATAACTTTAACTAGTGCCTGGGGTGAGGTGTACACCCCGCTATCCATCTTCGCATATACTCCCCAGTCCCATGAATCTCAGTACCTCAAACATAAAATCCCAACTTACCCTATCAAACACCTTCTCTGCGTCAGTACTAAGAAAAATAGAGGGCGTTTTTGTATCGTTGGCCCAATGGACCAGGTTCAGTACCTTAATAGTGTTGTCCCTAGCCTCCCGGGTAGGAATGAACCCAACTTGGTCCAGGTGTACCAATTGGTTCAGCAGTGGCTGGAGTCAGGAAGCTAGCAGTTTAGTAAAAAGTTTTAAGTCTATATTCAGCAGAGATTGGCCGGTAACTCCCACACTCCGGGTCCTTCCCTTCCTTTGGAATAACCAAAATGTGTGCCAAAAGTGCGTCCGGCGGGAGGGCGGTAGACCGGCCAATCTCATTGAACACCTTCCTCATATGTACCCCCAATATGGGGAAAAAATGTTTGTAGTATTGTATGGTAAACCCATCTGGGCCTGGGGCCTTCCCCTGCTTAACTGATTCCATTACTACTTTTAACTCTTCTATTGAGATGGGTCTTTCCATGTTGTCCCGTTCTGGTGATGACAACCTAAGAAGATGTGTTGAGGAAAGGTATTCTTCCAACTTAACCCGGGGTACCGGCGCAGAGGCCAAATTATAGAGGGAGGAGTAGTACTCTCTAAATCGTTGTGCTATGTCTCCATGGAGTGAGATTAATTGTCCTTTTTCCCCCTTTATATGTGGCACATATACTGTCTTCCCCTTCTCCTTAAGCTTCCCTGCCAGAACTTTACTACATTTTTCCCTTAGTTCATAAGTTACTTTCCTTCCTGCCTGTATTGCTGCTTTCGCTTTATATCTAAGTAGGTCTGTCAGTTGTCTCCTCCTGTGCGCCAACTCTTTCCCTATTAGTGGTGTCTGTACTTTCTTATGTTGGACCTCCAATGTCTGAATTTCTTCTATCATTTTAACTACCTGCGCTTCCCATGCTTTCTTTAGTCGGGAACCATGTTTTATCAACACTCCTCTCATTACTACCTTATGCGCTTCCCATACCATGCCGGGGTCACTCCCCGGGGTGTGGTTTGTCTGAAAATATGCTTCCATTTCCTTTGCTACGTCTTCCCAAATTTCGGGAATCTGCAGCAGACTTTCATTTGGACGCCAACGGCGCCCGGGGTGGGAGCCGTGCCTGTTATGGAAATATAAAGTGTCACTGGCGCATGGTCTGACCATGTTATATTCCCAATAATTACGTCATGTACCGCTGCCAGTAGATAGTGTGGCACCAGAAAGAGGGCTATGTGGGAGTACAGTTGATGCGGATTTGAAAAAAAAGGGTAATCTTTCTCACCTCCATGTAATAACCTCCACGCATCTACCAATTTCATCTCCTGCAACTTCCACACAATTCCCCTCCTGGTGCCCCCTGATGTGGAGGAGGAGCCTGATGATGTATCCAATTTTGGCACACAGTGGCGGAATTTTCAGGGTCGCAGCAGTCGCAGTTGTGACTGGGCCCTGTAATTCCGCCAGGTCCGGGGGGCCCGCAGCCCGTCCGTGTACTCTGCCGCGCTGCCAGGGGCGGGGCAACGGGTCAATTGCCCCCTGAGAAAATCGTGAGCAGGCTGTACTGACGCCGACCCCATCAGCCGTTGCTGACAGGCTCTGTGAAGGGACACATGCAGAGCCGCAGCTGCGGGGGATTCTACCCCTCCTTCTCCTCCTTGAGCCAAGCAGCTGGCAATGCCTGCTCCTATTGGCTACATTCAGGGCCAATGGCTAGGAAACTAAGAAGAGAGGCTCATGGGAAATGTAGTACCGGATACCAGCAGGCCTGGGACGATTCCCTGAGAGAGAGTGCACTGCAGCCCCCAACATGCCGAGCGGGGGGAGGAGGGGGAAGAGGGGATTGAGGACTTTAAAAGAAGAGGGACCATGAGCCTGTCGGGTGGAGGAAGCCAGTGATTCTACTATATATCCCCCAAGGTAAGAACTTACTTCCAGATGGGGGGGGCAGGGATGCAGGCTTCCATAGAGGTACAGCCGTACAGGACCTTATCACTGGCTGCTCCTACCATCCTCTCCACCACCACCACCTGTGCCTCTTACTGATCCCATCCCCCCACCACCGATCTCATCCCTATCCCCCGCCCCCATTACTTCTACAACAGAGGTGATGGGGGGGGATAGGGATGAGATCAGTGGTGGGGGGGATGGGATCAGTAAGAGGCACAGGTGGTGGTGGAAATTTTTTTAAAATATGTGGTGTTGAGGTGTGTGGCACTGCCTCCCACCTGAATGGTGGTGTGGGTAGAGAAATTCTTAAGTGCTAATTAAGTGAGATCCACCTCCACAAGGGTGGTTGTATCCAAATTGATAGTGAACCTTCCAAAGGGATAATGGCATCTTCAATTGTTGTGTCAAGTGAAACCCGTTGCTACATGCCACCTATGAAGAGCGAATCAATGATCGAGTCGCTCTTCCTGGGGGCAAGTCAACAAGGGATGTGTGGCAAAACTTGGTTGCTAAGAGTTTAGGAATTAACCTGAAAAGTGATCCAAACTCGTGTCACCCTTCAACGGGTGGTATTAACCCTTACTGGTTAAATTAGAAACACTCAAGTGCACTAAATGCTAAATCAGGTGTTCAAACAACATATTCTAAACTTCACAGCAATAAGCATCAGGATAAAAAAACATATAGTATAGTTGCCCTATATTCAAACACCTGTGGGCAATGCTTTGTGAAGAAAAAAAAATAAAATAATAATAATAATAATAATAATAATTTATTTTATTTCACAAAGTACTGCCCACAGGTGTTGGGCACTTAAGTGTTTCTAATTTAACCAGTACCCCTCAAGTACCACTGCTGCCACCCCCCCTCAAGTTGAAATTTAGAAAAAAAATTACTTTGTCGTACAGTGTAAAAAAATTAAGTCTCAAAATCAGGCTTTTCGGGGGGGGGGGGGGGGGGCCTTCATGATTTCTTGCACCGGGGCCCTGAAGTCTCTAGTTACGCCACTGATCAAGTGGTATGTTAAGGTCTCCTCCCAGGATAAGTTTCCCTTCTGCAAATTTAGCAAGTTTGGACAGGGTTTTGCTCAAAAAGGTATCCTGATGTATATTTGGTACGTATACAGTGGCCAATGTCACCTTCGCACCCCCAATACATCCTTTTAAAAATAAAAAACGGCCATCTCCATCTACCCATTTGTCCAACAAGGACCACGTAATTTGATTAGAGATTAAAATGGACACCCCTTTAGATTTTGATAGTGGGTTATGTGCGTGGTAAGTACATGGGAAGAATCTATTTTGTAGGTATGGGAGTCCACCTGTCTTAAAATGAGTCTCCTGCATGAATGATACGTCTGTGCGAGTTTGTTTAAGCTCATTGAGAAGTAGGGATGAGCTTCGAGTCGAACTCATGTTCGACTCGAACATTCCCTGTTCGCATGTTCGCCGAACAGCGAACAATTTGGGGCGTTCGCGGCAAATTCGAAAAGCCGCAGAACACCCTGTAAAAGTCTATGGGAGAAATCGAAAGTGCTAATTTTAAAGGCTTATATGCAAGTTATTGTCATAAAAAGTGTTTGGGGACCCGGGTCCTGCACCAGGGGACATGTATCAATGCAAAAAAAAGTTTTAAAAACTGACGTTTTTTCAGAAGCAGTTATTTTAATAATGCTTAAAGTGAAACAATAAAAGTGAAATATTCCTTTAAATTTCGTACCTAGGGTGTGTGTTGTATAGTATGCCTGTAAAGTCGCGCTTGTTTCCCGTGCTTAGAAAAAATGCGTGGGGGTCCCCCCAAATTCAATTACCAGGCCCTTCCGGTCTGGTATGGATATTAAGGGGAACCCTGCCGTGAATTTAAAAAAAAAGGGGAACTCCACCCCAAATAAAAAAAAAATGGCGTGGAGTTCCCCCAAAAATCCATACCAGACCCTTTATCCAAGCACGCAACCTGGCAGGTCGCAGGAAAAGAGGGGGCAAGGGGGAAAGTGGGGACAAGGGCCTCATCCCCACAACCCTTGCCCGGTGGTTGTGGGGGTCTGCAGGCAGGGGGCTTATCGAAATCTGGAAGACCCCTTTAACAAGGGGGACCCCCAGATCCCGACCCCCCCATGTGAATTGGTAAGGGGTACATTTTACCCCTACCATTTCACAAAGAAAGTGTAAAAAAAACACGGACACCTTGGAAAAGTCCTTTATTAAAAATAAAAAATAAACACATTCCAGCGATGTAATCCGATGTCCAGCGATGCAGTCTCCACTCGAAACATCATTGGCTGAGCGGACCTACACTGCGGAGGAAGTTCCCCATCAGGTCCGCTCAGCCAATGACGTAGGCGGGGTCTGATGTACGAGGGGGCGGGGGCGCCTTCGTATCTCAGACCCCGCCTACGTCATTGGCTAAGCGGACCTGATGGGGAGCTTCCTCTTCAGTGTAAAAAATGAATAGACCCGCCCCTTCTCACGTTCCCCATCAGGAGCGGACCTGATGGGGAATGTGAGATGGGGCGGGTCTATTCATTTTTTTACACTGAAGAGGAAGTTCCCCATCAGGTCCGCTCAACCAAGACGTAGGCGGGGTCTGAGATACGAGAGCGCCCCCTCGTACCTCAGACCCCGCCTACGTCATTGGCTGAGCGGACCTGATGGGGAATTTCCTCCGCAGTGTAGGTCCGCTCAGCCAATGACGTTTCGAGTTGAGACTGCAGTGCTGGACATCGGATCGCCGCGGGACATTGGATTACATCGCTGGAATGTGTTTTTTATTTTTAATAAAGGACTTTTTTTTTACACTTTCTTCGTGAAATGGTAGGGGTACAATGTACCCCTTACCAATTCACATAGGGAGGGCGGGATCTGAGGGTCCCCTTTGTTAAAGGGGTCTTCCAGATTCCTATAAGCCTCCTGCCCGCAGACCCCCACAACCACCGGGCAAGGGTTGTGGGGATGAGGCCCTTGTCCCCATCAACATGGGGACATCCCCTCCATGTTGAGGGCATGTGGCCTGGTACGGTTCAGGAGGGGGGGCGCTCTCTCGTCCCCCCCTCTATTCCTGCAGCCTGCCAGGTTGGATAAAGGGTCTGGTATGGATTTTTGGGGGAACTCTACGCCATTTTTTTATTTGGGGTGGAGTTCCCCTTAAAATCCATACCAGACCTGAAGGTTCTAGTATGGATATTTGGGGGGAACCCCACGTCATTTTTTTTTTAAATTTGATGCAGGGTTCCCCTTAATATCTATACCAGACCTGAAGGGCCTGGTAATTGAATTTGGGGGGACCCCCACGCATTTTTTCTCTGTATTGCCGGGAGCCGACAATTCATTATAGCCGCGAGTGGTTTTAAATGGCTTTTTTTCCTTCAGAAATTACATTTTGTGCAAGGACAGTTATAAGCAGGGGAAAAAAGCGCTGCTTTACAGGCATACTATACACCCCCCCCCCCCCCCAGGTACGAAATTTAAAGGAATATTTCACTTTTTATTGTTTCACTTTATGCATTATTAAAATCACTGCTCCAGAAAAAACGGCTGTTTTTAAAACTTTTGTTTGCATTGATACATGTCCCCTGGGGCAGGACCCGGGTCCCCAAACCCTTTTTAGGACAATAACTTGCATATTAGCCTTTATAATTAGCACTTTAGATTTTGAACGTTCGAGTCCATTGTATTTAATAGGGTTCTAAAGTTCATGCGAAATTAAGGTCTGTTCGCAGGTTCTGGTGTGAACCGAACAGGGGGGTGTTCGGCTCATCCCTATTGAGAAGCATTCTCCTTTTTTCCGGGATATTAAGTCCTTTAGCATTAATCCTTTAGCATTAATAGTAGTGTAGCGCCCATCCCCTTTTAGGGGATGCTATATATCCAAATTTAGGGGGTTGGTCTGAGTTAGTAGTTAGGCTCAGACCGTTCTCATTGATAGGTTGTGCTATTTTATTTCTCCAGGTGGTATACTGGTGTGCAGTTCCCTGTGGCCTGTAGGTGGCACTGCCATGACAGGTCAGGGTTGAACCATCAGTAATAGTTCTGTGTTTTAGGGTGTCCTCTCTCAGCTGCGGTACAGTGGGCGTGGTTGGCCTGCTGTGCATGCTGGGAGAGGATACATAAGGGGCAGCCGCCGCCTGGGAGGAGAGTCGTGAGGAGGAGAGAGGAGTCAGGAGTCTGAGTCCAAGTGTGTGGCACTCGGCCCTCCAGGCCATGGGGCCGCATGCGCATCAGTTCCAGGCACCTTTAGCCCTGGGGCTGCAACTTCAGCACTGGGCCCAGCACCTTTAGCTGGAGCCCACTTCTGGGAAGAGGAATCCCAGGGTGTCCCTTGCGAGGGAGCCCGCTTCTAAGAAGAGGAGGCCTGGGGGAGGACCTTTCTGAGGGACTGGTGAGAGTTCCACGGTGAAGGAAGGGGCCCGGTAACTTTCTGGAGGGCTTCATCTATCCACCAAGGGATGTCACTGACACCTTCCCTTGTATTGCAAAAGCTAAGAACTTTGGGACATGATAGATTCTGTGGCAGAGAGTCTCCCGATCGTAACTAGGAAAATAACCTAATTAAGCGTCCGAACATCACTGCGGCTGCTAGGATCCACTTTTACAGGAGACTGAACCCACTCTGGGATAGAGTGGTGAGTGTAATATCTGCTGAAGATTGAAGAAAAATAAACTCAACGTTGGAGTTTAGAGTGGTGTGGACATTGGAATTACTTGGGGGGGGGACAGAGACTTGTCCCTATATCCTAGGAGATGAGAACCAACTGATGGAGAACCTAGCTGTGGGACCCAAATACATGACACCGCTCAACCTCCTCAAACAGGAGGGTACGGGCATATAGTACGGTGTGCTCTTTTCCTGCAAGTGAGCCAAAGGTAGGAAAAAGGGTCCGTGTGCTACACGTGGGGGCTCGAGTCCGGGATTCTGCAGCTATACCCCCCCCAGATTTTGGACTTTGTTTCCCCGTGTGGTTCCTTGGAGGTCGGCCATTTTGGTGAATTTTGAACTGCGCCACTGATGAGAGTAATGGAGGTACAGGCCTAAACTGTATTTCTGGCTGCGTAGTTCGTGGGCGTGTCTCACCAAAAGCCCGCGAGCTGTGTGCAACAAGAAGAAAGGGGGAGGAGCGCCGGCATATCGTGAGTTGCACGTGGTGACTTTGGCGCCAAGTGGACAGTGCGTGATGGAATAGCGAGTGAGTAACATGTCTGCTGTCCCATGGAGTTCGGTTTCTGCTTCCACCATGGATGTTGCCTCACTGGCTGCCCCTCTGACAGATACGGGGATTCGGTTGAAGCCTCGGGCCCCTTTGCACTGTACACGTGCTAAGAAGAGGAGGCCTTGGGGATGGTCTGTCCCGCATGCCAGGGACTGGTGGTGCACCTTCGGCCTTTCGGGAGATGTACTACATGTGGAGAGTTCCTCTTTGAGGTGGATCAGCCAACGAGAAAACCCCGGGCCTACCGGGTGAATTGCTTAACAGGCGCCACCACTCCAGAAGAGGAAACCTGCGCTTCCACAGCCACCCCACGCGCACCACTGTAACTGAGAAGGAAGACAAGCTTGAGATTCCGGTTACTGCAGAGACGGAGAAGCCGGCGGATGCTGTCTCTGTTGCTACCGAGATTTCTTTTCCACCTCCCAAGCGGAAGGTGGGCTACGTGAAAGCCTCCCGCGGTCGAGGTACACCCCAGTGCCTACCTGAACCGGAGCTCCAACCCGGAGGGACCTCCAGGAGATCCACGGCAGGCAACGGTAAGGAGGCTGGGGACATGACAGTGAAAAGTTTGCCGGGGAAAGGGAAGAGGCTCAGTGTCCATACTATAGGGGACGCTTGGGTGCCTGACCCGCGGGAACTTTTGAGAGACAGTGAGTCTATGTCAACTAAAAACTACCCGCCAGCGGAGGAGTATGACACCTCCGATTTGGATTAGTCTTCCGACGTGGGAGATGATTGTGAGGTGGATGAACTATTTGCCAGGAAGGGATGGGACAAAATCCTGTTGTCCGCACCCCGAAGCATTAGACAGGGATCGCCCCATGGATTCTGGGGAAACTACATCCCGGGTGGAGGCCCCTACATGTGAGGAAGGAGATGTTCCCGTGCCTGCATTGTCCGCCAAGACTTGAGGCAGTGAAAGTGCCTAGGTCCCCGGATGCCCTTTTTTTACCGGGTGCAGGAGACCGTGCAATCCTTCCTCCTCTTTCGAGACTGTAACGGCTCTTTAATAAGAGAGTGGCCATCGAATACGGCTGGGAAGACCCCTATGTTCCTAGGGGCCTATTGTTTGAAGTCGAAGCATATCGTGAGAGGTGGTATGCAAACTTTGTTTGGAACCACCTGAAAGTGCCTAACGCCCGCAGATACTTTGTGTGCTCCGCTGCTATGACTGAACGATTTAAAGGATGCAAACAAGAATGGAATTATGGCCGGCACATACATGCGGATCGGGTGGTCATTTGTAACAAGGAGCGAGAAGATGCTGTATATTCTGTAGAGACCTTTGACACAAAATGGAAACTCCTTGTTTTACCAGATCCTCGCGTCTACCTTTAAAGACAAGACTTTGTTTTTTCCTTTGTCTTCCGGAAGTTTATTCCGTTGGGAACTTAATGACTTTGCCCTTCACTGCTTGGAGTAATCTGCTCTGCCGAGAGTCAGGAGAGCTGTTGCTGTTTCTCTCTGCTTACAGCACCACAAGAGAACTGAACTTTGGGGTAGATGTAGCTAGGTTCACCGTTGAGATCACTGTGTTCAAAATGGGGAATGTAGGACTTCCGGTTCCTGCGCCACATGAGGAGGAGGTAGATATCCTCTGCTCCCACCACACTCCTCACAAAACTGGCTATTTAAATCTGCCACTGCCTCGGGGAGACCCCCCTCTGCCTCCGCTATACCCCCCTATCCTGTGGGTACACATGGATCGCTTTGTGGAGCGATCGTCTGCCCGAGCGGCATCCTCCGCTATACCTCCCGCAGGAGAAACAGCAGCAGGCGCAGCCAAAATGGCGGCCGCGCCATGCTTGGATGAGACGCTGCAGGCTCGGCCACTGCCTCCCTCTGCCCCAGAACTGGCGGCTGTTGACCCTGCTTCCCCCGCTGGCATAGCACAAGCAGTGGTAACGCTGCTGGGACCCACACTAACTGCCACTGTGGATGCAGCAGTCCATAGAGGTCTGGAACAGCTCCACATAGAGGTTCAGGCACAGAGACTCACACATGCGGAGGAAAGGCTTTCCTCCGTGGAAGATGAATCCGCAGCCACCTCTGCCATGATGGCACGCATTAATGCCACGCACAGGGATATCTGGAACAAACTCGACGATTTGGAAAATCGTTCGAGAAGGAACAACCTACGCATAATTTGCCTGTCAGAATCCGTATCCACTACCCAGCTCACGAATATTTGTGCTAAAACCATACCCGAACAACTGGGCCTCCGCATACCTTGCATTGTTGAACGGGCACACCGCATTGGTCAATATATAAGTCGCACAACGCCGTCCATGGAAGTGGAGTCACCGTAGCGGTTCCCTGATAAAATATCCTCTGACAGTCTGCAGCCCCAGTGCCGGGCAAAGGCACTTTTAAATGTGAGTAGCCAATTGGCTCTTTTTATGTTCTTTTAAACAAAATAAAATGGTTTTACGCTATGGAATCTTTTCTGTTATCTCATTCCAATATCCGGTCTTGACACTATGAGGAGGAATGTGAATATCTCCAGGTCCAGTACATGTGAACAGGCACAACCCTGTACAGGCGTTTTTGACCTACTTTTTAGCTAAAGTGGTCAAATATTTCTGGTAAGCAGGATATACTCAAAGCACTTTGGGTGTTTTATTTCCATTGGTGAAGGATCACTACCTACATCACCTTAAGTATTTTGTTAACACCGATCGTAGGAGCATGGTTGATGGTTGGACAATTTCTAACATAACCACTTCAGGATCACCCTTGACAGCGAGTGTTTTTCTCTTCGTTTGGTGGATGGACTTTTGAATTTTTATGTTTAGATCACAAATTGGGACATTATTATCTATTGTATCAAGTATTAACCACTCAATATTGAATTGTATTATAATTTGTATTGGTATCACCCCAGCGCCCCCTATATTTTTCAAATAAGTCGCACAAAACCTTGCTATGTCATAGTCAAATATCTTAACTATGCGGACAAGAATGTTATCATGCAGAAATTTCGCCGCACACGTTCCCTATCTGTGGATGGCGCAAAACTACTGCTCTTTGCGGACTACTCAATGGTGGTGATGAAACAACGTAAAGCGTTTTCACCGATCTGCTCCACCCTGCACAACAACCAAATCCGGTTCTCCCTGGTATACCCAGCAATCCTCCGCATCCAGTCGCATGACGGTGAACACCTCACTTTCACCACACCGGACGAAGCGGAAAACTACAGCAATGCCCTGGGCACGGAGATGGAACACTGCAGCTCCACAGAGGGCTCATCTTCGCCGTCAGCAGCCTTCCCATCTGCACCAGCTAAACAACGCAGCCCGACCAAGCCTCCATATAAACGCAGCCGTTTCACCCAAAAGGAGGATCGCTCCGGGAGTTGCTGACGGGCCTTTGAGACTTATTATCTCCGACCGTGTATTGGAAACGGGTAGTATTACCCCCTTTTCCTTATTTCTCTCCCCCTATTTCTTGATTTAATTATTATATAAAAAAATAAATTGACTTTCTGATGCAATTGCCATGCTAGCCTGTTGCTCAACTTTTATGTGACTGTTTGTCAACTGTTTATGTTACCATTAAGGTCTTATGTTATCCGCATTTGGGGTCACTTTAAAGGTTTCTATTGCTGGTCAACTCCACCGCCCCTTCAATGACTAGACCCACAGGGTGGGCTCTCACTCCTATGTAACCTTCACCCCTCTGACTATCCTTCCTGGCTGCCCATTGTCCTTTTCCCTCCTTTCCTCCCTCCTTTCCCCCCTCCTTCCCCCCCCCCTCTATACTATTTAAGACATAATCACAATACCCCACATCCACTTATTACCTACCCTGTCGTCTCCATTTCTGTTTGTATCGACAGTGCACAGCTCACATTTAATTTATTTTTTATATCCCTGCCCAACTGTCGCAGCACACCATTCACCCATCATCACTCATTCTAATACGCACTCCTTAGCCTAATATTTATTTTATGTTCGTTTTTTCTTCTTTTTTAATTTTTTAGACTACCTTTTTCTTTTCTTTTTTGGCAGCCCTTTTGGACACATCCCCTATTTCTTACTGCCCCACCCTCACCTCCACTTTTTTCACTTTTAGATCATGATAATTTGTATTTACCACACACATATATATATATATATATATATATATATATATATATATATATACTGCTTATATTATCCAATAACTTTATTCATTACTATGGGGTATCATTTTGCTAGCATAGGGAGTCTACACCAGTACCATTTATGCCTTGAACAAGCTCATACTGACTATAAACATCCCTAACGTATCAAGCTTGCTGTTAATTCCTTAATGCGTTCAATCCACTTATTCGCTCTTTTTGGTGATTGCTGCAGGTCCTGGTCCCTTTCCCCTCCTTCGCCCCCCTCTCCGCTTTCTCTTTAGGGGTGTCCTGTGTGGCTCCTTGCAAGTCCCTTTGAGTTGGGCCCTTTCCTGTGAGAAGGTGGGAACCACCATGGAGCCTTTTGGATCGCGCATCTGGTTTTAAACAATGGTTTTGGCTATGAGATCACCCACTTCATTCTTTAGTGGTAAATATGGTATTTACGCATATATATTTATAATTCTATCCAGGTGCAATTGTAATGACATGATAAATTAGATTTTTATATATCTCCCCAGAGCAAATATCCCCCTGAAGAAGACCACTAATGCACAGGTCGAAACGCGTCGGGGTTGCCACACAGTTTTAACATAATGTAATGTTGTGTATACCTATATTTGCACTGTCTAATTTTGGAGTATGTATTGTACCTTTTATAGCCGTAACTCTATTTTAAACTGTAATATAACATTGTATTTTTCAATAAACGACTTTTTTTATATTGTGACTTTGCTACACTATTGCTGCTAGAAAACCCCATCGGGGACCCTTTCCATTTGCTTTCCCCCCTCCTTTCCCCCCCTCTCCCCCCTCCCCTCACTCCCCTTAGCACACACCTCGTCCCTAGTAGAGGAGCTAGCGACTGGCGGGAGCTACGATAGGCAGTTGAACCTCATGTGGAAAAAAGTGAAGTCTATAATGTATGTTAAGTGCTTTTTTCACTTGAATTTTGCTATGTTTATTCTTTCTCTCAGTTTGGACTATGTAAAGTTCATGTTTCCCTGTTTTGTACCTATGCCCTCAGGAGACCTACAATACTTTGGTGACTCTCAGATGGATGTTACAGTGCCTGCAGGGAGGCTCCATTGCAAGCCTCCATCCCAATACACTACTCTTTTCCAGACATGGCCTATTCAACCGATGGGAATCACCTAAAGATTGTCTCGTGGAACGTTAAGGGGCTTCGCTCTCCAAGTAAGCGTATGTCAATCCTTAGACATTTGAAGCGTCTCCGGATGGATGTGGCTCTGCTCCAGGAGACACACCTGCCCGCAGACGATCTAGTTCGCCTCCAAAACTGTGGGTGGGCTCTGTATATGGCTCGCCGGCAGTTGGTCGCAAGGCTGGGGTAGCTATATTGATACACAAAAACCTACAACATACTGTTAGAGATGTTAAGACTGACTCGACAGGCCGCAAAATGACCTTACACATGACCTTAGAAGACAAGCAAATTGCTATCACTAACATTTATGCTCCTAACTCCCCAGACACTTCCTTTTTCCAAGACATGGTTCAGTGGATACTAACTGCCCCTGAGACTATGCATTTAGTCGGTGGAGACTTCAACTCTGTTATGTCCACACTGGCAGATCGTACGAGTGACCCAACACATAGACCGAATAAGTCTATCTCCTCAACACCTGACTCTACCCTTTTAGCGCAATCCATCGCCTCCATGCACTTGGTTGACGTATGGCGTTTAATGCACCCAACAGATCGAGAATACACCTTTTTTTTTTTTACCCCCCACATAACTCCTTTTCCCGCATTGACTACTTTTTTGCCTCCCCTGTGTTACTGTCTGCATTACGTGATTCAGAAATCACTAGACATGTGCACACTGAAATATTTCGTTTCGTTTTCGTCCGAAAAATAAATTTATTAAGTTACTCCCGAAATTCGTTTTTATTTATGTCGTTTTTCGTTAAAAATTGCATTCGTCCGAAAATCTGAATTAATTAAGGTCGAATCTGTCATTGAAGGCTTATGGTGTCTGTCGAATGTTCAAAGAAGATTCGACGGAGCAGCGAAACTGTACGACTCTGCAATCATACATTTCCGGTCGAATGTTCCGCCCACAAGCAGTGATCTTTTCTCTCCTATGTCGAATCTTTTCTCTCTATAATGTCGAATCTTTTCTCTCTATAATGTCGAATCTTTTCTCTCCTATGTCGAATCTTTTCTCTCCTATGTCGAATCTTTTCTCTCCTAAATGTCGAATCTTTTCTCTCTATAATGTCGAATCTTTTCTCTCCTATGTCAAATCTTTTCTCTCTATAATGTCGAATCTTTTCTCTCCTATGTCGAATCTTTTCTCTCTATAATGTCGCATCTTTTCTCTTCTATGTCGAATCTTTTCTCTTCTATGTCGAATCTTTTCTCTTCTATGTCGAATCTTTTCTCTCTATAATGTCAAATCTTTTCTCTCCTATGTTGAATCTTTTCTCTCTATAATGTCGAATCTTTTCTCTCTATAATGTCAAATCTTTTCTCTCCTATGTCGAATCTTTTCTCTCTATAATGTCGAATCTTTTCTCTCTATAATGTCAAATCTTTTCTCTCCTATGTTGAATCTTTTCTCTCCTATGTTGAATCTTTTCTCTCCTATGTCGAATCTTTTCTCTCCTATGTCGAATCTTTTCTCTCTATGTAGAATAATCTTGGACTAATAGAGTTAAGGTTAGGCACATTCGACCACAGGTTCGATAGACACAGATTGTTATTGTCAGCATCACGTCGAATCTCCTATCTATATCGAACTGTTGTAGCAACGAAAACGAAAATAAAGCATTTGTTTATGTCGGATCTTTCGGTTTTCGGATTCTGTGCTTTCGTTTTCGTTTGTTAAAACGATAACGAAAATAGCTGAAATTCGGACGAAAATGCATTCGGACGAAAACGAATGCACATGTCTAGAAATCACTGACGCCAGGATCTCAGACCACAGCCCCATCGCAATACACATGACTCATGTTAAGCCCTCATCTCCCTCCCCCACGTGGCGCTTTCCTTCGTACCTGGTGGATAATGAAGACTTCCGTCACGTATTGTATGAAGCATGGAATGAATACGCCTCCACAAATGGAGCCCACATCACTGAACCAAACCTCTTTTGGGAAGCTGGTAAAGCTTTTCTGCGGGGGAAAATCATCTCCTATACCACCCAATTTAAAAAAATGGCCAGACAACAATATGGGCAAGCCAGTGAAGCTTTACGCTTGGCTCACGAGCACCTAACCCTAAACCGTACTCGTGATAACATACAGGCGTGGCGGCAGGCTAAACATACTTTTGACCTTTGGGCAGAGCAACAGGAAGCAGCTAAAATGTCATACTCTACTTTACATTTCCACAGGTTTGGTAACAAGGCAGGCAAACTATTGGCTAAACTTTGCTCGGGACCAAGACGTCCCACCCATATCTCTACCCTGAGAAATGCGGCTGGCTCCCTGGTTACCTCACCTGCTGAGATTGGCAACTTACTTGCAGAATACTACACAAATCTATACACGGCTGACCCAATGGACCACTCTACTGCAGACGCCCTGCTAGCCAATATACGTCTTCCCAAACTTCAAAGTACCCACCTAGAGGCGCTCAATGCGCCTATTACTACTGACGACATCCGGCTGACAATCAAGTCCATGGCGTCGGCCAAAGCCCCAGGCCCAGACAGGTATACGGCTGAATTCTATAAATTGACAAAAGACTTTATCCCAGACACCCTAAAACACGTATACGCGGCCATGTGGGATGGGGGACCCTATCTCCCCACAGGAACGCAGGCACACATTAAACTGATATCTAAAAAAGGCAAAGATCCCCTGCTACCGGGCTCTTACTGCCCAATTTCGTTAATTAATACTGACATCAAATTCCTATCTAAAATCATCGCATCACGATTAGCCCCCCCTGCTCCCCTCTCTACTACACCCAGCCCAATCCGGCTTTGTTCCAGGACGGTCGGCCACCCTGAATATTCGCAAGGTTCTGATGGCTCTGGAATACGCAAACACGCACCCTAACCAAGACGTCGCTATTATGTCTCTTGATGCCGAAAAAGCCTTCGACAACATCAGTTGGTCCTGGCTTTTCAGAGTGATGGAGGAATTCGGCTTTTCGGTCCAATTATGCGATTTTTAATACAAATGTACGCTTCTCCAACTGCGCGCCTTGTCACCCCCGACTTTGTCTCTGACACGATCCCCTTAGCAAAGGGAACGAGGCAGGGATGCCCTCTATCCCCTTTACTGTTTAATATTGCCATTGAGGCCCTGTCTAGAATACTCAATCCCCCTAACGGGATTAGTGGAATCAACTTGGGTAACCAAATTCTCCGTTCCACTTTGTTCGCAGACGACATACTGCTATTTTCTACCAACTTTGACCAATTTCAAAAACTTTTTGTGGCCTTTCGACTGTGCTCTGGCTTTCAAATAAATTTTGACAAAAGTGAAATTCTAGCACTCCACCCACGCTTATCTACTAAATGGAGACATCTATCCCCGCTCGCCATTGCTGCTCAACATATCACATACCAAGGTATCCGTATAGGGCGTGAGCCCTCCTCTCTATATGTACTCAACTATCCCCCCTTGATAACTAAAACTGTGAAGGAGTTGGAAGCTTGAGCTTGGGCGACCCTCCCCCTTTCGCTCTTTGGGAGATGCCACCTTTTTAAAATGGTGTCCTTTGCACGCCTACTCTATCCAATGCAGACCATACCTCTTCTACTAAGACACTCTGATATACAAAAAATCCACAAGGCGGTAACTGCCTTTATATGGTCTCGCAAAAAAACATGCATTGCTCTGCAAAAACTATGTCTCCCGAAGGGTGAGGGCGGGGCAGGACTGCCCAAAATACGTTTCTATAACCTCTCATGCCTACTTAGACAGGGCTTGGATTGGCTGGTTGGAAAGTCTAAATAATCCAATACAGTGCTTGAAGATGCTATGGCCTCCCCATATGCCCTTTCAGCTATCCTTCACTCTAATCCCAATACTTTGCCACCTCGCCTTAAATCAAGTGTACTCTTCAGGGACACAGTCATCGCCTGGAGAGAGGTCCGGAAACTACTGGGACTGCCACCTAGTATTTCACGTCATCTACCAATCCAAGGGAACCCTATGTTTCTCCCTTCCACTCAGCACAAAGCCTTTAGTCAGTGGCAAGCCACGGGCCTCACGAGAATAACCTCCCTGTACCATGGCAAACCTGGCGAATTCAAACCTTTCCAAACCCTGCTGCGGAAATTCTCCTTGCCACCGCACATGTCTTCTTTTACCATCAACTCACCCACTATCTAAGGTCTTGCTGTGGATCTAAGACCGATCTATTTCAAATGTCCTTCATCGACACTGTACTTCAGAGAGACAACTACTCCATCTCCAATCTCTACTCCTACCTCATCCAACACCAATCAGAAAAATACCATCTCAAACCATTCCAAAAATGGTCTACCATAATGGATGACAATGATCTGCCGGAAAAAATCCTTGAGGGATACAGGCATATCCGCAAACTTACCGCCTCAGAAACATGGCATGAAACACAATTTAAGATTATTCACAGAGCTTATTACCCATTCCGCTTCAACAAGGCAGACGCAACTCAAGCACAATACCCCTGGTGCTCCCTGCCCCGCCCCACGTTGCTCCACCGTCTCTGGGACTGCACAGCTGTCACTACATACTGGAACTCTGTGATGGCCTTCGTCTGCAAAATTGATAAAACAAAAATACAGAAAGACCGTCTTCTATGCTTGTTTGGTTACACACCACCATCTTCCTCTTCCTCAACAATGGGCCTGATAAATATTTCACAATGGGCTCATCTATGTCTTTTGGTTGCTCGCAGGACTATTATGTCTCACTGGATTTCATTGACACCACCCAATTTACCGGCAGTTAAAAAAGCTATGACATCACTTTTCTACTTGGAGAGACTGGACACTATTACACTGAACTTTCGTTCTACTTCACGCTTTTTCAAGAGATGGCGTAAATATTTGGAGGCCACATTTACCCAAACAGCGATACAAGACATTTTGACATCCATGACTCTTTTCTTTCTAAACTCAGTACTGTATCATCACTTGGTATTACTGTTATGTCTAGACCAATTTATGAGATCACTAGTCAAACATATCCAAACGTTGCTTCCACTCCTGAGGGTAATGAGGTGTAAGGTACAGCCTATATAGGCATCGCATTGTCATACTTCTGGCATGATGGTAAACGTGATTTACCGGTTTCCCTCCCCTTTTCCTCCCCCCCGCTACTTTGGTTTAAACTTTATGTTGAATTGAGAATTTACGTGTGTATGCTTTGCAGCCACTGTGTTTTATACCACCGTATTATGCAAAACCCAATAAATATTTTACAAAAAAAAAATGGGGAATGTATAACAGTGGTACATTACTATGTTAGGTAGTGTCAAGTGCTATGATGGTCGCACTACCACTAGGTGGCGGTGATTTGCAGGACTTGTTTTTTTTATTATTATGCATCTCCCTTGAGGAACGTTACTACATATGCTAGGCCTAGTATATGCAACTTTAGTTGAAGGGAGTCATCTTTTCTCGGAAAGATGGTTTACTTTGTGTACATATAGATATTGGTAGGATGTTTATTTGTTCTGTGTGTTTTCTCTCCCTCTGCAGGTGAACTACTACAACTGCCGGAGAATGGGTGGAATAGTTAGTCTAGAGGGGTGGGATTGATAATGTATTGTGCTATGTGAATGTGACATTGAGTATGGGATGTCCATGTGTGTATTCTTGTTAATCCTTCCTTCATCTCCTTTATTCATGTTCCGTCCCCATTACGTTGGTTCGGGCACAAGGATTTCAAATTTGTACATAGTTTGGAAATAAATCTGCGCTGGCTCAGGCTTGAGGAGTGTGGGTTTATCCCAGACACTGGGGACAGTGTCTCCTTTTGAGGGGGGTGTATGTAGCGCCCATCCCCTTTTAGGGGATGCTATTTATCCAAATTTAGGGGGCTGGTCAGAGTTAGTAGTTAGGCTCAGACCGTTCTCATTGATAGGTTGTGCTACTTTATTTCTCCAGGTGGTATATTGGTGTGCAGTTTACATTTAAATAGTGAAAATCATAATGAGGGGTAAGCAACACCCCCCCCCCCCCCCCCGTGAACGCTCCTTCGGCCTAGGGCCTCAGCTTTTATACATCTATATATTAAGGTTATCAACTAAAGGACAAGATAAAATAAAAAAAGGAAATCTGGCGTGTTGGCATATTCTCTATTCATGTCTTATTATCTAAATTTAGTGATTAAACATTGTCCTCCCACCCCCTTTAAACAACAAAAAAAAAACAAAAAAAAAAACACCTTGTACATAATAACTAGTGGGGTCGTCCAGATCTATATCCTCCCTTATGTCTGCCCATCGTCTCCATAGCTTAAGCCATAATCCCTCCCTTTTCTTTTGAGGGGTAGAAACCCAAAAAAACAAAACAAAAGGAGGCTAGTCCCTTTAGACAGGCAGTTCCAAACCTACTGAGGAATAGCAAAAGATGGGTCTCCTAGGGCGGGGGACGCGGGGAAGAAAAAAAGGGGGGGAACTCTCAATTGGGGGGGGGGGGCTCCTCTGGATCAACCCCTAAGTTTCCTCTTGTATCATCCTTTATCTCAAAAGGGGTAAAATCTTTATTGTCCTGCTTCTCCATCGTCTCCCTTGGAAGCCATTGATCCTCTCCCCCCTACGGATTCCCTGCCTCTCATAAGGCCTCTCATAGGGCCTGGTATTGTCTCAAGCCAATTCGGTATCGGAATAGCTTCTGTCTCTAGAAAAGAGAACAGATCTGGGAGTTCCTTTTGGGTGTCGCAGATTGAATATGTGGGAGTTTCTCCTTATAGTCAGTGAAATGGGGTATCCCCACCGATAGGTACCCCCTAGTAATTTGATTTTGTCCAAGAGGGGGCGTAGCATTGCCTTTCATTGCAGGGTGGCCCGCGATAAGTCAGGCAGTATCTTCACCGTAGCTCCATCCTGCACTATATCTCCCACCTCCCATGCTTTCCGACTTATTAACTCCTTATGTGCATAACGGTGGAAGCGACAAATAACATCTCTTGGACGGTTCACATTCACCGAGGGGGGACCCAGTGATCTGTGTACTCTCTCAAGTTCCAATGTTTGGGAGGGGGCAGGTATAGCTAGCTGCTGGCATATTGCTAATACTGTTGACTGTATTGCCTCCCTTCCTATGGCCTCAGGGATCCCCCTGAACCGTAGGTTCTGGCGGCGGCTACGGTCTTCATATTCCTCCAGCTGTAATTGCATAAATGATACATATGTATTTTGTGTATTCTGTACCTGTTCCAGGTGTTGCACACAGTTTTCCAGGGTTGCCAGCCTGCCCTCTTCTCCTTGCATTCTTTCTGATGGATGTTGTATTTCTGTATGGATTTGCTTCATCTCCCTGCAGTGCATTTCCTCTATGCTTACCACCATTTCCTCGATATCCAAGCGGGTCGGTAGGGCCTTAATGTCGGCCCGGGTCGGTAGAGCCTGGAGGAGGGCTCTCAGGTCCGAATCCCCCGGTGCCGATAGTGACCTTCCCTGTCCCTATGGATTAGATTCATATCCCCCAGTTTCATTCTGTGTCCCACCCTCCATATCCACTCATGGCTCCGGGGGGCTACTGTGTACTCCTCAGCTTCAGGAGACGCTCCCGCCTCTGGGCTGCACTCGCTCCCGTGCTGTTCCTCTCCACTCACTGCCGCGTCACGTGTTATTCCGCCTTAAGCTTCCTCACAGCTGCGGCTCGTGTGCAGGGGAAAAACCTATCGATTTCTCTGGTTGTTGTAACCCCGGTCTCTGTCCCGGCTTCTCCCTCCTCTTCATCCCAAGGTACGAAGCAGTGGTTAGGCTCGTGGGGCTAGGGGAGTCGCATCCCTAGTTAAACAGCAGGGTGTGGGGTGGAGGGACGGAGCTCTACGAGCGTGTGTTGCTCTCTAATCTGCCATTACAAGCCACACCCCCGTGTTTAGACTCTTTTGCCTGAGATGGGCACACCAGCCGTGGATCTCCTGGCTTCTCGATTCAATCGGAAGGTATTGAAGTTTGTGGCCAGGGCCAAGGATCCCTGGGCGGACGCGACGGACGTGTGGGTTGCCCCGTAGGGCCAGTATTGGCTAAGTTATACCTTTCCCCCACTGAATCTTCTGCCTCATCTGCTCCGCAGACTGGGGACTGAGGGGATTCCGGTGACTCTAATTGCACCAGATTGGCCTCCGGGTCCCAGGTACGCTGACCTAGTGCGCCTGGTGGTGGATGCCCCTTAGGTCCTATACTTCATCCGGCTTTGCAGTCGCTGGCTTTAACGGCTTGGCTGTTGAAAGTCACGTTCTGAGGGACCGAGGCCTGTCGGACTCTGTAATTTCCTCCATACTGAGGGCACGGAAGTCATCTTCTCGGAAGATCTATCATCGCACTTGGAAGGCCTACATCTCTGTGTGAAGAGATGGGTTGGCGCCCATGGGCATAGTCGGTTTATAGGATCCTGCTGTTTTTATAGCATGGTGTGGATCAGAAACTTGCCTTAAGCACCATTATGGGGCAGTTTTTTTCAGCCTTGGCTGTTTTTCTTTAAACTACCCTTGGCGGCTCATTCACTGGTGAGTATGTTTGTGCAAGGGGTCTGACATGTGGCTCCTCCGTTTCGGCCACCACTACCTCCGTGAGATTTGAATTGGGTACCTTTGGTACCTCAGAGACCTCCCATCAGGGAGATTCCTCTTTTGACACTCTCTCAGAAAGTTTCCTTCTGGTGGCTTTACCTCTGTCAGGAGGGATTCTAAATGGCGGCATTGTCTTGCAAGTCCCCCTACTTGATCCTCCATACGGATAAAGCGGTGCTACGCCCGCAGCCTTCGTTTTTTCCGAAGGTGCTTTCGGCCTCTCTTTTGAATAAGGACATTGTACTTCCATCCTTGTGTCCTCGGCCGTCGCATCCCAAAGAGGTTGCGTTACATTCCTTAGATGTGGTACGTGTTCTGCGGGTGTACTTGTCTGCTACGGCTCTGTTCGGAGGTCAGACTCACTGTTTGTCTCTGTGACTGGCCCATAACGGGCCTGGCGGTGCCGTCGGCCACCATTCTCGATGGATCATACAGATTGTGATTCAGGCCTATGCCCTTCAAGAGCGGGCGCCTTCCTTTCCTGTCTCGGCGCGTTCGACCAGGGCACTTGGCGCGACTGTTTTACAGGTGTGAAAGGCGGCAACCTGGTCTTCCGTTCATATTTTCCCTAAGTTTTACAAAGTTGACGTGCATGCATCTGCAGATACTTGCTTCGGACGCAAGGTTTTGCAGGCGGCTGTTTAAAGTGGCAACTCCTCTTTTGAGGAGTTCTGGTTGTTTGGGGTGAAGTTGTTTACTGCTGTTCCCACCCCTCGTTTTCTGACACTGCTTGGGGAAGTCCCACAAGTCAAGATTATAAGGAAGCTGTGTCCGTCCATGGACAAAAGAGAAAATAGGATTTTTGTATTCACCGTAAAATCCTTTTCTCTGAAGTCCATGGATGGACACAGCACCCACCCCTCATTTTTAAGTTTGTTCTGCTTTTGACGAACTGAGCTGCTCACTGCAGTGAGAGGGGTTATGACCAGAGGGACCGCCCCCTGGGCAGGGCTGTTCAGCTTTGCTAAAGATTACATGTTTGCCTAGTTTTCTCCTAATAGATGGAACATAGCCCACAAGTCAAGAATATAAGGAAGGGCAAGGGGTCCGACGTGTGGCTCCTCCGTCCATGGACTTCAGAGAAAAGGATTTCACGGTGAGTACAAAAATCCTATTTTTTACATACTGTCACCAGAGCAGTATAGTGTATCCCTGTGTATGCTGGGATTGCTTATACAGTCATATTGAATTGATATTTGAATAAAACACTCCAACAGGCACCTTTTGGGTTGGTTTCCCACAGCCACATCCAAAGCCAGTAGCCGGCCACTCTGAGCACACAAGACCCAAGCAGAATGACAGCCAGTACAAGCCGACCTCTAAGCCACACGTTGTGGCTTAGTGTGCTTGTACTGGCTGTAATTCATATTCCCCACAAAAATCCATATTTTAGTGGGGATAGCAAATTCTTCACACCCAAAAGTGCACACCCAAGTCTCAAGCCGCTTACCAGCTACTCTTACCCCAAGATGGGAGTCTGGCTGCACTTTATCCCAGTATCACCATGGGATGGATGGATATCAGAAGCCAAGATTCCAGGATGGATTACCTTAGGAAGAGACAAAGGAGGAACTCATAGTGTAGTAATTAAAAATCCAAGCTTTGTCTTTTCTTTTTTTTCAATAGATTTTTTTTGAAGGAAGTTGCGGTACAAGACATGGTAAAAGCAACACATCACAACACATCACCTGGTTTATACATTTTTGACTAGGTGATGCTTACAAAAAGGGAATGCAAAACATGAACAATAATAAACAACATCACATACAGAAGAAAGTCCTCTCTGCAGGGTTCCTAAACTATAATAATAAGAAGGGGGGGGCATACACCTGCTACAATATTGTTGGCACCTAGGCCTGTGTCTATAGTCAAGATCTGAGTGTTATCATCCAGGTTGCTAGTATAGTAGAAGGATAAAAGTTTGTTATGTTTATGACCATGAGGGCTGCTGGGAAAGGATCATTTGCAGGAGGTATCGTCCTCATCGTAATGTGTTTGAGAATCCCTTTCATACTATAAGGGCCTTCTAAGGTCTCCAGTTCCTCATGAGATAATGTTGAGTCCTAGAAGGCCCGCCATCTTAAATAGAGATGTTTACTAGAGGCTGTGTGGTTAAAATCAGTGATTTTGTCCTTCTATAGTAGCAGCAGTAGTTCCCGTTTTGACCTGCAAGATTTTTGGGCAGTAGGAAGAGGTCCAATTTTTCAAAAGTGATCAGAATCCAGTCTTTGTGGTGAAAGTTGACGTTGGACCACGTCAGGAGTTGCTTGTCCCAATGACCAAAGATTGGGAGTTTTAGCAGAGTAATCCCATGTATAAATGACATGACTTGGTCCCAAAAGGTGGAGATGTACAGTGGGGCAAAAAAGTATTTAGTCAGCCACCAATTGTGCAAGTTCTCCCACTTAAAAAGATGAAAGAGGCCTGTAATTGTCATCATAGGTAAACCTCAACTATGAGAGACAAAATGTGGAAACAAATCCAGACAATCACATTTTCTGATTTGGAAAGAATTTATTTGCAAATTATGGTGGAAAATAAGTATTTGGTCACCTACAAACAAGCAAGATTTCTGGCTCTCACAGACCTGTATCTTCTTCTTTTTTTTAATTGGAAAAAGCCAACTTTATTTGGATAAAAGTCATTTTACAAAGCAGTTGCTTATGTGGAATAACAAACAGTACATTATAACAGTCATTTTGTGTGAGATTCTTTGTACATACATGTTGGGGCACAAGTTTACGAGGGTATATACATCCAGTATATAAGAGACTTCATGTCATTCTGCTACCAATACAGTTCTGATTAAAGGGGTTGCAAAGGTTCGTTTTTTATTTTCTAAATAGGTTCCTTTAGTGCTGGTTCACACTGGGGCAGCACGACTTGCCGCGCGACTCAGCAAGGCAATCTGCACATGACTTCAGAGGCGACTTGCAAAATGACTTCTGTATTGAAGTCAATGGAAGTCGCCCTGAAGTCATCCCAAAGTAGTACAGAAACCTTTTTCTAAGTCGGAGCGACTTGAGTCGTTCCTATTAGAACGGTTCCATTGTACAGAACGGAGCGTGACTTGTCAGGCGGCTATGTCGTCTGACGAGTCGCCCCTGTGTGAACCGCCACTTAAGCTAGTGCATTGTTGGTTCACTTACCTTTTCCTTTGATTTACCTTCTAAATGTTTTTTTTCTTTGTCTGAATTTCTCACTTCCTGTTTCTCCTCACTAAACTTCACACCATCATCCGAGTGGTGTTGAGTCACCCAGAACAGCTTACTGAACAGCTTACTGAGGAGGAACAGGAAGTGAGAAATTCAGACAAAGAAAATAAAGAAAAAAAATATTTAGAAGGGAAATCTAAGGAAAAGGTAAGTGAACCAACAATGCACTAGCTTAAAGGAACCTATTTAGAAAATAAAAAACGAACCTTTACAACCCCTTTAAGATTTTCATGGTTTACACCTTCATAGGAAAGTCACTTTCTACTTTCATCTAAGTAGGCCTGTCTGCAGGGCTTGGAGTATTTTAGGCACATGTTTCTCCTTCCTCTAACCATCTATCCCACACCTTTGAGTACTTATGCACGCACTTTCTATGGGCATAGACTATCTTTTTAAATGGTAGTGCATCATTAACGTCCCTCTTCTATTGGCATATGGAGGGAGGCAGGGCCTGCATCCATACCTTGGCTATGCCCTTACGCGCCATAAACAGAGTTTCATTTCGAAATGTAGCTTGGTATTTGTCAATTTCTACGTCTGGTAGAAGTCCCAGAAGACATAGTTTGGGGTCCAATACCACTGGGGATCCCATATTGTCATGTAAAAACTGAACAATCTGTGTCCAATATGTCTGAATGTTTGGGCAGCTCCATATGAGATGGAAGAACGTACCTGGTGCTGCGTGGCACAAATTGCATGTCGGGTCATATGTATGGAGGAATTTTGCCTTTTTTAGGGGAGTCAGGTAAGCTTTGTGTACAATTTATATCTGTGTCAGTCTGTCAGATAACTAGGGAGACATCAGTCTGGTCCCTTCCATTATTTCATCCCAGTCTTCCCTCTCTATGGGGCCTACGTCTTTTTCCCATTCCATTTTTGCCTTTTGTGCAATGGCATTTAAACTACGGTTTCTGATCTTTAGATACAGGGTCGATATGAGTTTAGAGGGTTCCTCTCCCATTATTATATCCAGAACTGGGGGAGAATCTGACACTACTTCCATATTTGGTAATTGTGTTTTTAATGCATGGCGCAGTTGTAGATACTTAAAAGCGATCTAGTTAGGGAGTGTATATTCTTCCTTAAGTACTTGAAACTGCTTTAGTCTGGAGTTAGATAACACCTGATGGAGGTATATTATGCCATGTGTAGCCCATACTGTCGAGTCTGAGAAAGATTCTAACTCAGGTAGGTGTTTGTTGAACCATAGTGGGGTGTAGGTGTGAATTTTCCCAGTGTTTTGCTTTTTTCAACGTGATTTCCCATATTCTTTGATGATGGAGTAGCATTCCCATATTATACCTTGCATTTTTTTTAGTGATTTGTTTCCCTCTAAGGATAGCTTGGAGCGGGGTAAATGCTAGGTGACCCGGTTTGTTACATACTAGGGATCTATAGTGTTGCATTTCCACTTTGTTAAAGTGGTATATGTGGGAGAGTTGAGCTGCCAAGTAATAATCTTGTAGGTCAAGAAGGGACACTACTCCCATATCCGTAGGGTTCTTTAGAACATGCCAGGCCAGTTTATGTCTGCCATTTCCCCATACAAATGAGTTTAGAATGGCTTCCATTTGTTTAAAGACTTTTAACAACTTGACCACTGGGCACTTAAACCCCCTTAATAACCAGACCAATTTTCAGCTTTCGGTGCTCTCACATTTTGAATGACAATTACTCAGTCATACAACACTGTACCCATATGAATTTTTTGTCCTTTTTTTCACACAAATAGAGCTTTCTTTTGGTGGTATGTAATCACCGTTGGATTTTTTATTTTTTGCGCTATAAGAGAAAAAAGACTGAAAATTCTGTAAAAAAAAATTTTTTTTCCGTTTCTGTTATAAAACTTAGCAAATTAGTATTTTTTCTTCATAAATTTTGGCCAAAATGTATACTGCTACATATCTTTGGTAAAAATAAGTACAAATTGGTGCATATTATTTGGTCTTTGTGAAAGTTATAGAGTCCCCAACTATGGTGCCAATATCTGAAAATTGATCACACCTGAAGTACTGACGGCCTATCTCATTTCTTGAGACCCTAACATGCCAGAAAAGTACAAATACCCCCCAAATGACCCCTTTTTGGGAAGAAGACATTCCAAGGTATTTAGAAAGCGGCATGGTGAGTTTTTTGAAGTTGTAATTTTTTCCCACAATTCTTTGCAAAATCAAGATTTTTTTTTCTTTTTTTTTTTTAACAAAATTGTCATATTAGCAGGTTATTTCTCACACACAGCATATGCATACCACAAATTACACCCCAAAATACATTCTACTATTACTCCCGAGTATGGCGATACCACATGTGTGAGGCCTCGTACACACGGCCGAGATTCTCGTTGAAAAAAACATGTCGTTTTTTTCGACGAGATTCTTTGACAAGAAACTTGTCCCGGCCGAGTGTACACACGCTCGTTTCAAAGAACCCGCGGTTCTTTGAAAGGAGTGTACGCGGTGACGTCATCGACTACGTCGAGCATGCGCTCGTCACATTCGATGCCGTCGCCGCCATCTTGGTATACCCTACGTATGCCTAGGAAGCTACCGCGCATGCGTCAAATTCATTTCGAACATGCGCGGGCTTCCGGGAGGACAGGTAAGTGTACACACACTCACTTTTCTCGTCGAGAAACATGCCGAGGAGAATCTCGACGAAAAAATAGAGAGCAGGTTCTCTATTTTCTCGTCGAGGTTTCTTGTCGGTTTTCTCGACGAGAAACCCGATAGCAGCGTACACACGACCGATTTACTCGGCAAGACATCTCTGCCAGCAAGTTTCTTGCTGGTTCTTGCCGAGAAAATCGGTCGTGTGTACGAGGCCTGAGACTTTTACACAGCGTGGCCACATACAGAGGCCCAACATGCAGGGAGCACCTTCAGGCGTTCTGGAGCACCCAGGCCAATTCTGACATTTCTCTCCCACATGTAAAAATCATCATTTGTTTGCTAGAAAATTACATAGAACCCCAAAACATTATATATGTTTTTTTAGCAAAGACCTTAGAGAATATAATGGTGGTCATTGCAACTTTTTATCTCGCACGGTATTTGCGCAGCAATTTTTTTAACGCATTTTTTACGGGGAAAAAACTGTTTTGTGCTTAAAAAAAACAAAACAGTAAAGTTAGCCCAATGTTTTTGCATAATGTGAAAGATGAAGTTACGCCGAGTAAATAGATACCTAACATGTCACCCTTCAAAATTGCACACGCTCGTGGAATGGCGCCAAACTTCGCTACATAAAAATTCCCATAGGCGACACTTTAAATATTTTTACTGGTTACATGTTTTGAGTTACAGAGGAGGTCTAGGGCCAAAATTATTGCTCTCGCTCTAATGTTCGCAGAGATACCTCATGTGTGGTTTGAATACCGTTTTCATATGTGGGCGGGACTTATGCATGCGTTCGCTTCTGTATGCAAGCTCACGGGGACAGGGGCGCTTTAAAAAAATATATATATATTTTATTGTTCATTTTACTTTATTTATTTATGTTTGACATGTTTTTCCGCCCTAAAACTTTTATTCCTATTACAAGGAACGTAAACATCCCTTGTAATAGGAACATGGCATGACAGGTCCTCTTTACAGTGAGATATGGGGTCAATAAGACCCCCACATCCCACTTCTAGGCTGGGAAGCCTGAAAAAAACAATCTTGGCTTTGATCGTAGCGGTGAGTCGGTAGAAGCACCGGAGGGCGGGGGGGGGGGGCATCCCCTCTCGTCTCCCGTAAGAATGATCAAGCGGTGGAACAGCCACTATGATTGTTCTTATGGTGTAGGGAATCGCCGGCTGAAAAAGCTGATATCTGAATGATGCCTGTAGCTGCACCCATCATTCAGATATCACAGCACAAAATCAAGGACGTCATATGACGTCCGGCGGTCGGGAAGTGGTTATTGCTGAGTATTGCCGGGTATTGCGGGGTATTGCGGAGTATGGCAGGGTATTGCGGAGTATGGCAGGGTATTGCGGAGTATGGCAGGGTATTGCGGAGTATGGCAGGGTATTGCGGAGTATTGCACAGTATGGGCAGGGTATTGCAGAGTATTGCACAGTATGGGCAGGGTATTGCATAGTATTGGCAGGGTATTGCATAGTATTGGCAGGGTATTGCAGAGTATTGCACAGGGTATTGCAGAGTATTGCACATGGTATTGCAGAGTATTGCACAGGGATGGCTGAGCAGGGATGGATGGATGGCTGGATCTGTGACTGCAATTGTCACAGATCCAGCCCACAGCGCTGCTGACATGATCCGCTCCCTCCCCTCTCCTCTCACACTGTACCGATCGGTACAGAGAGGGGAGAGAGGAACCGGCGTCACACATGACGCCGGTCTGTTTACAAGTGATTGCTCCGTCATTTGACGGAGCGATCACGTGGTAAACGGACGCTATCAGCGGCAATTTACCGTGATGCGCCGGGTTCTCTGGACCCGGCGATCACGGAGACTCCCATGTGCGCGCCCCAGGGGGCGCGCGGGAGCGCAATTCTGGGAGGACGTTATATAACGTCCTCCCAGAGTTAAGCAACCACCCTGTCGACGTTATTTGTCGGCAGGCAGTGGTTAAGTGGTTAAAGGGATATAGAGAGGAGCATGCCAAACCATATATAGTATTTTGGGTAACAAAATCATTTTTATTATATTTATACATCCCATCACCCCTAGTGGCAGCCTGGACCATGTCTGGGTTTTGGACTTTATCAAGTCAAATAGGGGTGTGACATTCAGGTGTGTGTAGTCCGTTAAAGTCCTAGTGACCTCCACTCCCAAGTACTTAATTTTTGATACTCTAGTCTAGATAATGGTAAAGTTGGGTTTGTTTTAGGGGGGGGGGGGTAGATGTCCAGTGGGAGGATTTGGCATTTGTTGTCCCAGTTGATACGCAATCCCGAGTAACTACCCATTTTTTTAATGATTTCAAGTGCGGCCTTTAGTGAAGGTTCTTGATCTGCCAAGTACAAAATAGTGTCATCAGCATACAGACCTATTTTATCTACTGTGTGTCCTCTTTTCAATCCCTTTATATTAGTGTCTGCTCTGATGGCAATTGCCAGTGGCTCCGCTGCCAGGTAGACATGCAGAAGGAAAACATTTGTTTTGTTTCGTTTTAATTAATTTTGTTTAGTTTGATTCGTTAAATTCGTTTTCGGATTTCGTTTCGTTTTCGAACGAATTCGAAAAATCGGTCGCATTCGAAAATATTTCTACCCGATTCGAAATTATTTCAACATGATTCGAAATATTTTCAACCGCATTCAAAACTATTTTCAACCGAATTCGGATTTTTTGCAGATTACTATTTATTTCCATCAGATCTCCTGCAGTATATTAACATCTATTTCATTTTTTTGCAGATCTCCGGCAGACTATTAGCATCTATTTAATTTTTCTTTTCTTTTTTTGCATTAGAGCAGCCATTTCCTTTATTTCAGCAGATCTCCTGCAGACTATTAGCATCTATTTAATTTTTTCTTTTTTTTTGCAGATAACTATTTATTTCCATCCGATCTCCTGCAGACTATTAGCATTTATATAATTTTTTGCAGATCTCCTGCAGACTATTAGTATCTATTTCATTTTCTCATCAGATCTGCAGACTATAAGCATCTATTTCATTTTTTTTTTGCAGGTCTCCTGCAAACTATTAGCAGCCATTTCCCCAGTCTAGTCTATTTCTAGTCTATTTTCTATTTCTACGCTAATCTTTTCTAATTGGAATTTGAATTCATTCTATACGAAATTCGAATGTCGGAACATGGTTTATTATAATCTTTTCTATTCGGTTGGAATAATTTCGAATCCGGTTGAAATATTATCAAATTTGGTTGAAATATTAACGAATGCGGATGAAATATTATCGAATCCGGTAGAAATATTTTCGAATTTGGTTGAAATATTTTCGAATGCGACCGATTTTTCTAATTCCAAATAGAAAAGATTAGACCTCGGGGAGGTGTGCGTGCTGACGTCATCACTACGGGACAGGTACGGCGGACCGGCCGGTTGTTATGTTCTTTAAATTGTACATTGTACATTGTGTAAGTGTTTTTAAACCCGTTTTAAAAACAAATTTTACATTGGGTAATGCACTATTGAGCCTCCTCTCTCTCCTTGGGAAATCTTTGCTGTATCCACTGCCTATCAAGTGACGTTGGAACTCTGCGAAGTTTATCTGGATTTCTCTGGATCTCCCCCTGGGATTGCTGATGGGCTTATTTGTTTCTTACCTCTGGTAAGCAGCTTGATTGTTGGTGGTGGACACGGGTGTGCATGCACCGAATTTCAAACTTTTTGCGGTTCACCTCTTCACGGCTTCCCTTCATTGCTGATTTTTGATGGGACTTATTTAGGATATATTCATTTTTACAGGACACATTCATTGTTATCACTGTTGGACTTTATTTATTCAATATATGTGTGGATTCATAATTTTTGATTATTAGTCAATTCACATTAGCGCACTTGTTCTTTTTTTATTCTTTTAGAAATAGAAAATAGACTAGAAAAACAATAGAACAACAGAATAGAATATAGATACTATCTATTTTTTATTTTTTTTTGCAGATTACTATTTGTTTCCATAAGATCTCCTGCAGATTATTAGCAACTATTTAATTTTTTTTCAGATCTCCTGCAGACTATTAGCATCTATTTAATTTTATCATCAGATCCGCAGACTATAAGCATCTATTTCATATTTTTTTTGCAGGTCTCCTGCAAACTATTAGCAGCCATTTCCCTAGTCTAGTCTATTTCTAATTGGAATTTGAATTCATTCTATACGAAATTCGAATGTCGGAACATGGTTTATTATAATCTTTTCTATTCGGTTGGAATAGTTTCGAATCCGGTTGAAATTTTATCGAATTTGGTTGAAATATTTTCGAATGCGACCGATTTTTCGAATTCCAATTAGAAAAGATTAGAATAGAAATAGAAAATAGACTAGAAAAAAAAATAGAACAGAATAGAATAAAATATAATATAGAATAAAATACAATATATATATTATATTTTATTCTATTCTGTTCTATTGTTTTTCTATTTGATTCTTTCCAATATTTTCGATTCTATTGTAATTGTTTTCAAATTCGATTCGACTAGAATTTTTTTTAAATTCGATTTGAATTTCGTCCGTGGATTTTCGATTTGAAACGTTATTTCAGATTCGGTTGAATTAGTTAATTTGGATGCATCTGAATGTCTGAATAATGAAAAATTGTCCGAATTTCGATTCGGAACGAAATGAGATGCACATGCCTACTGCCAGGGCATACAGTAGGGGGGGACCGGGGACATCCCTGTCTTGTTCCCCTTTCCAGAGGGAACTGCTCCGAAAGCTAGTCGTTGACAAAAACTCTTGCTTTAGGTGTTGATAAAGAAGCTTAACCCACTTTATAAACTGTGGACCAAAGCCATAGTTGTGTAAGCACTCCCACAAGTACGGCCATTCTACAGAATCAAAGGCTTTGGCAGTGTCTAGTGCTACCACCACCCTGGTTCCAGAATTGTCATGTTGAGCCTGTATGTTCATGTATAGTCTCCTAATGTTCATGGCAGTGTTTTTCCCTGGCATTAAGCCTGTTTGGTCAGAATGTATTAGCATGAGTATAGCTGTATTCAATCAATTGGCCAGTATTTTAGCTAGTATCTTAATATCTACCTGTAGAAGTGAGGCCTGTATGATTCAGGGTAATGGGGGTCCTTGCCCGGCTTGGGGAGTACGATTATTTGGGCCTCCTGCATGGATAGAGGGAGCGTGTTTGTGTCAAATATGGATTGGTAGAGATCCTTAAGTTTAGGTATGAGTGTTTCGGAGTATGCTGCATAGAACTCCAGGGGCAGACCATCCAGTCCAGGAGCTTTAGACTTGGCCAGTCGGGCAATCACATCGGTAATATCCTGTGTAGTTATGGGTGCATCTATTAATTTCACTTGCTCTGGTTTTAATCTGGGGAATTGGATTGTATTTAAATACGCTTGGAGTTCCCTTTGTGTATGTGTAGTATGGGATTTATAAAGGTTTCTATAGAATTGTAAAAACTGTAATGCTACATGAGAGGGGTCTGTAATGTTATTTCCCTCAGTGTCTTTTAGGGAGACTACTACTGGAGGCCTATCGTCCATGTGGGCTAGATAGGCTAGATAGGCTAATAACCTGCCTGCCCTCTCCCCCTGCTCATAAACTCTTTGCTTGCAGAAAAATATACTTTGTTTGGCCTTTTCAGTGAATAATTGTGTTACCATGCGGGACTGTAGTTTTACCTTGTCTAGATTTTCAGGGGTGGGATTGAAGTAGTAAGTTGTTTCCAGCTCTTGCAGTTTAACAGTCGTTAGTTCTAGTATTAGATGACTGTTTAAGTCTGTTTATTCTGGTGGTAAGAATCCATCGGGCTTGTACTTTAAATTCATCCCAGAATGTGTTAAGGGAGGGTGGGATTCTAGGTCTGTCCAGGAAGTATTTAATCTCTCTTTCAATGGAATCATGACCTGTAAGGGCCGACAGCCAGTGGGGGTTCAATCTCCATGTGCTTACAGGAGGGGCACTCCTCAGAGATACTGTCACCCAGCAAGGGGAATGGTCTGACAGGGCGCCCGGCCGCTGGTTATTTTACTCCCGCACAGTCCTCCACAGAGCTCCACCAGTGCCCTGACATGTCAAGTAGCGCCGCCAAACCCCCGCCCCCAGCGCGGCTCGCTCGAGTTCTCCGCTGCTCTGCCCTGGACATCACAGACAGTGTCACAGACAGTGTCACATGGCATATGGGTCCCGGCTGCCACCCCCTCCCAGGGCGCTCTCCGGTCTGATGTGTGTTGTGTTAGTGCCGCCCTAGCAATGGGAAGATGAGGGGAGAGATCCGGGACAAGGAGCCGCCGACCGGTAGTGTTGCATGAGCAATGAAACTGGCTGGGGCAGATGAGATGGAAGCCCTGCATACAAGCTTTCAGCGATATCAGCTCCCCCTCCCCCTCCCCCTCCTCCTGGTCGCTCAGGATTCTGTTGTGAGAGGACAGGCAGCAGCGCCGCTCTCATTGAGTAAAGTAAAGTCATCAGTCACCCACCGCTGGCTCAGGTATAGAAGCACAGGCAGCACGCTCAGTGCTGCAGTCTGCAGTTACATAAAATGTTTTACTCTCCTGTCAAGTTTATAGTGCATTGCACTGTGTACAGTGGGGGAAACAGATATATGTGTTTTGGGAGGGGACAGGGGGTACCGTACAGATATGTGGGTGGGAACAGATATATATGGGGGGGACAGATGTGCAGGGGGGGGTACAGAGGGGAACAGATGATATGTGGGGAGTGGGGGGGAACAGATGTGCAGGGGGGTACAGAGGGGGAACAGATATGTGTGTGTGTGTGTGTGGGGGGTCAGATTCACAGGGGGGTACAGAGGGGAACAGATGATACGTGGGGAGTGGGGGGAACAGATGTGCAGGGGGGGTACAGATGATATGTGGGGGGGAGGACACATGCGCAGGGGGGTACAGAGGGGGAACAAATATGTGTGTGTGTGGGGAGGGGGGGGGCAGATGCACAGGGGGGTACAGGGGGTGGAACAGATGATATGTGGGGAGTGGGGGGGGACAGATGCGCAGGGGGGTACAGAGGGGGCACAGATATGTGTGTGGGGAGTGGGGGGGACAGATGTGCAGGGGGGTACAGAGGGAGAACAGATGTTGCGGGGGAGTACAGAGGGAGAACAGGTGCACAGGGGGTACAGAGAGGGAAAATATGTGTCTGGGGGGGGACAGATGTGCAGGGGGTACAGAAGTTGCGGGGGAGTACAGGGGGGAACAGATGCGCAGGGGGTACAGAGGGGGAACAGATATGTGTGTGGGGGGGTGCAGAGGGGGAACAGATGTGTGTGGGGGGTGCGGAGGGGGGGGTGCAGAGGGGAACAGAGGTGCAGATGGGGGGGTGCAGAGGGGAACAGAGGTGCAGGGGGGGGGTGCAGAGGGGAACAGGCATTTAGGGTGATACAGTGATGGGCTGATCTGAGGTGTGAAGGTGGAAGAATTGGGGTGATCTGAGAACCTGAAAGAACAGGAATTGGGGTGATCTGAGGTGTGGAGGTTCAAGTTCACCTTTGTAAAAAAATAAATAAATGCAGATCTTTTTGCAGGTACAAAAATGTGCCTTTATTATTGTTTTTAGTAAGAACCTGTAAAGCATTGTCAGTGTATCTGTCTGCTCTTACAGACAGGGAGTTACACAGTTAACCTGTCTGTATACTGCCCTAGCCTGTGGACCACGGCTGGTGGGAGGAAGCGAGCTGGTGCCATCCACTATTTGTCTTCAGGCCGGGTCCAGAGGCACAGGTGCAGACCTGTGGACCACGGCTGAAGAAATAGGTGAAGAGGCGCCGCAAAAATCTCAGTGAGGTGCGGAGCCAATTGGGGGGGGGGGGGCGGCAAAATTAGGTTTCGCCTAGGGTGTCAAAAATCCTTGCACCAGCCCTGGTAAAAAGATATATCTACCCTGCCGGTCAGTCTCCACAGCTATCAATTCAAACGGGGTGGATTTAGCCACTAGCACTGTGACCCCCCTGGAAAAGTTTGTATGGGTGCTGTGATACGCCCATCCTACCCAGGGGGGCCTCAGCGCCGCCTGCAAATGCCCAGTGACATGGGTCTCCACCAGCACAAAAATATCTGCTTTTTGTCTTTTAAGAAATGTTAGTACAGCTGTTCGTTTAATTTTATCTTGCATACCTCGCACATTCCATGTCATGAATTTAATATCTGCCCCGTTGGTCATGGCTTACTGGGGGTACATATAACGGCAAGGTAGCGTCTCTTACTAACATATATTGCATATTCACTCTAATGGCGCGTACACACGACCGTTTTTAATGAAGAGAAAAATGCAATTTTTTAAAATGGTCATTAAAAATGATCGTGTGTGGGCTTCAGAGCATTTTTCACGACGTGAAAAATGGCCATGAAAAAATTGGAACATGCTCTAATTTTTCTCGTCGTTTTTCACCTTGTCGTTTTTCTCGTCATGAAAAACGGCCGTGTGTAGGCTTTAACGACGTGAAAAAAAATGCGCATGCTCAGAATCAAGTATGAGATGGGAGTGCTTGTTCTGGTAAAACTAGCGTTCGTAATGGAGATAGCGCATTCGTCACGCTGTAACGGACTGAAAAGCACAAGGCTGAAAAGCGCTAATCGTCTCTCAACAAACTTTACTAACATGAAGGGTGGCGCCATCCGAATGGAACTTCCCCTTTATAGTGCCGTCGTACGTGTTGTACGTCACCGCGCTTTACTCAAGCATTTTTTTCAATGATAGTGTGTAGGCAAGGCAGGCTTGAGAAGAATCACGTTGAGAAAAATGCTGTTTTTTAACTTTTATTCAATGACATTAAAAACGGTCGTGTGTACGCGGCATTAGAACATCACTACAATTCACACAATAACCATGCATTTTTGGGCTTCTTTTCCAACATAAAAACTTCTGCACAGCGGTGCAACATTCCCCAATGCTCTGATCTGCTGATCTGGCATTTCCCTTCCCTCCCAGCTTTTCACCTCCCCAACTTGGTGAAAGCATACAATAACCATGAACCAGTGTTCTGACTTTCTTCCAGCCTTCCAAACTGACTGGAGGTGTTCTACTTGAACCAGTTATAGCATGAAAAAAAGCTATGATGAAAAAATAGGCTGTGTATTTGAGATGGGGGCGATTTCTCACTGCACAGCACATGGGGAGGGTGCAGGTGAAGTCCTATGTCCAGTAGTCCTTCAATCAAGCGAGTCTCTTGCTGTTCAGGATTCTGGAACACTTGAGTGCAAATTACGTGACCATATAGTTCAGCAGTGTCTCATGGTGGGTCAGATTTTATCTCAGTGTGAGTTAATGTTATGTAGCGATACCCCCAGCTAAGAGAGCCGCTGGAATGATTTGTTTGGGCACTGTAATGCACTGCTGTCAACCCCCAGCAATTGGCTCTAACCTCTCCTGGCACAGTCAGTAGGGGATGGCAGGATTGTGTAACCTATAACTAGTGATGAGCCGAACACCTCCGGGTTCGGTTCGCACCAGAACCCGCGAACGGACCGAATGTTCGCACGAACTTTCGAACCCTATTAAATACAATGGATGCGAACGTTCGAAATCTAAAGTGCTAATTATAACGACTATTATGCATGTTATTGTCCTAAAAAGGGTTTGGGAACCCGGGTTCTGCACCAGGGGACATGTATCAATCCAAAAAAAAGTTTTAAAAACTGACGTTTTTCGGGAGCAGTCATTTTAATGATGCATGAAGTGAAAAGTCAAATATTCCTTTAAATATCGTACCTGGGGGGTGTCTAAAGTATGCCTGTGAAGTGCCATGTGTTTCCCGTGTTTAGAACTGTCCCTGCACAAAATTACATTTCTAAAGGAAAAAAAGCCATTTAAAACTGCTTGCGGCTTTAATGTAATGTCTGGTCCCGGTAATATGGATGAAAATCTTTAAGAAAAATGGCATAGCTACCCCATCACCCCCCCCCTACCCCAGCCCATTACCAGCCCCTTTGGGTCTTGTATGGATATTAAGGGGAACCACGCACACAAAATAAAAAAGGCCCTATATACTCTGAACAGCCGTATACAGGCGGTGCATACAAGACAGGGACTGTAGGTTTGTTCTTATGTAGAATCTGTTTGTAATTTTGAACAGGTACATTGTTTAAGTGTAGCTCCAGCCAAGAAATCTATTTTTAAGCTTTTTGGAAAACATAGGGAAGGGTTATCACCCCTGTAACATTTGTTTTGCTGTCTGTGCAGTGTGCACCTGTTCAGAACAGTTCACCTCACTTTCCGTCCTAATGACAAATGTTTTTTGAAAATTTGGGTTTTTTATTGAAACAAGAATTGGTGATAAAGTATCAGTGGAGAGGAGACACTTTTTTTCCCATATTAACTCTTACAGGAGAGAATTAGCCTTCCTAGGGGTAGATTTCCTCTCACTTCCTGTTGTATCCTTCCGTTTGCAAGGAGGAGTCATTTGTAAGTTGGATGTTTGAAAGTAGGGGCCTGCCGTATATACTCAGCTGAAATTTACCCCTTACATGTTGGTGTTGCCACAACACTGTGAGCCCTCACAGGTACTCTTGGTGGGCGCAGGAATGGGCCCTGCTGTGAATTATTAGATCAAGAATTGTAATTGCATGCCCCTGTTGAACAGGGGCTGAAAAATTGGGCCTTAGGCACTGATGCCACAACACTGCAACCCCTCACAGATACTGTACTTGGAGCACAGCAATGAGCCCTGTTGCAAAGTATTGCATCAAAAATTGTAATTACACGCCCCTGTTAAACAGGGGCTGAAAAATTGGGCCTTAGCCACTGGTGCTGGTGCCACGACACTGCAACCTCTCCCAGATACTCTAGTTGGAGTGCAGGAATGAGCCATGCTGCAAAGCATTGCATAAAAAATTGTATTACATGCCCCTGTTAAACAGGGGCTGAAAAATTGGGCCTTAGCCACTGGTGGCGGCACCCAGAAACAAAAATGTTCTTCCAAGCTATCATCATCAATCGGATCATTGAGGAGGAGGAGGATAGTCAGTCAACATAACAGGACAGTCTCTCAGCATCAGCATCAGTCTTGAAGGGATGTGACATTTGAAAATAAATTAGTCTGTTATATCAGCTTCAGGTGTTTGGTAGCTGGTGGTGATCCAAGACTGGTTCATCTTTATGAAGGTCAGTCGATCAACAGAGTCGGTGGACAGGCGCACCCTGTGATCCGTGACAAATCCTCCAACAGCACTGAATGTGCGTTCTGAAAGAACGCTGGATGCAGGACAGGCCAGTAGCTCAATTGCATACTGTGCAAGCTCTGGCCAGTGATCCATCCTCAAGACCCAGTAAGCCAGAGGATTTTCGGTGGGGAAGGTGTCCAAGTCTGACCTTGCCCCTAGGTATTCCTGCACCACGTATATCAGACGCTGGCGATGGTTGCTGGAACCGATCATACCTTGGGGCTGCGGACTAAAGAATTGTCTGAACGCATCGGTCAGACGGCCACCTTCCCCACCGCTCCTTCTTTGACAGGACCAAAGCCTCAGCAACTCGTTGTCCAGGACCAGGAGTTTGTAACCTCCCAGTCTCTGGGAACGCGTTGCACAGACCTTTCTGCAAGGCCTCCCGGAGATGTCTCATCCTCTGCGACGGTAAGATAAGGTCCGCAACCTTACCCTTGTACCGTGGATCAAGGAGAGTGGCCAGCCAGTAATGGTCCCTCTCCTTGATCCGAAGAATACGAGGATCCTTCCGCAGACTTTGCAGGATCAGGGAGGCCATGCAGCGTAGGTTAGCTGAGGCATTCGGTCCGGAGTCCTCTGGGTCACTAAGGACGACATGATCCGCAGCCACCTCCTCCCAGCCACGTACAAGTCCACTGGTTTCTTGGGACTGTAAATCATCCCTAAAAGACTGCTGCTGATGATGCTGAGTGCCAGGCTACACCTCCATGCTGACACAATCCTCCTCTTCCTCCTCCTCTTCTTCCTGTGCGATGGGTGGGACAGAAGGAACACTGTCTGGGTAAAGGGGGCCTTGAGAGGCAAGGAAGCCCTCCTCTTCCTGCCTCTGTTCTGCCTCAAGTGCCCTGTCCATTATTCCACACAGCGTATGTTCCAACAGGTAGACAAGAGGTACAGTGTCACTGATGCATGCACTGTCACTGCTCACCATCCTCGTGGCCTCCTCAAATGGTGCCAGGACAGTGCATGCATCCCTGATCATGCCCCACTGGCGTGGTGAAAAAAACCCGAGCTCCCCTGTCCTGGTGCCGTAGTCGCTGATGGCCCTCTGCTGCGTGTGCAGCCGCTGCAGCATGGCCAACGTTGAGTTCCACCTGGTGGGCATGTCACATATAAGGCGGTTCTTGGGCAGGTTCAACTCCTTTTGCAGCTCAGCCAGGCGAGCACTGGCATTATAAGATCTGCGGAAATGCACACAGACTTTCCTGGCCTGCCTCAAGACATCCTGTAAGCCCGGGTACCTGCCCAAGAACCGCTGCACCACCAGGTTAAGGACGTGAGCCACACAGGGCACATGGGTCAGTTGTCCCTGTCGGAGGGCGGAGAGGAGGTTGGTGCCATTGTCGCAAACTACCATTCCTGGCTTAAGCTGGCGTGGCGTCAACCACCTCACGTCCTGCCCCTGCAGAGCAGACAGAACCTTTGCCCCAGTGTGGCTCCTGTCCCCCAAACACACCAGCGCAAGCACGGCATGGCATCTTTTTGCCTGCGTACTTGCGTAGCCCCTTGAACGCCTACGGAGCACCGCTGGTTCCGAGGACAAAGCACAGGAAGAGGCCATGGAGGAAGAAGAAGAGGAGGGGGTGGAGGACAGAGGTGTGTCACAACCAGTAGTAGCATTTTGGAGGCGTGGCGGGTGGAACAACCTTCAACACTACTGCACCTTGTCCTGCATCCTTCCCAGCTGCCAAAAGAGTGACCCAATGGGCCGTGAAAGAAAGGTAACATCCCTGTCCATGCCTGCTGGATCATGAGTCAGCGGTAATATGCACCTTACCGCTGACCGCCCTGTCCAGCGAGGCCAAGACATTGCCTTCCACATGCCGGTAGAGAGCCGGAATCGCCTTCCGTGAGAAAAAGTGGCGTTTGGGAACCTGCCACTGAGGAACCGCACATTGCACAAACTCACGGAAGGGGGCCGAGTCTACCAACTGAAAAGGCAGCAGATGAAGCGCTAGCAATTTAGCCAAGCTAGCATTCAACCGCTGGGCATGTGGTTGGCTGGGAGTGAACTTCTTTCAACGGTCCAGCAGCTGGGGCAGGGAAATTTGCCTGCTAGAATCGGACGTTGGTGTACTGCTAGCAGAGTGCCCGCAAGTACTTGGCTGTGACACACCTAATTCTACACCTTCATTCCTCTCAGTGCAGGTTTCAGAGAGGACTGAAGGTATAGTGGGGTTGGAGATCCCAGCTGATGCGGTGCAAGGAGAGGTCCGCTTTGTTCTTTGGTGTTAGTCTTTAAGGTAGGCTTGCCAACGAGCTGCATGGCAGGTCAACATATGTCTGGTCAAGCATGTGGTGCCCAAGCGGGTGATGTTTTGGCCACGCGATATACGCTTGAGACATATGTTGCAAACAGCAGCTGTGCGATCTGATGCACTCGACTCAAAAAAGGCCCACACCAAAGAACTTTTTGAATAACGGGCAGAGGCAGCGCCCTGCACAGGCGGAACTCTGCGGTGTGATTCCGTCGGTGTGCTGCCCTTACGCTGGCCCCCCGAGGGCATCCTGCCTTGTTGGAGATGTGCCTCCTCCTCATCCTCCTCCTCCTCCTCTCTCCTATGAGGCACCCACGTGGAGTCAGTGACCTCATCATCCCCTCCCTCCTCATCACTGGAGCCAATCTGGCAGTATGCTGCAGCTGCTGGAACATGACTGCCAGATTGGTGTCCTTCTTGAGCATCCCCTCTCTCTGCTCTCACGCTACTGCCTTCCTGTAGCTGGGTATCATCATCAGACCCTTCGAAACGCTGGGCATCCTCCTGGAGCATGTACCCAACACTGTGCTCAAACAGTTCGGGGGACTCCTCAGGAGGACATGGTTGGTCTAGGGAAGGAGTGACTGATGATGACATTGATACCAGGGAAGAGGACGCTTTGGCAGCTGCTTTGCCAGTACCCTGAGCCTGGGTGAGAGAGTTTGAGGAGGATGAGGAGGGCTTGGTCATCCACTCTACCAAGTCTTCGGCATGATGCGGCTCAACACGTCCAGCTGCCGAAAAGAAGGACAAGCGTGTCCCATGGCCACGTGCTGATGGCGATGCACCGCGTCCACGACCAGCACTGTTGTCTCTAGACACAGAGCCTGCTTGCCCTCTTTTATTGACTCCTGACTGTCTGCCTCTCCTTGTTTGCCTTCCAGACATTCTAATGGCCTGCAGGGAAATGGGAAAACCAGCAATAAGGCCTAGCTTCAGGAGTATATTTTGCAGGAATCACACTACGCCTGCTGTAGGTGCTGCAAATGCCTGTTGGTGTAACACACCAGGAAAAAGCAGCAATACAGGCTAACTTCAGGTGTAATATGATCAGGAGGCACACTCCGCCCGCTGTAAGTGCCGCAAATGCCTGTTGGTGTAACACACCAGGAAAAAGCAGCAATACAGGCTAACTTCAGGTGTAATATGATCAGGAGGCACACTCCGCCCACTGTAAGTGCTGCAAATGCCTGTTGGTGTAACACACCAGGAAAAAGAAGCAATACAGGCTAACTTCAGGTGTATAATGTGCAGGAGGCTTAACAACAATGACACTGACACTGTCCCCTGCCTATCCTTCTCTCTCCCTGCACACAAGGTTTATCAAAGTATATGACACTAACACTCTCCCTGTCTATCCTTCTCTCTCCCTGCACACAAGGTTTAGCAAAGAATATGACACTGACACTGTCCCCTGCCTATCCTTCTCTCTCCCTGCACACAAGGTTTAGCAAAGAGTATGACACTGACACTGTCCCCTGCCTATCCTTCTCTCTCCCTGCACACAAGGTTTATCAAAGTATATGACACTGACACTCTCCCTGCCTATCCTTCTCTCTCCCTGCACACAAGGTTTAGCAAAGAATGTGACACTGACACTGTCCCCTGCCTATCCTTCTCTCTCCCTGCACACAAGGTTTAGCAAAGAATATGACACTGACACTCTCCCTGCCTATCCTTCTCTCTCCCTACACACAAGTTTGAGGTACAAATAGCACTGACACTGTCCCTGTCTATGTAACTCTTTCCCTGCTCCGGAACACACTACACAAGGCCGCCGCGCTGGGGGCCTTTTATAGTGTGGGGCGTGTGCTAAACCCCCTGAGCTATAATTGGCCACAGGCAACCTGCCTGTGGCCAATTATGGCTCTCCTAGCTGCCGGCGCTGTGATTGGCCAAGCATGGGGGGTCACAGTGCATGCTTGGCCAATCACAGCGCCAGGATTGCACTGCGATGGCGCAGTGTATTGTGGGCCATTCGCGTCACTCGAATTTGGCGCAAACGGCCCAAATCGTTCGATGTTCGCCGGTCGAACAGCCGATGTTCGAGTCGAACTTATGTTCGACTCGAACACCGAGCTCATCCCTACCTATAACTCTCGGAGGCACAATCCTGCAAAAAACACAGTAATAGGGTATGGCTATCAATAACCGTTTCTTCTGCACAGTAAATGACACAAACACAAGTGTACTTAACCCTGGCACTTTTACTGAGAGTGTTGGTTAAGCATAGAATAGTATACATGAACACATGCAGAGCCCTGCAATGAAAAGAGTACTTTTGCAAACAGACAGTTATAATAAAAGTAACTAACAGTCCCCGCTGCTGCTATTCTACCTCGTGGGTAAAAATGGCGCCCAGAAATGTCTACGCTACTAAGTCAGGCCTGACTGTACTATGTAGAAGTTCTGCAGGGGAAAATCTTCGCTAGCAAACGGTGGTGCACTTTTGAAGAACACAAGTTATAATCCACAAAGAGGAAAAAGGGTCTTGAACTTGGTGAACACAGGTTAAGTCCTAGAGTCTCCTAGATACTCAAGGCGCTGTCTCTCCGGTGTATGACTACAAGCACTAGAGTTAATTCTGAACAACAGTTATCTGGCCTAAGAGATCCTGGGTTTGTCTCTGAGCAGGTGCTCTCTCACCCAACCGGACCAGTCCGTGTCCGTATCTTCCGTTGCCGTGTCTCGGTACACAGATCCCACGACACCCGGGTCTTTGGTCCTCCTCGCAACAACTCAGCAGCAGTCGGATGATGTTCCGCGAGCTCCTAGGTGAAACGGAAGGCTCTTTGGAGAACAACCCAGGCTCCAGGCCTGGTAACACAGCAGACTCGAACAAGAGTTCCACTTGCTGGGCGGGCGGTATCCAAAGAAGCCAAACTCAGTCCCGCCCCCCAGTTAAATAGCCCACCCCAGCAGTCCTTGCGTGGGGCAGTGCACCTTGGGTGTCCCGTGGCATTCTGGGTACTGTAGTCTCTGAGGCCGAAAAGCAATACCCCGCTACACACTCCCCCCACTTAAAATCTTTGGTCCCCAAAGATAAAACCAACATAAAGTACAAACAATGCAATTTATAATAGCAAAAGAACTGGGCAGAGGAACCTCCCACCAAGCTCGGTGAGGGAGATTTTCCTGCCCACAGGTCATACTAGTGGGAGTGACCTGCCCAACTGTGCCAGAGAGTGAGCTGGGGTTGCCCTCCACCAAATGCACAGTGGAGGGGCCAGGTTTCTCTATTGTCCTTCTTGCAGTTATCACAGTGTCCTCAGAGCATTCTCCCATTTGAGTGTAAGTCAACTTCCTGGGAGGGCGAATAATTCTCTTCACTCTGTTCTCTGGGGGTCACAACATCTAGCACTATGGGTGCCTCCATTGGGGTAGGTGTCAGAGGACTTGTGGCTTCAAGGGCATCCAACTCTGGTGCAGAAAGGTACAGTGAGTTCCCTGGGTCCTCAGATGGGACTGACTCCAAAGCATCTTCCCATTCTTCAGTCTGGGTACTGGATGGAATGAACTCGGCAGCTTCAGTGTTCAAGGTGTCACTTAGGAGGAATTCAGAGGGTGTGGGATCCACCGTCAGGGATTCAAGTGCTTGAGACGGCCATAGCCAGTTGAGCTCCAGCTCCTCATCTTCACTTTGATCTGTAATTTCCTCCTCCCTTGACTGAGTTCCTTGAGACCTGGTATTAGGTCTTGGAGTGCGGGGAGTTGAAGGTAGCTCTGGGGAATCCGGAGCCGGAGGCATCCTGACTGCCTCAGAAAGGGTTAGCAGATGGTTCCTGTGCCAGGTCTTCAGAGGCCCAGCTCTTCCTTCAGGCTTCAACTGATACACTGGTAAGCCAGGCAGTTTCCTACAGATCACATAGGGCTCTGACTTCCATCTGTCTGCCAGCTTGTGCTTTCCTGGGACCCCTAGGTTTCACAGCAACACTCTGTCTCCTGGTTGCAGATCCTGGATCCGGACCCTAAGGTCGAAGTTCCTCTTATTCCGGGCTCCTCTCTGGTCAGAAGTCAATTGAGCCTTCTCATAAGCCAACTTCAAGCTTTTCTGCAATCTGTCCACGTACCCCTTGTGTGAGGCAGCTGATGTGTGGTCCATTGAGGTGCCAAAGGCCAAGTCTACGGGTAGTCTTGCTTCCCTGCCAAACATCAGTCTATACGGGGAATATCCTGTGGCATCACTGGTCGTGCTGTTGTAGGCATGCACTATAGCAGCTATGTGCTTGCCCCAATTCTGCTTTTCCTCACTATTTAGAGTCCCCAACATGTATAACAAAGTCCTGTTGAACCTTTCTGGTTGGGCATCACCTTGAGGGTGATAAGGGTTGGTGCGAGTCTTCTTTATACCCAAAGAGTCCAGTAACTTCTGTATCAGTCGACTTTCGAAGTCTCTCCCTTGATCCGAGTGAAGGCGTTGAGGTAACCTGTAATGCACGAAGTACTTCTCCATAAGCACCTTGGCTACAGTGGAGGCCTTTTGGTCTTTAGTTGGAAAGGCCTGGGCATAACGGGTGAAATGGTTGGTTATCACCAGAACATTTCCATGTCCACTCAAGTCAGGTTCCAGACAAATGAAGTCAATGCATACCAAGTCCAAGGGTCCTTGACTTTGCAGGTGGCCCATTGGGGCAGCTTGATGGGGGCAGTGTCTTTCTCTGTATACAGAGAGCACATGAGTGACAGTACTCCACTACTTCAGCTCACATACAGGGCCAGTAGAATCTACTCCTTATGAGCTGAAAGGTTCTTTCTGCCCCTAGGTGGCCATGGTTGTCGTGTAGGGCAGCTAAAACAGTATTTTGGTGCTTTTCCGGCAGAAATAGTTGCCACTTATCCTCCAGGTCATCAGAGGGGCCCCTTCGGTAGACCACCCCTTGATGCACCTGTAACTTGTCCCATTCCTTGCGTATTAAGCGGACCTCCTTTGAGGGATCATGCAAGAGCCTGTCCGGATCCTGATCTTCCAGGGCTTCTAGGGCCAATCTTCCCCAAGGGTCTTCCAACTGGTCCCGTCTCATATTCTTCTTGGACAGTTTCGGCAAGTCATCTTCGCCAATCTGGGTCACATCACAATAGTACTTGGGCACTCCTACCACCGAAACTCCAATTTCTTCTGCCCGGGATCCTCCACTAGCTTGAAGCTGTGCTCCCTGACACAAGGCCCGCACCCCATCCGGGGTCCCCTGGGTCCAGTCTTCTGTCCTACATGGGAGCATGAGACCTTCTGGACAGGGCATCAGCATCTCGGTTTCCAGCCCCAGGCCTATACTTTAAGCTAAAGTTGAACCCAGAAAGGGCTGCCAACCAATGGTGGCCAGTGGCATTCAGCTTGGCTGTGGTAAAGAGGTAAGTGAGTGGGTTATTGTCTGTTTTCACTACAAAGTCAGCTCCATACAAGTAGTCTTTGAGTCTGTCTACAACAGCCCACTTTAAGGCTAAGAATTCCAATTTGTGGGTGGGGTAATTCTTTTCCGCTGGGGTTAAACTCCTACTCACATAGGCAACTGGTCTCATCTGTCCTTCATACTCCTGATACAGCACGCCTCCCAGACCATCATGACTGGCATCCACGTGCAATTCGTATGGCTTCTTGGTGTCCGCATAGGCCAAGACAGGGGCGGTGGTCAGACTCTTCAACATTTTGAAGACCTCTTCACACTTCTCAGTCCACTGGTCTTCCACTGATTCTCCTGGCTTCCTGGGGCCAGTGTCATCCTCCTCTTCTTCTGTCTTCAGCAACTCATTCAGAGGTTTAACAATTCCCAGGACGGATCTGAGCTCAGTCACTGTAGTCGGTCGGGGCCAGGAGGTGACTGCCTCCAGTTTGTCAGGGTCTGTAGATACTCCTTCTTCAGACACTATGTGTCCCAGGTAGTGGACTGAGGATTGGTAGAACTGGCACTTCTCCCTGGAGAGTTTAAGTCCCTCATCACTAAGTCTCTTCAGGACTTTCTCCAGTCTTTCCTCGTGTTCCTCCAGGGTCTTCCCAAAGACAATGATGTCATCTAGGTACACTAGGACTTCGATGAGGTTCATGTCCCCCACTGTTTTCTCCATTAATCACTGGAAAGTGGCAGGGGCCCCCGACAAGCCTTGAGGCATCCGGTTAAATTCATAGAATCCCACTGGGGTGATGAATGCCGTCTTCTCTCTGTCTTCTGGATGCATTGGGATCTGATAATACCCACTTTTCAGGTCCATGACACTGAACCACTTGGCTCCAGACAGACTCTGCAGAGCATCCTCTATCCTGGGGGTGGTGTATTTGTCAGGTATGGTCCTCCTATTGAGAGTCCTGTAGTCTATACAGAGCCTCAGTGACCCGTTCTTCTTCCTGACTACTACGATAGGAGAGGCATACGGGCTTCTGGACTCTCGGATAACTCCAGTTCTCTTAAGCTCCGCCAGTTGCTTCCGTAAGTCCTCCAGGTCGGCCACTGGGACCCGCCGGACTCTCTCCGGGAAAGGTTTGTCTTCCTGCAGACGGATCTTGTGGGTGGCACTCCTCGCACACCCCACATCAAATTCATCTCTGGAGAAGATCTTCCTCCACTTGGTCAGCTGGGCCCTGGCTCTCTCCTTCCATACCGGTGGTAGGGTCGTGTTCTCCAGGCAGAGCTTCTCCAACATGGGTGCCCCCCGTCAGTCTTCTTCAGATCAGACAGAGCCACTGGGGTAGCAGGGTTTACTTGGCCCAACAGCATCCGGGCCGGAATCTTCACAGGCGAGCAGTGGCGTATCCAGGGTATGGCAGACAGGGCACGTGCCATGGGCGCTACATGAAGGGGGCGCTGGTGAGTAGCTGGCAGTTTACACACTGCTCAGATGACCCCCAGCATTACACAGTCGGTGCTCTCCTCCTCTCCCGGGAAGGTCTGGTAAAGTGTTTAGTGTGTGGGTCAGGTGACTCCCCCCTCCGGCACATCCCGATGTTTTCCCTGCAGGGTGGGCGCTCACTCTCCACTCTGTGGCCGTGCAGTGTATACGGGGGGCGGCGGAAGGAAGTTGCTGCATGTGGGAGGAAGAGCGGAGTTGTTGCACAGCTGTGCCCCTCCCCAAATTAAAACGATTGTCACTGCAATAGAGCGATTCCCTGTGTGTGTGTCCCCCTTCCCCCCTCCTGTAAGCTCTCAGCTGCTGGAGGGATAGAAACACAGAGAATCGCTCTGTAATTGCCATGCTGATCATCCGATCCTCAGTGTCGGGGGCTCCTGCTTGTCAGAATAACAGAAGGCAGAGCCACTGCCAGCTCCAGCAGAACATCTCCAACCTGTACTGTGTGGAAAAAAGGGTTCACAGCACAGCACAGCAGTAAGATTTAGGGGGCTGCATGATGATAATTCCAGTGTCCCGACCATCACAGGGAGGAGGAGGGGATATTTTGCATTTCATCTCACTGTCAGCCAATCATACTTTGCCCATGTTGCAGCCCCTCCCTCTTCCCCTCCCACCCGCCACATTTTGACTTCAGTTCCAGGAAGAAGAAGAAGCCAGAATCAGTCCTCAGATTCTACCCATGTGAGTTTTTTTTCTTTCTTTATGTTTACTTCAGAGAGGGAGAGAAGGAGGTTCTGCAGCAGCAGCAGGGACACTGGGACAGTCATGGATTCATTTAGACTTTTAGTGCAGCAGGTGACAGAGGATGAGAGGAACATGAGCTTATCTATTCATGTTGTCATGTATTTACTCTGGCACTATACCCCCTAGCCTGGCACTATACCCCCTAACCTGGCACTACACCCCCTAACCTGGCACTACCATCCTAACCTGGCACTACCATCCTAACCTGGCACTATACCCCCCTAACCTGACACTATACCCCCTAACCTGGCACTACCATCCTAACCTGGCACTACCATCCTAACCTGGCACTATACCCCCCTAACCTGGCACTATACCCCCCTAACCTGACACTATACCCCCTAACCTGGCACTACCATCCTAACCTGGCACTATACCCCCTAACCTTGCACTATACCCCCCTAACCTGGCACTATACCCCCCTAAACTGGCACTATACCCCCTAACCTGGCACTACACCCCTAACCTGGCACTACACCCCCTAACCTGTCACTATACCCCCTAACCTGGCACTATACCCCCCTAACCTGACACTATACCCCCTAACCTTGCACTATACCCCCCTAACCTGGCACTATACCCTCCTAACCTGGCACTATACCCTCCTAACCTGGCACTATACCCCCCAACCTGACACTATACCCCCCTAACCTGACACTATACCCCCCTAACCTGACACTATACCCCCTAACCTGGCACTATACCCCCTAACCTGGCACTACCATCCTAACCTGGCACTATACCCCCTAACCTGGCACTACTGTATATCACCTAAGCTGGCACTTTGTGTTGGTCTATCACATAAAATACATTCACAATTTTGGTTGTAACATGACAAAATGTGGAAAATTTCAAGGGGTATGAATACTTTTTCAAGGCAGTGTGTGTGTGTGTGTGTGTGTGTGTGTGTGTGTGTAATATATATATATATATATATATATATATCTCACACACACACATTTTTATAATTGTGGCCCCCCTAGTTTTGTTCCTGTGCCCTTCCTAAATATGAAAGCTAGAGACACCACTGTTGCACAGAAGACGGAGTGACAGCGCAGTGGCAGGAGACTCAGGGGCCATACACCTGCAGCCAGGGGCCACTTGTGCAGTGATTGGTGGCACAGCGCTGTCCCGGAGTGATCGGCGGGGACGGGTGGCGCTGATCGTACCGTTGCTCGGGTATCATGCAGAAGAGTGCGGGCTGTAACAAGGGTCACGCTCTGTACCTGGCTCTCCTTGCCTGCAAGGAGGGCACCAAGAGGGGGCAACTCAGCAATAAGGTGGCCAAGACCAACAGGTGGCATGACAAATGGTTCTCCCTCTTCCAGAATGTCCTCTTCTGCTTCAAGGGAGAGCAGAGCGCCCGACCCTCCAGACTCTACATGCTGGAGGGTGCCAGCTGCGAGAGGATCCCCCCACCCATAGTGGGCAGCAGGGGCAAGGAGAGCATGGAGAAGCAGGTACCCCACCAATGTCTACCCCATTATATATGTATATACTGGGCCCCACTCCTGCCCAGGACACTAGCTACATGGGGTTAGCATGTTCTCCCAGTGGGGTTCCTCTTCCACTCCAAACACATGCAGGTAGGTGAATTGTACCCCGTGTACAGACTGGCAGTGTACATGGCTGATCACATTCTACACTGACCCTACAATCATAGAGGACCCTACACATATCTATGTATACTTCCATTCAGTCCTGTCCAGCTCTTGGCAGATTTTGGGCCAGCACTCATCTTGGATAATTTTTCGGACATGGGGGGTGGCATGTAGAATGTGATCACCCATGTACATTGCCACTTCATACAGACAGGGGACCATCACCTGCCAACATGGCTTTGGAGTGTGCCCACACCAAGAGAACATGCAAACTACATGCAGATAGCTTCCTGGCCCAGATTCAAACCAAGTGACGCAAGTCCCAACAACTAACTTACTGTTCTCCCTCTATACCTGTATATACTGACAGTATTATCTGAAAGACGGGTTTCAAATGTTTTGACAGGGGCGCAGTTTCAGTGCTTGCCATAGGCGCAATTTTCACTAGATACGCCTCTGCAGGCGAGTCAGTAATGTTCCTGATGCTCACTGGTATCCGACCATTGGCCTTCTTCAGAGCCCTCAGCGGGACTACCTCAGGGATGACTTCCAATCCTGGGTGGGTATCTAGGGGGTCCGGTTCCAGAATCACGAAGGGGCCAGGCTGCTCCCATGTGAGCTTCACAGTGGCCTTCAGACAGGTCATTTCACCAGGCTGTAACACTCTCTCCTCCTTCTCCAATCTCCAGACTTTCCCTACCCCCTCTTCTGGGGCCTTCTGTTTCAGGACCAATCGTTGGTAGGCTAACCGCAACATTGGGTGGATCCTGGCCATCGAACTACCCTGCTCCTGTGCTAGGGGAGCCAGTAATCTCCTGACCAGGTCAGTATTGGTCCCTATTATCAGGGAACTCTTGTTGGCTCCTGGTGGGCGAGGGCAAATCACTGCCAGGGTGTCAAAGGCCTCTGTCTTTCCTGCTATCGAGGGGTCGAAGGCTAGTCGGATTGAGACATAGCCATAGTAGGGGAAGCTTTGGGTACCAATCCCCCATATTTCCAGATCTTCCAATTTCTGTAAGGGCAAGTGACTCAGGTGCTTTTGGTAAAAGTCACGGTACAGGACAGTGACTTGGGCCCCTGTGTCTAGGATGGCCCTTGTGTAAACTCCCTCCACTTGAATGGGAACCACAGGGGAGGGTCCCACCAATTTGGCTGGAAACCCCTTCGGGGAGGCTTCTTTCTTTGTACTTGTGGGTTTTCCCTTTGGTGTTTTCTTCTTCTTCCACCTTTTTCTGGATCTTAATCCCTGCTGGGTCTGGTATGCATTGACTCCTTTCAGGTCTTGAAATTTTAACTCTTGGCGGGCAGTATTTAGCATTTTGGGAGGGGCATGGTTTTCCTTCTCCCTCGACTCTTCTTGAGGATTTTAGTGGAGCTTGATGAAAATGATGGGCTCCCGGCTGACTCCTTCACTGGGGCCCTCTGGAGTTTTCCGCCGGCTGGTAATAGGTGCCTCGGGTCTTCCTTGGGCTGGGGCACACTCGCCCAAAGTGGCCAACTCCCCGACAGTTGAACCAAATAGCCTCTCCCCTATCCCGCGGAGAGACTGGCGTTGAGGCACTCTGGTGCAGTTCCTTCCTGACTTCCTCTTTTTTTAGGACTCCTGAGTTCTTAGCCATTAGCAAGGTCAAAAGATCTAGCACTTGGGTCATCTGAGACTTTAAAATCTCCACTTCCGAATCCCGTTCAGAGGCCATTGCTGATCTGACTCCCACTGCGGGGGGAGGGGTGGCTTTTTCAACCGCCAGTTGGTCCTTCAATAGAGATTCTTCATCCCTTATGATCCGCACAAGGTCTGGGTAACTCAGAGACATGACTCCCACAGAGGCCTTCAGGTGGAGCCAAACTGGATCTGAACGCAATGCTCCCCTCAGGATCTGCTTCATCCTGGTCACATCTATGACTTGTGGCAGCATCCCCTTTTTAAGGACAATTTGGCAGAGCATCTTATTTAACCTTCTGACATATTCAGACAATCTTTCACCCGGATGTTGAAGGGTATGCTCAAATTGGTATACTAGCTCAGCCACCTTTTCCAACTGGCCAAATTCTTCCTGTAACATAGTTAGATAATCATAAGCAGTACAAGCAGAATTGCTGAACCTAAGATTCTTTACAGCTTCAGCAGCAGCGCCTTTCAAACTCTCACTTATGCGCTGCTTCTTCTGGCCCTCTGGTACTTCCCATCCTTCCAGGGCCTGCATTGCTTGCTCAATCCAGGTGTCAAAGTCTTCCTCCCCTAGGGGGACAGGTTGTTTCCCCGAGAAAATCTTGAGCTTCCGGTACCCGGCTTCTACATTTACCGTATTACTTTTCTGGCACTTCGTGACAAAATCTCCCAGAGCATTCAACAGTTCAGGCCCTATAGCGGCCAGGGATGTCCCTGAGGCTATCTTCTCTTTTGGCTTCCCTGCTTTAGGGGATAATGGTGGAGAGGATGGCGGAGGTGATGGCAGGGGAGATTGCAGAGGTTCCCCCTTCACTGCCTCTGTATGCACCAATTGGTGTATCTGGTTATCTATTGCCTGTATGTTCTGACCTCTAAAGTCCTCTGGTATTCCATTTTTCCATTCCACTAATGCGTATGTAAACAAGGTCTCTGGATCTGACTTTAAATCCATCACCCATGCCTTTTGGCTCAGAGACAGTGACAACATGAGCTGCTTTACCTCCTCTTCTGGCCAGTTTTCTCCCGGGAGCTCAATAACTACCGCCATGGTTGGGTTGGTGCCAACTGTTGCGCACCACTGGGTCACTACTAACGGGTCCATGCCGGTGCCTCTGACAGGCTCTGATTGCAGCATGCAGTATACAGGAATCTCGGCCCCGAGCCCCCACGTGTAGCGATACCCCCAGCTAAGAGAGCCGCTGGAATGATTTGTTTGGGCCCTGTAATGCACTGCTGTCAACCCCCAGAAATTGGCTCCAACCTCTCCTGGCACAGTCAGTAGGGGATGGCAGGATTGTGTAACCTATAACTCTCGGAGGCACAATCCTGCAATAAACACAGTAATAGGGTATGGCTATCAATAACCGTTTCTTCTGCACAGTAAATGACACAAACACAAGTGTACTTAACCCTGGCACTTTTACTGAGAGTGTTGGTTAAGCATAGAAAAGTATACATGAACACATGCAGAGCCCTGCAATGAAAAGAGTACTTTTGCAAACAGACAGTTATAATAAAAGAAACTAATGCCGTGTACACACGATCGATTTTCTCGACGGTGAAAACACCGTCGAGAAAATCGACATGAAAAACGAGGACCGGCTTGGTCCCCTACACACGGCCGGTTTTCATGACATTTTTTCTTTTGGTCGCGAAAAACGACCGTGTGCAGGCTCCCTGGCAGTGTTTCCCTATGGGAAAACTGCCGCGGAAAAAAATGCCGTGAATCACGACGAGAAAATTTAGAGCATGTTCTAATTTTTGTCGTCGTGATTCTTGCCGTTTTTCTCGTCAGGAAAAATTCTGGGAAGCCCACACACGGGCGTTTTTCTCGTCAAAGAGAAAAAATTTAATTTTTCCAGACGAGAGAAATGGTCGTGTGTACGCGGCATAACAGTCCCCGCTGCTGCTATTCTACCTCGTGGGTAAAAATGGCGCCCAGAAATGTCTACGCTACCAAGTCAGGCCTGACTGTACTATGTAGAAGTTCTGCAGAGGAAAATCTTCGCTAGCAAACGGTGGTGCACTTTTGAAGAACACAAGTTATAATCCACAAAGAGGAAAAAGGGTCTTTAACTTGGTGAACACAGGTTAAGTCCTAGAGACTCCTAGATACTCAAGGCGCTGTCTCTCCAGTGTATGACTACAACCACTAGAGTTAATTCTGAACAACAGTTATCTGGCCTAGGAGATCCTGTGTTTGTCTCTGAGCAGGTGCTCTCTCACCCAACCGGACCAGTCCGTATCCGTATCTTCCGTTGCTGTGTCTCGGTACACCGATCCCACGACACCCGGGTCTTTGGTCCTCCTCGCAACAGCTCAGCAGCAGTCGGATGATGTCCCGCAAGCTCCTAGGTGAAACGGAAGGCTCTTTGGAGAAAAACCCAAGCTTCAGGCCTGGTAACACAGCAGACTCGAACAAGAGTTCTACTTGCTGGGCGGGCGGTGTCCAAAGAGGCCGAACTCAGTCCCGCCCCCCAGTTAAATAGCCCACCCCAGCAGTCCTTGCGCGGGGCAATTCACCTTGGGTGTCCCGTGGCATTCTGGGTACTGTAGTCTCTGAGGCCTAAAAGCAATACCCCGCTACAGTTAGTTATAGAGCATTGTTGCCCAGGCATGCCCTGTGTATGGGGGCATTGTTCCCAAAGGAGATAAAGACTGTTGTTTTTACCCCCCCTTGTGCAGCTCATGGTTTAATGTTCTCCTTCCCCATCCCCTTGCAGACAGTCCTAGGGGGGAGGGGGGATCCATGTGTAAAGTGACACAGGGGAAATGGGGAGAACTGTGGGGGGTAAATCCTCCATCATTTGAGGGCAATGTTAGTTGTACTCACTCAGTTTCTGTAGTCAGCGTTTTACATCTTGTCATCCGCGTTGATCCAGCCAGGCTGCTGCTGCTTTAGGATTTTCAAAGAACTGTACACGGCCATCTTCCTCCACTCTTAGTCTAGCAGGGAACAGCATGGCATATTTGAGATGCAGTGCTCTAAGCCGCCTTTTAACATCTTGGAACTGTGCCCTTCTCTTTTGAACCTCATTAGAGAAATCAGGGAAGACTGCCACATGACCGTTATCAAGCTGAATATTTCCTTTCTCTCTGGATAGTCTCAGGATTTTGTCTCTATCCTTAAAATTGAGAAACTTTGCAATAAAGGTTATGGGGGGGCTCCTGCTGGAGGGGGTTTTGCGGTGAGCTCTCTCCACTGCAAACATGACAGAGAAAGCCTCCCTGCCATATTGATCAATGAGAAGTGACTCTAGGTATTCAGTGGGATTGTTACCTTCAGTTTTCTCTGGCAGCCCTATGAACCGGAGATTGCACCTTCTCAGTCTATTTTCCATTTCATCTTGATGTGCATGAAGTTGTTGTATTTGCCTTTGCATGTCTTCTGCAGTATGGCTTAAGGGGTGTAGTATGTCCTCTGGCACTCATATGCGGGCCTCTGCCTCTGTGACCCGGTCTTTCACTTTAGAAAGGTCTTGTCTAAGCAGGGATATATCGATCTTGACCTCATCGATCTTCGTAGTAAGTGTCCCCTGGAGGGCGGCTATGGCCTCCAGTACTTTGGCCGTGTCCGCACCCTGGTGTTCTGCTGCAGAGCACATGTTGGTGCCATCTCGGTCTGCCTGTCCTTTATCCTGGGGTCTGTATTTCGCCAGCTTATCCATCGCATCTGTGGTTCTTTTGGGTGGCGACATGGTGCTGGTCTGTTCCCCGCTGTTGTGCACTGTCTGGCAGTAATGTTTTTAGGGCTATTTTGTGAGCAGGATATCAGGAAGGATATTTATCAAGAGGAGCTCACTCTGCCTGCTTCCTACTCCATTGCCACCCAGGCCACGCCCCCCCTGTATCTTCTTCTTTAAGAGGCTCCTCTGTCCTCCACTCATTACCTGTATTAATGGCACCTGTTTGAACTTATCAGTATAAAAGACGCCTGTCCACAACCTCAAACAGTCACACTCCAAACTCCACTATAGTGAAGACCAAAGAGCTGTCGAAGGACACCAGAAACAAAATTGTAGACCTGCACCAGGCTGGGAAGACTGAATCTGCAATAGGCAAGCAGCTTGGTGTAAAGAAATCAACTGTGGGAGCAATAATTAGAAAATGGAAGACATACAAGACCACTGATTAATCTCCCTCGATCTGGGGCTCCACGCAAGATCTTACCCCGTGGGGTCAAAATGATCACAAGAACGGTGAGCAAAAATCCCAGAACCACACAGGGGGACCTAGTGAATGACCTGCAGAGAGCTGGGTCCAACGTAACAAAGGCTACCATCAGTAACACGCTACCCCGCCAGGGACTCAGATCCTGCAGTGCCAGACGTGTCCCCCTGCTTAAGTCAGTACATATCCGGGCCCATCTGAGGTTTGCTAGAGAGCATTTGGATGATCCAGAAGAGGATTGGGAGAATGTCATATGGTCAGATGAAACCAAAGTAGAACTGTTTGGTAGAAACACAACTCATCGTGTTTGGAGGAGAGAGAATGCTGAGTTGCAACCAAAGAACACCATACCTACTGTGAAGCATGGGGGTGGCAACATCATGCTTTGGGGCTGTTTCTCTGCAAAGGGAACAGGACGACTGATCCGTGTACTTGAAAGAATGAATGGGGCCATGTATCATGAGATTTTGAGTGCAAACCTCCTCCCATCAGCAAGGGCATTGAAGATGAAACGTGGCTGGGTCTTTCAGCATGACAATGATCCCAAACACAACAAGCAATGAAGGAGTGGCTTTGTAAGAAGCGTTTCAAGGTCCTGGAGTGGCCTAGCCAGTCTCCAGATCTCAACCCCATAGAAAACCTTTGGAGGAAGTTGAAAGTCCGTGTTACCCAGCGACAGCCCCAAAACATTACTGCTCTAGAGGAGATCTGCATGGAGGAATGGGCCAACATACCAGCAACAGTGTGTGACAACCTAGTGAAGACTTACAGAAAACGTTTGACCTCTGTCATTGTCAACAAAGGATATATAACAAAGTATTGAGATGAACTTTTGATTAGGGCCGAAACAACTAATCGATTAATCGACAACTAATCGATTATGAAATTAATCGATTACAATTTTCATAATCGATTAATCGGCCAGTTACATAATGAGGTTAAAAATAAACTAAAATTAACCCTTTACAGTACAAAAAGAGCAAATTGCTACTGTAAATATTACTTTCACTGTCCCACAGTAAAAAATGAACCCCTTAGAGTAGCGATTATTTGCTCTTTTTGTACTAATTTTAGTTTTTTTAACCCCATGTTACTAAACATCTCAGGCCTGGGTCACACCTCTGTGTTTTTTGGTGCTTTTTGCAGAAACACACTACAGTTCGTTTACATGGTTTCTATGGGACACGTTCACATCCATGATTTTTTCAGCTGCTGTGTATTTGGAAAGGGCAAGGACATTTTTTAATGCAAAACGGTGCTAATTTCGTTTTTTGGTTTAATATACTTCAATGGAGAAGCTGCAGAAAAGCATGTAATGCGTTTTTGCGGCAATTTGTGTTTTGTAATCTGCTCAACAACAAATTGGCTCAAAAAATTGTAAAAATGCAAAAAATTACCTTTTTTTTTTTTTTTTAACGGTTACTAACCGATTAGTCGATTAATCGAAACAATAATCGGCCAACTAATCGATTGTAAAAATAATCGTTAGTTGCAGCCCTACTTTTGATATTGACCAAATACTTATTTTCCACCATAATTTGCAAATAAATTCTTTCCAAATCAGACAATGTGATTGTCTGGATTTGTTTCCACATTTTGTCTCTCATAGTTGAGGTATACCTATGATGACAATTACAGGCCTCTCTCATCTTTTTAAGTGGGAGAACGTGCACAATTGATGGCTGACTAAATACTTTTTTGACCCACTGTATTTGCAGGTCCAGAAGCGATGGTTTAAGGAAGGTCTTGCCTGGTGGCATAGTGGCAGGCGGCGGATTGCTGATTATTTTTCTCTGCACAGTGAAGTATTTTCAGTTGTGTTTCTCTCCATGATTCGTTGGGGATCAATTGCAGGTTTTGTTGTAGCTTTGCAGTATTTTATCTACTATTTCTGCGTCGGGAAAGTCTCTGCCCCAGTTAGCTACTGAGTAGGAGGCAATAGTAGGAGTGAGCTTTTGGATAAGGGGTTTGTAGATGTCCTAAATGGTATAAGAACCCTCTTGGAGTAAGCGGTTCGTTATAGTTGCATGGAATCTGCCCTCTACATGAGGCATGGATGAAGCTGACACATTGCCAGAAATAGAATGCTTGAGACTTAGGTAGGGAGAATTCCTCTGCTATGGCTGTGAAGGCGTGAGGTAGTCCAGATTCCAGGTCACAAAGGGAGGAAAATTTGGTGAGACACTTTTGTTGCCATTATGGAGAAGGTTTTGTGTTCCATCCCAGGAGGGAAATTGGGGTTGCCTTGAATTGGTAATTTGCCTGTCGGGGATGGAAGCGTACACCAATCTACCATCTTTTTACCATTTGGTATATTCCAGTTCCAGCACCTATTGGGTGCTTTTCTCCTTTTAATGTTGTACTTTATGATTACAGCCTTTATTATATGCAGGTGACAGAGACTGTGTCAGGGAAATTCCCCGTCTGTTGTCACCAATCTGCGCTCAGTGCGCATGCGCGGCAAAACGACGCATCGGCGCATGCGCGTGCGTGGCGGGACGACGCTTCGGCGTGCTCGGGTGCGCGCACCGGCGCAACGACGAATGCGCGTGCGCAATAGCTCGCCAATGGGTCTACAGGCGGGCCTATTTAAACAGACGCAGTAACACTATCTGGTTGCTGGTTTGTCAGCTTTACTGTGTTTCTGTTAAAGTTAAAGTTCTCCTGCTGTGACCCGGACCGGATTTGACTACGCTTCTGCTTCTCCTGAACCTGACCCCTTGGCTTGCTAAACAGACTTCTACCTCTCTCCTTGTGCTTGACCCTCGGCCTGTGACCCGGATCTGCTGCCTGTCTCCAGCCCTCTACCTTCTGCCTGTACCCTGGACTTCTTGCCTAACCTGACTATACTGGTGCTTCCTGCTAAACTCCTAAACGGACTTGTGCCGTGCTACTGGTTGCCGTTTGACCCTGTCTACCCTTGGTGTTTGACTCCTGGCCTGTTCTTCAGACTCATCCCTGCTAGATTCTTCAGCAAGACACCTCTACCTGCTGGTGGCCAGTGCTCCCTCGTGCTGTCCTCTCCCTGTCTCACCTCCAGGGGGCGGAGTGCGCTTGGGTGCAAGGGTGAACCACTCTCGGCATCTCGGCCTCGGTAAGTACGTAGCTTGACAGTACAAACCAGCCAGATGTCTGAGGCCGACAGAGTGCGTTCCCCATTTGACACCCTCTGCCAGCAGGTCTCCACCCTAACAGACACTGTCCAAAGACTCCAAGAGGGATATACCCAGATTGATGGCCGTCTTCAACAGCTCACCGGTCTCCTAGGGCCAGGCCCCACAGCTGCCACCTCTGCCAACACCGCCACCAACTCCCAAGTACCTACGAGTTCTACAGTAGTGATGGCCACCCCTGAACCCAGGGTCCCTATTCCGGAACGTTTTTCGGGTGTCCGCAAAAAATACCGGGCCTTTAAAAACGCCTGCTCCCTCTACCTTGCCCTCCAACCAAGGACCTTCTCTTCGGAAGCAGTAAAGGTGGGGTTTATCATCTCTCTCTTAACGGATGACCCTCAAGCCTGGGCCCATGGCCTGATGGAGCAACAAAGCCCCATATTGGACTCAGTAGAGACATTTTTTGAACATATGGCTCAATTATACGATGATCCCCAGCGATCAGCCACGGCCGAGTCCGTCCTCCATAACCTAACTCAGGGGAGAAGGCCGGTGGAAGACTATACGTCGGAATTTAGGAAATGGTCCGCCGACACCAAATGGAATGAGGCGGCCCTCAGATACCAGTACCGCCAGGGATTATCTGAGACTCTCAAGGACGAGCTGGCCAGGATCGAAACCCCCACTACCTTGGAGAACCTGATCCAATCCGCCATACAACTCGATAGGCGTCTTCGTGAACGACGGGCAGAGCGATTTCAATCTCCTCGTCCCAACTGGCCTCCATCCAGGACTGTACCTCACTACCCACCAACCTCTGCGCCTGCAGTCACACCTCTTCCTGAGCCAGAACCCATGCAGCTCGGGTTGGTTCGGGCTCCCCTGACTCCTGAGGAAAAACAGCGAAGGCGCCAGGCCAATCTGTGCCTATATTGCGGGGGTGCCGGCCACTTCCTCCTCAACTGCCCCGTAAGACCTAGTAAGTCTATCTCTAAAGACACTTTAAACTATCAACTCTTTGACAACCCTCAGTCTTATGTCATTCTCTTTGTGTCTCTACAGCTGCCGGAAGGGGCAATCCGCCTCCCGGCAATTATTGATTCTGGAGCCTGCAGCTGCTTCCTGGACTCTGCCTTAGCCTCAAGATTCCATGTCCCCACTCAACCTAAGGACCACTGCCTTCAGATCCACCTGGCGGATGGGTCCTTGCCCCGTTCAGGGCTGATCACGCAGGAAACCAAACCTGTCCTTGCCATCTCTGACTCGGGTCATCAAGAACTTCTCCGGTTGGACCTCATACCTTCCCCGATGTTCCCCATCATCCTGGGTCTTCCCTGGCTACAGGCACACGAGCCCCTCATAAATTGGGTGAAGAAAGAGGTTAGCTTCACCTCCTCCTATTGTTCCCAGAACTGTCTTGCCTCTGCCTCTACGGTCTGCGCTTCCATGACTGCCAAGCCGGACAACCTACAGCATGTTCCTTCCATCTATCTAGAATTCCGGGACGTGTTCGATAAGCAGCAAGCCGACCATCTACCACCTCATCGGCCCTATGATTGCCCTATCGATCTCTTGCCGGGCTCCAAAATTCCGTTCGGACGTATCTTTCCTTTGTCCGAAACCGAGTTGAAAGCCCTCAAGGCTTATATTGATGAAAACCTCCAGAAGAGATTTATTCGCCCTTCCTCCTCTCCAGCCGGTGCAGGAATCTTCTTTGTGGAAAAGAAAGACGGGTCCTTAAGACCCTGTATCGATTACCGAGACCTAAACAAGATAACCATTAAGAACAGGTACCCACTACCCCTTATTCCGGAGCTATTTCAGCGCTTCCGATCTGCTCGGGTCTTTTCCAAATTGGATCTACGGGGGGCCTACAATCTTATCAGAATCAGGGCCGGAGACGAGTGGAAAACCGCCTTCAGATCTCGTTTCGGACACTTTGAGTATTCGGTCATGCCGTTCGGTCTTTGTAATGCTCCGGCCACCTTCCAACACCTAGTCAACGACATTTTCAGACAGCACCTTGATGACTTCTTAGTAGTGTACCTGGACGATATCTTCATCTTTTCCACCAACATCGAACTCCACCGGGCTCATGTCATGAAGGTCCTCACCATCCTTCGGAAGCACAAACTCTACCTCAAAGCTGAGAAATGCGAGTTCGAAAAGACCACCGTACAGTTCCTCGGCTTTATCATTTCCATCGATGGGGTCGCAATGGACCCGCAGAAGGTGAAGGCCATTCAGGACTGGCCAGCCCCAACCGACAAGAAGGGGGTACAGCGGTTTATAGGCTTCGCCAACTTCTATAGGAGATTCATCGTGGGCTTTTCCTCCATTGTGGCCCCAATAACCCAACTTACCCGGCAAAATAACCGTTTTCACTGGTCTCCAGAAGCTCAGGAGGCCTTCTCTCGCCTCAAGGATGTCTTCACTTCAGCACCAGTACTTCAGCACCCGGATCCTCTACTGCCGTTCACCCTGGAAGTGGACGCCTCTGAGACAGCCATCGGAGCCATCCTCTCTCAAAGACGAGGCCCCAAGGCTCTCCTGTATCCAGTAGCCTTTGCTTCTAAAAAGTTGACTCCCCCGGAGCGAAACTATGATGTAGGGGACCGGGAATTACTGGCCATAAAATTCGCACTGGAGGAATGGCGATACCTTCTGGAGGGGGCAGTACACCCCATCATGATCTTCACAGATCATAAAAATCTAGAGTACTTAAGAACGGCTCAACGTCTACGCCCCAGGCAGGCCCGTTGGGCCCTTTTCTTCACCCGGTTCAACTTTCACATTTCCTATAGACCCGGCTCCAAGAATGGGAAGGCGGATGCGCTATCCAGGATGTTTCCGGAAACCCCTCAGTCGGCCCAACCGGGCACCATTCTGTCAGCTCAGAACTTTCTGTTGATTCCCCGGGCCGATCTACTCACCTCTATTAAAATCGCTTCCGGGCTCTGCTCTGATCCGGTTACTACCTCCCTGGAGAAGCGGGACGGCCTATTCTGGTCCCAGGACAAGATTTTCGTCCCTCTGGAAACAAGACCGCTGGTCTTGAGGACCTTCCACGATCTCAAACTGGCAGGTCACTTCGGAGCACGTAAATCGTCGGAACTTGTCTCCCGCTCCTTCTGGTGGCCAGGCTGGAGGCAAGATTGCAAGTCTTATGTCGCTTCCTGCACTCAGTGTCAGCGTAACAAGGGGCCAAACACCAAGAGTTGGGGCCTGCTCAAACCCTTACCCATTCCTGAGCGCCCTTGGGCGGACGTGTCCATGGACTTTATCGTGGACTTGCCTTCCTCCGGAGGGTTTACCACGATTCTGGTCGTTGTGGACCGCCTCTCAAAAATGGCTCACTTTTTACCGATGATTGGGACACCTTCAGCCATGGATACCGCTCAAATCTTTTTTAAGGAGATAACCAGGCTTCATGGAATACCAAAGAGTATCACCTCCGACAGAGGGGTCCAGTTCACTTCAAAATTCTGGAAGGAACTCTGCAAGTCACTAGAAGTCAAAACCTGCCTCTCGTCAGCGTACCACCCCCAAAGCAATGGCCAGACGGAAAGAACCAATCAGACCCTGGAGCAATACCTCCGTTGTTTCTGCTCTGCTTCCCAGGATGACTGGGCATCTCTACTTCCTTACGCAGAGTTTGCCTATAACAATTCAATGCATTCTGCTACCAATCAAACCCCCTTTTGGGCCAATTACGGTTTTCATCCCTCCTTTCTCCCTGAAAACATCCCCGAGAGCCCTGTTCCCGCGGTCCAGGACCGAGTGGCTTCTGTCCAGGCGAATTTCCAAAGACTCCAGGAGATGATGCGGAATGCCCAAGGATCCTACAAGAAATTTTATGACCGGGGAAGGAAGGAAAACCCGGCGTTCAGAGTCGGGGAAAAAGTTTGGCTTTCCGCCGCCAACCTCAGATTGCCTATTCCCTCTCGAAAGCTCGGCCCTAGATTTATCGGGCCCTTCAAGATCAAACGAGCTATTAATCCTGTGGCTTTTGAACTAGCATTACCTGATTCCTATAGGATTCACCCAGTGTTCCACTCATCTTTATTAAAACCCGTCATTCCCAACGCCTTTCCTGGAAGAGATGAACCTCCTCCACCACCAGTTGAAGTAGATGGGGAAAAAGAATTTGAGATGGAATCCATCCTGGGCTGTAGGAAAAAAGGCAGACAGTTACAATACTTGGTTAAATGGAAGGGGTACCCCCCGGAGGACAACTCCTGGGAACCATCCAGGAACTTGCATGCTCCTCGCCTAATACGAGCCTTTCACCAAGAACATCCGGAATTAATGGCCAGTCTGGGCGTCCGGAGTCCGCCCCTCGGGGGGGGGCACTGTCAGGGAAATTCCCCGTCTGTTGTCACCAATCTGCGCTCAGTGCGCATGCGCGGCAAAACGACGCATCGGCGCATGCGCGTGCGTGGCGGGACGACGCCGGCGCAACGACGAATGCGCGTGCGCAATAGCTCGCCAATGGGTCCACAGGCGGGCCTATTTAAACAGACGCAGTAACACTATCTGGTTGCTGGTTTGTCAGCTTTACTGTGTTTCTGTTAAAGTTAAAGTTCTCCTGCTGTGACCCGGACCGGATTTGACTACGCTTCTGCTTCTCCTGAACCTGACCCCTTGGCTTGCTAAACAGACTTCTACCTCTCTCCTTGTGCTTGACCCTCGGCCTGTGACCCGGATCTGCTGCCTGTCTCCAGCCCTCTACCTTCTGCCTGTACCCTGGACTTCTTGCCTAACCTGACTATACTGGTGCTTCCTGCTAAACTCCTAAACGGACTTGTGCCGTGCTACTGGTTGCCGTTTGACCCTGTCTACCCTTGGTGTTTGACTCCTGGCCTGTTCTTCAGACTCATCCCTGCTAGATTCTTCAGCAAGACACCTCTACCTGCTGGTGGCCAGTGCTCCCTCGTGCTGTCCTCTCCCTGTCTCACCTCCAGGGGGCGGAGTGCGCTTGGGTGCAAGGGTGAACCACTCTCGGCATCTCGGCCTCGGTAAGTACGTAGCTTGACAGACTGTTTATAACCTACCTGTTCTAATTTCCCTTTTGGTCATTATATTCATTAACCTTGTCCTCCTTGTGCGCCATCTCGGTTATGCTGGCGGGACCTTCGGTCTGTGTGGCATGGCTGTCCTTCTGTTATGGACCCGGAACCTGCGATCGGCTTCAGGTATCCTCCCCTTTCCCCCTCTCCCCTCTGCTTGTGTTGCGGGGGTGGGCGTCCTGCTGCCGATCGACGTCACGCCCCCTCAATGCCGTACGTGCTGCGCCATCATTGATGGCGTGAATGCGTCGACGTGATTCCTTTAACATCAGCGTCATGCACTCAGCGATGGTTGGTCAGCAGGCGAGTGGTGGTCCTCACTCGGCTGTCGGCTCCGTCTCTCCCTTGTGTGCCGCAGCGTGACCTTGGCAGCTATCCCCATACACTGAAGTTTCATTACTTCAGTCGACCCTAGGAAGCCATCCCTGGGACTTCCCCCATGTACACTGCTACGCCATTATTTGGACCTAACCTTTCACACAGGTGATCCAGGTATGACATTGCTACACAATTTACTTTTTTATCACTAGTGTTTTTTTTTTACTTTATCCTACTCCATGGATTTTTTTTGGGGGGGGGGGTTGTTCTTCCCCTCCTCCCCCTTTGTTTTACCATGGGTATTCATTGTCCATTTTTTGGTTTTCACTGTTATTATTTATTTTTTTAACATCAATACAATATTACTTATTCAGCTGCCACTACACCTATTATATCAATGGACAAAATGCTACAATTTTTTAACCCATAAATATTCACTATGCCATGCACCATCTACTATATTATAATTCCTATATTGATCCCTACATTTATTTACTATTAATACTATTATATTATAATTTTTTCAGATGGTATACACCTTTATGTCCTTTTCACAACCCATGGGGCAACTACCCTCGGAATGTTCATCCCTTGATTGGTCTTTCCATCTTGATGCTTTTGGGGTTAGCCGCCTCCGGTCTCGGGGCGGCTTGACATTTCAGCCTGCCTCCAGTTCCCTCAGTCCATGTCCAGACTATGATTTGACTTGCAAGTATGAGTGACCAATTTTTACTATTCTTCATTTTTTATAGTCTTTACTATGTTTTCACATGATCACTCATCATATCTACTTTTAAACATCTTTAGACAATATCTCTGCATCTGCTCCTGAAGAGTAGCGCTACAGCTACGAAACGCATCGAGCCAATAGATTCCTTCCCTGCTGTTCTTTTTATTCAAGATACCATGATCATGGTTCACTGGAATATATCTATACTGTGGGAATACGTTGCAACTAGTCTGGTGTGTCATCATTATGTCATTACTGTGGCTCTAGGCCAATATGCTATCTGTGTGTCATTATGCTATTCTGTTTATTTATTACTATGGATCATGTCATGGAATACAATTTTTTTTTTTACTTTACTATGATGGTTACTACATGTTTATGCATTTACTATATGGCACTATAGACGGCTCCACCACCAGACAGTATTATAGTACCATGCACTGCTATTTTCCTGGCTGCACGCTTCAATTCAAAGTCCCAAATAATTTAGTTTTTTCTTATCAACCTATCGGGGATGGAGGTACATCTAGCTGGCCTCACCAAAAAGTCCCAACTTCTTAGCTTCAATTTAATATTGAATTGGTAGATGTCTGGAAATGAGGGGGGAGAGCTTCATTCATTTTCTTACTTCCCTCCAGGCTATGGCTGTATCCCGCAGAAGGAGATTATGTTGCAAGACTGAGGGCATAGATTTCTATTTGCAGTGTAGAAGAGCCACTAAAGAGTAGGGGTGGGCCATCAATGATTTAATGGGGTAGTTTGAGTAGCGAGAAGTCTGCGAAATCCAGTCTAGACCTATTCTGAGAAGACATGCTAGATTATATGCCCAAATGATGGGAAGACTAATACCCCCTTCGCTCCTAGGAAGCTATAATTTTGTTAGTGAAATGTGTGGCCCTTTTTCTGCCAGATAAATTTTGTAACAGCTCTATTCAACAGCTGAATAACTTTGTGTTTTAGAAGTAATGGAATCGTTTGAAGTGGATATAATAAGCGAGCAAAGCTGACCATTTTTACTAAATGGCATCTCCCCAAAAGCAAAAAAGACAGATCCATCCAGTTTTCCAGTTCTTGAATAATTTTTGGACTAAAGGGGGATAGTTTAAATTGTATAGAGAAGAAGGTAATTTTCCTATCTTGATGCCTAGGTAAGTTATGTGATTTGGCTACGGTGAAAGGCGAGTGGGAAGTCCAGAGACAGTTTGGAGAAGAGTTTATGGGGAGAATTTCACTCTTGTTATAATTAATGCAAAGACCCGAACAGAGTTTGAATTCATTACATTTTTTTTTGATGGTGGTCATGTCAGAGGTGAAAAGAGGGGGGGTGTATATGGCACTTACTAATAATAAAATCAATATTAATGACAATATTAAATGATAAAATATGATTCAAAGTAATATAAATATAAAATTTCATGTGCAAATAAGCAAAATAGTGCAAAGAAAGTGTGCAAAAATAGTCCACAAGTGCAAACCAGCGATTGTGCAAATAATGCTAATATATGTACTGAAAATCCAATGCAGATTCTTCAAACATGTGCTAAAAAAAGGGGAATAATAAACCGTGCAAAAAATGTCCAATAGACTAAAGCCCTGTACACACGATCGGTTTTACCGATGAAAACAGTCTGATGGACTTTTTTCATTGGACAAACCGATCGTGTATGGGACCCATCGGTCTTTTTTCCATCGGTTTTAAAAAATAGAACATGTTTTAAATTTTTCAGATGGATCAAAAACTGATAGCAAATTCCGATCGTCTATGGGCAAGTCCATCGGATAAAAAACCCACGCATGCTCAGAATCAAGTCGACGCATTCTCAGAAGCATTAAACTTAATTTTCCTCGGCTCATCGGAGTGTTTTACGTCACCGCGTTTGGAACGGTCGGTTTTTTGACTGATGGTGTGTAGGCAAGACTGATGGAAGTCAGCTTCATCGGATTTCCGATGGACAAAACCATCGGATTAGAATCCATAGGATATCCGATCGTGTGTACGAGGCTTAACAGTTCCACAATGTCAAATTCCCCAAAATTGTAGAGAAATGATAAAAAAATAAAAAAAGCAAAAAATATATATAAAAATGTTTTCTTAGTGCAAAAAAACTATTCCCATGCAGAATATATTCTTAGTGCAACCGTGAATTTCTGTGCTGTATAAATATTCCGGCATAAAGTAAAGTGCAAGATAATCCACCATCCATCCAAAAGTAATCCATATGAGTGCAGGTGCTCCAGGGTGGGTGCCCCTGTTTCCCCCAGCCTCTCACCTTAGCTGGCTTATAAATAAAGCCTCTTTGATCCCACAGTGGCTAAGCAGCTCCAGATGGCAGCAGACACTTTTTCACGGGGTAGTATGCTCTCAATGACAAGACAGGGAAGAAGAGGGCTCCATAGTGTAATATGTTCATATATTTTAATTAATAAAAGTAAAGCATTACACTTACATTTCAAAACGATCTGACAAGCGCATATATAATTCAAAACAAAGGCACTTCTGCTCTCGGCCGCGACCGGAAGTGATGTCACCACAGGCTCTCGTCACTGACGCGTTGCGTGGCTGTTCACGCCACTTTATCAAAGCCATTTGATAAAGTGGCGTGAACAGCCACACAGTCACGTGATAAAGTGTCTGCTGCGCTCTGGAGCTGCTTGGCCACTGTGGGATCAAAGAGGCTTTATTCATAAGCCGGCTAAGGTGAGAGGCTGGGGGAAACGGGAACACCCACACTGGAGCACCTGCACTCATAAGGATTACTTTTGGATGGATGGTGGATTATCTTGCACTTTACTTTATGCCAGAATATTTATACAGCACAGAGATTCACGGTTGCACTAAGAATATATTCTGCATGGGAATATTTTTTTTGCACTAAGAAAACATTTTTATATATATTTTTATATATTTTTTCTGCTTTTTATTTTATTATCATTTCTCTACAATTTTTGGGAATTTGACATTGTGGAACTGTTAGTCTATTGGACATTTTTTGCACGGTTTAGTATTCCCCCTTTTTTGGCACATGTTTGAAGAATCTGCATTGGATTTTCACTACGTATATTTGCATTATTTGCACAATCGCTGATTTGCACTTGTGAACTATTTTTGCACACTTTCTTTGCACTATTTTGCTTATTTGCACATGAAGTTTTATATTTATATTACTTTGAATCATATTTTATTATTTAACCACTTCCCTACCCAGCCATAGTAATATGACGTCCACAGATGGGATCTCCCATCCTGGGTGGACGTCATATGACGTCCTCTGCTTTGTAGGGGAATATCTGAATGATGCCTGCAGCTAGAGGCATCATTCAGATATCCTTTTGTTCTGCCAGCGATTCTCTGCACCATAAGAACGATCATAGCGGCGGTTCCGCCGCTTGATCGTTCTTATAGGCGGCGGGAGGGGGCACCCCCCCTCCCGCCGCCATCCAGTGCTTCGCCGGCTCTCCCAGGTACCGTTGTGTTCCTTAGGACACAGCAGTTCCCTGATGGGGGTAAATGAGTGGCGGCGGAGCAGCAGCGGCGGGCAGCGGAGCTTTCTGTGCGGCGGGCAGCGGAGCGGCTTACCGGCTCCCATATGCAGAACTGCAGCAGCGGCGTGCACGGCGCCCGCGCGCGCCCCCGGGGGCACGCAGCGCGGCGATCTGGGATCCGGTGTGTCCCTCTGGACACACCGATTCAAGTAATGTGGCGGCGGGCGGCGCAGATTCCGGTATAAACTTACCGGAATTGATGATGCAGAGCTGCGCAGCGGCGTGCACGGCGCCCGCGCGCCCCCCGGGGGCGCGCAGCGCGGCAATCGGGGCTGAGGTTTTTCCCTTGGATACAGCCCAGCCTCGATCAGGGTAAAGAGCCAATGAAATTGGCTCTTTACCACGTGACCGGCTGTGTCCAATCACAGCAGGTCACTAAATGTAAACAAAACACACAATTGTGTGTAACTCACTGTTGCCTGGTTCTCCTCTTCACACACCTGTGAGGAGGAGATCAGCTAACAGTGAGTTACACATATGTTATACACATATACATATGTACTACTGTGCCCAGATTGCCCCCCCTAAATAAAGAGTACCTGTCATCTAGTACCTGCCACCAGATCACCCGCCACCCACCTGTCCATCAGGAGTACCTGTCCATCAGGAGTACCTGCCACCTCACCTGAGTACCCGCCACCTCAGAGTACCCGCCACCAGTCCATCAGGAGTACCTGTCCATCAGGAGTACCTGTCCATCAGGAGTACCCGCCACCTCACCTGAGTACCCGCCACCTCAGAGTACCCGCCACCAGTCCATCAGGAGTACCTGTCCATCAGGAGTACCTGTCCATCAGCAGTACCCGCCACCTCACCTGAGTACCTGCCACCTCAGAGTACCCGCCACCAGTCCATCAGGAGTACCTGTTCATCAGGAGTACCCGCCACCTCACCTGAGTACCCGCCACCTCAGAGTACCCGCCACCAGTCCATCAGGAGTACCTGTCCATCAGGAGTACCTGTCTATCAGGAGTACCCGCCACCTCACCTGAGTACCCGCCACCAGTCCATCAGGAGTAACTGTCCATCAGCAGTACCCGCCACCTCACCTGAGTACCCGCCACCTCAGAGTACCCGCCACCAGTCCATCAGGAGTACCTGTCCATCAGGAGTACCTGTCCATCAGCAGTACCCGCCACCTCACCTGAGTACCCGCCACCTCAGAGTACCCGCCACCAGTCCATCAGGAGTACCTGTCCATCAGGAGTACCCGCCACCTCACCTGAGTACCCGCCACCTCAGAGTACCCGCCACCAGTCCATCAGGAGTACCTGTCCATCAGGAGTACCTGTCCATCAGCAGTACCCGCCACCTCACCTGAGTACCCGCCACCTCAGAGTACCCGCCACCAGTCCATCAGGAGTACCTGTCCATCAGGAGTACCCGCCACCTCACCTGAGTACCCGCCACCTCAGAGTACCCGCCACCAGTCCATCAGGAGTACCTGTCCATCAGGAGTACCTGTCCATCAGCAGTACCCGCCACCTCAGAGTACCCGCCACCAGTCCATCAGGAGTACCTGTCCATCAGGAGTACCCGCCACCTCACCTGAGTACCCGCCACCAATCCATCAGGAGTACCTGTCCATCAGCAGTACCCGCCACCTCACCTGAGTACCCGCCACCTCAGAGTACCCGCCACCAGTCCATCAGAAGTACCTGTCCATCAGGAGTACCTGTCCATCAGGTGTACCCGCCACCTCACCAGGAGTACCCGCCACCTCACCAGGAGTACCCGCCACCAGTCCATCAGGAGTACCTGTCCATCAGGAGTACCCACCACCTCACCAGAGTACCCGCCACCTCACCAGAGTACCCACCACCAATCCATCAGGAGTACCTGTCCATTAGAGTACCCGCCACCTCACCAGAGAACCTGCCACCAGAGTACCTGCCACCTCACCAGCGTACCCACTATGTCCAGAAAGGTGTACACCCCAGAAGAAGCATATCAAATACTCAGTCTGACCGATGAGAGCAACGGGGAGCTCTCACCGCTCAGTTCTGATTCCGATTCTGGTTCGGAATATGAACCCCCCGAAGGCAGCACATCCGGATCCGAATTAGAGGAGGACACAGTCCGTCCAAAAAGAAGACGGTCTGAACACCAGGCAGCGACCAGCAGTGCCAACGGCGGTAGACCCCAGGAGGCGAGGTCCAGTGCAAGCGCTGCTAGACCCCAGGAGGAAAGGCCCAGTGCAAGCGCTGCTAGACCCCAGGAGGAAAGGCCCAGTGCAAGTACACGCCAAAGAAGTAGGACCCAAACCCAGCTTCCAGATGGCTTGGCAAACCCATTGTGGCTGCCTTCTACCTCAGGGTCAGCCACGATCCCCCCTTTTACAGAACAGCCAGGTGTGCAGGTCAACACTGAGGGTTTTTCCAAACTTGATTTTTTTAATTTATTTTTCCCTGATGAATTGGTTCAAGGCATTGTGGAGCAAACTAATCTTTTTGCTCAACAATTCATTGAAAACAACCCCAGCTCCAGCTATGCCCGCCCTTTTGAATGGAGACCCCTAACAGTTGTGGAGCTTAGATTGTTTTTAGGCCTAACGTTTAACACGGGGCTTACAAAAAAAAATGAAATGAATAGGTATTGGTCGAAGAAACCCATCCACCATATGCCAATTTTTACATCGGCCATGTCCAGGTCCCGATACGAACTTATAATGCGGTTCCTGCATTTCAGTGACAACTCACAGTGCCCCCCCCGAGATCACCCAAACTTTGACAAATTATATAAAATTCGCCCCCTAATAAAAAATTTTTCCAAGAAGTTTGCCGAACTTTATGTCCCTGACCAAAACATTTCTGTGGACGAATCCCTGGTGCATTTCACAGGCCGGCTGGGAATCAAGCAATATATCCCCAGTAAGCGGGCGAGGTACGGCTTGAAGCTCAACAAGCTCTGTGAAAGCGCCACTGGTTATGTGCACTCATTCCGCATGTACGAAGGCAAAGATTCCCAGCTCGAGCCCCCTGAGTGTCCATCGTACATGGGAATAAGTGGAAAAATTGTTTGGGAGTTGGTATTTCCACTCCTCCAAAAGGGGTATCATATTTATATGGACAACTATTATACCAGCCTGCCCCTTCTCCGCCACCTCTACCTAAAAAAAACTCTGGCGTGTGGTACAACAAGAATAAACAGAAAGGGCTTCCCACAGCGTCTTGTCACCACAACCATTCAAAAGGGGGAATCGGCAAGCTTGAGGAACGAGGAAGTGTTGGCTGTGAAGTGGAGGGATAGGAAAGATGTGTACATCATGTCCACCATCCACGATGACACCTCGGTGGAACTTCACAGAAGACGCAGTACCGTTCGCAAGCCTTCCTGCATCAATGAGTACAATAAATTCATGGGGGGTGTGGATTTAAATGATCAAATGTTGCAGCCCTATCTTTCAACCCGAAAATCCCTCTTCTGGTATAAAAAAATCGCAATTTACTTTTTTCATTTGGCCCTGTTAAATTCTTTCATAGTCTACCAAAAATCCACACATAGACCCACCACCTTCATGAGATTTATTGAAGACATTGTCACTGCCCTGATCTACCAACAAACATCCCCCCCAGAAAGCATTCACTCAGATTGTGTCAGCAGACTACATGAGCGCCATTTTTCAGACCATATTCCACCATCACGATCCGGAAGACGACGGCAAAAAAAATGTCGGGTGTGCACCAGAAGAGGAATTAGGAAAGACACCAGCTTCCATTGTCCCGACTGTCCCTCCCAACCTGGCCTTTGCATCGGAAAATGCTTCAAGCGATATCACACTCTCGAAAACTATTAGCCCATATTTCTAATACTGCCATTTCCCCGTTTTCAATATGTCCTGAATATTTCCCTGCCTCAACCAACCATATCATTGTCTTCCATGTGAACTGACCCTGGCCTGTTTCTCGACTATGTCTCTGCCTACCGTCTGCATTGTTTATCCGCCATGTTTCTGCCTTTCACGTGAACTGACCCTGGACTGTATGGATTATGCCTCTGCCTACCGTTTATTTCTGCCTTTTACCTGCACTGACCTCGGCCTGTTGACCATGTTTTTGCCTGCCCCCTTGGACTGATCTTTCACCCTGCTACACAGGGGTCTCACATATGTGAGGGGCTCCAGAATAGTGTTCTGAGTTCAGAAAACCAGTTTTTGGTTTTCTGTGTTCCCAGAACAGGGTCTGGTTGTCCGGAGGCTTCAAAGCGATATGGGTGGGAGAAGCCTCTACCCCTGTCCCCATTCTTTCCTGACCGTTGCCCTAAGCTTGATGGTCCTGCCTGCTCCCTGGACAAATACTCTGGCTGTGCTGACCATACCTCTGCCTGCTGCATGTACTAACTATGGACAGTATTCCTGCCTGCTGCATGGACGATCCTTTGTTCCTTTTGCTACTGCTGACCACATCTCTGCCTGCTATCTGGACCAATGCTTTGGCTGTGCTGACATCATCTCTACCTGTACTGACTATTCCTGCCTGCTGCCTGTTTTGCTGTCGCTGTCCACGTTCCTGCCTGCTGCCTGGACCGATGCTCTCCTCTTTGGACCACTGCACTACTAAAACCGCAGGTAATCTTTTCTTTACCCTTTTTCTCAGAAGAATGTATTTTGGTTTATAATTGGTATGTACAGTACATGCTATGTTTTAGAAATATGAAGGGCCTTCAACAATGTGATAGGTTGTCAGGAATTTATGTGTGTAATTTATGCTCCTAGAACACATGACGGTGCTACTTAGATGTTAGGCCTCTGTATTTGGCCAGGCTGTGTAAAAGTCTCACACATTTGGTATCGCCATACTCAGGAGGAGTAGCAGAATGTATTTTGGGGTGTCACTTTTGCTATGTACATGCTATGTGTTGGTAATATCTTATAAATGGACAACTTTGTATAAAAAAAATGCGTTTTCATTTTTTTCCCACATATTCCAAAAACTTCTGGAAAAAAATGAACCGTTCAAAAGACTCATTATGCCTCATAGATTATACATTGGGGTGTTAGCTTTCCAAAATGGGGTCATTTTATGGGAGTTTCCATTGTCCTGGTGCTCCAGGGTCTTCAAAACTGTAATAGGTGGTTGAGAAATGAGATGTGTAATTTATGCTCCTAGAATGCCTAAAGGGGCTATTTCAATGTTGGGCCTCTGTATTTGGCCAGGCTGTGTAAAAGTCTCACACATTTGGTATCGCCATACTCAGGAGGAGTAGCAGAATGTATTTTGGGGTGTAATTTTTGCTATGTACATGCTATGTGTTGGTAATATCTTATAAATGGACAACTTTGTATAAAAAAAATGCGTTTTCATTTTTTTCCCACATATTCCAAAAACTTCTGGAAAAAAATGAACCGTTCAAAAGACTCATTATGCCTCATAGATTATACGTTGGGGTGTTAGCTTTCCAAAATGGGGTCATTTTATGGGCATTTCCATTGTCCTGGTGCTCCAGGGTCTTCAAAACTGTAATAGGTGGTTGAGAAATGAGATGTGCAATTTATGCTCCTAGAATGCCTGAAGGTGCTATTTCAATGTTGGGCCTCTGTATTTGGACAGGCTGTGTAAAAGTCTCACACATTTGGTATCGCCATACTCAGGAGGAGTAGCAGAATGTATTTTGGGGTGTCATTGCAAGTATGCATGTGCTGTGTGAGAGAAATAACTTGTTATTATGACAATTTTGTGCAAAAAAATAAAAATTAAAAAAAATTTAAAAAATTTCCCAAGAATTGTGGGAAAAAAGTACAACTTCAAAAAACTCACAATGACTCTTACTAAATACATTGGAATGTCTGCTTTCCAAAAAGGGGTAATTTGGGGGGTATTTGTACTTTCCTGGCTTGTTAGGGTCTCAAGAAATGAAATAGGCCTTCAGTACATCAGGTGTGATCAGATGTGATAATTTTTCAATGATTTGCACCATAGCTTGTAGACTCTATAACTTTCACAGAGACCAAATAATATACACTTTTTTGGTTATTTTTACTAAAGATATGTAGCAGTATACATTTTGGCCCAATTTTATGAAGAAAAATTACTTATTTGCAAAATTTTACAATAAAAACAAAAAAAAAAGTGTTTTTTTAAAAAAAAAATCAAACTTTTTTCGCTTATATTGCAAAAAATAAAAAACCTAGCGGTGATTAAATACCACCAAAAGAAAGCTCTGTTTGTGAGAAAAAAATGATAAAAATTTGGTTTGGGTACAGTGTAGCATGACTGAGTAATTGTCATTCAAAGTGTGAGAGCGCTGAAAGCTACAAATTGGTCTGGTAAGGAAGGGTGTATAAAAGCCCTGTATTGAAGTGGTTAATATTGATTTTATTAGTAGAAAGCACCATTTACACCCCCCTCTTTTTACCATTTTATTGTAGTGTGTGAACACTTCCTTGTTGTGGCAGCTGCTATATGTTAGAGTAGAATTAGTTGTTAACCCTTTGGTCTGCGCATTAGTACCCCCCATTTTTTTATGTCAGAGGTGAGGTTTGCTGAGAAAATAAGAACATCATCAGCGAAAAGGGAGGTGAGCAGCGGCGAGAGAGGACAGCCTTGTCTCGTGCCTTTGTAGAGGAGAAATTCTTCAGGGAGGAGACCTGTCACCACCAGTCTGGCCATGGGAGTTGTGTACATTGAGTTTACCAGATGATTGAAAGGTCCAGTAAAGCCCAATTTGGTTAGAACCATCGAAAGCCAGTCAAAGCTAGCATTATCAAAGGCTTTCTCCGCGTCCAAAGTGATAATGGAAAAATCTTTCCCTGGTTCATACGTGCCATGTTCTAGGACCGTCATTACTTTACGAATATTTAATGTGGCTGTTCTCCCTTTTACAAAGCCTGACTGAGCGTAATGTATCAAAGAAGGGATAATAATGGCGAGTCTGCTGGCAACAATTTTCTAAAGGATCTTGACATCTAGATTTAAAAGTGATATAGGCCTATATGAGCCCAGTTTGAGGGGTTATTTTCCTTCTTTTTTTTTTTGAGTAATTTGTTGACGGCTTGGTTCCCTGTGGGCAGTGAAGAGGTAAACAGGTAATACGGCCACCCAGGTGTACTTCAGGTAATGAAAGAAGAGCTTCAATGACCCACGGATCCGGAGAGACAAATGACACAGGGAAACCAACTTAAGTGTTCATTATATCTCTGGCCTTTATTGAATTTCAGAGTGGCTTATATGTAAAAGAAAGATAGGAGGGGCTATGTCTTAACACATACGTTTCTAAAAATAATACAAACTCAGTATATTCTTATCTTGTACTAAACTGCTGAATTTAGTTTAGCAAGGGACTTTTCTTATACAATCAGGCTACTCCATGAACAGGCTAAGCCACAATGACTATCAGTAGCAGGGTGTGACTCTATACAAACTGTCAGTTAACCTAAGTATGTCAAAGTTCATTTCTACTTAAAATGGAGTTGATTATTTATACATATTTTATACATTCTATTACAATCCCCTCTTTGAGCCATGAATTTAAATGGCGCATTTTCCCCTTAATGTAACATAGGTAGTTTCCTTATTGTAATACATACTGAGGTAAGCTTTATTAGCAGCAGCAGGATCAGGGGGTCGGGAAGCTCTAGCAATGATACACATTACAAGTTTGAAACATGCATATAAAAATAATAGAAAAAGCAAAATCATTATAATAATCATAGCAATGTCTTTCAGCCATGAAAATATTCCTCCAAATCCAAAATTCCCATTACCAAAAGGACTCCATGTTTTAACAATGTCCCTAGCTTCCTGTTGAAGCTTGCCTACTTCTTTTCGGTGTTGTGCAATAATATCATAATAATCGGGTATTTCAACAGATGTGTTGTGTATCCATGTGCAACATTCATAATCCTCTGTAACCTCACATAACCCAGTAAGAGCAGCACTCATGCTTTCAATAGCTAGGTCATGGAGCTCAAGTTGTTTCTTAATTGCCCTCATTTCTTCATTTAAGTTGGTAATGTCTCCTGAGTTCTTGTCTAGAATTTCATCAAGAATTTTAGAGTAATTATTTAATCTTTTCATTGTGTCTATTCCCCATCCAGTCCATGAGGGGAACCAAGCCCCTGCCATATCTTTTTCAAAAAATAACTCCCTTTTATTGCAGTGTTTGAGGGGGTACCTAGGATGCATGCTAGCTTCAAGGAGGTGTCCTCCCTTGCTATCTCCTACTATACCCATGATGGGAACTAGGGATGCAAGATAACACCATCCTTGGGGTTCAGTGGGGATCCAAGGGTGACAGATTTTTCCACAACAAATATAAATACTGTTTCCTAAAGCTAAGGATCGTTTGTTGAATATTGTCATAATTTCATCAGAAAGACTGGAAAAGGTTAAACTTGACAATAATTTTCCTACTGTGGAAGTGGAACTGGAGCTAAGAAAGTTTATTAGAGTGGTGTTTATGGCAGGTTCTGAAGTGTGAAAGAAAGGGCTTTCAATTGAAGTCATTGAAAAGTTAATTTTAGCTTGTTGGCACACTTCAGCTTCCTTTTGTGGAGTTTCCTAACCTAAAACACCAGTCTGGGGAATGACTTCTACCAATAATTTGGAAAGTAAGGGTATTATTTGAAAGCATTCTTGTGACATTTGTAAGAACAAAAGGAGGTGTGCCATTTAGGAGGGGGGTGAAGTTTAGAGGTAATGCCATTAGGGGGATCCTGGCAGTGCTAGGATGGAGTTTACTACATATCCAACATTTTTCACATCCAGACTTCTGGGCATAGCTATATTTAAATTTCAGTAGCAACATTTTGTCTGTAAAACTATCGGGTTTAACTCCTTCATTATGTGATTGTGTATCTCTCTTGTGTCTGATATGTGTATTATTGATGGTGTTACTGGGTGACCCACATATGACTTTAAGGGCTCCCAAGTCCTCAGGATGATAAATACAGTGAGTTACGATCCATGTAGGTAGGAACACTATAAGAGAGATTAGGAACAGGAGGCAAAATGCCTTCCCAGAAGTCTGTGGTGAAATAAGCGAGGTCATCTTTTTCAGAGACTTGACCATTTTCTTCACTTAGTATTCGAGGATTTTCACTACTTTCTTCACCTCCTTTGTCTTTATCTTTGCCTTGCTTCTTAGGGTCCTGGTTGACCTTCTTTACTTGACTGGCATGGATCCAAGACTGTTGTCCTTCCACGAGGATGGCTGTCCTGGTTACTGCGATCACGGTGGTTGGAGGTCCAAAAGGATATTCCTGCTTTTTTGTTCAGTTCAGCTGCTGGACCACTACGAGGTCACCGACCTTAAAGGGGTGTGTTGGTTCCTGTGAAGAAGAAGGAGAGGTGCGAGCAACATTTCTTTCAACTTTGTCCAACGTTTCAATTAATTTTCTTACATATTCTTCCTGAATAAGATCAAGATCCCCTCTTTCTAACATTAAGGATTCTCTGGCCCAGGGAGTGGGAAATGGTCTGCCCATAAGAATTTCAAAGGGAGAATAACCTGTCTTGTTATTTGGGGTCATTCTTATCTCTGCTAGAATTGCCGGCAGCACCCTTTTCCAGTTGGCATAAGTTCCACCTGTAGCCTTCCTGATCTTATCTTTTATTGTCCTATTCATTCTTTCTTCAATTCCTGAACTTTGAGGATGGTAAGGAATGTGAAACTTCCAGTAAATTTTAAGTGCTTTCACTAAATCTTGGCACACTTTTGAAATAAAGGCAGGACCATTGTCAGAATTTATTTGGAGCGGGCATCCCCATCTAGGGATGATTTCTTGCATGAGGATTTTTACCACTGTTTGAGCATCTTCTCTTGTAGTTACAAATGTTTCTACCCATCTTGAGAACATGTCTACTATTACAAGTAAATATTCCTGCCGTTTGCCTAATTTGGGCATGTGGGTGAAATCAATCTGTAAATGAGTGAATGGTGTGGATGGATATATCAAGTGTTCATGTTTTGCTTTGTGTGGATTTCTCGGGTTGTTCCGGATGCATGTGATGCATCTAGAGACATATGATTTCACAAGAGAGGGAAGACCTGGGATGAAAAAATCTTTATCCAGTAATTCACATGTCATCTGCCAGCCTCTGTGTCCCACCCCATGGTACTGAGAGATAAACAATGGGGCACTAGCTATAGGTATACACGGTCTCCCCTCTTGGCAGTAGTGATGAGCCGAACACCCCCGGGTTCAGTTCGCACCAGAACCCGCGAACGGACCGAAAGTTCGCACGAACTTTAGAACCCTATTAAATTCAATGGATGCGAACGTTCGAAATCTAAAGTGCTAATTATAACGACTATTATGCATGTTATTGTCCTAAAAAGGGTTTGGGAACCCGGGTTCTGCACCAGGGGACATGTATCAATGCAAAAAGAAGTTTTAAAAACGGCCGTTTTTCTGGAGCAGTCATTTTAATGATGCATAAAGTGAAAAAAAAAAAGTCAAATATTCCTTTAAATATCGTACCTGGGGGGTGTCTAAAGTATGCCTGTGAAGTGAAGTGCCACGTGTTTCCCGTGTTTAGAACTGTCCCTGCACAAAATTACATTTCTAAAGGAAAAAAAGCCATTTAAAACTGCTTGCGGCTTTAATGTAATGTCTGGTCCCGGTAATATGGATGAAAATCTTTAAGAAAAATGGCATAGCTACTAGAGTTGAGCGGACACCTGGATGTTCGGGTTCGACGGGTTCGGCCGAACCTCGGAAAAAAGTTCGGGTTCGGGACCGAACTTTAACCCGAACCCGGACCCGAACCCGAACCCCATTGAAGTCAATGGGGACCCAGACTTCTAAGGACTAAAAAGGCTCTAAAAAAGTAATGGAAAGGGCTAGAGGGCTGCAAATGGCAGCAAAATTTTGTTAAGAGCATGGCAAGTGCTCTGCAAACAAATGTGGATAGGGAAATAACTTAAAATAACATAAAAAAAAAAAATATGCTGGAGGCCCCCTTTTCAGCAGAAGAGGTACGGGAAGTCATTAAGAACCTCAGAAACTCAACGGCACGATGCCACACATATGGTGGGAATGCCCCAGAATACGCCCTTTCTGGAATAAATTATTCAATTTAATGGATAAGCTAGTGGAAAAATAAAATACTTTGAAATAAAAATGTAGCGGGGTGCTAAATTTAAGGGAAGTGTTTGAGTGGTAAATAGGCTCAAACACCCTAATTCTGTAGGATTCATGGACCATTTTGTCCTCGGGGGACAGTATTGGTGTGCAGTTCCCTGCGGCCTACAGGTGGCGCTGCCATGGTAGGCTAGGGTTGAACCGCCGATACAGTGCTGTGCCTTTTGTGTCCCCTCTTGGCAGTAGTACAGCGGGGCAGGGAACCTGCTGTGCATGCCGGGAGAGCATATAAAAGGGGCAGACCTTTGGCCTGGGGGCTGATGTCCAGTGGGGTCCACGCCCAGGTGCCTTCGGCCTGGGTGCATGTGTTCCTGTTCCATCTCGGGTACCTTTTAGCCCGGGGTGAGGTACTATCCTGGAGTTCCTGCTGCCCTGGGTATGGAGGCCTAGGTGCGGGAGTAAAGCCTGGAGTCCAGAGCCTTCGTCTGGAGTCCGCTAAGGGTCGAGGAGTCTTAGGGTGCCGCCTCGTGTAGGGGACCATGTTCCAGGGAAGGGAGGATCATTCTGATGGACCGATGCGGGAGTCACGGCGAAGGAAGGGTCTGTTGACTCCCTGGAGAGATGTCTTCCCCTTGATATGGGCTAGGTTCGTAGAAGGAGAAGCTCAAGGTCATCTTGACTGTATCAGAGGCCTTATTCACCCGGCCTGTGGCAGGGGTCTTATACACCCTGGTCTGTGGCAGAGACAAAAGTTCTCCAGGTCCATGGCAGGGGCCTTGTACACCCGGTCTATGGCAGAGACCAACCTCAAGGTCTGTGGCAGAGACCGTGCACCTAAAACTGTTTGAGAAACCTAAGCAGTGAAGTGAATGTGCTACGTTTGTGCCTGGACCTCCTCCACACCTTAAGCTGTCCTGTTTCTTTGCTCTAACCTTTTCTATCCGAGTAGAGTTTATTTTGCCAATGAGAGAATAAGAGTTGTAATTTCAGCTGGTGTGGACATTGACTTTACTGGGAGTTAAAGGACTTGCCTCTACCTACAGTAGAGGTGAGAATCATCCTCTGGAGGAGTTTTGACTCCGGCTGTGGACACGGCCCGTCAAGTACACCGCTCAACCTCTTTATATAGGAGGGTACGGGCTGGTAGTGCGGTGTGCCTTTCTCCCTCCTGCGAGGAGCCAACAACATAAAGGCAGGTAAGGGGGAAAGGATCTGTGCGCTACAAAAAAATAAAATAAAAATTATAATCTTGACCTAGGAGGACGAGGTCCATATGGAGTAGGAGGTTGAGGTGGCGGTGGATGTGGCTGTGTAGGTGGAAGCGGCGGTGGAGGAGGACGAGGTAGCCAACACTGGTTCAAAAATACAACAATGGCTGGGTAAGGCCGGTGATGTGTCGAATTCTGTCCCCCGTCAAATAGTGTCCACCCTGTACTGCGCTTGCTCAGTATGTAGGACAAGGGGATTTCGAAAATCTCCCAAGACGAACGGCGCCTGCGTGGTGAGTTCAGGTGAAGGCCACACCATCCGTGGTTCAAGCCGAGCCAAGTGAGGCCGTGCCCGAAGCTTGGCGATCGAACCGAGCCCGTGAGGGGCCCTGTTACTATGTGCTACCGTATGTCCACTTGGATGGTGGGGCTTGAACCTGCACTCACAGCGCAGGCGCCGTTCATCTTCAGAGATTTTGTGAATCTCCTTGTCCTCTGTACTGCGCAAGCGCTGCGCCTTCGCAGTATGGGCCGGACACAATCCGATGGCCGGACAGTTTTTGTCACAACACCGGTATACATGTCTATTCTGCACAAGGTACAGACAAGTCCTGTGGGATCCATGCCTGGTTCATTTTAATGAACGTGAGCTTGTCCACATTGGCTCTGGACAGACGGCTGCGCTTGTCTGTGATAACGCCCCCTGCCGTGCTAAATACACATTCAGATAATACACTGGCTGCAGGGCAGGCCAGCACCTCCAAGGCATAAAGGGCAAGCTCAGGCCATGTGCCCAATTTGGAGACCCAGAAGTTAAAGGGGGCAGACCCGTCATCCAGTACGTGTAGGCCTGTGGACACATACTGCTCAACCATGTTGGTGAAATGCTGCCTCCTGCTAAGACGTTCCATCTCAGCTGGTGGTGCTGGTTGTTGTGGCGTGCTGACAAAGCTTTTCCACATTTCAGCCATGCTAACCCTGCCTTCTGAGGTGCTGCCGGTGCCCCGGCTGCGTTGGCGACCTCTTCCTCCTCCTCTGCCTTCGCCTTGTGCTTCCACCGTACACCCGCTGTCAGGTGGGAATGCCACCAGCAGCGCGTCTACCAGCGTGCGCTTGTACTCGCGCATCTTACGATCCTGCTCCAGTGAGGGAATTAAGGACGGTACGTTGTCCTTGTAACGGGGATCCAGCAGGGTGGCCACCCAGTAATCAGCACCAGTTAAAATGTGGGCAACTCGGCGGTCATTGCGGAAACACTGCAGCATGGAATCGCTCATGTGTGCCAGGCTGCCCAGAGGCAAAGAAAAGCTGTCCTCTGTGGGAGGTGTATCGTCTGTGTCCTCTGTATCCCCCCAGCCACGTACCAGTGATGGCAACGAGCTGGTCTGGGTGCCACCCTGCTGTGAAAATGGCTCCTCCTCCTCCTCCTCCTCCTCCATCTCCTCCTCCACCTCGTCATCCTCCAGAACTGTGCCCTTTCTGCCGGACAATTGTGTACCTGGTGTTTGTTGGTGCAGGAACCCACCCTCGTAGCCACTTGTGAAAGACTGCCCTGAAAGCCTTTGAAATGATCCCGCTTCCTCCTCCTCCTCCTCATCCTCCTGTGCCACATCCTCTTCCATCATCGCCCGAAGCGTTTTTTCAAGGAGGCATAGAACTGGGATAGTAACGCTAAGAACGGCGTCATTGGCACTGGACATGTTGGTGGAGTACTCGAAACAGCGCAACAAGGCACACAGGTCTCGCATGGAGGCCCAGTTATTGGTGGTGAAGTGGTGCTGTTCCGCAGAGTGACTCACGCGTGATTGCTGCAGCTGAAACTCCACTATCGCCTGCTGCTGCTCGCACAGTCTGGCCAGCATGTGCAAGGTGGAGTTCCACCTTGTGGGCACGTCACATATGAGGCGGTGAGCGGGAAGGCCGAAGTTACGCTGCAGCACTGACAGGCGAGCACAGCAGCAGGGTGAGAACGCCGAAAGTGCGCACAGAGAGCCCGCACTTTCTGCAAAAGCTCTGGCATATTGGGGTAATTTTTAAGGAACCTCTGGACCACCAAGTTCAGCACATGCGCCAGGCAAGGGATGTGCGTCAAACCGGCTAGGCCCAGAGCTGCTACGAGATTTCGCCCATTATCGCACACCACCAGGCCGGGCTTGAGGCTCACTGACAGCAACCACTCATTGGTCTGTTGTTCCATGTCCCTCCACAACTCCTGCGTGGTGTGGGGTTTTTCCCCCAAACAGGAAAGTTTTAAAACTGCCTGCTGTCGTTTACCCCTGGCTGTGCTGAAGTTGGTGGTGAAGGTGTTACGCTGACCGGATGAGGAGGCGGTAGAGGATGAGGAGGCGGAGTAGGAGGAGTTAGCAACAGGAGGCAAACTGAAGCGCCCTGCAATCCTCGGTGGTGGAAGGACATGCGGCAAACTGCTATCTGCCTCAGGCCCAGCCGCCATTGCATTTACCCAGTGTGCTGTTAGGGAGATATAACGTCCCTGACCGTGCTTACTGGTCCACGCATCCGTAGTTAGGTGGACCTTGCCACAGATGGCGTTGCGCAGTGCACACCTGATTTTGTCCCCCACTTGGTTGTGCAGGGAAGGGATGGCTCGTCTGGAAAAATAGTGGCGGCTGGGCACGACGTACTGTGGGACAGCCAATGCCATCAGGCTTTTAAAACTCTGCGTCTCCACCATACGGAATGACAGCATTTCAAAGGCCAGGAGTTTTGAAATGCTGGCATTCAGGGCCAGGGATCGCGGGTGGCTAGGGGGTACTTCCTCTTCCGCTCCAATGTTTGGGAGATAGAGAGCTGAACGCTTCCATAGGACATTGTGGAGATGGTTGGTGACCCAGGTGGTAGTATTGCTGGCAGATCCTCTGTTTGCGGGGTGGCAGGTGCCACTGTCACTACAGAGGTGGATGAAGAGGCCGAGACTGCAGCAGAAGAGGAAGCAGGAGGAGCCAGAGACCTTTCTTGGTTTTTGAGGTGTCTACTCCACTGCAGCTCGTGCTTTGCACTTGGATGCCTGGTCATGCAGGTTGTGCTCAGGTTGAGAACGTTTATGCCTCGCTTCAGCCTCTGATTGCACAGCCTGCAAACCACTCATGTCTTGTCATCAGCACATTGTGTGAAGAACTGCCATGCTAGGGAACTCCTTGGACCTGGCTTTGGTGTGCTCGGTCCCTTGCTGCGTTGGGCAGTAGCAGACATACTGTCTAGGGGACGGACGCTCCGCTTTTGCACCCTGCTCCCTCTTCTGCTGTGCTGGTGCCTCTTCCTCCAAACTACACTGGTCACCTGCATAACGTTGATTCCATGTGGGGTCGAGGACCTCATCATCTTCCACCCAGTCTTCACCCCTGCCCTCCTTGTCTGTCTGCACAATTGCGAAAGCAGCAGCAGTTGGCACCTGTGTTTCGTCATCATCCGAGACGTACTGCGATGGTCCTCCCATGTACTCATCATGAAACATAAGTGGTTGGGCATCGGTGCACTCAATCTCTTCCACTTCTGGGGCAGGGCTAGGTGGATGGCCCTGGGAAACCCTGCTAACAGAGTCATCGAAAAGCAGAAGAGACTGCTGCATGATTTGGGGCTCAGACTGCTTGGCTGATTTGCAAGGGGGTGAGGTGAAAGACTGATGGACATGGGTTTCAGGTGCCAACTCTGATCTTTCATCAGAAGAGTGGGTGGGAGACAATGTGAAGGAACCCGAGGCACTGTCAGCAACCCAATCTACTATGGCCTGTACTTGTCCTGGCCTAAACATTCGTACAGCCTCATTAGGCGCGACAAAATACCGCCGCAGGCTCGGTCGCCTACTCGCACCTGAGGAAGGTGTTTCACTTGTGCGTGTATCTGGCACAGATCCACCACGTCCTCTCCCTGCAACAGGAGCTCCACCAGCAGCACCACGACCGGGGCCACCACGTCCCTTTGACCTTCTCCTCATTTTTTCCAAATTTAGGATGTTGCCCTAAATGGGTGTTTTTGGAAGAGCAGAACACACCCACAGTACGTAACCGCTGAATCGCACAGCTACAGAGCTGCAGAAAATGCTATTCAAAAAAAATGTTTTTTTTTTTAGTATAGCACAGTAGAAGAAAACTATTTAGAAATTGTTTATTTCACACACCTCCAAATATGTATAACACACTGCAAACTATTTTTTGTGCCCCTAAACGCCGTTTTTTGGAAGAGCAGAACACACCCACAGTACGTAACCGCTGAATCGCACAGCTACAGAACTGCAGAAAATGCTATTCAAAAAAATGTTGTTTTTTTAGTATAGCACAGTAGGAGAAAACTATATAGAAATTGTTTATTTCACACACCTCCACATATGTATAACACACTGCAAACTATTTTTTGTGGCCCTGAATGGCTCTTTTTGCAAGCGTACATTAAAGTGCAAATTTTTTCTTTTTTTTTGCCCTAAAAGGGTCTTTTTTTGCACGAGCAAAATAAAATGCAAATTTTTTATTTTTTTTTGCCCTATGGGTCTTTTGGAAAAGAGCACAATAAAGTGCCTTCCCCCCCCCCCCCCCTAAAAGTTAGATTTTCTCTGACACTGGGCTCATGGCAGTGTAAAAAGACTGCAACACAAACAGGTAAACCTATGCAGATCGCTGAATTTAATCTCTGAATCTGGACTCCTATATAATATTCTCTCTCCCTGAAAGCACCAACAGGAACCTGGCCCTACACTACACTATCTCTCTATCTTTTACCTCAGATTGCAGAATCAGGACTACCTCATGTATTTTACAATCTCTCCCTATTAGCAACAGCAGCAGCCAAGATCCTCTCCCTATCTATTCTGAAGCAGAGTGACGTCTGTGCTGTGTGCCTCTAGCTTATATAGAAGCTGGGTCACATGTTGCACTGACCAATCACAGCCATGCCATTAGTAGGCATGGCTATGATGGCCTCTAAGGGCACACCAGCTAATCAAAAGGTGATTGGCTGGCCCCTGAAGCATTTCTAAATGCGTAATTAGATTGCCGAACCCGGACTTTTGCGGAAAGTCCGGGTTCGGGAAAAAGCTAAAGTTCGGTACGGACCCGAACTTTACAGTTCGGGTTCGCTCAACACTAATGGCTACCCCATCACACCCCCCCCCCTCCCCAGCCCATTACCAGCCCCTTTGGGTCTTGTATGGATATTAAGGGGAACCCCGCACACAAAATAAAAAAGGCCCTATATACTCTGAACAGCCGTATACAGGCGGTGCATACAAGACAGGGACTGTAGGTTTGTTCTTATGTAGAATCTGTTTGTAATTTTGAACAGGTACATTGTTTAAGTGTAGCTCCAGCCAAAAAATCTATTTTTAAGCTTTTTGGAAAACATAGGGAAGGGTTATCACCCCTGTAACATTTGTTTTGCTGTCTGTGCAGTGTGCACCTGTTCAGAACAGTTCACCTCACTTTCCGTCCTAATGACAAATGTTTTTTGAAAATTTGGGTTTTTTATTGAAACAAGAATTGGTGATAAAGAATCAGTGGAGAGGAGACACTTTTTTTCCCATATTAACACTTACAGGAGAGAATTTGCCTTCAAAGGGGTAGATTTCCTCTCACTTCCTGTTGTATCCTTCCGTTTGCAAGGAGGAGTCGTTTGTAAGTTGGATGTTTGAAAGTAGGGGCCTGCCGTATATACTCAGCTGAAATTTGCCCCTTACATGTTGGTGTTGCCACAACACTGTGAGCCCTCACAGTTACTCTTGGTGGGCGCATGAATGGGCCCTGCTGTGAATTATTAGATCAAGAATTGTAATTGCATGCCCCTGTTGAACAGGGGCTGAAAAATTGGGCCGGTGGTGGTGGTGGTGGTGGTGGTGGTGGTGTTGACACAACACTGTAAGGCCTCACAGTTAGTCTTGGTGGGCGCAGGAATGGGCCCTGCTGTGAATTATTAGATCAAGAATTGTAATTACATGCCCCTGTTAAACAGGGGCAGAAAAATTGAGCCTTAGGCACTGGTGCCACAACACTGCAACCCCTCACAGATACTGTACTTGGAGCACAGCAATGAGCCCTGTTGCAAAGTATTGCATCAAAAATTGTAATTACACGCCCCTGTTAAACAGGGACTGAAAAATTGGGCCTTAGCCACTGGTGCTGGTGCCACGACACTGCAACCACTCCCAGATACTCTAGTTGGAGTGCAGGAATGAGCCCTGCTGCAAAGCATTGCATAAAAAATTGTAATAACACACCCCTGTTAAACAGGGGCTGAAAAATTGGGCCTTAGCCACTGGTGGCGGCACCCAGAAACAAAAATGTTCTTCCAAGCTATCATCGTCAATCGGATCATTGAGGAGGAGGAGGATAGTCAGTCAACATAACAGGACAGTCTCTCAGCATCAGCATCAGTCTTGAAGGGATGTGACATTTGAAAATAAATTAGTCTGTTATATCAGCTTCAGGTGTTTGGTAGCTGGTGGTGATCCAAGACTGGTTCATCTTTATGAAGGTCAGTCGATGAACAGAGTCGTGGACAGGCGCACCCTGTGATCCCTGACAAATCCTCCAGCAGCACTGAATGTGCGTTCTGAAAGAACGCTGGATGCAGGACAGGCCAGTAGCTCAATTGCATACTGTGCAAGCTCTGGCCAGTGATCCATCCTCAAGACCCAGTAAGCCAGAGGATTTTCGGTGGGGAAGGTGTCCAAGTCTGACCTTGCCCCTAGGTATTCCTGCACCATGTATATCAGACGCTGGCGATGGTTGCTGGAACCGATCATACCTTGGGGCTGCGGACTAAAGAATTGTCTGAACGCTTCGGTCAGACGGCCACCTTCCCCACCGCTCCTTCTTTGACTGACCGAAGCCTCAGTAACTCGTTGTCCAGGACCAGGAGTTTGTAACCTCCCAGTCTCTGGGAACGCGTTGCACAGACCTTTCTGCAAGGCCTCCCGGAGTTGTCTCATCCTCTGCTCCCTCTGCGACGGTAAGATAAGGTCCGCAACCTTACCTTTGTACCGTGGATCAAGGAGAGTGGCCAGCCAGTAATGATCCCTCTCCTTGATTCAAAGAATACGAGGATCCTTCCGCAGACTTTGCAGGATCAGGGAGGCCATGCAGCGTAGGTTAGTTGAGGCATTCAGTCCGGAGTCCTCTGGGTCACTAAGGTCGACATGATCCGCAGCCACCTCCTCCCAGCCACGTACAAGTCCACTGGTTTCTTGGGACTGTAAATCATCCCTAAAAGACTGCTGCTGATGATGCTGAGTGCCAGGCTCCACCTCCATGCTGACACAATCCTCCTCCTCCTCCTCCTCCTCCTCTTCTTCCTGTGCGATGGATGGGACAGAAGGAACACTGTCTGGGTAAAGGGGGCCTTGAGAGGCAAGGAAGTCCTCCTCTTCCTGCCTCTGTTCTGCCTCAAGTGCCCTGTTCATTATTCCACGCAGTGTATGTTCCAACAGGTGGACAAGAGGTACAGTGTCACTGATGCATGCACTGTCACTGCTCACCATCCTCGTGGCCTCCTCAAATGGTGCCAGGACAGTGCATGCATCCCTGATCATGCCCCACTGGCGTGGTGAAAAAAACCTGAGCTCCCCTGACCCTGTCCTGGTGCCGTAGTCGCACAGGTACTCATTGATGGCCCTCTGCTGCGTGTGCAGCCGCTGCAGCATGGCCAACGTTGAGTTCCACCTGGTGGGCATGTCACATATAAGGCGGTTCTTGGGCAGGTTCAACTCCTTTTGCAGCTCAGCCAGGCGAGCACTGGCATTATAAGATCTGCGGAAATGCACACAGACTTTCCTGGCCTGCCTCAGGACATCCTGTAAGCCCGGGTACCTGCCCAAGAACCGCTGCACCACCAGGTTAAGGACGTGAGCCACACAGGGCACATGGGTCAGTTGTCCCTGTCGGAGAGCGGAGAGGAGGTTGGTGCCATTGTCGCAAACTACCATTCCTGGCTTTAGCTGGCATGGCGTCAACCACCTCTCGGCCTGCCCCTGCAGAGCAGACAGAACCTCTGCCCCAGTGTGGCTCCTGTCCCCCAAACACACCAGCGCAGGCACGGCATGGCATCTTGCATAGCCCCTTGAACGCCTACGGAGCACCGCTGGTTCCGAGGACAAAGCACAGGAAGAGGCCACGGAGGAAGAAGAAGAGGAGGGGGTGGAGGACAGAGGTGTGTCACAACCAGTAGTAGCATTTTGGAGGCGTGGCGGTGGAACAACCTCCAACACTACTGCACCTTGTCCTGCATCCTTCCCAGCTGCCAAAAGAGTGACCCAATGGGCCGTGAAAGAAAGGTAACATCCCTGTCCATGCCTGCTGGACCATGAGTCAGCGGTAATATGCACCTTACCGCTGACCGCCCTGTCCAGCGAGGCCAAGACATTGCCTTCCACATGCCGGTAGAGAGCCGGAATCGCCTTCCGTGAGAAAAAGTGGCGTTTGGGAACCTGCCACTGAGGAACCGCACATTGCACAAACTCACGGAAGGGGGCCGAGTCTACCAACTGAAAAGGCAGCAGTTGAAGCGCTAGCAATTTAGCCAAGCTAGCATTCAACCGCTGGGCATGTGGATGGCTGGGAGTGAACTTCTTTTGACGGTCCAGCAGCTGGGGCAGGGAAATTTGCCTGCTAGAATCGGACGTTGGTGTACTGCTAGCAGAGTGCCCGCAAGTACTTGGCTGTGACACACCTAATTCTACACCTTCATTCCTCTCAGAGCAGGTTTCAGAGAGGACTGAAGGTATAGTGGGGTTGGAGATCCCAGCTGATGCGGTGCAAGAAGAGGTCAGCTTTGTTCTTTGGTGTGGGTCTTTAAGGTAGGCTTGCCAACGAGCTGCATGGCAGGTCAACATATGTCTGGTCAAGCATGTGGTGCAAAAGCGGGTGATGTTTTGGCCACGCGATATACGCTTGAGACATATGTTGGAAAACAGCAGCTGTGCGATCTGATGCACTTGACTCAAAAAAGGCCCACACCAAAGAACTTTTTGAATAACGGGCAGAGGCAGCGCCCTGCACAGGCGGAGCTCTGCGGTGTGCTGCCCTTACGCTGGCCCCCCGAGGGCATCCTGCCTCGTTGGAGATGTGCCTCCTCCTCATCCTCCTCCTCCTCCTCCTCCTCCTCTCTCCTATTAGGCACCCACGTGGAGTCAGTGACCTCATCATCCCCTCCCTCCTCATCACTGGAGCCAATCTGGCAGTATGCTGCAGCTGCTGGAACATGACTGCCAGATTGGTGTCCTTCTTGAGCATGCCCTCTCTCTGCTCTCACGCTACTGCCTTCCTCTAGCTGGGTATCATCATCAGACCCTTCGAAACGCTGGGCATCCTCCTGGAGCATGTACCCAACACTGTGCTCAAACAGTTCGGGGGACTCCTCAGGAGGACATGGTTGGTCTAGGGAAGGAGTGACTGATGATGACATTGATACCAGGGAAGAGGACGCTTTGGCAGCTGCTTTGCCAGTACCCTGAGCCTGGGTGAGAGAGGATGAGGAGGATGGGGAGGGCTTGGTCATCCACTCTACCAAGTCTTCGGCATGATGCGGCTCAACACGTCCAGCTGCCGAAAAGAAGGACAAGCGTGTCCCATGGCCACGTGCTGATGGCGATGCACCGCGTCCACGACCAGCACTGTTGTCTCTAGACACAGAGCCTGCTTGCCCTCTTTTTTTGGCTCCTGACTGTCTGCCTCTCCTTGTTTGCCTTCCAGACATTCTAATGGCCTGCAGGGAAATGGGAAAAGCAGCAATACAGGCTAAGTTAAGGTGTAATATGGTCAGGAGGCACACTCCGCCCGCTGTAAGTGCCGCAAAATCCTGTTTGTGTAACACACCAGGAAAAAGCAGCAATACAGGCTAAGTTAAGGTGTAATATGGTCAGGAGGCACACTCCGCCCGCTGTAAGTGCCGCAAAATCCTGTTTGTGTAACACACCAGGAAAAAGCAGCAATACAGGCTAAGTTAAGGTGTAATATGGTCAGGAGGCACACTCCGCTCGCTGTAAGTGCCGCAAAATCCTGTTTGTGTAACACACCAGGAAAAAGCAGCAATACAGGCTAAGTTAAGGTGTAATATGGTCAGGAGGTACACTCCGCCCGCTGTAAGTGCCGCAAAATCCTGTTGGTGTAACACACCAGGAAAAAGCAGCAATACAGGCTAAGTTAAGGTGTAATATGGTCTGGAGGTACACTCCGCCCGCTGTAAGTGCCGCAAAATCCTGTTGGTGTAACACACCAGGAAAAAGCAGCAATACGGGCAAACTTCAGGTGTATAATGTGCAGGAGGCTTAGCAACAATGACACTGACACTGTCCCCTGCCTATCCTTCTCTCTCCCTGCACACAAGGTTTATCAAAGTATATGACACTGACACTCTCCCTGCCTATCCTTCTCTCTCCCTGCACACAAGGTTTAGCAAAGAATATGACACTGACACTGTCCCCTGCCTATCCTTCTCTCTCCCTGCACACAAGGTTTATCAAAGTATATGACACTGACACTCTCCCTGCCTATCCTTCTCTCTCCCTACACACAAGGTTTTGCAAAGAATATGACACTGACACTCTCCCTGCCTATCCTTCTCTGTCCCTACACACAAGGTTTAGCAAAGAATAGATATGACACTGTCCCTGCCTATCCTTCACTTTCCCTGCTCCGGAACACACTACACAAGGCCGCCGCGCTGGCGGCCTTTTATAGTGTGGGGCGTGTACTAAACCCCCTCAGCTATAATTGGCCACAGGCATCCTGCCTGTGGCCAATCATTGCTCTCCTCGCTGCCGGCGCTGTGATTGGCCAAGCATGCAGGGTCACAGTGCATGCTTGGCCAAACACAGCGCCGGGATTACACTGCGATGGCGCAGTGTATTGTGGGCCGTTCGCGTCACTCGAATTTGGCGCGAACGGCCCAAATCGTTCGTTGTTCGCCGAACGCCCGAACAGCCGATGTTCGAGTCGAACCTATGTTCGACTCGAACACCAAGCTCATCCCTACTTGGCAGACAAGCCCAGACTCTGGACTTTTCTGCACACCTGCAATGTTCCATTGTTTTATGTCAGTTTCAGTGGCATATGTTTGTAAATCTGAGAGCGTTGAATCAAGTAAAGGTATTTCAGGGGCTAGAGTAGGCATTTGGAGGGTAGCTACGCATTGAGAAGCCACCTCCTTTGCCACTTTGTCTGCAAGGGCATTTCCTTTTGCAATATCATCTTGTTGGCCCGTATGTGCCTTACAATGCAATATTGCAACAGATTTTGGTAATTGAATAGTTTCCAATAGACTAGATACAAGTGTAGAATGGGAAATTGATTTCCCATCAGCTGCAATGTATCCCCTTCTTTTCCATATAACCCCAAAATCGTGGGCCACCCCGAATGCGTATTTAGAATCTGTGTAAATGTTTACATCTTGGCCCTCAAAGTTGGCATGCTCTGGTGAGGGCAATTAGTTCAGCTGCCTGTGCAGACTGAAATGGGACTGGATTTGCCTCGAGTACAATGTCAGGGAGCTGGACCACAGCATATCCAGCATGATAAGTGTGGTCATTTGGTCTTGAGCAAGACCCATCTACAAACACATTTTGAGCTCCCGGAATTGCACTCGAGCACATATCCTCCCTGGGTGAGGTGTCCTGCTGTATAGCTTTAATACATTCATGTTGCGGGGCTACCTCATCCTCCTTATTTTCAGTCATAGGAGAGCATTCAAGATTGGGGCTGGGCCCGAGGTCAGGGAGGCATATTTTATTTTCAAATTAGTGTTCGAGACCATAATTACCTCATACCCACTCAGCCGTTGTGCAGACATGTGTTGGGTGTGGATATTCTTTAGGAGGATGGACACATTATGGGTGGTGTGAAGGGTAGTTGGATGGCCTAAAGTGAAAGATGTGGCCATTTCCACAACCATAGCACAGGATGCAAGAGCTTATAGACACGCCGGCATACCCTGAACCGGCATAGGCACTACTCTTGAGAAAAAAGCGATAGGGCGCAGTTTGCCCCCATGTTCTTGCGCTAGGACTCCCGCCATGGTTTTACAGTTGTCCCTAGCAAATAGGTGAAACCTTTTGCTGTACTCAGCTAAGCCAAGACCAGGAGCTGTTACCATAGATGTTTTAAGGTATATAAAGGCATTGTACATTTCATCATTCCATTTTATACAATCTGGCATGTCGGTACCTGTGGTTTGTCCCAAAATGTTATCATAGTAGGAACAGTCAGGTATCCATTGGCGGCAGTAACCAATCATGCCAAGGAAGGACAGCATATCCTTCTTGGTCTGTGGGCGGGCTAGACCCACGAGAGCCGCAGCTCTCTTGTGACTGACTTTCCTTTCACCTTTTGTGAGTGTAAAACCAAGGTATTCAACAGTTTCTTGACACCACTGAAGTTTCTTTTTGGAAACTTTATGACCATTATCTGCCAACCAATGTAGCAGATCTAAACCATCCTCCTTGCAGGCTACCTGGCTTGGGCTACATACCAACAAATCATCAACATATTGGAGTAGGACAGAACCATGATGGGGAGTCCAGGACCGCAATGTGGCCTGGAGCACAACTGGGTAGACTACATGGGAGTCCACATAACCCTGAGGCATTCTACACCATGTCATTTGGCGGTTTCGAAAACAGAATGCAAGAATAGGCTGTGTCTCTTCATCCACAGGGACGGAAAAAAATGCATTCGTAAGGTCAATAACAGAAAAATATTCTGCATCGGATGGTATGGAGGTAAGGAGGGATGGCACATCAGGCACTATAGGAGCTATGGGGACAATTAAATTATTGACAGCTCTAAGATCTTGCACAATTCTATAAGAACCATCAGGCTTCTTTACAGGGTTAATTGGTGTATTCCATTTGTTTCCAGTGATTTCTCTCACTATGCCTTGTTTCAGGAAATTTTCAATCATAGGCACAATCCCCTCTTCCTTTTCTTTAGAAAGAGGATATTGTTTATGATAAATGGGTTGGGCTCCGGGTTTCAACGTGGCTTTATACAGGGTGCATGAGATGAGACCAACATCTAGGTTATTTATAGACCAGACTTTATGATTGGGACCAGGTAGATCACCATCATCAGGTTCTGAAAAGAAAAATTGCCTTTGAATGGAAATCTTTTTAGAGTGCACTATGATTCCTCCTTCCTCTGTAATTTTCATAACTATTCCAAGTCTGCCCAAAAGGTCTCTTCCCAAAAGATTAACAGGGCAATTTGAGATAATTCTGAAGGAGTGTTTGAGTACTGGTTGGTCACCATATGAGGGGTCTATGACAATTAAGTTGGGTGTTTTCCAAGTTTTGGTAAGTATCCCATTAATTCCCATTGAAGGCTCAGCATTTGTGGTTTCACCTCTATAAAAATCCTCACTCAGGGTGCTCCTTGCGGCCCCTGAATCGAGGAGAAATGGTACTTCCATTCCGTTCACATGCAACATGATAATTGGTTGCTCTGAATAAGAGGATGAAACCAGGGGAAATGCTGGGATACTACCTTCCGGGCATCCTCATTGGGGTTGGGGTTGCTTCCATTGGATGGGGTATTTTGGCCCTTGATGTTGTGGGGGTTGTGTGACTTGTGTGGTATTTTGTTCAGGTATGCCATATGGACATTGGTTTCTCCAATGACCCAAGTCCCCACAGTTAAAACAACCTCTTTGTGAGGGCTGTGTCCTGGGGAAACCACGGCCTCGACCTCTTCCTCTCCCTCTGCCCCTACCTCTATTCAGCTGTGTACCATTCCCCGGGTGGGACTGCTGCTGTTGTGGCAGTCCTCCCTGGAAATGTGTACCTGAACTTTTCGGTATCTCAAAACATCCTGCCGCATCTTTCTCTGTAACTGCTTTCTGAAAGTCTGGTATGGTCTTTGTAGGCCAATCAGAAATCATTTGTTTAACCATTAAACCATGTTGTGGTTTTAGGTTACTAATAAAAGTCTGAATCATCAAACTATGCATATCCGGTAGTATTGATAATCCAGCTTCCTGCGTCCACACATCCATAAACCTCTTCCAAAATTCTAATACACTTTCTCCTGATTTTTGTTTGCAGGCTATGGCAGTAGGGAGAGAAGTTCTATTTTTAAAAGCACTATTTAATTCTGCTTCGAGTTGGCCCCACATGGTAGTTCTCCCTCCTTCAGTATTTAATTTGCATGTATCAGCCTTTACTGTTTTTGGATCTTCAATATCATTAATGGATACTACTTTAGTCCAATCAAATGCGGATGTGTGTCCAATGACACCATCCACAATAAATCGCATATCTTCCTATGTATAATTTCTCCCTTTACAAGCCTTTTTTAAATAAGACAAGGTTGCAGAGGCAGACTGAGTTGGTTTTGGACAATGTTTAATAATGCGGTTAATATCTTCAATATCAATCACCTTTTTCAACATGTCATTTCCTATAGTCATAAAAGGGGCATTTAGTTCAGTGCCATCAATGCCATATGCCCTCCCACTTTTGGTTTTCCCAGGACTAAATATATTACTAATGACTCCCGCTATTCCCCTTCCTAATGCAGAGAGATCAAAATCTTCATCCGCATCCTCTATTTCAATTAAGGATGATTGGGGTGGTGATACCTTTCCTCCCATGGCCCCTTCTTGTTCACCAATGTCTTCCTGTGTGTTTTGGGAAGTTGGTCGTGTTTGTGCTACTTGTACTACCTGTTGGACCTGTGTAGGTGCCTGTTGTTGTTGTGCCGGAAGAGTAGGGGCAACTGCAGGGGCAGCTGCAGGGGCAAGTACAGGGGCAGCTGCAGGGGCAGGGGCAAGTACAGGGGGAGGGTTTGTGGGTTGCTGGTGTACGGCATAATGACCAGCAAGAAGATCTATTGCTTCTTCTGTGAGACTGGGATAAATCTGGCTAGTATATGGTGGTGGGGATACATGAGAGAAAGGCAAAGGTGAAGCCGTGGGATCGGGTCTCTTGACCTCAGATTCCTGCTTATGTTAAAGATCATACTCTTCCTTAGTTAAAAAATTCTTTGCTTTCTTCTGTTTCTTATTATCACTCTGAAAAAATTAGGGTGCATATTGTAGCCAATTTTTACCACCCTTTCTCATGTATTCCATGTCCCACTGTGGATCTCCCTCAAACCATGGAAAAGCCTTCCTGTCTCTAAGACAAAGGCCTTTTACCATATCTATATGGAATTCATCGTTGGCGCCATCACTGGGAAAAGGGTCAGAACTATGCATGGATTTTGTCCACCCGGCTCAATTAGAAACCCAGGGATTTATAAATTCGTAGTCAGTACCACAAACTCTGGCTACATAATCTTTACAATTTTCACCGGGATTAGGATATGGGGGAGTTTTTTTACTATGTTCTTGACCCATAATAAAATAGTGAGAGTCTGTCTGTCTTACCTTACAGACCTCCTTCTCCTACACAAACAAATATTTCTTATACTTTATGTGAAAGAAAGAAAAGCGAAAGTAGGTTGGGTCACTGAAGTATAATCCTCATGAACTATTTCAGCTCCTTCCCCAAGAAGGACTGTACAGTACTGTATTATTCAATTAAGACCTTCTCAGAGATACTTTCAAAGGCGGATTTTCCCAAAGAAAATCCCCTATACACCAAGGCGTGGCTCATATACCTCTTCTACATAAATTTAATACAAGATGAAATTTAAATCAGAGCTAAGGCAAGAGAAAACAGTCTGTCTAAAAGACAAATAAGTTCTACTTACCAAAGGTGATTATTTCATCCCACCGCTGCGACCATTTGAAGAGATAAACAGGTAATACGGCCACCCAGGTGTACTTCAGGTAATGAAAGAAGAGCTTCAATGACCCACAGATCCGGAGAGACAAATGACGCAGGGAAACCAACTTAAGTGTTCATTATATCTCTGGCCTTTTGTCATGGATATGCATTAATGTCTGTCTGCCATCTTACCTTCCTCCTCATGTGTTCATCTAGAGACCAGACCTCCTTCACCTGGCTTCCTTTATAATCTCCTCCCAGCCTGACTCCACCCCAGGCCCTATCACTGAACACTATATTAACCTGTGCACTGCAAGCCTGCTTTGCTGATCAACGTGTTTGTTAGGCATTGTGTGTTTGGGTTCCTGCCTGCCGTGTGCTACGTCTGTCTTTCTGTTACGTTATTGGCTTGTCCCCGACCATCCCTGTCTGCTCGTGACCCTTGACCTTCGGCTCGTTCTTCGTTATCCTTGTCTGCTTGTGGCCCCTGACCTTCGGCTTGTTATTCGGTTCTCTCTATCGTGTGCTGCTGCTTCCCCTTATCCTACGGGGCGTGAGCTAGGAAACTCCAGGGGCCGCGACCTGGTCCCAGCCTGCAGCGTAACATCCTCACCACTAGAGGCCCTGGAGAAGACCAGCTGGGTCTTAGACTCCGCGCCCTGGGGAATCTTGGCTCTCGCTTCCGTTGGGATCCCGGTTGTGCTCCTCTGGTCCCGCTTTCCACAACCACCCAGTTTCCTATCCACAGAAGCCAGCCATAGGGTTCACTACCTCGCGGTGCACTCCTGTCCCCCTACGGTGTGCATCTGTCACCTGGCCACAGGTGACCCTGACAGTTTGATCAGCCATGAACCCGGCTGACATCCCGCTTCCCGCGGATGATCCATTGCAGGGCATAGTTCGCAGACTTGAGACCCAGGAATCAAATCAGACCCAGGTGATGCGATTCCTCCAGGATCTGGCTTCTCGATTCGAGCAGCTTCAGGTCTCCTTGGGAACCCCGAATCCGCAACCCCAAGTACAACCAGCGGCTGTACCTATCGCACCAGTCGCAGCCTCACACTCACTAAGATTGCCAGCTCCGTTCCGTTTCTCTGGGGACTCCAAGGCCTGCAGGGGGTTTCTCAGCCAATGCACTATTCATTTTGAGCTTCAGCCTCAAAGCTTCCTATCTGACCGGGCTAAGGTAGCCTATATCATTTCCCTCCTCTCCGGTGAAGCTTTGGCCTGGGCTGCCCCCCTGTGGGAGAGGAACGATCCGGTGGTTTCCAGTCTGTCCGAATTCTTGAAGCTCTTTCGTAATATCTTCGAAGAGCCGGCTCGGGCTTCTTCAGCGGCTAGTGCTGTCTTACGTCTTCGCCAAGAATCTAGTTCAGTGGGGCAATATGCTCTTCAGTTCCGTATCCACACAGCTGAATTGAGCTGGAATAATGAGGCCCTGGTCGCTACCTTTTTACATGGCCTCTCTGACCGAGTGAAAGACGAATTAGCGGGAAGAGCCATTCCCGTCGGTCTGGACGATGTAATTTCATTATGCAACCAGATCGACATTCGTTTTCAAGAGAGGTCCTTAGAAAAAAGACGCCAGCACTCTCTGGGTCCTAGCCAGTCTGAGCTCCCCTCCCTTCATTCCGTGGAGCATCCTCTACCTGCTGAAGAACCTATGCAGCTGGGCCGGACCAGACTAACCCCCGAAGAACGTGCTAGGCGCAGAACTCTGGGCTTGTGCCTCTATTGTGGGGGCAAGGGTCATTTTCGTGACTCCTGCTCGCTTCGTCCGGGAAACGCTCGGGTCTAATACATTTGGAAGGTGGAGTATTGGACCCAGAAACATCACCTTCTCGCCTGCTCTTGCCGGTGTCCCTTCATGTAGGCACTTCTCCTCAGTCAACCCTTGCATACCTGGATTCCGGGGCTGCCGGCAATTTCATGGATTGGAGAACTGCTTCTTCTATGAAGCTTACCCTTTCACCTCTCACTACCCCATTGGTAGTCTCGGCAATTGATGGCACTGTTCTCCCAGGGGGCCCTATTCGCTTCCAGACGCTACCCATTAGGATGTCGGTAGGGATTCTCCACCAGGAGTGGATATCCTTTCTTATTCTACCCAAGGCCTCTACCCCAGTTGTATTGGGCCTCCCTTGGCTACAGCTCCACTCTCCACATGTGGACTGGGTCTCTGGGCAGATCCTGGCCTGGGGTTCCTCATGTTTCTCGTCGTGTCTTCTCAAGGTGACCCCCAAGGAGAGTCTTCCGGTTGCTGCCACTTCTGTTTCTTCTGATCTTCCCGCCACATACAGCGATTACCGGGATGTGTTCTGTAAAAAATCAGCTGAGGTGCTTCCTCCCCACAGGTCTTTTGACTGTGCTATTGATCTTGTCCCCGGAGCAACTCTACCCAGGGGTCGTACCTACCCTCTGTCCATCCCAGAGACCCAGGCCATGTCGGAGTATGTAGCAGAGAATCTGGAGAGAGGGTTCATCCGGAAATCCTCATCGCCTGCAGGGGCAGGGTTCTTTTTTGTTGCCAAAAAGGATGGTACCTTAAGACCCTGCATCGATTATCGGGGTTTAAATGCGGTTACTATTAAAAATCGATACCCCTTACCCTTAATATCTGAGCTATTCGATAGGTTGAAGGGTGCCTCCATTTTCACCAAGTTGGATCTCAGAGGCGCGTACAATCTCATTCGAATACGGGAGGGTGACGAATGGAAGACTGCATTTAACACTAGAGACGGGCATTACGAATATCTGGTGATGCCTTTTGGTCTGTGTAATGCTCCAGCCGTGTTTCAAAACTTTGTCAATGAAATCTTCAGAGATCTGCTGTACCAGTTTGTTGTCATCTATCTGGATGACATTCTGATCTTTTCTGAAAATCTGCTCGTCCACAGAAACCATGTCCGCACTGTACTTCAACGTCTTAGAGAGAACAATCTCTATGCCAAGCTGGAGAAATGTTCCTTTGAATGTTCTGAGGTCCTGTTTTTGGGGTGCTTTGTCTCATGTTCGGGGCTTCGTATGGACCCTGGGAAGGTCTTGGCTATCACCAACTGGCCTCTTCCTGCTAGCCTCAAGGCCACACAGCCCTTTCTTGGCTTCACTAATTATTATAGGCAGTTCATAAGGAATTACTCTTCCATTGCCGCGCCTATTATCGCTTTGACCAAGAAGGGTGTGAATGCCAGAGACTGGCCTCCCGAAGCTGTCTCTGCATTTCACAACCTGAAACAGGCCTTTGTTTCTGGCCCCCTCTTGAGGAGACCAAATCCTGGGAATGCATTTTTTATTGAAGTGGACGCTTCCTCAATGGGGGTGGGAGCTGTGCTTCTTCAAATCTTTGAGAAGAGACGCCAACCATGTGCGTTCTTCTCCAAAAAAATTTCTCAGGCAGAGAGGAATTATGCCATCGGTGATCGGGAACTTCTCGCAATTAAATTGGCGTTAGAGGAGTGGCGTCATCTCTTGGAGGGTTCCCCTCACTCCATAACGATCTTTACCGATCACAAGAATTTACAGTATCTACAGAATGCTAAACGTCTGAATCCTAGACAGGCCAGGTGGAGTCTCTTCTTTGCCCGTTTTAATTTCACGATTACCTACAAACCTGGTTCCTGCAACGGTCGGGCTGATGCGCTCTCTAGGTCATTTGACACTTTGGACGAGGAGTCCGCCCCTGAACCTGAGCCGATCATTCCCACCTCATGCATTGTTGCCCACTCTACCACCCTGAAGTCTAAAATTCCGCCTGGTAAGACCTTTGTCCCCACTGAGCTAAGAGCTAAGATCCTTCGTTGGGGACATGATTCCAAGGTGGCAGGGCATTCTGGATTCCTCCGATCCTTCCTACTCATCAGTCGTCACTACTGGTGGCCTAATCTCCGCTCAGACGTCAAAGACTACGTTAAAGCTTGTCATGTCTGTGCTCAGTCCAAATCCTCCACACAAGCTCCTGCTGGTCTCCTCATGCCCTTGCCTATTCCTAAGGAACCCTGGGCCCATATTGCCATGGATTTTATCACCGATCTCCCACTGTCTGAGAATAATACAGTCATTTGGGTGGTAATCGATCGATTCTCCAAGATGGCTCATTTTGTTCCTCTTCCTGGTCTTCCTTCTGCCCCTGCCTTGGTTCCCATTTTCATTCGAGAAATTCTCCGCCTACATGGGGCCCCTTCTCATATTGTTTCCGACAGGGGAGTCCAATTCACGTCTCGTTTTTGGAGAGCCTTTTGCAAATCCCTCAATATTGTCTTGGATTTTTCTTCTTCTTACCATCCCCAATCCAATGGACAGACTGAGAGGGTTAATCAGGAGTTAGAGGTCTTTCTTCGCACCTTTGTGTCTTCTCACCATGACGATTGGTCCTCTCTACTCCCGTGGGCAGAATTCTCCCATAACAATCATGTGAATACCAGTTCGCAGAAGACACCCTTTTTCACAGTTTATGGAAAACACCCTCAACTTCCTCTTCCTATGATCTGTTCTCCAGACATTCCAGCTTTGGCTTCGGTTCAGGAGTCTCTCAATTCCGTTTGGGGTCACGTTCATGATTCCCTCCGGGCAGCTGCTGAAAAATTCAAAGGCTTTGCCGACCGCCGCAGGCGTAAACCGCCTTCTCTTCAGCCAGGGGACAAAGTCTGGCTCTCTACCAGGAACATCAAGCTCCGAGTTCCTTCTCTGAAGTTTGCTCCACGATTCATCGGTCCATACACGGTAACTGCTAAACTGAATCCGGTTTGTTTCAAACTCCAGATTCCTAAGAGCCTTAAAATCACTAACTCCTTTCATGTTGCTCTTCTAAAGCCTTTAGTCCTCAATAAATTCTCTCGTCCTCTTCCTACCGTGGCGCCTGTCTCGGAGGATAATCAGGAGTACGAGATCAGTCAAATTCTGGACTCCCGACTCTGTAAAGGCGTTCTTCAGTACCTCGTTCATTGGAAAGGGTTTGGTCCTGAGGAGAGGTCTTGGATCACTGCATCTGAGGTCTTTGCACCTCGTCTGTTAAAGGAGTTTCATCTGAAGTTTCCCTCTAAACCTGGGCCCAGGCGGGGAAGGGGGAGGCCTCGTAAGAGGGAGGGTACTGTCATGGATATGCATTAATGTCTGTCTGCCATCTTACCTTCCTCCTCATGTGTTCATCTAGAGACCAGACCTCCTTCACCTGGCTTCCTTTATAATCTCCTCCCAGCCTGACTCCACCCCAGGCCCTATCACTGAACACTATATTAACCTGTGCACTGCAAGCCTGCTTTGCTGATCAACGTGTTTGTTAGGCATTGTGTGTTTGGGTTCCTGCCTGCCGTGTGCTACGTCTGTCTCTCTGTTACGTTATTGGCTTGTCCCCGACCATCCCTGTCTGCTCGTGACCCTTGACCTTCGGCTCGTTCTTCGTTATCCTTGTCTGCTTGTGGCCCCTGACCTTCGGCTTGTTATTCGGTTCTCTCTATCGTGTGCTGCTGCTTCCCCTTATCCTACGGGGCGTGAGCTAGGAAACTCCAGGGGCCGCGACCTGGTCCCAGCCTGCAGCGTAACATCCTCACCACTAGAGGCCCTGGAGAAGACCAGCTGGGTCTTAGACTCCGCGCCCTGGGGAATCTTGGCTCTCGCTTCCGTTGGGATCCCGGTTGTGCTCCTCTGGTCCCGCTTTCCACAACCACCCAGTTTCCTATCCACAGAAGCCAGCCATAGGGTTCACTACCTCGCGGTGCACTCCTGTCCCCCTACGGTGTGCATCTGTCACCTGGCCACAGGTGACCCTGACACCTTTATTGAATTTCAGAGTGGCTTATATGTAAAAGAAAGATAGGAGGGGCTATGTCTTAACACATACGTTTCTAAAAATAATACAAACTCAGTATATTCTTATCTTGTACTAAACTGCTGAATTTAGTTTAGCAAGGGACTTTTCTTATACAATCAGGCTACTGCATGAACAGGCTAAGCCACAATGACTATCAGTAGCAGGGTGTGACTCTATACAAACCTGTCAGTTAACCTAAGTATGTCAAAGTTCATTTCTACTTAAAATGGAGTTGATTATTTATACATATTTTATACATTCTATTACAGGTAGGTAAGAATCCCCTGACCATATGCCTGTATACACATTGAAGAGGCTCCACTATTTATTGTAGAGTTTTGTAGCACTCCCCTGTAAACCCATCAGGGCCGGGGGCCTTGGAGGGGGCTAAGTGGCGAATAGTTGTGGAGATTTTGGACATAGATATAGGTGCATTCAAGGTCTTGAGCTGAGTAGGAGTAATCATCCGTAAATGCAGTTTATCCAAGAATATTTTTGTTCGTCATTTTCATCAGTAGGGTCAGGGGTATATAGGGATGTATAATATTGTAACATAACTTTGTTAATCTCCTGTGTGGCACGGTTTGGGCCTTTGCATAGCCTTGCCAATAGGGATGAGCTTTGTGTTGGAGTCGAACCCATGTTCGACTCGAACATCGTCTGTACACGCCCCACACTATAAAAGGCCGCCAGCGCGGCGGCCTTGTGTAGTGTGTTCCGGAGCAGGGAAAGTGAAGGATAGGCAGGGACAGTGTCATATCTATTCTTTGCTAAACCTTGTGTGTAGGGACAGAGAAGGATAGGCAGGGAGAATGTCAGTGTCATATTCTTTGCTAAACCTTGTGTGTAGGGAGAGAGAAGGATAGGCAGGGAGAGTGTCAGTGTCATATACTTTGATAAACCTTGTGTGCAGGGAGAGAGAAGGATAGGCAGGGGACAGTGTCAGTGTCATTGTTGCTAAGCCTCCTGCACATTATACACCTGAAGTTAGCCCGTATTGCTGCTTTTTCCTGGTGTGTTACACAAACAGGATTTTGCGGCACTTACAGCGGGCGGAGTGTGCCTCCTGACCATATTACACCTTAACTTAGCCTGTATTGCTGCTTTTTCCTGGTGTGTTACACAAACAGGATTTTGCGGCACTTACAGCGGGCGGAGTGTACCTCCTGACCATATTACACCTTAACTTAGCCTGTATTGCTGCTTTTTCCTGGTGTGTTACACAAACAGGATTTTGCGGCACTTACAGCGGGCGGAGTGTGCCTCCTGACCATATTACACCTTAACTTAGCCTGTATTGCTGCTTTTCCCATTTCCCTGCAGGCCATTAGAATGTCTGGAAGGCAAACAAGGAGAGGCAGACAGTCAGGAGCCAAAAAAAGAGGGCAAGCAGGCTCTGTGTCTAGAGACAACAGTGCTGGTCGTGGACGCGGTGCATCGCCATCAGCACGTGGCCATGGGACACGCTTGTCCTTCTTTTCGGCAGCTGGACGTGTTGAGCCGCATCATGCCGAAAACTTGGTAGAGTGGATGACCAAGCCCTCCTCGTCCTCCTCATCCACTCTCACACAGGCTCAGGGTACTGGCAAAGCAGCTGCCAAAGCGTCTTCTTCCCTCGTATCAATGTCATCATTAGTCACTCCTTCCCTAGACCAACCATGTCCTCCTGAGGAGTCCCCCGAACTGTTTGAGCACAGTGTTGGGTACATGCTCCAGGAGGATGCCCAGCGTTTCGCAGGGTCTGATGATGATACCCAGCTAGAGGAAGGCAGTAGCGTGAGAGCAGAGAGAGGGAATGCTCAAGAAGGACACCAATCTGGCAGTCATGTTCCAGCAGCTGCAGCATACTGCCAGATTGGCTCCAGTGATGAGGAGGGAGGGGATGATGAGGTCACTGACTCCACGTGGGTGCCTAATAGGAGAGAGGAGGAGGAGGAGGAGGAGGATGAGGAGGAGGCACATCTCCAACGAGGCAGGATGCCCTCGGGGGGCCAGCGTAAGGGCAGCACACCGACGGAATCACACCGCAGAGCTCCGCCTGTGCAGGGCACTGCCTCTGCCCGTTATTCAAAAAGTTCTTTGGTGTGGGCCTTTTTTGAGTCGAGTGCATCAGATCGCACAGCTGCTGTTTGCAACATATGTCTCAAGCGTATATCGCGTGGCCAAAACATCACCCACTTGGGCACCACATGCTTGACCAGAAATATGTTGACCTGCTCGTTGGCAAGCCTACCTTAAAGACCCACACCAAAGAACAAAGCTGACCTCTTCTTGCACCGCATCAGCTGGGATCTCCAACCCCACTATACCTTCAGTCCTCTCTGAAACCTGCTCTGAGAGGAATGAAGGTGTAGAATTAGGTGTGTCACAGCCAAGTACTTGCAGGCACTCTGCTAGCAGTACACCAACGTCCGATTCTAGCAGGCAAATTTCCCTGCCCCAGCTGCTGGACCGTCGAAAGAAGTTCACTCCCAGCCATCCACATGCCCAGCGGTTGAATGCTAGCTTGGCTAAATTGCTAGCGCTTCAACTGCTGCCTTTTCAGTTGGTAGACTCGGCCCCCTTCCGTGAGTTTGTGCAATGTGCGGTTCCTCAGTGGCAGGTTCCCAAACGCCACTTTTTCTCACGGAAGGCGATTCTGGCTCTCTACCGGCATGTGGAAGGCAATGTCTTGGCCTCGCTGGACAGGGCGGTCAGCGGTAAGGTGCATATTACCGCTGACTCATGGTCCAGCAGGCATGGACAGGGACGTTACCTTTCTTTCACGGCCCATTGGGTCACTCTTTTGGCAGCTGGGAAGGATGCTGTACAAGGTGCAGTAGTGTTGGAGGTTGTTCCACCGCCACGCCTCCAAAATGCTACTACTGGTTGTGACACACCTCTGTCCTCCACCCCCTCCTCTTCTTCTTCCTCCGTGGCCTCTTCCTGTGCTTTGTCCTCGGAACCAGCGGTGCTCCGTAGGCGTTCAAGGGGCTACGCAAGTACGCAGGCAAAAAGATGCCATGCCGTGCTTGCGCTGGTGTGTTTGGGGGACAGGAGCCACACTGGGGCAGAGGTTCTGACTGCTCTGCAGGGGCAGGCCGAGAGGTGGTTGACGCCACGCCAGCTTAAGCCAGGAATGGTAGTTTGCGACAATGACACCAACCTCCTCTCCGCTCTCCGACAGGGACAACTGACCCATGTGCCCTGTGTGGCTCACGTCCTTAACCTGGTGGTGCAGCGGTTCTTGGGCAGGTACCCGGGCTTACAGGATGTCCTGAGGCAGGCCAGGAAAGTCTGTGTGCATTTCCGCAGATCTTATAATGCCAGTGCTCGCCTGGCTGAGCTGCAAAAGGAGTTGAACCTGCCCAAGAACTGCCTTATATGTGACATGCCCACCAGGTGGAATTCAACGTTGGCCATGCTGCAGCGGCTGCACACGCAGCAGAGGGCCATCAATGAGTACCTGTGCGACTACGGCACCAGGACAGGGTCAGGGGAGCTCAGGTTTTTTTCACCACGCCAGTGGGGCATGATCAGGGATGCATGCACTGTCCTGGCACCATTTGAGGAGGCCACGAGGATGGTGAGCAGTGACAGTGCATGCATCAGTGACACTGTACCTCTTGTCCACCTGTTGGAACATACGCTGCGTGGAATAATGGACAGGGCACTTGAGGCAGAACAGAGGCAGGAAGAGGAGGACTTCCTTGCCTCTCAAGGCCCCCTTTACCCAGACAGTGTTCCTTCTGTCCCATCTATCGCACAGGAAGAAGAGGAGGAGGAGGAGGAGGATTGTGTCAGCATGGAGGTGGAGCCTGGCACTCAGCATCATCAGCAGCAGTCTTTTAGGGATGATTTACAGTCCCAAGAAACCAGTGGACTTGTACGTGGCTGGGAGGAGGTGGCTGCGGATCATGTCGTCCTTAGTGACCCAGAGGACTCCGGACTGAATGCCTCAGCTAACCTACGCTGCATGGCCTCCCTGATCCTGCAAAGTCTGTGGAAGGATCCTCGTATTCTTCGGATCAAGGAGAGGGACCATTACTGGCTGGCCACTCTCCTTGATCCACGGTACAAGGGTAAGGTTGCGGACCTTATCTTACCGTCGCAGAGGGAGCAGAGGATGAGACAACTCCGGGAGGCCTTGCAGAAAGGTCTGTGCAACGCGTTCCCAGAGACTGGGAGGTTACAAACTCCTGGTCCTGGACAATGAGTTGATGAGGCTTCGGTCAGTCAAAGAAGGAGCGGTGGGGAAGGTGGCCGTCTGACCGAAGCGTTCAGACAATTCTTTAGTCCGCAGCCCCAAGGTATGATCGGTTCCAGCAACCATCGCCAGCGTCTGATATACATGGTGCAGGAATACCTAGGGGCAAGGTCAGACTTGGACACCTTCCCCACCGAAAATCCTCTGGCTTACTGGGTCTTGAGGATGGATCACTGGCCAGAGCTTGCACAGTATGCAATTGAGCTACTGGCCTGTCCTGCATCCAGCGTTCTTTCAGAACGCACATTCAGTGCTGCTGGAGGATTTGTCACGGATCACAGGGTGCGCCTGTCCACCGACTCTGTTCATCGACTGACCTTCATAAAGATGAACCAGTCTTGGATCACCACCAGCTACCAAACACCTGAAGCTGATATAACAGACTAATTTATTTTCAAATGTCACATCCCTTCAAGACTGATGCTGATGCTGAGAGACTGTCCTGTTATGTTGACTGACTATCCTCCTCCTCCTCAATGATCCGATTGACGATGATAGCTTGGAAGAACATTTTTGTTTCTGGGTGCCGCCACCAGTGGCTAAGGCCCAATTTTTCAGCCCCTGTTTAACAGGGGTGTGTTATTACAATTTTTTATGCAATGCTTTGCAGCAGGGCTCATTCCTGCACTCCAACTAGAGTATCTGGGAGTGGTTGCAGTGTCGTGGCACCAGCACCAGTGGCTAAGGCCCAATTTTTCAGCCCCTGTTTAACAGGGGCGTGTAATTACAATTTTTGATGCAATACTTTGCAACGGGGCTCATTGCTGTGCTCCAAGTACAGTATCTGTGATGGGTTGCAGTGTTGTGGCACCAGTGCCTAAGGCTAAATTTTTCTGCCCCTGTTTAACAGGGGCATGTAATTACAATTCTTGATCTAATAATTCACAGCAGGGCCCATTCCTGCGCCCACCAAGACTAACTGTGAGGCCTTACAGTGTTGTGTCAACACCACCACCACCACCACCACCAAAGGCCCAATTTTTCAGTCCCTGTTCAACAGGGGCATGCAATTACAATTCTTGATCTAATAATTCACAGCAGGGCCCATTCATGCGCCCACCAAGAGTAACTGTGAGGGCTTACAGTGTTGTGGCAACACCAACATGTAAGGGGCAAATTTCAGCTGAGTATATACGGCAGGCCCCTACTTTCAAACATCCAACTTACAAACAACTCCTCCTTGCAAACGGAAGGATACAACAGGAAGTGAGAGGAAATCTACCCCTAGGAAGGCAAATTCTCTCCTGTAAGAGTTAATGTGGGAAAAAAGTGTCTCCTCTCCACTGATTCTTTATCACCAATTCTTGTTTCAATAAAAACCCCAAATTTTCAAAAAACATTTGTCATTAGGACGGAAAGTGAGGTGAACTGTTCTGAACAGGTGCACACTGCACAGACAGCAAAACAAATGTTACAGAGGTGATAACCCTTCCCTATGTTTTCCAAAAAGCTTAAAAGTAGGATTTTTAAAACAGCTTACCTGTAAAATCCTTTTCTTGGAGTACATCACGGGACACAGAGCAGCATAGTCATTACTATGTGGGTTATATAGAATTACCTTCAGGTGCTGGCACTGGCAACTTCCAAAACAGGAAGTACCCTCCCCTATATAAGCCCCTCCCATCCGGGAGTACCTCAGTTTTGTAGCAAAGCAATACGTGTCCCCAAAAGAGGGGTGGGAGCTCTGTGTCCCGTGATGTACTCCAAGAAAAGGATTTTACAGGTAAGCTGTTTTAAAAATCCTACTTTCTTGTTCATACATCACGGGACACAGAGCAGCATAGTCATTACTATGTGGGACGTCCCAAAGCAATGCCACATGAGGGGGGGGGATACACCATACATAAGCTGGGCGCCATCAGGCATGAGGATCTTTTGCGGCCTGCAACACACTGCGCCCAAAGGCGACATCCTCCTGACTTCTAACGTCCACCTGGTAGAACCTAGTAAACGTGTGTACTGAAGACCATGTTGCGGCCTTACAAATTTGCGCCAGGGAGGCCTGGTGATGCACTGCCCATGAAGTTCCAATTGCTCTCGTGGAGTGCGCCCTAACTTTGAACGGAGGCGGTCTACTTCTCAAGCCATAGGCTTGTATTATGACCTGTCGAATCCACTTGGCTAAAGTAGATTTTGATGCTGCCTGACCCTTTCTGGGGCCTTCCGGCAGAACAAACAAAGAATCCGTTCTACGAATCTGAGCAGTGGCTTTTAGATAAGCTTTAACTGCTCTTACTACATCCAAAGAATGCAATAACTTTTCCTCTACCGAGCTTGGTTTGGGGAAAAAAGAAGGAAGAACCACATCCTGGTTCAAGTGAAACCTCGATACCACCTTAGGAAGAAAGGCTGGGTGAGGATGTAATACTACTCTGTCCTTATGGATAACCAGATATGGCTCTTTACAGGACATGGCGGCTAATTCCGACACTCTTCTAGCCGAGCATATGGCTACTAAAAATATCAATTTCCTGGTGAGTAGAACCAAGGAAATGTGCCGCAAAGGTTCAAATGGCTGCTTCTGCAGAACCGACAGAACCAAATTTAGATCCCATGGGCATATGGGAGCCTTAATCTGTGGAATAATACGAGTCACACCTTGCATAAAGGATTTGACAAGTGAATGCATAGCCAGGGGCCTTTGAAATAGTATTGACAAGGCCGAAACCTGGCCCTTGATAGTACTTAAGGCAAACTTCCTGTCTACAGCCCACTGCAGGAAGTCCAGAATTCTGCCTATAACGTACTTACGTGGATGCCATTTTCTGGCCTCGCACCAAGTGATGTACGCCTTCCAAACTCTATAGTAGATCTGCCTGGATACAGGCTTCCTGGCATTGATTATAGTTGATACCACAGAGTTAGAGAGACCTCTCTTCTTTAGGATGTGGGATTCAATAGCCAGGCCGTTAAACTTAGAGTTAGTAAGGAAGGGTGGTATATCGGTCCTTGCGAAAGCAGGTCCGGACGACGTGGAAGGGTCCAAGGACTCCCCACAGACATTTTGATGATCTCCGCGTACCAGGCCCTTCGGGGCCACGCTGGAGCCACCAGGATCACCGGCTTCTTCTCCAACCTGACTCTGCGAAGGAGTCGAGGCAACAATTGTAGCGGAGGGAATGCATATATCAGTCTGAACTGATCCCAAGGGAACACCAGAGCATCCGAGCCGCAAGCGAGGGGATCCCTTGTCCGGGAGACAAATCTGTCCACCTTTGCGTTGAATCTGGATGCTAGCAGATCTACATCCGGTGTTCCCCACCGCTGACATATTGCTCGGAAGACCTCGGGATGAAGGGACCATTCCCCTGGGCATAACTGTTGGCGACTCAGAAAGTCCGCCTTCCAATTCTCCACCCCTGGAATGAAGACAGCTGATATACATGGGACATGCTTTTCTGCCCATTCCAGGATGTGACTTACTTCCCTCTGGGCTGCACGACTCCTGGTGCCTCCCTGATGATTGATATATGCCACTGCTGTGGCATTGTCTGATTAAATTCTGACAGGGGACCCTTGGAGTCTGGATGTCCAGGCTACTAGGGCGTACCGGGCTGCTCGTATCTCTAAGAGATTGATGGGCAGGGTTTTTACTACATTTGACCATCTGCCCTGGAGAGACCATTGCTCCAGTACTGCCCCCCAGCCTATAAGGCTGGCATCTGTAGTGACCACCTTCCAAGATATCGGGCTGAAGGGTTTTCCCTTCTGGAGATTCTGGGGGATCAACCACCAGCAGAGACTCTTCCGAACGGAAGGGGACAAAGCCATCGGGAAGTCTAGAGCCTGAACTTTTCCGTTCCAGGCTGACAATATGGCCCTTTGTAAATTCCTTGAGTGGAATTGGGCGTATGGCACAGCTTCGAATGATGCTACCATCTTTCCTAGCAGCCTCATGCACAGGCGTATGGACGGCTGTCTTTTTGCACAAAGCAGACGGACCAAGGCCCTCAAAGAGGATACCTTGTCTAGAGGTAAGAAAATCTTCCTCTGGTCTGAATCCAGCCGTAGCTCTAGATATACCAGGTTTTTCACTGGCTGTAGGGCTGACTTGTCCAGGTTGATGACCCAACCGTGAGACTCTAGATACTTGATTGTATCGACAATTACCACTTCTAGCTTGGCAACTGAGTGGTCCATCAACAACAGGTCGTCTAGGTATGCCATTATCGTTACACCCCGTGTTCTTAGATCGGCCAACAGTGGGGCCAGAATTTTTGTGAACACTCGTGGTGCTGTGGCCAGACCGAATGGTAAGGCTCTGAACTGAAAATGGCGCCCTTCTACTGCAAAGCGTAGGAATTTTTGATGACCTGGAAAGATGGGAACATGCAAGTAAGCATCTTTGATGTCGATCGAGGCTAACCATTCCTCCCCTTGTAGGGCAGCGGTGACCGATCGGATCGACTCCATCCGGAAAGACCGGACGTTTAGAAATTTGTTTAGACTCTTTAGGTCCAATATGGGTCTTATGTCCCCGTTTGGCTTCGGGACTGTGAAAAGGTTTGAGTAGAAACCCAACCCCCACTCTTCCATAGGAACCTCCATAATTACTCCTTGGAGCAATAGTTGTTCTAACGCCAATAGGAGAGACCCTCTTTTCAGAGGGTCTCTTGGCATGCCTGACCACATAAAATGGGACGGAGGAGACTCTTTTAACTCCAACTTGTATCCCAGAGTTACTGCGGAGAGCACCCATCTGTCTTTGATCGTCTCCCGCCAGGTCTCTGCGAACAACTGAAGTCTTCTCCCCACCCGTTTGAGTGGGGGCAGCCCTTCATAGGCTAGACTTGGAGGCTGGTTTAGTACCTCTTCGGATCCAGGGCTTTTTATTACCCTGTGGCTGTCCCTGATTTTTACCTCCTGAGTTTGACCGAGGAGGCCGTCGGAACTGCTTAGTAGCAGACGTCGCAGGGATAGGAGAGGTAGTCCTCTTAAAAGATGGACCCCTAGACCTCTTTTTACTCGGTAAGAGAGTACTTTTACCACTGGAAATCTTCTGGATATACTTATCCAGGTCTTCGCCAAAAAGGCGTTCCCCATGAAATGGGAAGCTAACTAAGAGCTTCTTACAGGGAGCTTCAGCAGACCAGTTTTTGAGCCACAGAAGCCTACGCATATGTACCAAAGACAGCGTGAGGCGGGAGGCCTGATGGATAGAATCCTTGATGGCGTCAACCGCAAAGCATAATGCTCTAGGCAGATCAGCCAGAGCCTGGGCCTGCTGGTCTGGCAAATCCCTCAGGACCATTTTCATTTGATCCTTTAAAGCTTGGCAGACCCCAATAGCTGCCACTGCTGGCTGTGTAACAGCCCCTGCTGTGGAAAAAGCAGATGTTAATAAAGATTCCAATTTTTTATCCACTGGATCTTTGAACATTTGAACATTATCTACTGGACATGTCAGTGATTTGTTCACAGAAGAGATGGCTGCATCCACCGTAGGAACATTCCATCTCTGGGTGAACTTTTCCTCCATGGGATAGATCACCGGAAACCTTTTAGGCGGAACAAATAGTTTATCAGGATGTTCCCAGTCCTGGTATATAAGTCCTTCCAATAATGGATGTATTGGAAAGGAGCAATTAACCTGGGGAGCTTTTAGCGACCCCAATGAGGAGACAGCAGTAGTTGATGGTTCAACAAGAGGCATTTTAAATGCAGATCGAACCATGTCAGTTAGGGTCTGGACCCACAATCTTTCAGTCTGTGATGCTGAAAATGGTTCATCTACTGTCGATTCCTCAAAAACAGAGCTAACCTCCTCCTGATCCCCTTCAGGTAGGTCGGTCCCTTCCTGGGACTGTTGCTCTGCCAACAGGCACTCTAATGGAGGTGATGGAGATCTGGCGCGCTTTCTTTCCTGTAGAGAAGAAGCGATCAATGCAGCCAATCTCTGCTCCAATCCCTCCAGAGTTGAGGAAAAAACCTCCTGTGTTATATATGCAGGAGCAGGTGGACTGAGGACAGCCGCAGTACCTGGCACTCCCGGGGGTTCCTTATGGGTATTAACCTCTGATTTCTATGGGGAGGAGGGTGCAGATGACTGCTCCAGATCCTCAGAGCCCGATGGAGACCCCCTACACTTCCTGAGAGGTATATCTCGGAGTTTTTTAGGCGGCATATTCCTTAGTTCAAAGCTGAGGTATTCCAGCCGCAATACACCCCTTACTGAAATAGTCTAATGCAATTTGCTGCTATGTACATCAGTGGGTGTCTACTAATGCGTCTTTCTGGGGATGCCTGTATCAACCGCCCGCTGTAAGCCCCTATACCATGCTACCAGCTCCTTTTCATGCTCTGTGTCCATAGCAAGCAGCGTGGACTGAGTCCTTTTATCTTGCTGGGACGCCCGCACATGCGCAGAAGCGCTGGGCGCACAGAGCGCGTCATCCGCCAGGCTCCGCCCCCTTTTTTGAAGCTAAACCTTATAAAAGGAAAGCATGTGTGCGCGCGCGCGCGTGCACGTGTGCGCTCTTGGCGCCATGTAGGGAGAGGAGCCAGGGTCCCTGTTTCACCAGGACTCGGGGATGGAAGGAAACTACTTGGCAGCATGACAGAGGAATGCAGCTTCCCTGATAGAGAGCTCACTCATCTGCCTGGACTTTCACCATGGAAGGAATAGTCCCAAGAAAAAAGACGTTCCACAGCGGCCTCTAGTGGACAAACACAGGTACCGCACCTTTGTCTTTTTTTTTTTTTTTTAAAACCTCCTTTATGAAAAAACATTTCCAGGTTTACAGTTTTTTTTAAAACTTCCCTTATGAAAAAACATTTCTAGGATTTCTTAGGCATATACAGCTATTAGCGGGAATACCCTTTAGGTAACAGGCAGAAAGACATATTAGGCTTGGGGGTCCCCTCAATAGAACCAAGTTCCTGAGGGGCCCCCACTTACCTTTTCCCCGCCGCAGGACTTTGTTTGGTCCACAGAAGCCCAAACTTCACCTCTCACGGCAGGCATTGTACTAGACCTTCAGGGACCGGGTTCCCAAGGATTCCACTCCCCTGGACCTGTATAGCACCCTGCACAGATAGCCTCTTGGTTTTGGGTATGACCAGAGCTCTGGATCCCAGGGTCCAGCCCTCCTAAGAGAGGCATTACAGGCAAAACCCTGCTCTTCTCTGCAAGGCCCGGGTACCGACCGTTTAGCTATGAAGCTTTTTTGGTCGGATCCGGAATAGCTTGCTAAGGCCCAGAGAACCTGTACACAAGCCCAGATGAATACATGTTAACCTTGGCCAACACCTTAGACACTGGCAAAAAACTGAGGTACTCCCGGATGGGAGAGGCTTATATAGGGGAGGGTACTTCCTGTTTTGGAAGTTGCCAGTGCCAGCACCTGAAGGTAATTCTATATAACCCACATAGTAATGACTATGCTGCTCTGTGTCCCGTGATGTATGAACAAGAAAATAGTTTTTTGGCTGGAGCTACACTTAAAAAATGTACCTGTTCAAAATTACAAACAGATTCTACATAAGAACAAACCTACAGTCCCTGTCCGCCTGTATACGGCTGTTCAGAGTATATAGGGCCTTTTTTATTTTGTGTGCGGGGTTCCCCTTAATATCCATACAAGACCCAAAGGGGCTGGTAATGGGCTGGGGTAGGGGGGGGGGGTGTGTGATGGGGTAGCTATGCCATTTTCTTAAAGATTTTCATCCATATTACTGGGACCAGACATTACATTAAAGCCACAAGCAGTTTTAAATGGCTTTTTTCCTTTAGAAATGTAATTTTGTGCAGGGACAGTTCTAAACACGGGAAACACGTGGCACTTCACAGGCATACTTTAGACACCCCCCAGGTACGATATTTAAAGGAATATTTGACTTTTTTTTTTCACTTTATGCATCATTAAAATGACTGCTCCAGAAAAACGGCCATTTTTAAAACTTCTTTTTGCATTGATACATGTCCCCTGGTGCAGAACCCGGGTTCCTAAACCCTTTTTAGGACAATAACATGCATAATAGTCGTTATAATTAGCACTTTAGATTTTGAACGTTCGCATCCATTGTATTTAATAGGGTTCTAAAGTTCGTGCAAACTTTCGGTCCGTTCGCGGGTTCTGGTGTGAACCGAACCCGGGGGTGTTCGGCTCATCACTACTCAGGAGTAGGTACACGCCCCACACTATATAAGGCCGCCGGCTTGACGGCCTTGTGTAGTGTGTTGGCGTTGGTTAAAGAGAGAGCTTACAGAGAGAGAGAGAGACAGTGTCATTTATATTGAGTTAGATAGAGCAGGCAGGAGAGTCAGTTAGCTGCAGTTACAGTGTGTAGAGGATATATATGCATCCTAGGTGTTGTATATATATTTATACACTGTATTCAGTTTAGCTAGATCCGTTCCTGTTATTCTCTATACGGTAACAGGCAGGCAGGTGATTGTGCTAGCTGCAGTCAGTGTTTCACTTAGTGTACTGTGTGTTTTGCATAGCGTTCACCTAAAGATTACCTGAATACAGTTAGTGGTGTTCTCATAATAAAACCACAGGCAGGGAGCTGCGTTAATTTCATGTAGTATACTTCTGTCCTTTGCACAGCGTTCACTTAAGGGAACCTGAATACAATTTGTGGTGTTCTCATAATAAAACCAAAGGCAGAGAGCAGCAAATATTTTCAGTTAGTGTACTGTGTCCTCTGCACAGTGTTCACCTAAAACTAACTGAAGACAATTGCTGCTTTTCTCATACTAATACCACAGCTGGCAGTTGATTCTGATAGCTGCATTAGGAGTACAGATATATATATATATATATATATATATATATATATATATTGTACAGGACGCCGTGGCTGTGTCCTGGAAGGACGCTATATTTCACCTCTGTTTGGGCTGTGGTTCCTTTAAGGGAACAGAAAGGGTTAACACACCTGTCCAAGGAAGTGGTTTAAGAGAGACAGGAAGGAGTGTAGTGATGTCTGTGCATGGTGAATGGTGGACACTGCAAAAGCTGTGTGTCATGGATATGCATTAATGTCTGTCTGCCATCTTACCTTCCTCCTCATGTGTTCATCTAGAGACCAGACCTCCTTCACCTGGCTTCCTTTATAATCTCCTCCCAGCCTGACTCCACCCCAGGCCCTATCACTGAACACTATATTAACCTGTGCACTGCAAGCCTGCTTTGCTGATCAACGTGTTTGTTAGGCATTGTGTGTTTGGGTTCCTGCCTGCCGTGTGCTACGTCTGTCTCTCTGTTACGTTATTGGCTTGTCCCCGACCATCCCTGTCTGCTCGTGACCCTTGACCTTCGGCTCGTTCTTCGTTATCCTTGTCTGCTTGTGGCCCCTGACCTTCGGCTTGTTATTCGGTTCTCTCTATCGTGTGCTGCTGCTTCCCCTTATCCTACGGGGCGTGAGCTAGGAAACTCCAGGGGCCGCGACCTGGTCCCAGCCTGCAGCGTAACATCCTCACCACTAGAGGCCCTGGAGAAGACCAGCTGGGTCTTAGACTCCGCGCCCTGGGGAATCTTGGCTCTCGCTTCCGTTGGGATCCCGGTTGTGCTCCTCTGGTCCCGCTTTCCACAACCACCCAGTTTCCTATCCACAGAAGCCAGCCATAGGGTTCACTACCTCGCGGTGCACTCCTGTCCCCCTACGGTGTGCATCTGTCACCTGGCCACAGGTGACCCTGACAGTTTGATCAGCCATGAACCCGGCTGACATCCCGCTTCCCGCGGATGATCCATTGCAGGGCATAGTTCGCAGACTTGAGACCCAGGAATCAAATCAGACCCAGGTGATGCGATTCCTCCAGGATCTGGCTTCTCGATTCGAGCAGCTTCAGGTCTCCTTGGGAACCCCGAATCCGCAACCCCAAGTACAACCAGCGGCTGTACCTATCGCACCAGTCGCAGCCTCACACTCACTAAGATTGCCAGCTCCGTTCCGTTTCTCTGGGGACTCCAAGGCCTGCAGGGGGTTTCTCAGCCAATGCACTATTCATTTTGAGCTTCAGCCTCAAAGCTTCCTATCTGACCGGGCTAAGGTAGCCTATATCATTTCCCTCCTCTCCGGTGAAGCTTTGGCCTGGGCTGCCCCCCTGTGGGAGAGGAACGATCCGGTGGTTTCCAGTCTGTCCGAATTCTTGAAGCTCTTTCGTAATATCTTCGAAGAGCCGGCTCGGGCTTCTTCAGCGGCTAGTGCTGTCTTACGTCTTCGCCAAGAATCTAGTTCAGTGGGGCAATATGCTCTTCAGTTCCGTATCCACACAGCTGAATTGAGCTGGAATAATGAGGCCCTGGTCGCTACCTTTTTACATGGCCTCTCTGACCGAGTGAAAGACGAATTAGCGGGAAGAGCCATTCCCGTCGGTCTGGACGATGTAATTTCATTATGCAACCAGATCGACATTCGTTTTCAAGAGAGGTCCTTAGAAAAAAGACGCCAGCACTCTCTGGGTCCTAGCCAGTCTGAGCTCCCCTCCCTTCATTCCGTGGAGCATCCTCTTCCTGCTGAAGAACCTATGCAGCTGGGCCGGACCAGACTAACCCCCGAAGAACGTGCTAGGCGCAGAACTCTGGGCTTGTGCCTCTATTGTGGGGGCAAGGGTCATTTTCGTGACTCCTGCTCGCTTCGTCCGGGAAACGCTCGGGTCTAATACATTTGGAAGGTGGAGTATTGGACCCAGAAACATCACCTTCTCGCCTGCTCTTGCCGGTGTCCCTTCATGTAGGCACTTCTCCTCAGTCAACCCTTGCATACCTGGATTCCGGGGCTGCCGGCAATTTCATGGATTGGAGAACTGCTTCTTCTATGAAGCTTACCCTTTCACCTCTCACTACCCCATTGGTAGTCTCGGCAATTGATGGCACTGTTCTCCCAGGGGGCCCTATTCGCTTCCAGACGCTACCCATTAGGATGTCGGTAGAGATTCTCCACCAGGAGTGGATATCCTTTCTTATTCTACCCAAGGCCTCTACCCCAGTTGTATTGGGCCTCCCTTGGCTACAGCTCCACTCTCCACATGTGGACTGGGTCTCTGGGCAGATCCTGGCCTGGGGTTCCTCATGTTTCTCGTCGTGTCTTCTCAAGGTGACCCCCAAGGAGAGTCTTCCGGTTGCTGCCACTTCTGTTTCTTCTGATCTTCCCGCCGCATACAGCGATTACCGGGATGTGTTCTGTAAAAAATCAGCTGAGGTGCTTCCTCCCCACAGGTCTTTTGACTGTGCTATTGATCTTGTCCCCGGAGCAACTCTACCCAGGGGTCGTACCTACCCTCTGTCCATCCCAGAGACCCAGGCCATGTCGGAGTATGTAGCAGAGAATCTGGAGAGAGGGTTCATCCGGAAATCCTCATCGCCTGCAGGGGCAGGGTTCTTTTTTGTTGCCAAAAAGGATGGTACCTTAAGACCCTGCATCGATTATCGGGGTTTAAATGCGGTTACTATTAAAAATCGATACCCCTTACCCTTAATATCTGAGCTATTCGATAGGTTGAAGGGTGCCTCCATTTTCACCAAGTTGGATCTCAGAGGCGCGTACAATCTCATTCGAATACGGGAGGGTGACGAATGGAAGACTGCATTTAACACTAGAGACGGGCATTACGAATATCTGGTGATGCCTTTTGGTCTGTGTAATGCTCCAGCCGTGTTTCAAAACTTTGTCAATGAAATCTTCAGAGATCTGCTGTACCAGTTTGTTGTCATCTATCTGGATGACATTCTGATCTTTTCTGAAAATCTGCTCGTCCACAGAAACCATGTCCGCACTGTACTTCAACGTCTTAGAGAGAACAATCTCTATGCCAAGCTGGAGAAATGTTCCTTTGAATGTTCTGAGGTCCTGTTTTTGGGGTGCTTTGTCTCATGTTCGGGGCTTCGTATGGACCCTGGGAAGGTCTTGGCTATCACCAACTGGCCTCTTCCTGCTAGCCTCAAGGCCACACAGCGCTTTCTTGGCTTCACTAATTATTATAGGCAGTTCATAAGGAATTACTCTTCCATTGCCGCGCCTATTATCGCTTTGACCAAGAAGGGTGTGAATGCCAGAGACTGGCCTCCCGAAGCTGTCTCTGCATTTCACAACCTGAAACAGGCCTTTGTTTCTGGCCCCCTCTTGAGGAGACCAAATCCTGGGAATGCATTTTTTATTGAAGTGGACGCTTCCTCAATGGGGGTGGGAGCTGTGCTTCTTCAAATCTTTGAGAAGAGACGCCAACCATGTGCGTTCTTCTCCAAAAAAAATTCTCAGGCAGAGAGGAATTATGCCATCGGTGATCGGGAACTTCTCGCAATTAAATTGGCGTTAGAGGAGTGGCGTCATCTCTTGGAGGGTTCCCCTCACTCCATAACGATCTTTACCGATCACAAGAATTTACAGTATCTACAGAATGCTAAACGTCTGAATCCTAGACAGGCCAGGTGGAGTCTCTTCTTTGCCCGTTTTAATTTCACGATTACCTACAAACCTGGTTCCTGCAACGGTCGGGCTGATGCGCTCTCTAGGTCATTTGACACTTTGGACGAGGAGTCCGCCCCTGAACCTGAGCCGATCATTCCCACCTCATGCATTGTTGCCCACTCTACCACCCTGAAGTCTAAAATTCCGCCTGGTAAGACCTTTGTCCCCACTGGGCTAAGAGCTAAGATCCTTCGTTGGGGACATGATTCCAAGGTGGCAGGGCATTCTGGATTCCTCCGATCCTTCCTACTCATCAGTCGTCACTACTGGTGGCCTAATCTCCGCTCAGACGTCAAAGACTACGTTAAAGCTTGTCATGTCTGTGCTCAGTCCAAATCCTCCACACAAGCTCCTGCTGGTCTCCTCATGCCCTTGCCTATTCCTAAGGAACCCTGGGCCCATATTGCCATGGATTTTATCACCGATCTCCCACTGTCTGAGAATAATACAGTCATTTGGGTGGTAATCGATCGATTCTCCAAGATGGCTCATTTTGTTCCTCTTCCTGGTCTTCCTTCTGCCCCTGCCTTGGTTCCCATTTTCATTCGAGAAATTCTCCGCCTACATGGGGTCCCTTCTCATATTGTTTCCGACAGGGGAGTCCAATTCACGTCTCGTTTTTGGAGAGCCTTTTGCAAATCCCTCAATATTGTCTTGGATTTTTCTTCTTCTTACCATCCCCAATCCAATGGACAGACTGAGAGGGTTAATCAGGAGTTAGAGGTCTTTCTTCGCACCTTTGTGTCTTCTCACCATGACGATTGGTCCTCTCTACTCCCGTGGGCAGAATTCTCCCATAACAATCATGTGAATACCAGTTCGCAGAAGACACCCTTTTTCACAGTTTATGGAAAACACCCTCAACTTCCTCTTCCTATGATCTGTTCTCCAGACATTCCAGCTTTGGCTTCGGTTCAGGAGTCTCTCAATTCCGTTTGGGGTCACGTTCATGATTCCCTCCGGGCAGCTGCTGAAAAATTCAAAGGCTTTGCCGACCGCCGCAGGCGTAAACCGCCTTCTCTTCAGCCAGGGGACAAAGTCTGGCTCTCTACCAGGAACATCAAGCTCCGAGTTCCTTCTCTGAAGTTTGCTCCACGATTCATCGGTCCATACACGGTAACTGCTAAACTGAATCCGGTTTGTTTCAAACTCCAGATTCCTAAGAGCCTTAAAATCACTAACTCCTTTCATGTTGCTCTTCTAAAGCCTTTAGTCCTCAATAAATTCTCTCGTCCTCTTCCTACCGTGGCGCCTGTCTCTGAGGATAATCAGGAGTACGAGATCAGTCAAATTCTGGACTCCCGACTCTGTAAAGGCGTTCTTCAGTACCTCGTTCATTGGAAAGGGTTTGGTCCTGAGGAGAGGTCTTGGATCACTGCATCTGAGGTCTTTGCACCTCGTCTGTTAAAGGAGTTTCATCTGAAGTTTCCCTCTAAACCTGGGCCCAGGCGGGGAAGGGGGAGGCCTCGTAAGAGGGAGGGTACTGTCATGGATATGCATTAATGTCTGTCTGCCATCTTACCTTCCTCCTCATGTGTTCATCTAGAGACCAGACCTCCTTCACCTGGCTTCCTTTATAATCTCCTCCCAGCCTGACTCCACCCCAGGCCCTATCACTGAACACTATATTAACCTGTGCACTGCAAGCCTGCTTTGCTGATCAACGTGTTTGTTAGGCATTGTGTGTTTGGGTTCCTGCCTGCCGTGTGCTACGTCTGTCTCTCTGTTACGTTATTGGCTTGTCCCCGACCATCCCTGTCTGCTCGTGACCCTTGACCTTCGGCTCGTTCTTCGTTATCCTTGTCTGCTTGTGGCCCCTGACCTTCGGCTTGTTATTCGGTTCTCTCTATCGTGTGCTGCTGCTTCCCCTTATCCTACGGGGCGTGAGCTAGGAAACTCCAGGGGCCGCGACCTGGTCCCAGCCTGCAGCGTAACATCCTCACCACTAGAGGCCCTGGAGAAGACCAGCTGGGTCTTAGACTCCGCGCCCTGGGGAATCTTGGCTCTCGCTTCCGTTGGGATCCCGGTTGTGCTCCTCTGGTCCCGCTTTCCACAACCACCCAGTTTCCTATCCACAGAAGCCAGCCATAGGGTTCACTACCTCGCGGTGCACTCCTGTCCCCCTACGGTGTGCATCTGTCACCTGGCCACAGGTGACCCTGACACTGTGGAGGCTGTGAAAATCTCTGGAAAGCTGTGAATGTACATGGCAGTGGCCTGCATGGAAGCCTGCTAGCTGGTAAACTTACCTGCAACACCAAGTAAGGACTGTTTAACTGCAACAGCAGTTATAAGCTCTACAAGTCGGTGAGACTGTTATTTCTTTTTTTTTGCTGCTGTGAAGCCATTTAAGTTTAATAAACGTCCTTTTGTTTGAAAAGCCTGTGTGCTGCGATCTAGCTGGTTCCCCGAATGCTACACTGGTGCTCGAATGCGGGCAGGACAGAATAACAGGCATAAGAAGAAAAAAAAAAAAAAACTTTTTTTTATCTTTGCATTTAACTTGACATTGAACAGTTAAAAGGGACAGTACATTGGATATATGTCCTGGGTTAAAGCTGCACAAACGTTGAAAGCTGAAGCAATGGAGGAGCTAATTAAACAGCTGTCCCTGGCTAATATGCAAGCGCAAACTCGCCATGAGGAAGCAAATCAGCTGCAGCAAGAAAATACTCGCCTGTTGGTGACCCAGTTGGCAGCCCAGCAAGCAGCCCAACAAGAGGTTATGCAGGCTCAGGTGGCTGTCTTAAAGGAAGCAGTGCAGCAGCTATCTCAGGTTCGGGAGCAAGCGGCTGTTGCCCCTGGCAACCAGGTGACGGTGAGGGCAAGCCATTTTTTGCAGAAATTGTCCCTGAGCGATGATGTAGAGGCATTTCTTGCTACATTTGAGAGGACGGCAGCGAGAGAAGGGTGGCCTCAGGACCCGTGGGCCGGCCTCATTGCCCCTTTTCTCACCGGAGATCCTCAAAAAGCCTACTTTGACCTGCCACCCGATGATGCTAAAGACTATCAAAAGTTAAAGGCAGAAATTCTGGCTCGTCTGGGGGTGACTACGGCCATTCGGGCCCAACGAGTACACCAATGGAAGTATCGTCCAGATCGGCCACCTCGGTCTCAAATGCATGACCTGGTGCAACTGGTAAAAAAATGGCTGCAGCCTGAGGTGTTGTCGGGCCCCCGAATCGTGGAACGGGTTGTGCTGGACCGAGACCTGAGATCCCTGCCAGACGACCTTCAACGGTGGGTCAGCCATGGAGACCCCAAAACAACAAACCTCGTCGAGATGGTGGAACGATATACAGTGGTGGAGGACCTGCTCGGACCTACCAAGTGCATAGGCCCCAGTCTACCACGGCCTGTTCGACCAACTGCTGCCCTTCGAAAGGATGTTCCAAGGAGTCCTGGAGCAAACACCCCGGAAGGTCAAGAGTCACTCCCGGTACCTCCTCAGCGCTCTGTTCCTGTTCGGAGAGGAGGGGATGTACAATGTTGGCAATGTCATTCCTGGGGTCATACCCGGGCACACTGCCCACTGCAAGAGGAGCCCATGGAATGCGGGGTTCTTCGGAGGGGGTCTTTTTATGCCCATAAAGTATGCACCACACAGCTCGACCTGGGTGAGGAAAAATTTGAGTGTGAAGTCCAAGTGAACCATCTCCCTGCCCGGGCTTTGTTGGACTCCGGAAGCATGGTAACCCTGGTTCATCCTAGAGTAATTGGGAAGATCGGTCCGGTAAGAAAAACCTTACGGGTGGTGTGCATTCACGGGGACACTAGAGAGTACCCTCTCATCTCGGTGACCATCTCCTCAGCATGTGGCACTGATACTCAAGAGGTGGGGGTGGTAAAGAACTTGGTACATGATGTTATAATAGGACGAGACTGTCCGTTGTTTACAAAACTGTGGGAACAAGGAGAACAGTTCAGAGATTGGGGAGAAACTAGCCTCCCTGTTCCTGCTGCTGAGAGGAATAACCCTGAACTGCCAAATGTTCTTAATGTGGATCCAAATGATGAAATTGCCAATGGTTGGGTTAATGGTGATGAAAGTAGAGTTGATACTGTTGAGAATGTCAAGATATGTGGTCCACAGTCCTACCAAAACACTGAGGGGGGAGGACCTTCCCCACTTCAGGTAATGCTGGGGGAAGAGGACGAGGAAGTGGCCTCTACCCCTGCCCTGCCAGATTTGGGTGTTCCCCAGGGGGCGTTTGGTACTGCTCAGATGCAGGACCCCACTTTGGCCCATGCACGGGAACAAGTTGTAGTAGTAAATGGGGTTCCCCAAGAGCCAGGTGCGAATGAGCGGTGGCCACACTTCGCAATATATAATGAGTTATTGTATCGGGTTACCAAGGTGAGAGAAAATGTGGTAGAACAATTGTTGGTACCCCAACAATATAGACGAAAGGTTCTGGACCTGGCCCATGACGATGTGTTAGGGGGACACCTGGGAGTTGAAAAGACGGAGGCACGGATTACCGACCGGTTTTACTGGCCAGGTCTGAAAGCAGAGGTAAAGAAATACTGTACCTCTTGTCCCACCTGTCAGTTGACCGCTCCGGTGACCCACTTCCGGAGCCCTTTGATCCCTCTGCCCATAATTGAGGTCCCGTTCGAGAGGATAGCCATGGATATAGTGGGTCCCTTGGTAAAGTCAGCTCGAGGTTACTCCTACATATTGGTGATTCTTGACTATGCCACCCGATATCCTGAGGCGCTTCCCCTTCGGAATACCTCCTCTAAGGCTATTGCCCGGGAATTGTTCCAGTTGTTTACACGAACTGGTTTTCCCAAGGAAATACTCACAGACCAGGGCACCCCGTTTATGTCAAGAGTTATGGCCGATGTGTGCAAGCTGTTCCGGATTAAACAGCTGCGCACATCGGTCTACCATCCCCAAACGGACGGGTTGGTGGAACGCTTTAATAAGACCCTTAAGTCTATGCTCAAGAGAGTGGTACAAAGGGATGGGAAAGACTGGGACTGCCTGTTACCAGCTCTCCTGTTTGCTATCAGGGAAGTGCCCCAGGCCTCCACGGGATTTTCGCCCTTTGAGTTGGTATATGGGCGGAGACCTCGCGGACTACTTGACTTTGTTAAAGAGGAATGGGAAAGTGAACCTGTTCAGCATAAGAGTGTTCTTGAATATGTCTCCCAAATGCAGGAAAGGATCCAAACTCTGATGCCACTAGTCAAGGAGCAATTACAAAAAGCCCAGGAGGCTCAACGACGGGTCTATAACAGGGCTGCTAAAATAAGGCACTTCCAAGTGGGGGATCGAGTAGCGGTGCTAATTCCCACTGTGGAAAGTAAATTCTTGGCCAGTTGGCAAGGTCCCTTTGAAGTTGTGGAAAAAGTGGGAGAGGTAAATTATAGAGTCCACCAGCCAGGCAAGAGGAAACCGTATCAGATATATCATGTCAACTTGTTAAAGCCCTGGACCGACAGGGAACCGGTGACCTCCCTGGCTAGTGCAAGACTTGAGCCTCAGGTTGGGGTGGAGAGTGTCCAAGTAGCAAGTACCCTGTCTACAATCCAAAGTCAGCAGGCAAAGGAGTTCTTGCAGAGAAATAAAGAAAAGTTTTCAGACTTGCCAGGGCTAACTAGTGTTATAGAACATGATATTATCACGGAACCTGGAGTCAAAGTTTTTGTCCGGCCCTACCGCATCCCAGAGACTCAAAGGAAGGCCGTTTCAGAGGAAGTGAAGAAGATGCTAGACCTGGAGATCATTGAAGAATCGCAGAGTGAGTGGTCGAGCCCGATTGTGTTGGTACCAAAGCCCAACGGGACTCTGCGATTCTGCAATGATTTCCGGAAACTTAATGAGGTTTCACGGTTTGATGCCTACCCCATGCCCCGGGTAGATGAGCTTATTGAGAGACTAGGTCCAGCCAGGTATATCACAACATTAGACCTTACCAAGGGGTATTGGCAAATCCCGTTGACTAAGGCTGCTAGAGAGAAAACTGCTTTTTCTACCCCAGAGGGGAGTTTTCAGTACAAATGAATGCCTTTTGGACTGCAAACTGCTCCAGCCACTTTCCAGCAAGCAATGGATAGGATTTTACGACCTCACCGGGAGTATGCCTCAGTGTACTTGGACGACATAGTCATTTTTAGCAGAGACTGGGAATCACACTTGCCCAAAGTCCAGGCAGTACTGGACTCTATTTGGAAGGAGGGGTTTACAATAAACCCTGAAAAATGTGCTTTGGGAATGGAGGAGGTGAAATACCTGGGCTATATTGTGGGTAGAGGGGTGGTGAAACCTCAGGTTAGCAAGGTAGAGGTTATACAGAATTGTACCCACCCCCTCACAAAAAAGCAGGTACGTGCATTCCTGGGCATGGTGGGATACTACAGGAGATTCGTACCCAACTTTGCCACATTGGCGGCTCCATTGACCGATCTGACTAAGGGTCGGAAATCGGTCATGGTGGAATGGAATGCAGATGCTGAAAAGGCTTTTTTGGAGCTCAAGTCAGCACTGTGCCAACACCCTGTCCTGATAGCACCCAATTTTTCAAACGAGTTCGTTGTCCAGACTGATGCTTCTGATGTAGGATTGGGAGCTGTGTTGTCACAGGTTGTTCATGGGGAGGAGCACCCAGTAGTCTTCCTCAGTAGGAAGTTGACACCAGCGGAAAAAAACTATCCTATAGTTGAACGAGAATGTCTGGCCATTAAGTGGGCTCTGGAATCCTCAGATATTACCTCTTGGGAAGGAAGTTTAGGTTGATTTCTGACCATGCCCCTTTAACATGGATGAGGCAAGGTAAAGGGACGAATGCCAGGATTACACGTTGGTTCCTGGCGCTCCAGGAATTTAAATTTGTAGTGGAGCATATTCCTGGGAGACTGCATCAAAATGCAGATGCCCTCTCCCGAGTCCATTGTTTTAGCTCCACTGTTGCCTCCACCTCCTTGGCGTTGGGGCACAGGGGGGGGATATGTACAGGACGCCATGGCTGTGTCCTGGAAGGACGCTATATTTCACCTCTGTTTGGGCGGTGGTTCCTTTAAGGGAACAGAAAGGGTTAACACACCTGTCCAAGGAAGTGGTTTAAGAGAGACAGGAAGTTTTAGGTGAGAGGAAGGAATGTAGTGATGTCTGTGCATGGTGAATGGTGGACACTGCAAAAGCTGTGGAGGCTGTGAAAAGCTCTGGAAAGCTGTGAATGTACATGGCAGTGGCCTGCATGGAAGCCTGCTAGCTGGGAAACTTACCTGCAACACCAAGTAAGGACTGTTTAACTGCAACAGCAGTTATAAGCTCTACAAGTCGGTGAGACTGTTATTTCTTTTTGTTTTGCTGCTGTGAAGCCATTTAAGTTTAATAAACGTCCTTTTGTTTGAAAAGCCTGTGTCCTGCGATCTAGCTGGTTCCCCGAACGCTACAATATATATATATATATACACACACACATCCCACCTTTATGCAGCTACATCTCACTGCAGGCCATTAGTATGTCTGGAAGGCAAACAAGGAGAGGCAGACAGTCACAAGGCAATAAGAGGGCAAGCAGGCTCTGTGTCTAGAGGCAACAGTGCTGGTCGTGGACGGGGTGCATCCTCATCAGCACGTGGCCGTTGGACACGCTTGTCCTTCTTTTCGGCAGCTGGCCATGTGGAGCCGCAACATGCCCAAGACTTGGTAGAGTGGGTGACCAAGCTGTCCTCATCCTCCTCATCCTCTCTCACCCAAGCTCAGGGTACTTTGTCTGGCAAAACAGCTGCCAAAGCGGCCTCTTCCCTCGGCTCAATGGCATCAGTCACTCCTTCCCTAGCCCCACTATGTCCTCCTGAGGAGTCCCCCGAACTGTTTGACCACAGTGTTGGGTACTTGCTCCAGGAGGATGCCCAGCGTTTTGAAGGCTCCGATGATGGAACCCAGCTAGAGGAAGGCAGTAACATGAGCCCAGAGGGAGGGGGTAGTAACGTGAGCCCAGAGAGGGGACGTGCCCAACAAGGACAGCTATCTGCTATTTGGCAGTCATGTTCCCCCAGCTGCAGCATACTGCCATATTTGCTCCAGTGATGAGGAGGGAGGGGATTATGAGGTCACTGACTCCACGTGGGTGCCTGATAGGAGAGAGGAGGAGGAGGCACATCTCCAACGAGGCAGGATGCCCTCCAGGGGCCAGCTTAAGGGCAGTACACCGACTGCATCACACTGCAGAGCTCCGCATGTGCAGGGCGCTGCTTTCTCTGTGCGTTATTCCAAAAGTTCTTTGGTGTGGGCCTTTTTTCAGACGTGTGCAGCAGATTGCACCATTGCCATTTGCAACATATGGCTAAAGCGTATCTCACGTGGCCAAAACATCAGCCGCTTTGGCGCCACGTGCTTGACCAGACATATGTCGACCTGCCATGCAGTTCGTTGGCAAGCCTACCTAAAAGACCCACACCAAAGAACAAAGTGGACCTCTCCTTGCTCCTCATCAGCTGGGATCTCCAACCCCACTATACCTTCAGTCCTCTCTGAAACCTGCACTGAGAGGAATGAAGGTGTAGAATTAGGTGTGTCACAGCCAAGTACTTGCGGGCAATCTGCTATCGGTACACCGATGTCCAATTGTACCAGGCAAATTTCCCTGCCCCAGCTGCTGCACCGCTGAAAGAAGTTCACTCCCAGCCATCCACATGCCCAGCGGTTGAATGCTAGCTTGGCTAAATTGCTAGCACTTCAACTGCTGGCTTTTCAGTTGGTAGACTCTGCCCCTTCCGTGAGTTTGTGGAATGTGCGGTTCCTCAGTGGCAGGTTCCCAAACACCACTTTTTCTCACGGAAGGCGATTCCGGCTCTCTACCGGCATGTGAAAGGCAATGTCTTGGTCTCGCTGGACAGGGCGGTCAGCGATAAGGTGCATATTACCGCTGACTCATGGTCCAGCAGGCATGGACAGGGACGTTGCCTATCTTTCACGGCGCATTGGGTGACTCTGCTGGCAGCTGGGAAGGATGCAGGACAAGGTGCAGTAGTGTTGGAGGTTGTTCTGCCACCACGCCTCCAAAATGTTACTACTGGTGATTCTGACACACCTCTCTCCTCCACCCCCTCCTCTTCTTCTACCTTCATGGCCTCTACCTGTGCATTGTCCTTGGAACCAGCGGTGCTCCGTAGGCGTTCAAGGGGCTACGCAAGTATGCAGGCAAAAAGATGCAAAAAAAGGGTAGAGAAAAAGGAAGCGCCACCTAAGTGCAGTATTAAAAGATTCTTTTAATGACACAAATATCAATCACACTTACAGGAAAGGAAGCAAAGGAAGGCTCATCTGTAAAGATCCTGTAGTCCTCGTCCCGGGTCCATGGGCTGCACAGATGTAGAAGATGCAGAGTAGGAAACAGGAAATACAAAGGCTCATCTGTGTGTCAGTGGTCTGTAGGGAAGCCTCAGATTCAGATCCGTTTTTCTATGCAGAGATGGAAAGCTGCAGTCCTTGTTGCTGCTCAGCCTGGAGCAGATCCTGTGGCCATCAGAAAGAAGCTGGGGCTGAGGTCACGGGTCACAGGATCACTTCCGGGGGAGGACTCCACAGAGCGAGAAGGGTTGGATAGGCAGGCTACGCGCTCGGAGCCACTGCTCCTTCTATTGGCCTGATAGGAAGCTGAAAGGACTGGTGCTTTTAAGCCTGTGCTGGAGCCGTGGGACTACAGGTTCCAGCGTGGACCAAAAAGCAGCAAGAGACTAACTAAATAAAAAAAGGATACAGCACCTAGTATTCCCAGGCGATCTCCCATCCAGGTACTAACCAGGCCCGACCCTGCTTAGCTTCCCAGGTCAGATGAGATTGAGCGCTTTCAGGGTAATATGGCCGTGGGCAATAAATAAGTGGACTGACAAGGAATATAAACTAAGTACAATAATATGAAGGGGCATATTGATAAAAACACTGGGATATAAAAGGACTACACGTATGTATAAAATATATGTTTAAAATATATATAAAAAAAGTTTAAAAACACCATCATTAGACTATTATAGTTTAAAAACACCATCATTAGACTATTATAGAGGACACAATAGGAACGGTATGCTTACATAAAACAGTGAGCCAATATTATAGGAAGCCTATTCGAAAGAGTTTACAACACACATAAGAGGGAAACTGAGTGGCATAAAATGTCAATATAGTAAAATAGCAGCAAAATATAATATTGGAAATGGGCCAAAATGTATGAGGAAATACTATAACCATAGTCACAATTTCACAGCTAGTACTAACCATGGTAGCAGATCAGACAGAAAGTCTCCATAGGGAGAAGAGATGGGGGACATAAAGAGATCTGGATGATTCGACACTCGTAAATATGTGTATGTCCATACAAAACACACATACATGTGTAGCGGGGGTTTCCTTTTAAGGCCTCAGAGACTACTGTACCCATAACCCCACCCAGGGTGCATTACCCCGCACAAAGACTGCTGGGGTGGACTTTATAAGCAAGAGGCGGGGCCGGTCTCACTCTTTTTGGACACCGCCCGCCCAGCAAGTGGAACTCCTGTCTGAGTTTGCTGTGACGTTAGGCCCGAAGCCTGGGCCCTTCTCCAAAGAGCCTTCCGCTCTCACCGAGGAACCTGAGGGACGTCTCTTCATTGTTGCTGCATCGTTGCCAGGAGGACCGAAGACTCGGATGTCGAGAGACCTGTGTACCTAGACACAGCAGCGGACTGGTCCGGTTGGGTGAGAGAGCACCTGCTCAGAGACAGATACAGTGTCCCTGTTACCCTTGTGTGGATTACAGTTTATTCTTCAAAGTGCACCACCGTTGCTAGCAAAGATTTCTCTGCAAGACTTTCACTTAGTTCCGTCAGGCCTGACTGGGTAGCGTAGACATTGCGGGGCGCCATCTTGTCCACGAGGGAGAATAGCTGCAGCGGGGACAGTTAGGGTTGCATAGTACTGTATACTTGTCTGCTCATTTATATACTGTTTTATTGCAGGGCTCTGCACATGATATGTACACTGTTGTTCTTTTGCTTACCCACTAATTTGAGTAAACACATAAAGTTCAAGTATACTGGTGTTGGTGTCATTTACTCAGCAGAAGTGCCGGTTAAATATAGTTTTAAATTGTTGCTGTGTGTTCTTGCCATAGGATTGTGTCACCGTGAGTTGCAGGCCACACAATCCTATCATCCCCTACTAACAGTGCCAAGAGAGGGTAGAGCCGATTGCCAGGGGTTGAGAGCGGTGCACTACAGGGCCCAAAATATACCAGCAGCCCTCTTAGCTGGGGGTATCGCTATACGTGGGGGCTCGAGTCCGGGATTTCTGTATACTGCACGCTGCAATCAAGCCAGGCAGAAATATCAGCATGGACCCGCTAGCAATGACACAGTGGTGCGCAGCGGTTGGCGCCGATTCAACCGAGGCGGTAGTTATTGAACTTCCGGGGGGGATCTGGCAAGAAGAAGAGATAAAGCAGCTCATAGAGTCGCTGTCTCCGAGCCAGAAAGCATGGGTGATGGATACAACGCCAGATATCTTGTGCACATACGCACTAGTGGAATGGAGAAATGAAGTCCCGGAAGACTTTAGAGGTCAGAATATAAAAGGCATAGATAACCAGATATACCGCTTAGTGCATACGAGGGCCAGCAAGAGGGAATCTCCAAAAACCTCAAAACCATCATCCCCACTGCTCTTCCCAGGAGCAGAGGGCTCCCAGGAGATGATGACCACGGGGACGCCACTGGCCACTATTGGGCCGGAATTACTAAATGCTCCGGGAGAATTCGTTACCAAGTGCCAGAAGAGCAATACGGAGCACGTAGAAGCAGGGTACCGGAAGCTCCGGATCTTCTCAGGGAAGCAACCAGTCCCCCTCGGAGAGGAAGACTTTGACACCTGGATTGAGCAAGCAATGCAGGCTGTAGAGGGATGGGAAGTGCCTGAAGCGCAGAAGAAGCAGCGCATAAGTGAAAGTTTGAAGGGCGCTGCTGCTGAGGCTGTGAAGAATCTTAGGTTTAGCAACGCTTCCTGTACTGCAATGGATCATCTGGCTATGTTGCAGGAGGAATTTGGCCAGCTGGAAAAGGTGACTGAACTGATGTACCAGTTCGAACATACCCTCCAACAGCCTGGAGAAAGACTATCCGAATATGTCCGGAGGTTGAATAGAATGCTGTTCCAAATTGTCCTTAAAAAGGGATGCTGCCACAAGTCATAGATGCAACTAGGATGAAACAGATCCCGAGGGGAGCCTTGCGCTTGGATCCAGTCTGGCTCCACCTGAATACCTCTGACGGAGTCATGGCTCTGAGTTATCCAGACCTGGTGCGGATCATAAGGGATGAAGAAGCCCCGTTGAAGGACCAACAGGCGGTTGAAAAGACCACTCCCCACACCTCAGTGGAAGTCAGATCAGCAGTAGCCACTGAACAGGACTCAGAAGTGGAGACCCTAAAGTCCCAGATGACTCAAGTTCTGGATCTTTTGACCTCTCTACTGGCTAAGAACTCAGGAGCCAAAGAGCAAGAGGAGATCAGGAATGAACCACGCCAGAGTGTCTCAACTCCAACCTCCCCGCAGGGGAGAAGAAGAACTGTCTGTTTCAATTGTGGAGGAGTCGGCCACCTTGGAAGAGTGTGCCCCAGTCCAAGGAAGAACCGAGGCACTTACCACCAGCCGGCAGAAAACTTCAGAGGGCCCCAGTGAAGGAGTCAGCCGGGCGCCCGCTATTTGCAGAAAGCTCCAATAAGATTCAAAAGCCAGAAAAAGGAAATGAGAAGGGAAACAATGCCCCTCCCAAAATACTCAATACCAATTGTCAGGAGTTAAAGTCTAAAAGCCTGTTTGGAGGGGCGTGACTGGATGGAGTGGAGTGAGGAGTGTGTGAGCGTGTCTCTACTTCCCTCCGCCATATGACTGCCTTATGCTGCGCTGCGTTGAGCTGACCCCCCCCGCCGGGGGAAGATAGATGGCGGCATCCCGAGCCGATTAACCCGCCGACCATCCCACCTACCTCCCTTTGCGTCCGTATACAGTGCGGTGTGAGTTGCTAGGGCACCCGACGAGCTGATGGTCTGGAGCTGTGGCGGCGAGAGCAGAAAGCCTACAGAAAGCCTGATCCCTGTGTTCAAATCAAACCAAACTACAAACTACAAAGCTATAAGACCGGTATCTTGGAATCTAAAGGTCAGGTGAGTACAGGATTGTTCCAGGAACTCTGAGTTTACCCCCCGCGCTAGGTGAAGACCTTAACTGTGTACCCTAATTGAGTACAGCAGGGGTGATATAGCTGAGATTCCATGGACTGGATGGGGATGCTATAATAAATAGCATATGTATATACATCACTGCACTGTACTGTATTACTGCTTTGGCTGATGTCTGCCGAATATACTTGCATGGACGCTTTGGAACCGCAGTCCAGGTTTCATTATATATGGTACACTGCTAGAGTTTTTTGCTCTGTGTGTGCGGGGTGTCTGCTGCTACAATTTAAAAACCGAACTAAGCCCTATATTAAATCAGACCTGCAGCTAGCTATTAACTGGCTTTAACTGACTTTATTACACAGCAAGGAAAACTGTGTATAAGGCATTATGTCTGGGAAGAAAAAAGGGGATGACAACCTTGGCCAAGAGAACGTGGGACCACAATCATTACGATCGGCCAAAAGTAGTCAGGCTGCAGCAGTAGCTGCCAAACTGGAGAAATTTGCTCATGCCCCAGAACACACTCCAGTTAAAGGGGGAACACAGACCCAGGCTAAAGGGACAGCAGACAGGAAAAGCCAAGGTCATACGGTAGCAGCCACAGTTAAAAACATCAATAATAAAAGCACGGTTACGGCCGATAAAGGGATAGAGACAAATTTGGGATCAAATACTGCCATAGAGGGGATTCCCACATTAAATGATGTGTTCCTAGTGGTCAATGCGTGTAAACAGTCATTGGGGGAGGTATGTGACCAGATGAAGGGTATCAAGGAGGAACTGGTCTCAATGCGGCTTGAGCTCCAAAAGACAAATGAAAGGATCACTGAAACAGAAGGAAGGATTTCACAGATAGAGGATGAACTATACCCGGTAAAACAAGAGCATAGAACACTAATGGGACAAATGACTAAGTTTGAGGAAAAAATTGATGAAATCGAGAACAGACATCGTAGGGACAACATAAGACTGGTGGGACTACCAGAGAAGTGTGAAGGGACTAATCCTATAGAGTTTTTGGAAGACTGGTTTATAAAGTTGTTTGCAAGAGAATGCTTTTCGCAACAATTTTCGATAGAAAGAGCACACAGAGTTCCCTCTAAATCCCCTCCCTCAGGAGGGCATCCACGCTCAATGTTAATGAAATTCCTTAATTACCGGGATAAAGTAACCCTACTAAGAAAGGGTAGAGAGATGGGGTCCATTTTTTATGGAGAAATCAGGGTATCAATATATCCCGATTTCTCCCCTATCTGCAGAAGCGAAGGGCGGGTTTCATAGAAGCCAAATGTAGACTGAAAACTCTTGATGTTACGTATGCACTACTGTACCCAGCACGATTACGGGTGGTAGCGTTAGGTGGGACACAATTTTTTGATACCCCTGAAGGAGTGTTGGCGTGGTTGGAAGATAAAAAGGATCAGCTATCAACAGAGTGAAGTGACATTTAGTTCAGTGATGTGATACATTTAGGTTTCACTTGTTAATTACTCTTTTGTCCTTTCCATTTTTATTTTTTTTGGAAAGGAAAGTTCACTGATGTGAGGGTGAGGGGAGACACACACCACTGGAGGAGTAAAAGAATGGGTGGAGAATGTAGTCAAATAGAGTTTGGGTTGAGGGGAGAGGGGGGGGGAGGGGGAAGGGAGGATGGAAGATATAAATGGGAAAAGTGGGGAGATGTATGGACCATTCACAAAAAAAGCCCCTAGGGATTACCTAGAAAGGTGTAGGGAGGGAGGGATCAAAACGAGTTACCACAAGGAATACAAAAGGGTTGGAATTTAATAATGGCTAAAATTTACACATATATATATGGAGCACATTTTTTTTTACGAAAAGGAAAAAAATAGCACATTTTACAGGGGGGAAAAAAAAGTACAGTGATTTCACCAAATAATGATAAACCAATTAAGTAAATTGGTAGTAAAAGGTGGAATAAATCACATAATCACATTTTTTAAAGAGATAAGAAGGGAAAGGAAAAGGAAAGAATATTGTTGCACTGTGTGGTATAGGGGGAAATCAAAACTTTTAATCACAGTGTATCGCTGTGGGAGATTTATGATTTTTTTTGTGATCTATTTCAGGCAACTTGTGTTTTGGTTAGCTTGTGCCTTCTTGAATGTATTGATTTTTTTATGCAGTCCAGAGTAATGAAAATAGGGTCTTGGAATGTCCGTGGGCTGGGTACCCCTGCCAAGAGAGCTGCAGTATTCGATATGCTGGAAATGTATGAGGTGGGACTGATCTGTCTCCTAGAGACACACCTGACTAAAATTACTATACAACCAGTTCAAAGTAAGAAGTTCCAATATCAATACCACTCAGTGCACACCTCCTATTCTAGAGGGGTGTCGATACTGGTCAAAAGAGGGGTGGTGTTTACATGTAAACAGATCAGCATTGATGAGGAGGGACGCTATATCTTTCTTCACTAGTGTGATAGAGAGTAGAGAATATGTCCTTGCAAATATTTATATGCCGCCCCCATTTAAAATGGAGGTCATATATAAATTAATGGAATTTATGATGGATAAAACTGGGATGCCAGTTATAGCAGTGGGGGATTTTAATGAGGTTATAAATAAAAAATGGGATATGTTTCCAGGGGGAAGGTAACTAAATACTTCAGAAAGTGGGCTATATCAGATTCTACAAGAAGCCGGTCTGCTTGATATATGGAGAGTGAGGAACCCAGAGGTGTTACAATATTCCTGTTTTTCTAAATCCTATTCAACACTTTCTAGGATAGACCTAGTTCTAGGTAATACGGAAGCATCCCAGATAATAAAAAACATAGTATATCAGCCGAGAGGGGTGTCAGATCACTCACTAGTGACGGTTTTGGTAAACTTAGAAGGTAATAGACCTACTGGAGCATGGAAGATGAATCCTCTATGGTTCAAAGTAATTGGGAGCCCAGAGGAGATACTAGCTAAATTACAAGAGTTTATAGAATTTAATGAAGGAACCGTGACACGAGGAGTGATGTGGGATACGCTGAAGGCATTTCTAAGGGGAATATGCATTCAACAAGTGGCAAAAATAAAAAAGGCATCTAGAGAGTGGGAGAATAGGATTAGGCGGGAACTGGTGAATGCAGAAAAGGAATATCTTGAAAATCCAATACCAGAGCGACAAAGAATATGGCTGAATAAACAACAAGAATATAAAATAGTGTAGCGCCCTCCTCACTCCCCTCTTTCTCTCGTCTCGTCTTTCTCTTGTCTAGGGGTATTTTAGAGGGGAGGGAGCGGGGACACCACGCCTGGCTTCCACCACATGTGTCAGTGCGGTATAAGCAACGTTCTTGTATTACCTTCGGGTCAGTGCTGTGCACCAGGATCCTCCCTCCAAGAGTCACCTTGAACAATGTCTGCTAGGAAATGAGCCCCACACCATTAAAGTTCAACACTCCTTTATTCTTCTGCGAATGAACACAATCAGTTGAACTCCCTTGGTTAACAGAACAGGAAAGGAGGTGTGGATGCGAATAGGCCCAGACACAATTTGGTTCTCCACTTTCCTTCCTGAAAGTGGGTTACGGTCTCCGCACGAGGGGGAATTTCCTTCCAGGCGGTCTCCAACGAGAGGCTCACCTGTCACCGGCAATATGCTGCACCGGGTCTTCAAGTGAGGAGCTCCCCCCGGTCCATTGCGCCTTCCGGATTCGGGTACCCACTCCCGGGGTTCCCTAGGATCTCTTTCCCTCGTGGAACTCAGTGTTGGGCACTGAGCTCCGGACCTCCATCCGAGTACCTCACCCCAGGCTAAAGGTGTCTGAGATGGAACACGACCTCCGGTTGTCCTCTAGGCCTAGGCCACCCAGAGGACCGACACGAACCGCCGTCCGCAAGCTGAAGGTGCCTGGGACTTCGACCCCGTGACAAAGATGGCCGGCCCCTTTATACCTCTCCCAGCAAGCAAGGCGGGCTCCCCGCCCCACCATACCGCTGCCGAGGAAGGACAAAAAGGAGGCACAACACACAGCAATGATTCAACCCCAGCCCAGGGCGACAGCTCCACCCGCTGGGCTACAGGGGGGAATTACACATCACCAATGTCTCTGTCAAGTTCAAATTTACACCTGGGAAAGTACATACCAGCTACACTCTCCCCCTGGTGGTTTGACACTGGTCCCCAGTGTCTGGAGTAAATCATGCCCTCAACGGCTGACATAATCCAATCCAGAAACTCACTAACAATTGTACAAAAATAAAACTTTTAGAAAAAACTACCCTACTGGAGCAATTGTGTCTGAGCCCTGAAACAAAAAAAAAAGGAACAAAGAAACAACAGCATTTAACCATAACTTTGAATCACATTTTACATCATACTCTTCCCACCCATCCTGACTAAGATCCACCCCATTCTCAGTGATCTTGATGGATGCTCTCCTGCAGAGGGAAAAGAAAGAAACAACACACATAACCCTGACACATGTATTCGTGTGAGAGAAAAGAAACCCCTTCGGGAAGAAATCCCTTTTCTCCAAAGAGTGAATGCGTGAAAGTGTTTAACGTTGCGCAACACTGCCACCTGGTGACAGCATCGCGGTAACTGCACCCGTGGAACCTTCCTCTTTTCTTTTGGCCCTATCTACCCCAGAGTCTATAATCTCTGGCGGGAAAAGTGAAGAACAAACAGGAACAGTTCTTCATTCCTCTGGGCACAAAAGCAACGGTCCCAGAAAGTTCAGCAGCATAATCAAGGACAAACGGAGTCTTTCTCTCTCCTACAAGTAAAAGCGGGGATGCGGCAGAACAAGCGGCTTCAAGTGCTGGTCCATGGTCTCTAGATGATACTCCAGATCTTCCCCTTCCTTGCGCCGGATCAGCACTTTATCTGCATGGATGTGTCGTCACAACATCCACTCTGCCTTGCAGTCCTTGAAACGTTGAGAGGCCCTTGGAGAGCATGCCAGGTACCTGCGAGCGTGTGGAACCTGAAGGTGGGTCCAAACAAAGTCATTGTACCAGCGCTCCCTGCACACTTCCACCTCATAAAGCAGTTCCTTCGACAAGTACGGATACTCCCATCTGTATTCTGCAGCAATCTTTTGGCCAAATAGGCGTTGTAATCTCGCCAAAGGAGGCATGGTAGCTTTGTCCCCTTCGCCAGGCAAAACTATCAAGTCCGGGTGGCGAGGGACCTTGACCACATCTGGTCTGGGCATAGGTGCCCGCAGCAACAGTCTCTTTTCCCCGGCCTTCAGTACAGATGGCACCGGGGATGTAGAAGCAGGCTGGGGACGGGACCTCTCTTCAAGCGCTGGTGCCTCCACCCGGGGTGTACTTTCCCCTGTTGACATGGGTGGATCTCTGATCCTCCGAGATGAAGCGAGAGGTACTTTGTCCCAGCCCTTCCCGGCAAACAAATCGTCTATGGCAATGTCGTCTCCCATGTCCGAGAGCGACTCCAGGTCAGAGGTGTCACACTCCTCCGCGGGTATGTAGCCGGTTGTAGAAATGGAGCCACCACCTCCCGCGGACTCGCTGGGCCATGACTTCCCGACACCTCCGCCCACACACCAAATCTCTCCGCCTGGCTTACCTCGGCCTTTACTTAAAGCGGCACGTCTGGAACTCTTGTCAACGGATCCATCCGGGCCAGGCGTAAGTGGGCGAGACGGTCCACCACAACCGCTGGTCGGGGCTACCATGCCGATCTTTTCTCTTCGGTGGCGGACGCTGCGAGACAGTGGTGACCGAGTCAGCATCCTCGGATTTCTCCCGTTGGGGTTTTACGACCTCCTCCGCGGTCACTGCAGTGTGCGTAGGGATGGCTCTCACAGCAGTGATTCCTCCTCTCTGAGTGGTGTTGTCCGCAGCACGGCCGGGGTATATGGTTCTCGGCCTCTCAACCGCCGGATCCACTTCGAACAGGAACTCCCCACAGGCCTCACATCGCCCGAATGGCTTCAGCTGGCACACCAGTCCCGAACAGCCAGGACAAATCACACCCAGGGCCTAAACGTCCATGCACAAGTACAGGGCGAATCGACCCCTTGGCTTTAGCCGAATCCCCGTATCTGTTACCGGAGCAGCAGCAGTCAATGTCGTGGTGGAAGGGTGAACTGGAATCCACGATGTATGTCCGAACATGGCGACCTGTTGCTGATCCATCGCACAGTGCAAAGTTTTTGCGCCAACGTCCCACGTGTAGTCCTTCACACGTATTGGACTCCTCCCCTTTGCTCCAGTTCGCTGGCTTTTCTTCTTTTCTGTTTCTGAGTCACGCCCACGAACTAAGCGATGGGGGTGTGCCTGGTGGCGCAGTGCAATAGAAACCCCCACGTGTAGTACTTCACACGGCTGAGCTTCCCCCTTTTTTCCACTCTTCTGCGCGGGCCTTTCCCTTCATTGGGTCATGTCCACGACTTCGAGCAGGGATGCATTTCGGCCAATGAAGGCCTGCCTCTTCGCTTAACTCCTCCAGCAGACACGTTCAATTCCGTGGTGCACAAACACTATACCGGACCCGAGCCCCCACGTGTAGCGCCCTCCTCACTCCTCTCTTTCTCTCGTCTCGTCTTTCTCTTGTCTAGGGGTATTTTAGAGGGGAGGGAGCGGGGACACCACGCCTGGCTTCCACCACATGTGTCAGTGCGGTATAAGCAACGTTCTTGTATTACCTTCGGGTCAGTGCTGTGCACCTGGATCCTCCCTCCAAGAGTCACCTTGAACAATGTCTGCTAGGAAATGAGCCCCACACCATTAAAGTTCAACACTCCTTTATTCTTCTGCGAATGAACACAATCAGTTGAACTCCCTTGGTTAACAGAACAGGAAAGGAGGTGTGGATGCGAATAGGCCCAGACACAATTTGGTTCTCCACTTTTCTTCCTGAAAGTGGGTTACGGTCTCCGCACGAGGGGGAATTTCCTTCCAGGCGGTCTCCGACGAGAGGCTCACCTGTCGCCGGCAATATGCTGCACCGGGTCTTCAAGTGAGGAGCTCCCCCCGGTCCATTGCGCCTTCCGGATTCGGGTACCCACTCCCGGGGTTCCCTAGGATCTCCTTCCCTTGCGGAACTCAGTGTTGGGCACTGAGCTCCGGACCTCCATCCGAGTACCTCACCCCAGGCTAAAGGTGCCTGAGATGGAACATGACCTCCGGTTGTCCTCTAGGCCTAGGTCACCCAGAGGACCGACACAAACCACCGTCCGCAAGCTGAAGGTGCCTGGGACTTCGACCCCGTGACAAAGATGGCTGGCCCCTTTATACCCTCTCCCAGCAAGCACGGCGGATTCCCCGCCCCACCATACCGCTGCCGAGGGAGGACAAAAAGAAGGCACAACACACAGCAATGATTCAACCCCAGCCCAGGGTGACAGCGCCACCCGCTGGGCTACAGGGAATTACACATCACCAATGTCTCTGTCAAGTTCAAATTTACACCCGGGAAAGTACATACCCGCTACACTAGCAATGACCAAAAAATCTGAGAATTATGCCCCATACACACGATCGTTTTTCATGCCGTTAAAACTGCCATTTTTAAAAATGGCCCTGAAAAATGATCGTGTGTATGCTCCAAAGCATTTTTAACGACGTGAAAAACGGCCATTAAAAATTTCGAACATGCTCTCTTTTTTCACGTCGTTTTTCATGTCGTTTTTTTTAACGACGTGAAAAATGATAGTGTGTATGCTTTCACGTGGTGAAAAAAAAAACGCGCATGCTCAGAAGCAACTATGAGACGGGAGCGCTCGTTTTGGTAAAGCTAATGTTGGAAATGGAGATGGCACATTCGTCACGGTGGAATTAATAGCATCGTTTTTATGCTGCGCATTCCGTTCTTCTTTTGATAATGCTTAAAAATTACCTTCTTTTGCTAATGACATTGAGAGTTATGCCAAACTTGTTCCTAAAGTAATTCCAAATTGCTCTAATGATTGTAAAATATTATTTCTAAGCCGCACCTCCCTCCTAAATAATACTAATAATAATAAAATAATGTAAATATCCTTTTTTTTTAATTATATTTTACTATTGTATTTATAATTTTTGGGGCCTTGTTTTTTATTTTTTGGCTTAAATTATTCTTGTGTAAAGTTACCACACCAACCTTCAAAATGTGTCTCATTTGGCCTCAGGGAGGTTTGTGTCCCTTGATAATAACAATAATATTATTTGAGATGTCCCTGCCTGCTCCCTAGCAAGCTCTCTTTTGAAATACAAATCACATAGTCAAGTTTTTTAAGGCAAAAAAAAAACAACCTTTATTTCGGAACATAACAAATTAAAGGGAAAGGCAGCACTGGAGAGCCTGCTTGCATTTGTGCATCCTTTTGACCCCACAACAACCATCCAAGATGTGAAAACCAAAATAGAGATTAGATCCCCCAAAAAAAGGAGCCCAATCTTGTCTTGAGCTCCCAGAGGTCAGGAGCCACAGCAGATAAGTCCTATATGTCCCCAGTCTGTGGTACTACAGCAGGCATTATTTTCTCCTCTTCCTTGTAGCCTTCTCTCCAGCCTTGGTTGGTTTCTTCCTTGGAGGCTGGGGATCAGGAAGAGAGGTTGTGGCAGGAGGAGTAGTGGGAGGAGGAGGAGGAGGTGGAGGAGTAGGGACAACCTCCGTTATATCGCTGTACATGGTGAGTTCACCCAGCAAGCCCTTATTGATCATTTTTAAAAGCAGGGTCTCACTATACACCTTTTGCCGTAAGTCCATTTGCCCTAGTTTGTGGGCGAGGACTGCGGCAAATCCCTCATCAACAGAGGGTGCCTCTCTGAGGGCCGCTGTTGCCTCTCTGATGAAGGCCTTGGTTTCCTCCTCCACCTGCCTACCTCTCCTTGGCCCTCGTGGTTTAACTACCAGGGGAGGCATCTGGGCTCTTGTGCTGGGCCCAGCCTCCTCCTGGGTGCCACTGGGCCTTGCCTCCTCCTGATCCCCAACATCACCCTCTTCCTGGCTCTGCTCTGGCAGTAAAAAAAGAAAGGGACATTATTTATTTTGCTCTTAAAAAACTTTATTGGTAGAAGTTTACATACCTAACAATACTAACATCTATTTAAATTCTACAATTTTGTAAGATATAAATATAGATATCAATACTTTACCTGGCTCCATATATCCAAATCTGCCTCCTCAAGGACCTCATCTTGATCCTCAGAGGAAGCCAGAGCAGGGTTGCCAGGAAGGCTGGAGGACTGGCTGCAGGGAAGGCTGGAGGGTTGGCTACAAGGAAGGCTGGATTGACCTCTGGGGGGAAGGGTGGACAGAGATTCCCTCACTTCCAGCTGGTCATCCAGGAAAGATAACTTGCTGTAGTACCACAGACTGGGTTTATAAACCTTATCTGCTGGAGCACCTGACCTCTGGGACCTCAGGACCATAGTCCTCTGGGTCCTGTATGTCCCTCTGATGGTCGCTATTTTCGTTTTCACATCTTGGAGAGTTGTTGTGGGTATCTTGGTTTGCACAAATGCACGCAGGCTCTCCAGTGCTGCTTTCCTGGCGTCTTTATTTTTATTCGCACCACTTTTGGTTTGCCATAGTATAGGTAGCTCTTGCCATTTGTCTATGAACTCCCCCATGAATTCCGGGTTTTTGAAAGTATTCAGGATATCTGTAAAAGTGAGAAACCACAAAATATATATTTTTCAGGCAACATTCCTCAAATGTGCATTTTCTACATATTTTTTACGCACAAATCTCCTCGTCTGATGAACCTGAAATGCTTAAATTTTTAGGTACCTTCGTCAAGACGTTCGTTGCTAACTCCCTCTCCCGCCAAATGAACGTATTTTCGAGACATGGATCTTCACTTGATATACACTGCGCATGCGTGAAACTCTGCACGCTTTCCCCGCCCCTGACGTTCGATATTGCACTTTCCCCGCCCCTTCTCGCTCGTCGTAGTGCTTAACAAAACATGGCGGAGACACAGGTGGCTGAGATTACCTCTACAGAGGAGGAAATTCCAGAGGACCCCAAATCCAGATCCAGGAGATATAAGGCATCCAACATGTCATTCAAGGAAATGGTGGAGATGGTCGCCATTTTGAAGAGGGAGGATTATGATGCCAAGCATGGGCCGTATAAAAGGCCTAATCTGGTCAAGGCAAAAATTATGGGCAAAGTGGTCAAAAGTCTTCGCAAAAAATTCGGGGTGTGCAGAACGAAGGAACAGCTCAGAAAACGTTGGTCTGATCTGAAGTTGCGGGAGCCCGACCAATACAAAAGAATCAAGAAAGTTTTAGGAAAAAGTAAGTTATTTTTTAATATTTTCCATGGTACATATTATTTACTTGTATTCTGTCGTGTATTTTTGACTTTGATATAGTACAGTGAAAGATACCATCTTTCAGGTTCGTCCGCACAGTAAACGGACGTATTAAACCTCTTTCTCCGTACAGTTCCTCAAACGATGTTTTAGGATCATCCAGTGTGAACACCCATGTATTTTATTTTATTTGGGGGAGCAAATTTTGTAATCACTTATTTTTTAGGTGCTAATCCAAAGGACATTTGTTCGTTTGAAAAAAGGATATGCATGGTAATGTTAAGGGAGTGAATGCTCAGCAGCTGATGAAACATCTGAACGCAGTAGTACAAGTGTGGGCCTAAAGCCAAAAAGCCTGAGGGTGTCACACACAGGTGATCCTGTGTAGATACTTTGGGGTGTTACAATGTGTCAAATTTGTGTTTAAAAAGTATATGCTATGGTTTTGGCTATGTATCCAATCATGTGTTCCGGTTGGCACTGGGGGTCCATTTTAAAATGGAGCAGGATTCAAAAGAATGTTTACAAAGTATTTTATCATGTTTAGTTTTTTTGAAAAATTGAGTCGCTACTAATGAAACTATACCTTTTATTTCAATCTCCCTAGGGATTCCAATAGCTACCTCAGATGAGCCGATAATTGCAACACCTACAACAATACCCCCAGAACCCCAGGATGGAGAGGAACGTGATGTTGTGGAAGTGGAAAGTGGCACCACAACAGGTCAGACATGCATGTTAAATAGATGTAGGCCTACATATTCTATCCTACATTTTTCTTTTTACATTTAGGTGCAGTTCTGGCCGAAGACCCCAAAAAGTTGACACATCACAGTGCCCAGATCCTGATCCAATACCTCATGGTCTGCTGTCGTGACCTCGAAAAAATTAAGGGAGACTTGATAGAGATCAGGGCAAATACCAAGCGGGTGGAGGAAAGGCTCCAAAATATCATGGCTGTGCTTGGGCGTGTCTAATGTTTTTACACCAAAGAACGTTTAAATTGCTGAGTTTTGGAAGGTTTTTTGTTGTTTTACCCTTTAATGACTAGCACATGTTTAGCTTTTTCACAATTTTTTAGAATATAGTTTGTTTACGCATGGCTGGTCATGCGTTTTAATACCCCAAAAATTAAGGGAACACATCCACATTTCAAAGGAAGTTTACCAGCAAAAAAAGAAATAAAGGTATTTTTACATTCCAAATAATTGTGGCTTCATTATGTAAATGTGGTGCTGAGTGAACTAATCAATGTTTTGTGTTTACACTGACAATGAAGGCTAATTAGGAATGATAAATACACATGGCAATACAAGTGCACTAGGTAAACCTACATGAAACATAAAACATTATAAAATGAAAACACCAAACCAATCTTTACTCCATAAAATAATGTATTTATTTGAAAACAAAATTTTAAACATTTTCAGGCATTTCAATGGCCCCCCTACCCATAAAATATTCCACATATTGGTTACGGACCTCACGTCCGGTTGGGGGGGCCAAGCCAGGACGGCCAGGTTCCAGGGCCACTAAAGTTTCTTGATTGAGTAAAGAGGCCTCAGGCCCACTCAAAGCTATATAACTGGTGGAATGCACCCGTAGGAAATTATGAAGCACACAGTAAGTCATTACCACATGGTTCCATTTGTATGGGGCAAGGTGGATGGAAGTCAGGAAGAGGCGAGCCGATAATTGAACACCCTCCTCTCAGGGGTGAGAGTGCGTTGCGGTAATGGCCTCATCAAATGGGGTCCCAGGCCAAACGCCTCATCCGCAACAAACACAAAAGGTAGTCCCTCCACATTCTGCTCCGCTGGTGGCAAGGCCAGCAGATCCAAAAGGAGCCGTTCCCCAAACTCCGTCTGGGCAAATACTCCTCCATCAGACATCCTGCCATTCTTGCCAACGTCCACATAGAGGAACTCGTAGGTGGCCGACACCACTGCCATCATCACGATGCTGTGGAACCCATTATAGTTATAATAAAAGGATCCCGAATGGGGTGGTGGGACGACCCGAACATGTTTGCCGTCGATGGCTCCTCCACAGTTTGGAAAGTTCCATCGCTGGGCAAACTCGGAAGCCACATTCTGCCATTCATGTGGCGAAGAAGGGAACTGTGGAATTAAAGAAAGAATAAATTAATACTTTGAGCCAGAAACATTGAAAGCTGATCTCATAAAAACATTCATGTCCAACATTGGTAGAAACTGTAAAAAAAAAAAAAAGATTAGTAAGCAACAACAAACCTAAAAAAAACAATAAATAAAAATTGGGGGGGGGGGTTGAAGATGAGTTGGAAATATCACAAATGAAGGCTGTAGCACTCTGTATGAAGTTAAAAAAAAAGGAACATTCCTAGGCAATCTTTAGGTTGCGTTTTGGGTAAAGCACTACGATGGAAGATAGAATAAAATACATGGAAATGACTAGGCAAGGTAGGTATGGCCCCAGGATAGCATGCTGGAGAGGTTAGGTAAGCCAAATTTACAGGTAGGCCTCAAAACCCAAACTTTTACTATTAAAACATGGGGAGAAAGGGGACATTCCCTGCAGCTAAGAATCATGTGAATTAGGGACTGCTAATAAAGCAAAATAAAAAGTATCCAAAACAAAAATACATACAATGTGAAGTTTTTAAGAAGAACACTTACCTTAATATAGTCTTCCTGCAAAACTTGAAGGATGGCAGAACAAGTCTCTGGTATAATGATATCCAGAGCCTGGGGGGATATGCCTGTGGAGAACTTAAGGTCCTGCAGGCTTCTCCCAGTCGCCAGGTATCGCAACGTGGCAATGAGCCTCTGCTCAGCACTGATGGCTTCACGCATAACGGTGTCCTGCCTGGTAATGTAGGGGGACACCAAAGCCAACAGATGCTGAAATACGGGGTCAGACATCCTGAGAAAATTCCTGAAATCATCAGGATTATTCTCCCTGATCTCCCTCAACAAAGGCATGTGACAGAATTGGTGCCAACATGGCTAGATAACGGTCGGCTGAACAGAACGAACTAGAAGAACGCACGGAAGAACAGCAAGGCCAATGAAGAACAAGCTGAAAAACAGGAACGAGCAGAGCAGACCGCACTGAATAAACAGATACGAACTGACTACACGCACTGCCAAACAAATACGAACCCACAGGCACAAACTGAACTCCACAAAACGATCTTCAAAGCACGAAGACTGAAAAGCGCGAATCGTCTCTCACCAAACTTTTACTAACACGTGGTAACACGGAATTAGCAAAAGCGTCCCAAAGGGTGGCGTCATTAGAACGGAACTTCCCCTTTATAGTGCCGTCGTACGTGCTGTACGTCACTGCGCTTTGCTTCATCGTTTTTTAAAATGATCGTGTGTACGCAAGACAGGCTTGAGAGGAAACATGAAAAAAAACGACGTGAAAAACGGCAAGAAAAAAAATGGCAAGAAAATCGATCGTGTGTACGCGGTGTGACAGCAGGAAGGTAAAGTCACCTGGTTGCATCCAGGGGGGTAGATATATTTCGCCCAGATTCAGGCTTTACGCCGATTTATACAACTAGGTGGAGAGTTGTATAAGGCTAGTGGGCTCATGGATGACTCATACCTCTAGGGAGAGGGCTGGGCGTCGTGCAGACAGGGAGTTGATGAGATCAGCTGAACCTTGTCAGCTCATTTAGGCCTCTATAAGAAATCCCAGCTTCATTAGATGTTAGCTCATGCCTGGAAGCAGACCTGTGTGGACTGTCTAGGGAGAGTGAACCCCTGTGCGGTGAGAGAAAGCCTGTGTGGCTATATTTTGCTTGGACATTTAAAACCAGGGACTAGGACAGCACTAGGCTGATCCCAGTTGTTAGTTAGGAAACCTGTAAGTTTAGTCAGAGGTCAAGTTGACCAGGATTTATTTTGTTTATGTTTTTTTTGCCTTGCTGTGTTTTTGTCACTGTAAATAGAAAATAAACCGCACCTTTTTGATTTTGAAAACCACAACCTCCGTCTGCTGGGCCTGTTTTTGGGTGGGGAGCCCATCCCGGGGGTCACACATACCCGCTGCCGAGCTAACCCCCTCACAGTTGGTGGAGAACCAGTGGCAGTTTTTTTTTAAGCCAGCATGGAGGAGATACTGAAACAGCTGGCTCTAGCAAATGCCAATCAACAGCAGACAAATGCAGGTTTGCAAAGGAGCCTTGCAGCCCAGCAGCAAGCTCATCAACAGAGCCTTGCAACTTTACAACAGAGTCTGGAGGCTCAGCAACAAGCCCAACAGCAATCTGAGGCCCGCTTCATAGACCTGTTGCAGAAGCAAGAGCAGAGACTACAACAACAGATGGAAGCAGTAATGCAGCAACGTCCGCAGACCAGTGAGGAAAGCCGTCCCACTAATACCGCGTCCTTTGGGGTGAGTCGTTTATTGACAAAAATGACTGGAGAGGATGATCCAGAGGTATTTTTGACCACATTTGAAAGGACCGCTGAAAGAGAAAAGTGGCCTGAGGAGCAGTGGGCTGGACTAGTGGCTCCTCTGTTAACTGGTGAATCGCAGAAAGCTTACTATGACCTAGAGCCTAACCAAGCAAAAGACTATGTGATGCTAAAAGCTGAAATATTGGCAAGGCTGGGTGTCACCCTGGCTGTCCGGGCTCAGCGTGTGCATAACTGGACTTTCCAGCTTGGAAAACCCCCCAGGTCTCAAATGTATGATCTCATTCACCTGAGCAGAAAGTGGCTACAGCCAGAGACTTTGTCCGCACCAAAGATTGTGGAACGTGTTGTAATGGATCGGTTTTTGAGAGCTCTTCCTACTGCCATCCAAAAGTGGGTAAGCCATGGAGACCCAGAGACGGCCGATGGTCTTGTGGATCGTGTGGAGAAATACTTGGCTACAGAGAACCTGACGGCCTCTTCCAGAGACACTCGGACTTTCCACCCCAAGACCAGACCATCCCCAGGGGCGGATAAGAGGATTCCAAGGGGTGAGGGTGGAGAGAGTGAGAGGGTGGGAGCTCTACCCCAAGTTTGGCGAGAACAGCCTGGGAAATCAGCGGCTCAAGAGGCGGCAAGAAGGATCATTTGCTACCGCTGCCGGCAAGCGGGACATATTGCAGCAAATTGCCCGGTTTTGGAGGAACCCATGCAGTGTGACTTTCTGACGGGCAGACGTCAGTCGCTGTGTGCGACAGTCGCATGCACTGCCATTCGGGGAACTGAGAAACATTTATGCAAAATGTGTATTAATGGTAGAAATGTTGTGGTATTGCTGGATTCAGGTAGCCTTGTGACCCTGATAAAGGCTGAGTTAGTTAAAACAGAGGTCTCTGGGAATAGCAAGGTAGCCGTTATTTGTGTGCATGGGGACACCCGAGAGTATCCAGTGACTACAGTGTGTTTCGAGACCCCCAAAGGTACCCTCTCTCATCCAGTGGGCTTAGTATCTCAGTTACCGCATGACGCCATTGTGGGAAGGGATTTTCCGAAGTTCTGGGAACTGTGGGATGATCCTGAGCCCCCCACTGGTGCCCCTATGTACCAGGAATGTGATAGCCAGAACTCCCCTGAGAGTGGTGAGGACTCTCCGGAATTTCCCTTGTCAGTATTGGCAGGGGAGACTCAAGAAACTGGAGAGGAGCCCACCTCCTCAGACGAAAACCTACCGTCTGTGGAGTTTTCTGATCTTGAGGTTCACAGGGAAAACTTTGCCACAGAACAGTTGAAAGACCCCGCCCTAATAAAGGCACGGGAAAACGTAGTGAAAATAGATGGCGAGTTAGTGAACCCAGATAATACCGGCACTTACCCATACTTCAGCGTAGAGAAGGACCTACTGTATCGGGTGGCAAAAAGGGCAGAAGAAACCGTTGAGCAGCTTGTGGTGCCCAAACCTTACAGGAAGTTGGTGTTGGAGTTGGCCCATGGGCACATTCTTGGAGGTCATCTGGGGACAGAGAAAACCCGAGAGAGGGTATTACAGAGATTCTATTGGCCTGGGGTGATGAAGGACATAGAAAATTATTGTTCCTCCTGCCCTGTGTGTCAGAGGTCGGCCCCGATGCCACATTTCCGTAGCCCGCTGGTCCCTCTACCCATCATTGAGGTCCCGTTTGAGAGAATCGCAATGGATTTGGTAGGTCCTATAATCAAGTCCGCTAGGGGGCACCAGTACATATTGGTTATAATGGACTATGCCACCCGTTATCCAGAAGCGATCCCTCTCAGAAATACCTCGGCCAAAACCATAGCCAAAGAGCTATCTCTTGTTTTTAGCCGGGTGGGTATTTGTAAAGAACTGCTTACGGACCAAGGTACACCCTTTATGTCCCGGGTTATGAAAGAGCTGTGTAAATTGTTCAAAGTGACGCAATTGCGTACATCTGTGTATCACCCCCAAACCGATGGGCTGGTTGAAAGATTCAACAAAACCCTAAAACAAATGTTGAAGAAAGTGGTGGATAGAGATGGAAGGGATTGGGACTGTCTACTTCCTTATTTGATGTTTGCTATTAGGGAGGTGCCCCAATCCTCTACGGGATTCTCCCCCTTTGAGTTACTGTATGGGAGACACCCAAGAGGGCTGTTGGATATTGCCAAGGAAACTTGGGAAAGTGAGAGTTCTCCCCACAGGAGTGTGATTGAGCATGTCGCCCTGATGCAAGATCGAATTGCACAGGTAATGCCCATCGTGAAGGAACATTTGGCCCAAGCGCAGTTGGCACAGCAGAGAGTGTACAACCGTGGAGCCAAGACCCGTACCTTTTCCCCGGGGGATAGGATATTGGTACTTGTCCCTACGGTTGAAAGTAAATTCCTTGCCAAATGGCAAGGCCCCTACGAGATAATGGAAAAAGTGAGCGAAGTGAATTACAAGGTCAGACAACCAGGAAGGCGAAAGCCCGAACAGATCTATCACGTTAATCTGTTGAAAGCCTGGAGGGATAGAGAGTCCCTAGTCGCAGACACTTGGTCACCAGCTCAAACTGGTTGCGTGATTCCTGAGGTTGGAATCGCAGCCACCTTGTCACAACCCCAACAACAGGAGGTTAAGGAGTTTGTGCTTCGCAACAAGGAGGTATTCTCTGAGCTGCCGGGACAAACATCTGGGGTAGAGCATGACATTATTACCCCGCCCGGTGAAAGGGTGAAGTTAAAACCCTATCGGATCCCAGAGGCCCGACGGGAGGCAATACGGGAGGAAGTACAGAAAATGCTGAACTTAGGGGTGATAGAGGAGTCCCAAAGTGATTGGTCTAGTCCCATTGTGTTGGTGCCTAAACCGGATGGGAGCTGGCGATTTTGTAACGATTTTCGTCAGTTGAACAAAGTTACAAAATTTGACACCTACCCCATGCCACGTATAGATGAGTTGATCGACCGGCTGGGAACAGCCCGATACATGACGACTCTTGACCTCACAAAAGGGTATTGGCAAATCCCCCTGGCCAAGTCGGCCAAAGAGAAAACCGCATTTGTAACCCCAGACGGGGCGTTCCAATATAAAAGAATGCCGTTCGGGTTACAGAATGCGCCGGCCACATTCCAGCGGAAAATGGACCAGATGCTGAGGCCCCATCGGAAGTATGCTGCGGCTTACCTGGATGACATAATTGTCCATAGCACAGATTGGGCCTCACATCTGCCAAAAGTGCAAGCAGTCCTGGACTCTGTTCGGGAAGCAGGGTTTACGGCTAACCCCAAGAAGTGTACCATTGGGCAGGAGGAGGCCAAATATCTTGGGTACACCATTGGGAGGGGAGTAATAAAACCCCAACTCAACAAAGTCGAGGCCATCCAGAGTTGGCCACGTCCCAACAGCAAGAAGCAGGTACGAGCCTTTCTGGGAATCGCTGGGTATTATCGGCGATTCATTCCCCACTTTGCTTCTAAGGCTGTGCCCCTAACCAACCTGACGAAGGGGAAAGGGTCGGTCATGATTAAATGGACCCCCGAGGCTGAGGCAGCATTCCAGTTCTTGAAACAAGCCTTATGTAGCCAGCCAGTGTTGTACTCACCCGACTTCTCTAGAGACTTTGTCGTACAAAGTGATGCGTCAGATGTGGGGTTAGGAGCAGTATTGTCCCAGGTCTGGAACGGGGAAGAGCACCCAGTCATTTACCTCAGCAGGAAGTTGAAGTCCCATGAGGTAAATTACGCCACCGTTGAAAAGGAGTGTTTAGCGGTGAAGTGGGCTCTAGATTCCCTTCGGTACTACCTGCTAGGTAGGCACTTTGACATGGTTACGGATCACGCTCCGTTAAAGTGGATGGCTCAAAACAAGGAAACAAATAGAAGAGTGAATAGGTGGTTCCTGGCCCTCCAGGAATTCAACTTCACAGTAAAGCATCGCCCTGGCGTTCAAATGGGGAATGTGGATGCTTTGTCTCGAGTACATGAATGCCTGATTGCTGGTGTTCCAACCCCGAGGTTAAAACAAGAGGGGGGGGTATGTGACAGCAGGAAGGTAAAGTCACCTGGTTGCATCCAGGGGGGTAGATATATTTCGCCCAGATTCAGGCTTTACGCCGATTTATACAACTAGGTGGAGAGTTGTATAAGGCTAGTGGGCTCATGGATGACTCATACCTCTAGGGAGAGGGCTGGGCGTCGTGCAGACAGGGAGTTGATGAGATCAGCTGAACCTTGTCAGCTCATTTAGGCCTCTATAAGAAATCCCAGCTTCATTAGATGTTAGCTCATGCCTGGAAGCAGACCTGTGTGGACTGTCTAGGGAGAGTGAACCCCTGTGCGGTGAGAGAAAGCCTGTGTGGCTATATTTTGCTTGGACATTTAAAACCAGGGACTAGGACAGCACTAGGCTGATCCCAGTTGTTAGTTAGGAAACCTGTAAGTTTAGTCAGAGGTCAAGTTGACCAGGATTTATTTTGTTTATGTTTTTTTTGCCTTGCTGTGTTTTTGTCACTGTAAATAGAAAATAAACCGCACCTTTTTGATTTTGAAAACCACAACCTCCGTCTGCTGGGCCTGTTTTTGGGTGGGGAGCCCATCCCGGGGGTCACACATACCCGCTGCCGAGCTAACCCCCTCACAGCGGCATAAGAGATTTTTCCAGAAACAAGCCGCATTTGGGGAGGGGGAGAATGTCGGAAGAATGCTGGCACATCTGGTGAGAACCAATTCCTCCCCATCCGCAGTACCCGCGATTAGGAAGGCAAATGGAGAAATCTCCACTCGGGTATCAGAGATCACAGATACATTGAGAGAATATTATGATAAATTATATAAATCGCAGGGTGCAGCGGGAGAGGAGGAAATAGAAACTTTTTTTGGGAATATAAAAATACAGATTCTCACAGAAGCAGAGAAGGAGGGAATGGAGGCTCCGATAACTCTTGAAGAAATACTCTTGAAGAAATACAGTTAGCAGTTGCAGAAATGGTCAATCAGAAATCACCTGGACCTGACGGCCTCCCTATAGAAACTTATAAATACTATGGGAAAGTGTTATTACCAGAACTCCTTAAAGTGTTGAATTGGGCAAGGAAGGAGGGGGAACTGCCTAAATCAATGACAGAAGCAACAATTATAGTCCTGCATAAGGAAGGGAAGGATCCGTTAGAGACCTCAACTTATAGACCTATTTCCCTTCTATGCTCAGACGCTAAAATACTGGCTAAAATAATGACAGCTAGATTAAATAAAATTATCTCAAGACTAATACATCAAGATCAAACAGGGTTTATCCCCAGCAGATCAACTAGTATGAATATCAGGAGGGTATTCCTTAATCTACAAACTCCAACACAGAATGTGGGTACAAGAGCAGTTATGTCCTTGGATGTGGTCAAGGCCTTTGATAGTTTGGAGTGGGGGTATATCTGGTATGTTTTAGAAGCATTTGGTTTTGGCCCTTCAGTTAATAGATGGATAAAAATTTTGTATAGTGACCCAAGTGCAAAAATCAGAGTTAACAATGATTATTCAGGTAAGATTAAATTGGAGAGGGGCACAAGGCAGGGGTGCCCATTGTCACCCCTGCTTTTTGCACTAGCAATGGAGCCATTGGCGATAGCAATAAGAGCAAATAAAAAAATGGAAGGATTTGTGAGACCGACCGGGGAGGAGAGAATCGCACTATATGCGGATGAAGTTCTCCTCTTCCTTGGGGACATGGATCATTCACTTAAGCAGGCTATGAGTATTTTTAGAGAATTTGGTAGACTCTCAGGATTGGTTATAAATTGGGAAAAATCAGCTCTGATGCCGGTGGACCCTATTGTCAATCAAACTTCAGTAGAGACTCCCCAATTAGAAATAGTTGATACAATTAAATACCTGGGAATATATATAACAATTGACCCTAACAAATATATAAATAACAACATAGTCCCCCTCCTGTCTAAATTTAAAAATAAAATCCAAATATTGCGGTGCCTCCCATTGTCAGTTGCAGGGAGATGCAATTTGATCAAAATGCTTTGGATGCCACAGTTATTATATGTATTGCATAATACACCAATATGGATACATAAAAAATGGTTTAGGAAAATCGACACACTATTTAGAGAACTAATATGGAAAGGAGGCCAAGCCAGGATAGGACTACAGACCCTACAACTATCAACAAGGGAGGGAGGTATGGCGGTACCACACCCACGGTGCTACTTCCTGGCAGCACAGCTGCAGCATATAGGGCTGGGAGGAGATGTAAATGGGGGACTGATGACATTGGGGGCACCCCATAAGAAGGTGATGGAGGCTCTGGGGGCTAACTCATTTGTATATAAAACCCCCACGGTCAAGATGGTAATAAAGGTGTGGAAAGCCGTGAAAACAATAGGGGGACTAGAAGGAGAGACAGAATACACACCCTTATGGGACAATAGGAATCTTCAGGAATTGGAGTTGGTGGGGAAAATTAAGGAATGGGAAGTGAAGGGGATAGTTAGGCTGGCCCAGTTGTATGAGGGAAAAATCCTAAAAACTTTCACCGCACTAAGAGAGGAATATGATGTTCCTAAATATACATTTTATAGATATCTCCAAATTAGACATGCACTAAATATTCAGTTTGATAGACAGGGACCAGCCTGGTATAAATCCTCTATCCTCCAGAGAGTGTACAATCAGAGTGAGACCGGGGGCCGTATATCCGAAATATACCCACATATATGCAAAGGAAGTATTGTAGCTCCAGAACAACTTAAAAGTAAAGGGAAATGGGAGGAAGACTTGGGGCCCATATCCGAGGAGCAATGGAAAAAGGTATTAGAGAGTGCACACCTTATATCTGTTTCACCAGCTCAGAAGTTTTAATTTTTAATGCTGTTACATAGGACATATTATACACCAAAAAGTTTGTTTGAATTTGGATGGAGAACAGATGCAGGGTGTCCCAGATGCCAGGATACGGGGGATCTGATGCATATGATATGGAGGTGCCCGAAACTATTCAGGTATTGGTCAGAGGTACTGGAACGCATAAATAGGACATATAAGACAACAATAGAAATGGACCCCAGAATGTGTATTCTTGGACTAGGGGAAGGAACAAGCAGAGCAACCAATATAACAAAAGCAGTGCTCAGATGTCTCTTCCATGCAAGAAAATTAATAGCGCAAAGATGGCAGGCAGAGAACCCCCCTTCAGTGAGAGACTGGGTTAATACGGTTACTGAAACAATATGGAAGGAGAAGGTAGTATATACTAAGAGAGGGAACATAAGAGAGTTTGAAAAAGTGTGGAACCCGTGGTTGGAAAAAATAGGGAAACCCATGTAAAATAAAAGGAAAGGACAAGGAAAGTAAATGAAAATGAAAATAATATTGAATAAAGTGTAAAAATGGAAGAAAGTAAAATAGAAAAACCTAAATATGAGAAATGATAAAGGGGGGATGGGGGGAGGAGGGAGGGATAAGGGTTAATCAGAGGGAAAATTATATTGATAATATTTTGCCATGTTTTACTATGAAAAAAAATAAAAAATACGTATAAGTATGTACACTGTCAATTTGAATATGAAAGAAAATTAATAAAGAGAATATAAACAGAAAGTCTAAAAGCCTGCGGGAAATCAATGCATACCAGGCCCAACAGGGATTAGGATCCAGGAAGAGATGGAAGAAGAAGAAAACCTTAAAGGGAAAGTCCATGAATCCAAAGAAAGAAGCCTCTCCGAGGAAGTTTCCAGCTAGTTTGGTGGGGCCCTCCCCTGTGGTCCCCGTTCAAGTGGAGGGAGTCTACACGAGGGCCATTCTGGACACAGGAGCCCAAGTGACCCTTTTGTACAGAGACTTTTACCAAAAACACCTGAGTCACGTGCCCCTACAGAAACTAGAAGACCTAGAGATATGGGGAATTGGCACCCAAAGCTTTCCCTACGACGGTTATGTTTCCATCCAACCGGCCTTTGACCCCTCTGTAGCAGGAAAATCGGAGGTCTTTGACACCCTAGCAGTGGTTTGCCCTCGCCCACCAGGAGCCAACAAGACAAGAGTTCCCTGATTATAGGGACCAACACTGACCTGGTCAGAAGATTACTGGCTCCTCTAGCACAGGAGCAGGGTACTTCAGCAACCAGGATCCACCCAATGTTGCAGCTAGCCTACCGGAGATTGGTCCTGGAACAGAAGGCCCCGGAAGAGCGGGTAGGGAAAGTCTGGAGACTGTCCAAGAAGGAGAGAATGCTGCAGCCTGGTGAGATGACCTGCCTGAAAGCTACGGTGAAACTCTCGTGGGAGCAACCTGGCCCTTTTGTGGTCTTAGAACCAGACCCCTTGGACTCCCACCCAGGATTGGAAGTGATCCCTGAAGTGGTCCCGCTAAGGGCGCTGAAGAAGGCGAATGATCATATCACAGTGAGCATTAGGAATATCACCGACTCCCCTGTGAAGATTCCGGGCCGGATGTTGCTGGGTAAAGTAAACCCCGCTACCCCGGTGGCCCTGTCTGACTTGGAGAAGGCTGAAGGAGGGGAAACCACCCTGGAGAAGCTCTGCTTGGAGAACACGACCCTACCACCGGTGTGGAAGGAAAGAGCCAAGGCCCAGCTGACCAGATGGAGAAAAATCTTTTCAAGGGACGAGTTTGATGTAGGGTGTGCAAGGAGTGCCACCCATAAGATCCGTCTGCAAGAAGACAAACCTTTCAAGGAGAGGGTCCGGCGAGTTCCTCTGGCTGACTTAGAAGACTTGCGTGAACAACTGATGGAGCTTAAGAGGACTGGAGTTATTCGAGAGTCCAGAAGCCCTTATGCCTCTCCTATTGTAGTAGTCAGGAAAAAGAACGGGTCGCTGAGACTTTGTACAGACTACAGGACTCTCAATAGGAGGACTATACCCGACCAGTATACCACCCCCAGGATAGAAGATGCCTTACAGAGTCTGTCGGGAGCTAAGTGGTTCAGTGTAATGGACCTGAAGAGTGGGTATTACCAAATCCCAATGCACCCAGATGACAGGGAGAAGACGGCATTCATCGCACCAGTGGGATTTTACGAGTTCACCAGGATGCCTCAGGGCCTGTCGGGGGCTCCTGACACTTTTCAGAGGCTGATGGAGAAGACAGTAGGGGACATGAATCTCATTGAAGTCCTTGTGTACCTAGACGACATCATTGTCTTCGGGAAGACTCTGGAGGAGCACGAAGAGATTCTGGAGAAAGTCCTGAAGAGACTCAGTGAAGAAGGACTTAAACTCTCCAGGGAGAAGTGTCAGTCCTACCAGTCCTCAGTACACTATCTGGGACACATAGTGTCCGAAGGAGTGTCTACCGACCCGGACAAACTGGAAGCAGTTACCTCCTGGCCCCGACGAACTACAGTGACTGAACTCAGATCCTTCCTGGGATTCTGCTCTTACTACCGCAGATTTGTGGAAGGGTTTGCTAGAATTGCCAAACCTCTGAATGAGTTACTGAAGACAGAAGGAGAGGAGGATGACACTGGCCCCAGGAAGCCCGGAGAGTCCGTGGAAGACCAGTGGACAGAGAAGTGTGAAGAGGCCTTCAAAATGCTGAAGAAAAGTCTGACCACTGCCCCGGTCTTGGCCTATGCTGACACCAAGAGGCCATATGAACTACATGTGGACGCCAGCCATGATGGCCTGGGAGGTGTGCTATACTAGGAGTATGAAGGACAGTTGAAGCCAGTTGCCTATGTGAGTAGGAGTCTAACACCGGCAGAAAAGAATTACCCCACCCACAAATTGGAGTTCCTGGCCTTAAAGTGGGCAGTTGTGGACAATTGTATGGAGCTGACTTTATAGTGAGGACAGACAATAACCCACTCACTTATCTTTTCACCACAGCCAAGCTGGATGCCACTGGCCACCGTTGGTTGGCCGCCCTTTCTGGATTCAACTTCAGTCTGAAGTACAGGCCTGAGACTGGAAATCGAGATGCTGATGCGTTGTCCAGAAGGTGACCCCGGACGGGGTGCGGGCCTTGTGTCAGGGAGCACAACTTCAAGCTAGTGGCGCATCTAGGGTGGAAGAAATTGGAGTTTCGGTGATGTGGGTGCTATTGTGATGTAACCCAGATTGGCGAAGATGACTTGCCAAAACTGTCTAAGAAAGACCTAAGAAGGGATCAATTGGAAGACCCTTGGGGAAGATTAGCCTTAGAAGCTCTGGAAGATCAGGATCCGGACAGGCTTTTACATGATCCCTCAAAGGAGGCCCGATTAATCCGCAAAGAGTGGGACAAGTTACAGGTGCATCAAAGGGGTGGTCTACCGAAGGGGCCCCTCTGATGACCTGGAAGATAAGTGGCAACTGTTCTTGCCGGAGAAACACAGAAAAACTGTCTTAGTTGCCCTACATGACAACCATGGCCACTTAGGGGCCGAACGAACCTTTCAGCTCGTCAGGAGTAGATTCTACTGGCCTGGTATGCGGGCTGAAGTGGAGGAGTACTGTCACTCATGTGCCCGCTGCATACAGAGGAAGACATTGCCACGTCAAGCTGCCCCAATGGGCCACCTGCAGAGTCAATGGCCCTTGGACTTGGTATGCATTGACTTTCTTTGCCTGGAACCTGACTTGAGTGGACATGGAAATGTTTTGGTGATAACTGACCATTTCACCCGTTATGCCCAGGCCTTTCCAACTAAAGACCAGAAGGCATCCACTGTAGCCAAAATACTGGTGGAGAAGTACTTTGTGCATTACGGGTTACCTCAACGCCTTCACTTGGATCAAGGGAGAGACTTTGAAAGCCGACTGATCCGGAAGCTACTGGACTCTTTGGGCATAAAGAAGACTACTCCTTATCACCCTCAAGGTGATGCTCAACCCGAAAGATTCAACAGGACTCTGTTAAACATGTTGGGACTCTGAACAGTGAGGAAAAGCAACATTGGGGCAAACACATAGCTGCTATAGTGCCCGCCTACAATAGTACAACCAGTGATACCACAGGGTACTCCCCTTATAGACTCATGTTTGGTAGGGAAGCAAGACTACCAGTAGACTTGGCTTTTGGTACCTCGACGGACCACACATCAGCTGCCTCACACAATGGACAGACTGCGGAAGAGCTTAAAGCTGGCCTATGAGAAGGCCCAATCAACTTCAGACCAGAGAGGAGCCCGGAATAAACTGAACTTTGACCTTAGGGTCCAGATCCAGGATCTGCAACCCGGAGACAGAGTGTTGCTGAGAAACTTGGGTGTTCCAGGAAAGCACAAGCTGGCAGACAGGTGGAAGTCAGAGCCCTTTGTGATTTGTAAAAAACTGCCTGGTCTACCAGTGTATCAGTTGAAGCCTGAAGGAAGAGTGGGGCCGCTGAAGATCTGGCACAGAAACCATCTGCTACCCCTTTCTGAAGCAGTCAGGATACCTCCTTCCCCAGATTCCTCCGAGCTACCTTCAAGCTTGAATACTCCCAGACCCAACACTAGGTCTCAGACAACTCTGTCAGGAGAAACGGATATCACCAACCAGAGTGAAGATGAGGAACGAGAAGTTGAGAGGTTGTGGCCGTCCCAGGCACCAGAACCTCTGTCCATAGACCTTCCGCCTTCTGAGGATGTTCCTGATGATACTTTAAATCCGGAAGCCACTGAGTTTATTCCATCCTATACCCAGACTGAGGAATGAGAAGATGCCATAGAATCTTTCCCTGATGACGATCCAAGAGACTCCATGTATCTTTCTGCATCTGATTAGAGTGCCTCAGAAACAGAAGAAGCTCCTACACCTATCCCAGTGGAAGAACCTATAGTATCTGTGGCATTGACCCCAGAGAGCAAAGAGCTAAAAGAACCATACGTCCTCCCCGGAAGTTAACCTACACCCAGATGGGGGAGTGTTCTGAAGACACTGTGGTGACTGCTAGAAGGACTATAGAGAACCCTGGCCCCTCCACTGTGAATTTGGTGGAGGGCAACCCAGACTCACTCTCTGGCACAGTTAGGCAGGCCACTCTTGCTAATGTGACCTGTGGGCAGGACAATCTTTCTCACCATGCCTGGTGGGAGATTCCCCTGCCAAGCTCCTTTGCAGCTATAAACTATAACTATATTGCTTGTGCATAAATTGTGTTGATGCTATCTTTGGGGACCAAAGATTCCAAGTGGGGGGAGTGTGTAGCGGGGGTTTCCTTTAAGGCCTCAGAGACTACTGTACCCGTAACCCCACTGGCCACCCAGGGTGCATTGCCCCGTGCAAAGACTGCTCGGGTGGACTTTACAAGCAAGAGGCGGGGCCGGTCTCACTCTCTTTGGACACCGCCCGCCCAGCAAGTGGAACTTCTGTCTGAGTTTGCTGTAACGTTAGGCCCGAAGCCTGGGCCCTTCTCCAAAGAGCCTTCCGCTCTCACCGAGGAACGTCTCCATTGTTGCTACATCGTTGCCAGGAGGACCGAAGACTCGGATGTCGAGAGACCTGTGTACCACAGCAGCGGAAGAAACGGACACGGACTGGTCCGGTTGGGTGAGAGAGCACCTGCTCAGAGACAGATACAGTGTCCCTGTTACCCTTGTGTGGATTACAGTTTATTCTTCAAAGTGCACCACCGTTGCTAGCGAAGATTTCTCTGCAAGACTTTCACTTAGTTCCGTCAGGCCTGACTGGGTAGCGTAGACATTGCGGGGCGCCATCTTGTCCACGAGGGAAAATACCTGCAGCGGGGACAGTTAGGGTTGCATAGTACTGTATACTTGTCTGCTCATTTAAATACTGTTTTATTGCAGGGCTCTGCACATGATATGTACACTGTAACGGCACCCCAAGTATGAAAGGGGTTAACACCGTTAGGATATTCCCTTTCCAACCACATGACAGCCACCAGACACTCCAACCAGCCGAATAAGACCCCATACGAATGATTCTCCCCCCAGATACGAGACAACGCTCTGTATTCAAGTTCCAAAACAGGGAATTACTTTATTTTCAAAACACATGGTAACACATTTCTCTTCAAAACCCTCCCCTCCCCTCCTTGGGGAACAAGGCGGGTTAAACTGTCCAATGACAATGGTGATACAGGTCAGGTGTGTTCAAACTTCTCCTTCAGTAAACAGTCTTAGCAGGAGGGGTGATTCCCCTCCCCCCTCCTCACAGGAGACACTTCAACATCCCATAATATGCAGTCAGACGGTCGACCAGCTCCAATCCACATCGTCACAGTAGCAGACTTAATTCATAATAGACAATAGAATGCAAATCACCTTAACACCTCACAGCAATGATTACACAACCCCCCCCCCCCCCTCACAGTACACATCCAATCTAGATACAATATATGTGCAGCATTGAATATGGCTATCATAGACCATATTGGGGTTTTCATTCACCCTGTGCCCCTAATAGAGACACAGGGTGGTTGACACATAAGAGGCATTGGGGGAGCTGAAGCAAGAGTATCTCATACTTTCTAAGCGATTCTGAGTTCCCCGGGCCTTTCCGTTACATCTCTCCCCTTTCGGCAGGAGACTAACAGAGGAGGGGACCCCAGACGGGTTGACTCCGAAGTTAGTCCATAGGTCCCTTCTTCTAATGCTGGTATCCACACAGTACCCCAAATAAATTGCTCCAAACAGAGCATCACTTACCCAGCCAACCTCTGCCTTTCTCAGAGAACATACCCGCCGCTGGGGAGAAGACAGGGTGACTGGGCTCAGTCTTTCATGCCGCTGGGGATACGGGCCGACTGCCCAGCATCCCCAAGGTACACAAGTGGAGCCCGAAGTCCCATCCACTTGTGGTAGGTGAAAATCCCCCAGTGCTTGCAAAGCAAGGCTGACATCCTCCTGTCCCAGTGTCACACCATTTTCTGGGGTTGTGTCAGTGAGGACCGAAGTCCCATCCAGTACCACAGGAACTCCCTCTTCTGTTAGTTGAGAGCAGAGGCCCGCGGCACTCTGCTCTGTTGCCAGCTCTTCCGCTGGGTTGCTGTGAGTGGAGACCATAGTCCCATCCACCGATATCCGCTCAAGTGGCAGTTGTGTGCAGCGGCCAGTAGCATTCTGCCCTGCTGCCAGTGATTCAGCTGGGGGTAAAAGCTTTACCACCTCAGCTTGTTTCTGGAGAGATGGGCCAACTGCCCCAGCTCCCTGAAACTCCACAGTTGTTTTCGGTGCTGGGCAGAGGTTGCTAGCACTCTGCCCTGTTGCCAGCACTTCTGCTGGGGACTCCACCCCATCTGCTCTGGCTAACTGTTGGGGAGGGAAAAGGGCTGCTTCTCCCCCCTGCATCTCTGAAATCCCCTGGGAAAGAGGAACCATCACCTTCTCATCTCGGGCCTCCAAAACTGCCACGGGTGTAGAGCAGGGTCTGCAGTACTCTGTCCTGCTGCCAGTACTTGGGCAGGCGATGCATAATCCATAACATCCTCTGAACAGTCCCTTAAGTCCATACCTTCTGTAATCTGTAGCTGGGAAGATGAGCCAACTGCCCTAGCTCCCTGGAACTCCATATCATCCACTTCAGCTTTAGGGATGGCAATCTTCAGATTTTCCACTGCCGATTCTTCAGCCAGTATTTCATAGTTGTCAACTGGTATTCCCTGATAGTCCCAGGCACAGGTAGCACCACCCTGCTGCTGAGCAGATTCTAGCAGCTGTCTGTAGGCGATCTCCAGCTCCCATTCCTGAACGGCCAGAAACTCCAAATCTTCCTCTGCCCAGTGCCCTTCCGAGACATTCAGTTTTCGCTCTCTGTGCTCCATTATTTCCTCCAAACGCCACTCCCGATCACTCCCAAAGTCAGGGTCACTGGACAGCCTCCAATACAACAATCCCAGGCCATCATAGTCAAAGCCTTCCGTGGGGCTGTCATCCGCTGACCATGGGCACTCTTGGGCTACATACCACCGGAGGGCTCTGTAGCTCTCGTCCAACCGCATCTCTGCCCGGATCAGCCTGCTTAACTCAGTTGTCCACTCCTACTTTGGTTGTTCCCCCAATAACGGCATTCGTACATCATACTGCGACCAGTACCTTACATAGATGGAGGGGAGAACCTTTCCCTGGTGTTGCTGCTCGAGAGCAAGCGCTTTCTTCCAGAGTTCGCAGCGGATCGAATCAGACCATCCCAGCAGGACCTCCTCTGATACTGGTCCTCTATGCTGTATCTGCATCTCTTGTAACCTCCTTCTGACTTCCTCTTCCATGGCGGCTGGTATCTGTACCTCTCCTCTCCTTGCAGTTGGTGCTGCTGTGACTTCTGCTGCTGCAGCACCTTTTTGATGTAGCCAATTTGCGTCCACAGCCACTATAACTAGGTCTATGATCTCCGCTGGAGGGTTAGGACCATACTGTGCCAGTCTTAGTTTAACAGCCCGATCAAAACTTGCCTCTTCGGGTGTCCTGTCTGTTACGCTGGGCCTTTCGGTTCCATCCATTTTGACTAGTTCTCTGATAATGTCCCTCTTCTTACGGTTGTTGGCCGGTCTTCCCCGGTTCTCCAGTAAGTCTTTGAGGGTGGAGAGCTTTAGCCGTTCATACTGTGCTTCCATTGTCCTGTGTCCTCTTGTAGCTGTCCTTCTGGCTGTGGGGATCAATCCCACTGCTTGCCAACAATTGTAACGGCACCCCAAGTATGAAAGGGGTTAACACCGTTAGGATATTCCCTTTCCAACCACACGACAGCCACCAGACACTCCAACCAGCCGAATAAGACCCCATACGAATGATTCTCCCCCCAGATACGAGACAACGCTCTGTATTCAAGTTCCAAAACAGGGAATGACTTTATTTTCAAAACACATGGTAACACATTTCTCTTCAAAACCCTCCCCTCCCATCCTTGGGGAACAGGGCAGGTTAAACTGTCCAATGACAATGGTGATACAGGTCAGGTGTGTTCAAACTTCTCCTTCAGTAAACAGTCTTAGCAGGAGGGGTGATTCCCCCCCCTCATCACAGGAGACACTTCAACATCCCATAATATGCAGTCAGACGGTCGACCAGCTCCAATCCACATTGTCACAGTAGCAGACTTAATTCATAATAGACAATAGAATGCAAATCACCTTAACACCTCACAGCAATGATTACACAACCCCCCCGCCCCTCACAGTACACATCCAATCTAGATACAATGTATGTGCAGCATTGAATATGGCTATCATAGACCATATTGGGGTTTTCATTCACCCTGTGCCCCTAATAGAGACACAGGGTGGTTGACACATAAGAGGCATTGGGGGAGCTGAAGCAAGGGTATCTCATACTTTCTAAGCGATTCTGAGTTCCCCGGGCCTTCCCGTTACATACACTGTTGTTCTTTTGCTTACCCACTAATTTGAGTAAACACATAAGGGTCAAGTGTACTAGTGTTGGTGTCATTTACTCAGCAGAAGTGCCGGTTAAATATCGTTTTAACTTGTTGCTGTGTGTTCTTGCCATAGGATTGTGTCACAGTGAGTTGCAGGCCACACAATCCCATCATCCCCTACTAACTGTGCCAAGGGAGGGTAGAGCCAATTGCCAGGGGTTGGCAGCGGTGCACTACAGGGCCCAAAATATACCAGCAGCCCTCTTAGCTGGGGGTATCGCTATACGTATATAAAAATATATAAAAATATATATAAAAACATATGTATAAATATTTGATAATAATAATAAATAATAGAAACATATTAATATAAATGTGCAAAGGTACATATGATATTATATATAGTTCGCAGGCGTTTCTTCTTTCCTGGGTCACGCCCACGAACTAAGCAGTGAGGGTGTGCCTGATGGCGCAGTGCAAATAGAAGCCGCCACGTGTAGTCCCTCACATGGCTGAGCTCCCCCCTCTTCTCGCTCTTCTGCGCGGGCCTTTCCCTTTACTGGGTCATGTCCGCGACTTCGAGCAGGGATGCACTTTGGCCAATAATATGGCCGACCTACTCGGAACTCCTCCTGGGCAGACACGTTCAAACTCCGCAGTAGCACGAACACCATACCGGACCTGAGCCCCCACGTGTAGCGCCCCCCTCTCTCTCCTCTCTTTTCTTCTGGCTCTGGCTCTTGTCTAGGGGTACCTCTGAGGAGAGAGTGCAAGGTCACCACGCCAAGTTCCCACTGCAGGTGTGTGTGTGTAGTGGGAGACAATTCTCTTTTACCTTCGGGTCGGTGTTCTGCATCTGGAGCCTCCTCCTGGTTTCTCAAACAGTGTCTGCCAGTAAATGAGCCCCACACCACTAAAGTCCAACACTCCTTTATTCTTCTCATGGAAAAGTGAACACAATCAGTTGGACTCCCTCAACGAACAGAACAGACAGGGGGTGTGGATGCGAGTAGGCCCAGGCACAATGAACTCTCCTACTTCCTTCCCAGAAGTAGGTTTCTGCTCCCAATCGAGGAAGACATCCCTCCCGGCGGTCTCCGGAGGCTCATCCGTCACTGGCAATTTGCTGCACCAGGTCTTCAGGTAAGTACCCCCTCCGGTCCCTTACGCCACTGGATTAGGGTACCCCCTCCCGGGGTCCCCTAGGAAGTTCCTCCCTCGCGGAGCCTTAATCCGGGACCCTCAGTCCCGGACCGCCATCCAAGTACCTCACCCAAGCTAAAGGTGCCTGGGATGGAACACGACCTCCGGACGTCCTCCAGGCCTAGGCCGCCTAGAGGACCGACACGAACCACCGCCCTCAGGCTGAAGGTGCCCGGGACTCGACTCCCCCCACCAAAAATGGCCGCCCCCTTTATACCCTCTCCCAGCAAGCACGGCGGGTTCCCCGCCCCACCATACAACCGCTGAGAGAGGCCAAAAAGAGGTACGACACTGCAATGATGGCTCAACCCCGGGCCCAAAGTGACAGCGCCACCCGGTGGACCCCAGGGAACCCTACATCACAGTTTCCCCACCAGATCCAAACAGAAAAGCACAAACCGTATCATTATATATATATATATATATATATATATATATATATATAAACGCACACACATATTATCTATAAAAATCACATGAATACGATGTATTTGCACACATAAAAAGGAGGGAGAAGAAAAAGCATCTATACAGAAGAGAGCAGGATAGGAGTTGGATTCATAAAAGTGTATGAACCTCAATCTCCTCGTTTAACCCCCCAGGGGCCAAAGTGCCCAAGGAATATATCCAATATGTTTCTTGCTGACACAGGCGTTTTATACCGCTCAGCGGCAGTGTAGGTGGCAGGGATGGACTCAACCACCCACACCCTGAGGCCTGCTGTTGATTGGCCGTGGTTGGTGAGAAAGTGCTTGGAAACACTGTGATGGTCACGACCCTTTTCGATAAACCGCCTGTGCTCACCGAAACGTGCCCTAATAGTCCTGCCAACATAGAAGGGTCCGCACGGACAAGTAAGGCAGTACACGACATACTCTGTGGAACAATTATTAAATTCCTTCAGGGTGTAATTTTTCCCCTTCACGGTAAAAGTTTTCTGTCCATGGTGTACGAACTGACAAGTCAGACAGAGGGGTTTCTTACACTGGTACATCCCTCTAAGTGGTACAAGGACTAATCGTGATGGAGTAAGTTGGGCTGGCTTACTTTTACTGGGTGCGATTTTACTCTTAATATTTCTACATTTTCTATATGCCACTTTGGGTTTAGTATAAATAGTGTTTTCTAGAAGAGGGTCCTCGACTATAATGGGCCAGCATGCAGCTAAAATCTTTTCCATGTGTTTGTACTTATCATGGAACTGCATGATAAAATGTGTAGGTGGCTTAGTAACGGATTGTAAAATGTGGGCCTGTGGGTGGGTTGCGATAGTCGTTAAAAGCATCATTAATCAGTGCATCAGGATAGCCTTTCTCTAGGAACTTCTGGGAGAGCAATTGGCAGTGGGCCTCATAATCAGAGTCTCTGGCAAAAAGATGCCATGCGGTGCTTGAGCTGGTGTGCTTGGGGGACAGGAGCCACACTGGGGCAGAGATTCTGTCAGCTCTGCAGGGGCAGGCTCAGAGATGGTTGACGCCACGCCAGCTTAAGCCAGTAAAGGTGGCACCAACCTCCTCTCCGCCCTCCGACAGGGACAACTGAACCATGTGCCCTGCTTGGCTCACGTCCTTAACTTGGTGGTGCAGCGGTTCTTGGGCAGGTATCCAGGCTTACAGGAGGTCCTGAAGCAGGCCAGGAAACTCTGTGGGCATTTCCGCCGGTCATATGATGCCAGTGCTCGGCTGGCTGACCTGCAAAAGGATTACAACCTGCCCATGAACCGCCTAATCTGTGACATGCCCACCAGGTGGAACTCTACGTTGGCCATGCTGCAGCGGCTGCACACGCAGCAGAGGGCCATCAATGAGTATCTGTTGCAATATGGCACCAGGACAGGGTCAGGGGAGCGTGGATTTTTTCCCCACGCCAGTGGGCCATGATCAGGGATGCATGCACTGTCCTGGCACCATTTGAGGAGGCCACGAGAATGGTGAGCAGTGACAGTGCACTGTCCCTCTTGTCAACCTGTTGGAGCACACGCTGCTTGGAATAATGGACAGGGCACCAGAGACAGGAAGAGGAGGACTTCCTTACCTCTCAAGGCCCCCTTTATCCAGACAGTGTTCCTGCTGGCCCGGCTATTACACAAGAAGAGGAGGAGGATTGTGTCAGCATGGAGGTGGAGACTAGCACTCAGCATCAGCAGCAGTCTTCAAGGGATCAATTACAGTCCCAAGACACCTGTGGATTTGTATGTGGCTGGGAGGAGGAGGCTGCGGATCATGTCATCCTCAGTGACCCAGAGGACTCCGCACCGAATGCCTCAGCAAACATACGCTGCATGGCCTCCCTGATCCTGCAAAGCCTGGTGGCTAAGGCCCAATTTTTCAGCCCCTGTTTAACAGGGGCGTGTATTTACAGTTTTTGATGCAATGCTTTGCAGCAGGGCTCATTGCTCTTCTCCAACTACAGTAGCTGTGAGGGGTTGCAGTGTTGTGGCACCAGCACCAGTACCTAAGGCACAATTTTCCAGTACCTAAGGCGTGTAATTACAATTTTTGATGCAATTCTTTGCAGCAGGGCTCATTCCTGCGCTCCAAGTACAGTATCTGTGAGGGGTTGCAGTGTTGTGGCACCAGTGCCTAAGGCCCAATTTTTATGCCCCTGTTCAACAGGGGCATGTAATTACAATTCTTGATCGAATAATTCACAGCAGGGCCCATTCCTGCGCCCACCAAGAGTAACTGTGAGGGCTTACAGTGTTGTGGCAACACCACCACCAAAGGCCCAATTTTTCCTACCATTGTTCAACAATGGCATGTAATTACAATTCTTGATATAATAGTTCACATCAGGGCATTCCAGCGCCCACCAAGAGTAACTGTAACTGTGAGGGCTTACAGTGTTGTGGCAACGCCAAGACCTAAGGGCCAAGTTTCTGCAGAGTATATACGGCAGGCCCCTACTTTCAAACATCCAACTTACAAATGACTCCTACTTGCAAACGGAAGGAGACAACAGGAAGTGAGAGGAAATCTACCCCTAGGAAGGGAAATTCTCTCCTGTAAGAGTTAATATGGGAAAAAGGTGTCTCCTCTCTACTGATGCTTTATCATCAATCCTTGTTTCAATAAAAAAAAACTAATTCTCAAAAACATTTGTCATTGGGACGGAAAGCGAGGTGAAATGTTCTGAACAGGTGCACAGATAGCAAAACAAATGTTACAGGGGTGATAACCCTTCCCTATGTTTTCCAAAAAGCTTAAAAATAGATTTTTTGGCTGGAGCTACACTTAAAAAATGTACCTGTTCAAAATTACAAACAGATTCTACTTAAGAACAAACCTACAGTCCCTGACTTGTTTGCACTGCCTGTATACTGCTGTTCATAGTATCTAGGGCCTTTTTGGGTGCAGGGTTCCCCTTAATATCCATACAAGACCCAAAAGGGGCTGGTAGTGGGCTGGGGTGGGGGGTACCCATACCATTTTTCTCAATGATTTTCATCCATATTGCTGGGACCAGACATTACATTAAAGCCGCAAGCAGTTTTAAATGACTTTTTTACCTTTAGAAATGTAAGGGACAGTTCTAAACACGGGAAACACGTGCCACTTCACAGGCATACTTTAGACACCCCCAGGTACGATATTTAAAGGAATATTTCACTTTTTTTTTTCACTTCAAGCTTCATTAAAATTACTGCTCCCGAAAAAACTGCAGTTTTTAAAATGTTTTTTTGCATTGATATATGTCCCCTGGGGCAGGACCCAGGTCCCCAAACCCTTTTTAGGACAATAACTTGCATATTAGCCTTTATAATTAGCACTTTTGATTTTGAACGTTTGAGTCCATTGTATTTAATAGGGTTCTAAACTTTGCGTGAACTTTCGGTCCGTTCGCAGGTTCTCGTGCGAACCGAACCGGCTCATCCCTACTTGCCAACAGTTTTCCTGCTTTGTAGGGGTGCAGAATTTAATCACTGCATCGATGCATCGCGATTCGGGGGTCCCCGATGCAGCATCGGTGCATGCGACCCCAAAAATCGATATCGTTGACGTCATCCCGACTTGCCCCGCCCCTCTCGGGAGAGCGCTCCGAGCGTGTCTGGTAAAATACCTGTTTTGTAATAAATGCAGTTATAATCCATTAAGTGGCCACCGCTTTTTAAAATATATGGTGTTTCATACCTGCATTTCTGTCTGTGTATACAGTGTATATGCCACTCATGTGACTGTCCGGTCTGGCCCGCCTCTCACGTTTCTCCTGACGTCAGCCCCGCCCGCCTCTCTTCTGATCTGATAGCTACAGTCGGTGGGCGGGGCTGAGAACTCCCACTGACGTCAGGAGAGAGGAGAGACGTGAGAGGAGAGAGGCGGGCCGGACCGGACAGTCACATGAACGGCATATACAGTTATACACAGACAGAAATGCAGGTATGAAGCTGCATATATTTTAAAAAGCACATACAGCGGTGGCCACTTAGTGGATTATAACTGCATTTATTACAAAACACAGGTATTTTAACAGCAGTATGCTTACACCTCCTACACATGCTCTGTGCTGAGATTTTCCCGGCTTCCTGTTTGCACATTCCACTGTGTTAACTCCTAGTGTGCTGGAAGGTGCAAACTTGGGAGCCCAGAGAAATTTCAGCACAGAGACCGTACGGGGAACTTCACAGGGCTTTTTGTCAGTTGTGGATTCTAATCACTCCTGACCTCCCAGCAGCCATATGTGTGAATTCCTGTACCCTGTAGTGCACCGAATTAGTGCACTTTTTAAAGCGGAGTTCCACCCGTTTTTTAGTTTATTAAAAGTCAGCAGCTACAAAAAGTTTAGCTGCTGACTTTTAATAAACCGACACTTACCTGTCTCACGGTCCATCGATGCAGCCGCATGGAGCCCCGCACCTTTCCCCTTCCTCTCCTCGACGCCGTCATATCTACTGTGTGCACCCAGCTGTGATAGCTTACGGCTTCACGGCCGGGCACACACTGCGCTCTGCCATTGGCCAGCCAATCTTTTGGGACCTGTGTTGTGTCCCAGAAGATCGCTGGCAGGGAGGGGCCACCTACGACGAGAGGAGGAGTCACCTAGGCAGCCGGGACAGGAAGTCCCACTAAAAAGAGGACACACACTCCCCCCTCCCCCAAAAAAAATGCAAAATGTGGCATGTCAGGGGGCGAGGAGTGATTAAAGCGGAAGTTCCACTTTTGGGTGGAACTCCACTTTAAGGGAGTGAGGTTATTTTTAATTCAAAGCAGAGTTCCAGTAAATTTTTTGTTTATTAAAAGTCAGCAGCTACAAAAAAAGTGTATCTTCTGACTTTTAACCACTTCCTTACCGCCCATAGTTATATGACGTCCACAGATGGGATCTCCCATCCTGGGTGGACGTCATATGACGTCCTTTGCTTTGAGGGGGGATATCTGAATGATGCCTGCAGCTAGAGGCATCATTCAGATATCCATTTTTTGTGCCAGCGATTCTGCGCACCATAAGAACGATCATAGCGGCGGTTCCACCGCTTGATCGTTCTTATAGGCGGCGGGAGGGGACATCCCCCCTCCCGCCGCCATCCGGTGCTTCTCCGGGCTCTCCCGTGCAATCGGGGACCCGGAGAGAATCATCCGGCGTCGTTGGTGGGTCACGTGACGAGCATAGAGATGACTGGTGACCAGATGGTCACCAGTCATCTCTATGATCGTCGGAGGCCCGGGCGCGATGTGATGACGTCACGCCCGGGTCCTCAGATGTAAACAAAGCCGCCATTGCGGCTTGTAAGTATGAGATCGGTAAAAAAAATTCACTGATCTCATACTTTCCAGCCTGGAGGAGAGATGTGGGGTCTTATTGACCCCGCATCTCTCCATAAAGAGGACCTGTCACACACATTTCTATTACAAGGGATGTTTACATTCCTTGTAATAGGAATAAAAGTAAAATAAAAATAAAAATTATAAAAAAAAAAAATTAAAACGCCCCTGTCCCCGATAGCTCGCAATCAGAAGCGAACGCACAGTAAGTCCCGCCCACATATGTAAACGCCGTTCAAACCACATATGTGAGGTATCGCCGCGTGCGTTAGAGCACGTGCAACAATTCTAGCACTAGACCTCCTCTGTAACTCTAACCTGGTAACCTGTAAAAAAAATTAAAACGTCGCCTATGGAGATTTTTAAGTACCGACGTTTGGCACCATTCTATGAGTGTGCGCAATTTTAAAGCGTGACATGTTAGGTATCTATTTACTCAGCGTAACATCATCTTTCATATTTTACAAAAAAATTGGGCTAACTTTACTGTTTTGTTATTTTTTAATTCACGAAACCATTTTTTTTCCCAAAAAAAGGCGTTTGAAAAATTATTGCGCAAATACCGTGCAAGAAAAAAAGTTGCAATGACCGTCATTTTATTCCCTAGGGTGTCTGCTAAAAAAAACATATATAATGTTTGGGGGTTCTGAGTAATTTTCTAGCAAAAGAATGATGATTTGTACATGTAGGAGAGAAGTGCCAGAATAGGCCCGGTATTGATGTGGTAAAAAAAGCCCGGTGTTGAAGTGGTTAATAAAAAACACTCACCTGTCCCACAATCCAGCGACGTGGCCACCTGAACCCTCCATTCTGTCCACGGCACTGGCAATACTATTGTGGGCATCCGGCTGTGACAGCTTGCAGCTTCCTAGCCGGGTGCGCATGTCTCACTGCGCTGTCCTGCATAGCCGGACAATCTTCTGGGACCTGTGATGTGTCCCAGAAGATTGCAGGGAGGAAGGGCCGCCTAGGTGGCCCAAGCGGACGTGGGAGCTCGTCAGTAATCGTGATGCATCGCAGAATCAAATCGAATCGTTGACCAGATAATCGTAATCGAATCATGAGACCAGTGAAGATGCGCACCCCGACTGCTTTTTTGCCTTATTTGTGTAGAGTGGCATCCATGTGAGCACGTTTTGTTTGTTCTAAAGTGTCTGCCCACACGTCAAAGGCTCTTTTTGCTGCCTGCCATTCTGTTCTGTTTTCAAGGGAATCTAGGGTAGATAGGGAACGCTGGGCCAACCTGAGCCTGACGCTTGCTTTCTTGTAATTAGCTAGGGTGTGTTTTTTATAGGAGGCGGCATAGGAAATGATCCGGACTCGAAGATAGGCCTTGCCAACTTCCCAGTACAAGTTGGGGTTGTCTATGTGAGATGAGTTGGCAGATGAGAAATCTTTCCAAGCCTTCTCCATGTATGACTTGAAATCAGAGTTGTTGTGTAGGTAAGATGGAAAGCGCCATACTGTGGTGTTAGATTGAGAGTCTGAGTGGTCGAGAGTTGCCGAGATTGGAGTATGGTCTGAAATGGCTGTCGTGGATGTTGTGGATTTCTGCTCCTGAGATCATTGGAACGATACTGTCAGTGCAATTTTTTTTTTTCGATTCTGGTAAAAAAGTGATGAGGAGTAGAATAGAATGTGAATTCTCTGTCAGCTGGGTGGAAGAGTCGCCAGATATAGATGAAGTGAAGGGAGTCCATTATAGAGGCGAAGTAGGTCAGGTCGGGGTCTCTGAGTGGTTTGCAGGGGTGTTTGGGTGTGGATCTATCATCCGCCAGGTGCAGTGTAGAGTTGAAGTCTCCACCAACTATATGAGGAATGTGCTTGGTTTTTAGTAGTCTGGCAGAAAGCTCTCTAAAAAAAAAAATCCGGGGCTGTTAAATGCATATACAGTTCTCCCCATAAGTTTACATACAGTGGCAGAATTTATGATTTCTTGGCCATTTTTCAGAGAATATGAATGATGACACAAAAACTTTTCTTTCACTCATGGTTATTGTTTGGCTAAAGCCATTTATTATCAATCGACTGTGTTTAGTCTTTTTAAATCATAATGGCAACAGAAACTACCCAAATGACCCTGATGAAAAGTTTACATACCCCAGTTCTTAATACCGTGTATTGCCCCCTTTAACATCAATGACAGCTTGAAGTCATTTGTGGTATTTGTGGATGAGGCTCTTCATCTCTTCAGGTGGTAAAGCTGCCCATTTCTCTTGGCAAAAAGCCTCCAGTTCCTGTAAATTATTGGGCTGTCATAAGCCCTGTACACACAATCGGTTTAACCGATGAAAACCGTCCGATGGATTGTTTTCATCAGACAAACCGATCGTGTATGGGACCCATCGGTCTTTTTTCCATCGGTTTTAAAAAATAGAACATGTTTTATATTTTTCCGATGGATAAAAAACCGATTGAAAACAACGATCGTCTATGGGCAAGTCCATCGGAAAAAAAACCCACGCATGCTCAGAATCAAGTCGACGCATGCTCAGAAGCATTGAACTTAATTTTTCTCGGCTCATCGGAGTGTTTTACGTCACCGCGTTTGGAACGGTCGGTTTTTTGACTGATGGTGTGTAGGCAAGACTGATGGAAGTCAGCTTCATCGGATTTCCGATGGACAAAACCATCGGATTAGAATCCATAGGATATCCGATCGTGTGTACGAGGCTTTACATGAACTGTATGTTTGAGATCTCAATGTTATTGAAGTCAGGAGACTGAGATGGCCACTCCAGAAACTTTACTTTATTCTGCTGTAGCCAATGACAGGTCGACTTGGCCTTGTGTTTTGGATCATTGTCATGTTGGAATGTCCAAGTACGTCCCATGCGCAGCTTCCTGGCTGATGAATGCAAATGTTCCTCCAGTATTTTTTGATAACATACTGCATTCATCTTGCCAACAATTTTGACCAAATTTCCTGTGCCTTTGCAGCTCACACATCCCCAAAACATCAGTGTTCCACCTCTGTACCTTTCATCATAGGCCTTGTTGACTCCTCTCCAAATGTAGCATTTATGGTTGTGGCCAAAAAGCTAAATTTTGGTCTCATCACTCCAAATGACTTTGTGCCAGAAGGTTTGAGGCTTTTCTCTGTGCTGTTTGGAGTATTCTAAGCGGGATACTTTGTGGCATTTGCGTAGTTGGTTTTCTTCTGGCGACTCGACCATGCAGACCTAAGGGTCTGGTGTGAATTTGGGGGGGACCCCATGCCTTTTTTTTTTGGCATGGGTTTCCCCTTAAAATTCAGACTCCTGCACAGTTTTTATTTTTTTATTGTATGTTGTATTCACATGATATTTTTTTTCAGTCTTTTGTGGCTATATATTACGGTACAGCACATTTTATATAAAATTAAACCTCTTTTGCCACCTACAGTATTTGCCCACATGACTAGTGCATTGAGGTCTGCTTGTAAATTGGAGAAATCCTGTAAGGACGTTATTCCACTGCATAACTTGGTGTCATCTATAAACACCAAAATGCTACTTTTAATCCCAAACTCGACACTATATTGTCAAAAGTATTGTGACGCCTGCCTTTACACACCCTTTGCAGCTATAACAGCTTCAACTCTTCTGGGAAGGCTGTCCACAAGGTTTAGGAGTGTGTCTATGTGAATGTTTGACCATTCTTCCAGAAGCTCATTTGTGAGGTCATGTACTGATGTTGGGTGAGAAGGCCTGGCTCGCAGTCTCAGCTCTAATTCATCCCAAATGTGTTCTATCGGGTTAAAGTTAGGACTCTGTGCAGGTCAGTCATGTTACTTGCCCCATACTCACTCATCCATGTCTTTATGGACTTTGCTTTGTGCACTGATACAGTCATGTTGGAACAGGAAGGGGCCATCCCCAAACTGTTCCCACAAAGTTGGGAGCATGAAATTGTCCAAAATGTCTTGGTAAGCTGACGCCAATGCACAGACACACTCCATAGACACACTCCTAATCCTTGTGGCCAGAAAGGTTGAAGCTGTTATAGCTGCAAAGTGTGGGCCAACTCATTATTCAACCCTACGAACTAAGACTGGGCTGCCATTAAAGTTCATGTGTGTGTAAAGGCAGGCATTCCAATACTTTTGACAATATAGTGTATATAATTTATAAATGGGTTAAAACGTAGGGGTCCCAACACTGAATCTTGGGATACACCACTAACAACCTTAGACCAGCTGTAGTATGAATCATTATTCACTACACTCTGAATGTGGCCTTTTAGCCAGTTTTCTATTCATTTATAAACAGAATTTTCTAAGCCTGTGGACTTTACCTTACACATTACCAGTGTGTGTCAAATGCTTTTTCAAAATACAAGTATAATATATCCACAGCCTCCCTTTTGTCTAAGGTTTTGCTTACCTCCTCATAAAAAGAAATCAGTTTTTGACAACTTCAGCCTTTCGTAAATCCCTGCTGACTATTGTTTAAAATATTATTTTGTAGCAAAAACTCCTCTATGTGGTCTTTTATTAACTACTTCACGCAAAACAACATACCCATAGGTCAGTACTTTGATGGTAAATACCGGGGTTATGGCAGCAGCTAGCTCCAAACGTCACTTCCGCCCATAGCTCTTAACCACTTCAATACCAGGACCCCCTTCCTGCCCAAGCCAATTTTCAGCTTTCAGCGCTGTCGCTGCTTAAATGACAATTGCGCGGTCATGCAACACTGTACCCAAACATAATTTTCTCTTCCGTTCATGGACGGACACAGCACCAGTCTTGACTTGTGGTTATTAGCCTTCTATTAGGAGATAGACTAGACAGAAACAGCATGTTAGTGTTAAAACACATTAAAACTATACAGTACCGCCCAGGGGGCGGTCCCTCTAGGTACAACCCCTCTCCCTGCATACAGTAGCTCAGTTTTTCTCTGCCTAGCATAGGAGAAGGACATGGCTCCCTATGGGCCCATGGGTCCTGGAGTTTTGTTTTTCTGTTTTTTCAAATTTTTGGGATCCTGAGATCTACTATCAACTGCCGACTGGGTGACAGGCTGGATCCCAGATCCTTGTAGTCCCCCCAGTTTCGGCCATCGAACGTGTGCCGACCTCTTAGCTATGCGCTGGGTCGTCCACGACATGCCCCATTGCTCCAGGGGTGGCCAGTGAGCTCATGCTCCGGGGCACACATATGACCGGGCTTTATGTTCGTGTAACAGTGTGCCAGGCCGACAGCCATGCCGTAACCGCGCGGACGTAGGGTCTGTCAGGAATGCATTCAGCTGGTCCTCGCAGGACGGGTAAGTAGCAGTCCCCCTGCTCCGGCAGGGTGGTAAGGCTGGGCATTCCCGGGGAGGTCAATAGAGGGTTCCACCCTTCCCTTTCCCCTCTCCCTTCCTTCCCTCCTCCCTAGGCTCTGGGAAGCTATGATGGCTGCGTATCACGGGGGTTTCACCTGGGGGGGCTCCATCCTATGGCTGGGGGCTGCGCAGTGGGTCTGTTATCCTGGGGGTGCTCTCCACCTTTTATGTATGGGGGGACCTCCTTAAGGGCCCCCCGGGGTGTTCACTGTATTCTGTGTGTGTTTTTCTGACTGCACGCAGCCGGCGGCCACTTTGGCGGCGTCCGGCGCTGTTGTTTGTATCTGCGCTCAGCGGCCATTTTCATGTAGTCTGCGCAATCTGTTTGCAGAGCGGCGAGTCGGCGGCCATTTTGGAGGGTGTTTTTGCCTCTAGTGGTCAGTTTCTCGGCGTGAACAGCTCCAGCACACTTCTGAGGGACAGTGACTCGAGCAGAGCGCCTAGGAGGGATAGTGTGGACGGTGGCTGTGCAGTACCTGGTCCAGGTGGTGAGACCTCTGGGGCAGCTAGGAGGCTGGCCAATGTGTCTTGCCTTACGTTCCTAGGGGTGTCTGGTGAGTGGGTCAGCATGGCGTCGGAAGCGGACGCCTCTTCCCCAGATATACCTGAGTTGGCAACATGTGCCCCTGCACCTGTGGTATCTGTGGACGCTATGTCGGCAGTCCTGGAGGCCTTTGTTGCCAGGGTGGAAGGGGCGCGTGGTCAAAAGGGGGGTAAAAAACACCCCCGCCGTCTTCCGGGGACAACTCTGACACAGAGTCAGGCCCAGCTACTGCTCCCGGCCCGGATGTGTCAGAGGATGCGGACCTCGACCGTGCGGACAGTGAGGGTGACTCTGGGACAGGGACAGCGCATGATGGGGCACTTATCACGCGGTGCGGGATACTCTAAAAATGGAGGATACGACAGAGATGTCAGTTCCTTTTGGGTTCCGTAAGCCGACCCGCGCTGCTAAGGTGTTTCTTTGTGTACCTTATCTGGATAAGCTCTTGTACAAGGAATGGGATCGTCCGCAAAAGGTATTTTTAGCCCCAAAATGTTTAGTGGTCTGTTACCCCTTTGAGGAGAATTTCCTGAAAAAATTAACAAGGTAACCACGATTCTGATGGAGGGGGCTCCTGCCTTCAAGGACCCCATGGACAGGAGGGCTGAGGCTGTGGCCCGCTCCCTGTTCGCAGTGGTGGGGTCAGCAGTGCGGCCTGTCGTGGCCGGGGCTCTAGTGTCTCAGACACTTACTGAATGGGCAAAAATGTTGCACCAGGGGTTACAAGACCATCACGTCCCCCCGGACTGTGTGGAACTGGCTGACCAGTTGGTACAGGGCCTTAAATTTGTCTGTGAGTCAGCCTTGGATATGATTCCTTTGCTCTCCAGAGCCTCGGTCTATGCAGTGGTGTTGCGCCGCCTGGTCTGGCTAAAGTATTGGTCCGTGGACCAATCTTCTAAGAAGATTTACCTTTTAAGGGTGAAAGGCTTTTTGGAGCCTCTCTGGATGACATTATCAAAGATGCCACGGGAGGTAAGAGTACTCTACTCCCGCAATCCAGTAAGGGTAAGGAGCCACGCCGTAGGCATGGGCCCTCCTTTACCGCTCACAAGTGTTTTTTTCATCCACCCGGTGCTGCAGGTAAGCGCTCCCAGCCTGCGGACAAATCTACGTCCGCATGAAGGTCTGCCCCCGCCCGACACCCAGGTGGGGGGCCGTCTTCGCGAATTCGCGGCTCGGTGGACGTCTCTACTATCCGACCGGTGGGTTTGTGAAGTAGTTTCCTCAGGGTACAAGATAGAGTTTCTCTCTTGCCCACCAAACAGATTTTTTCCATCCAACCTCCAGCTTCCTCCGAGTCGTCAGGAGGATCTGCTGGTGCGTGGGGTGATTGTGCCTGTTCCATTACAGGAACGGTTTCAGGGGTTTTACTCAAATCTGTTTGTAGTCCCAAAGAAGGATGGGGTCCGTCCAATTCTGGATCTCAAGGCCCTCAATTGCTTTGTGAAAGTGCAAAGGTTCAGGATGGAATCAGTTCGCTCTGTTGTCGCTGCTCTCCATCCGGGGGACTTTCTGGTGTCCTTGGACATCAAGGACGCATACTTGCATGTCCCCATATGCTCCAGGCATCAGAAATGTCTGCGCTTTGTGGTCGGGGAAGACCACTACCAATTTGTGGTTCTTCCCCTTGGCCTGGCATTAGCACCGAGGGTGTTCACCAAGGTGCTCGCCCCGATTCTGGCCTTGCTGAGACAGCGGGGGATTGCTATTGTAGGCTACCTGGACAATCTTCTTCTGAGAGCCTCTTCAAGCTCAGAATTAGAGGAAGATGTGTCTATAACCTGTCAGACCCTCCGAGAATTTGGTTGGGTGCTGAATATTCAGAAGTCGGTGTTGGTACCGTCTCAACGCCGAGAATACCTGGGGTTGTTTCTGGACTCCTCAGAGGTGAGAGTTTTTCTCCCTGTGGAAAAGTTGCAGACTCTGCGGGCTGCGGTGCAGCGGTTGACGTCCCAAAAATGGTCGTCGCTCCACTTTTGCGTGCGACTCCTGGGTCTCATGGTGGCCTCCTTCGAGGCGGTACCATTTGTTCAATTCCACACTCGAGTGTTGCAGAGAGAAATTCTGTCCCATTGGGACAATAGCCCATCGTCCCTGGATTGTCAGATCTGGGTGAGCCGCCTGGTCAGGACCTCCCTGGTTTGGTGGCTGACTTTCCCGACTCTTCGGTCCGGGAAGTCGTTCCTTCCCTTTCACTGGACGGTGATCACGACGGACGCCAGCCTTACCGGTTAAGGGGGGGGAGTCTGGGGGGTTCAGTCGGCCCAAGGTCGCCGGACTCGGGAAGAATCCTGCCTGCCGATCAATGTCCTGGAACTTCGGGCGATCAGGCTGTGCCTCTCCAAGTGGTCTCAAAGGCTACAAGGACGTCCAGTCAGGATCCAGTCAGACAACGCCACGGCAGTGGTGTACGTCAACCATCAGGGAGGAACAAGAAGCTCGGCCGCAGTGGCGGAAGTCGCTCACATTCTGCGGTGTGCAGAACGGAGTGTGCCAGCTCTATCGGCTGTGTACATTCCGGACGTAGAAAACTGGCAAGCAGACTACCTAAGTCGCCAGACGCTGGAACAAGGAGAATGGTCTCTACACCCGGAGGTGTTTCAACTCCTGTGTCGGAAATGGGGCACGCCAGATGTGGATCTCCTGGCGTCGTGACTCAATCGGAAGGTATTGAGATTTGTGACCAGATCAAAAGACCCGCGGGCAGACGCGACAGACGCGTTGGTGGCGACGTGGGGTCAGCATCGGCTAATTTATGCCCTCCCTCCTCTAAAGCTTCTTCTACATCTTGGCAGCTCACTCTCTGGTGAGTACGTTTGTGCAGGGGGTTCGACATGTGGCCCCTCCGGTACGTCCTCCACTTTCTCCGTGGGACTTGAATCTGGTCCTGTCCGTACTTCAAAGTTCGCCATTTGAGAACATTAGGGAGATTCCCTTACCGACTCTCCCAGAAGGTGGCCTTTTTGGTGGCGATTACATCAGTCAGACGGGTCTCTGAACTTGCGGCCTTGTCATGCAAGGCTCCCTATTTGATCTTTTACAAGGATAAGGTGGTGCTGCGTCCACAGGCGTCTTTTCTTCCTAAGGTCGTTTGGGCTTTTCACCTCAATGAGGCTATTGTACTTCCGTCTTTGTGTCCTCGTCCTCGTCCGTCGCATCCCAAAGAGGCTGCGTTGCATTCCTTGGACGTTGTCTGAGCTCTACGGGTGTACCTGTCTGCTACTGCTCCGTTCCGGAGGTCAGACTCACTGTTTGTTTCGGTGGTTGGTCCTAAGAAGGGTCTGGCGGTCTCGTCGGCCACCATTTCTTGGTGGATCAGACAGGTCGTGATTCAGGTCTATGCCCTGAAAGGGTGGGCGCCTCCCTTCCCGGTCACGGCACCTTCGACCAGGGCAATAGGTGCCTCCTGGGTTTTTCGACATCAAGCATCTGTTTCCCAGGTGTGTAAGGCAGCGACCTGGTCGTCCATTCACACCTTCACAAAATTTTACAAGGTTGATGTGAGTGCATCTTCGGATGCTTTCTTCGGCCGCAAAGTTTTGCAGGCGGCTGTTTAGAGTTGCAACTCCTCCGTTGAGGAGCTCTGGTTGTTTGGGGTGAAGTTGGTTTGATGCTGTTTTTCCCACCCCTCATTTTTGACACTGCTTGGGGACGTCCCACAAATCAAGACTGGTGCTGTGTCCATCCATGAACGGAAGAGAAAATAGGATTTTTGTACTCACCGTAAAATCCTTTTCTCTGAGTTCATGGACGGACACAGCACTCACCCCTCCTTTTTTTGATATTTGTACTGCTTTTTGACGAACTGAGCTGCTGTATGCAGGGAGAGGGGTTGTACCTAGAGGGACCGCCCCCTGGGCAGTACTGTACAGTTTTAATGTGTTTTAACACTAATATGCTGTTTCTGCCTAGTCTATCTCCTAATAGAAGGCTAATACCCACAAGTCAAGACTGGTGCTGTGTCCGTCCATGAACTCAGAGAAAAGGATTTTACGGTGAGTACAAAAATCCTATTTTTATCATTTTGTTCACACAAATAGAGCTTTCTTTTGGTGGTATTTGATCACCTCTGTGGTTTTTATTTTATGCTAAACAAATAAAAAAAGACCGAAAATTTCAACAACATTTTTTTTCTTTTGTTTCTGTTATAAAATTTTGTAAATAAGTACTTTTCTCCTTCACTGATGGGCACTGATAAGGCGGCACTGACAGGCACTGATAAGGCGGCATCGATGAGGTGGCACTGATGGGCACTAACGGCATTGACGTGCATTGACGATGGCCACTCATAGGCGGCACTGGGTGGCACTGATATGCAGCACTGGTGGGCATTGATAGGCGGCACTGATGGGCACTGATAGGCGACACTGATGAGCACGGAAAGGCTGCACTGATGGGTACTTATGAGTGGCACTGATAGGCAGCACTGATAGGCAGCACTGATACGTGGCACTGATGGGCACCACTGATGGCACTGGCAGGCATTGGGGATGGGCACTGATTGGCAGCTGCCTGGGCACTGATTGACATTTCCCTGGTGGTCTAGGGTGGCATACCTGGTGGTCCAGTGTGATGGCTATCCCTGGCGGCATCCTGGTGGTCCTGGACGGGCACCCGAGGGGGGGCTGCGCTGATAAACAATCAGCACAGACCCCCCTGTCAGGAGAGCAGCCGATCGGTTCTCCTCTACTCGTGTCTGTCAGATGCGAGTGAGGAAAAGCCGATCAATGGCTCTTCCTGTTTACATCGCGATTGGACGCGGCTGATCACGTGGTAAAGAGCCTCCGTCTGAAGCTCTTTACCGAGATCGGTGTAGCGGTGTGTCAGACTGACACGCCGCACCACCGATCGCCGCGATGCGCGCACTCCACGGGCGCGCGGCGGCTGTTATCCTGCTGGACGACAAATGACGCCAAGTCAGGATAACTGAACCACCGTCCAGCTTTCATTCTGCTATAGGCCGGGCTGGAAGTGGTACTTCAGCTCTGGACCATTTGGCTGCCCAAAGACCAGAGCACTATTTGCGATTCAGCACTGCGTCGCTTTAACCGACAAGTGCGCTGTCGTGCCAAGTGGCTCCCAAACAAAATAGACGTCCTTTTTTTCCCACAAATAGAGCTTTCTTTTGGTGGTATTTGAATCACCTCTGCGGTTTTTATTTTTTGTTCCATAAACAAAAATAGAGCGAAAAGTTTGAAAAAAAAAAGGCAATATTTTTTATTTTTTGCTATAATAAATATTCCCCAAAAAATATATTACAAAAAAAAACAATTTTTTTCCTCAGTTTAGGCCGATACGTATTCTTTTACATATTTTTGGTATTTTTTTTTTAGCAATAAGCGTTTATTGATTGGTTTACGCAAAAGTTATAGCGTCTACAAAATAGGGGATAGTTTTATGGCGATGACGGCGATCAGCGATTTCGGACACTTTTGGTGCTTTTTTGGGACCATTCACATTTATACAGCGATCAGTGCTATAAAAATGCACTGATTACTGTGTAAATGTGACTGGCAGTGAAGGGATTAACCACTAGGAGGCGATGAAGGGGTTAAGTGTGTCCTAGGGAGTGATTCTAACTGTTAGGGGGCGTGGCTTACAGTGACACGACATTGATCGCTGCTCCTGCTATAAGGGCGCAGACGATCAGTGTCCTGTCACTAGGCAGAACAGGGAGATGCTTGTTTACACAGGCATCCCCCGTTCTGCAGCTCCGTGACACAGGATCGCGGGACACCGGCAGACATCGAGTTCGCTGGCACGATCACGGAGTTCGCGGCAGGGGTGCGCACGTGCCCACATGGCAGGAAAATTTAAAGGGACGTAAATATACATCGATTTGCCTGTCCGTGCCTTTCTGCCAACGTAAATGTTCGTGCGGCAGTCCTTAAGTGGTTAAAGGAGAATTTTTATTTTTTTATTTTTTTATTGTTGCATTTTAGTGTAAATATGAGATCTGAGGTCTTTTTGACCCCAGATCTCATATTTAAGAGGTTCTGTCATGCTTTTTTTCTATTACAGGGGATGTTTACATTCCTTGTAATAGGAATAAAAGTGACCACAAATGTTTATTTTTTTAACCACTTGCCTACCGCCGTATAGTAAAATGACGGCGGCAGGCACCCTCCCTTCCTCCGGGAGGATGTCATATGACATCCTTGCTCGCTGCATCACTGTGTACTCGGTGCGCATGCCCAGCGGCCGCAATGGCCGCCGTGCTCCCGCGATTGTTCATCGCAGAGCAGGGACGTGGATCTGTGTGTGTAAACACACAGATCCACGTCCTGTCAGGGGAGAGGAGAACTGATCGTATAATCCTTTGTGAGGGGGTTAGCTCGGCAGCGGGTGTGTGTGACCCCCGGGATGGGCTCCCCACACAAAAACAGGCCCAGCAAACGGAGGTTGTGGTTTTCAAAATCAAAAAAAAGGTGCGGTTTATTTTCTATTTACAGTGACAAAACACAGCAAAGCCAAAAGAAACATATAAACAAAATAAATCCTGGTCAACTTGACCTCTGACTAAACATACAGGTTTCCTAACTAACAACTGGGATCAGCCTAGTGCTGTCCTAGTCCCTAAGTCCCTGGTTTTAAATGTCCAAGCAAATAGCCACACAGGCTTTTTCTCACCGCACAGGGGTTCACTCTCCCTAGACAGTCCACACAGGTCTGGTTCCAGGCATGAGCAAACATCTAATGAAGCTGGGAGTTCTTATAGAGGCCTAAATGAGCTGACAAGCTTCAGCTGGCCTCATCAACTCCCTGTCTGTACGACGCCCATCCCTCTCCCTAGAGGTATGAGTCATCCATGAGCCCACTAGCCTTATACAACTCTCCACCTAGTTGTATAAGTCGGCGTAAAGCCTGAATCTGGGCGAAATATATCTACCCCCCTGGATGCAACCAGGTGACTTTACCTTCCTGCTGTCACATACCCCCCCCTCTTGTTTTAACCTCGGGGTTGGAACACCAGCAATCAGGCATTCATGTACTCGAGACAAAGCATCCACATTCCCCATTTGAACGCCAGGGCGATGCTTTACTGTGAAGTTGAATTCCTGGAGGGCCAGGAACCACCTATTCACTCTTCTATTTGTTTCCTTGTTTTGAGCCATCCACTTTAACGGAGCGTGATCCGTAACCATGTCAAAGTGCCTACCTAGCAGGTAGTACCGAAGGGAATCTAGAGCCCACTTCACCGCTAAACACTCCTTTTCAACGGTGGCGTAATTTACCTCATGGGACTTCAACTTCCTGCTGAGGTAAATGACTGGGTGCTCTTCCCCGTTCCAGACCTGGGACAATACTGCTCCTAACCCCACATCTGACGCATCACTTTGTACGACAAAGTCTTTAGAGAAGTCGGGTGAGTACAACACTGGCTGGCTACATAAGGCTTGTTTCAAGAATTGGAATGCTGCCTCAGCCTCGGGGGTCCATTTAATCATGACCGACCCTTTCCCCTTCGTTAGGTTGGTTAGGGGCACAGCCTTAGAAGCAAAGTGGGGAATGAATCGCCGATAATACCCAGCGATTCCCAGAAAGGCTCGTACCTGCTTCTTGCTGTTGGGACGTGGCCAACTCTGGATGGCCTCGACTTTGTTGAGTTGGGGTTTTATTACTCCCCTCCCAATGGTGTACCCAAGATATTTGGCCTCCTCCTGCCCAATGGTACACTTCTTGGGGTTAGCCGTAAACCCCGCTTCCCGAACAGAGTCCAGGACTGCTTGCACTTTTGGCAGATGTGAGGCCCAATCTGTGCTATGGACAATTACGTCATCCAGGTAAGCCGCAGCATACTTCCGATGGGGCCTCAGCATCTGGTCCATTTTCCGCTGGAATGTGGCCGGCGCATTCTGTAACCCGAACGGCATTCTTTTATATTGGAACGCCCCGTCTGGGGTTACAAATGCGGTTTTCTCTTTGGCCAATTTGGCCAGGGGGATTTGCCAATACCCTTTTGTGAGGTCAAGAGTCGTCATGTATCGGGCTGTTCCCAGCCGGTCGATCAACTCATCTATACGTGGCATGGGGTAGGTGTCAAATTTTGTAACTTTGTTCAACTGACGAAAATCGTTACAAAATCGCCAGCTCCCATCCGGTTTAGGCACCAACACAATGGGACTAGACCAATCACTTTGGGACTCCTCTATCACCCCTAAGTTCAGCATTTTCTGTACTTCCTCCCGTATTGCCTCCCGTCGGGCCTCTGGGATCCGATAGGGTTTCAACTTCACCCTTTCACCGGGCGGGGTAATGATGTCATGCTCTACCCCAAATGTTTGTCCCGGCAGCTCAGAGAATACCTCCTTGTTGCGAAGCACAAACTCCTTAACCTCCTGTTGTTGGGGTTGTGACAAGGTGGCTGCTATTCCAACCTCAGGAATCACGCAACCAGTTTGAGCTGGTGTCCAAGTGTCTGCGACTAGGGACTCTCTATCCCTCCAGGCTTTCAACAGATTAACGTGATAGATCTGTTCGGGCTTTCGCCTTCCTGGTTGTCTGACCTTGTAATTCACTTCGCTCACTTTTTCCATTATCTCGTAGGGGCCTTGCCATTTGGCAAGGAATTTACTTTCAACCGTAGGGACAAGTACCAGTATCCTATCCCCCGGGGAAAAGGTACGGGTCTTGGCTCCACGGTTGTACACTCTCTGCTGTGCTAACTGCGCTTGGGCCAAATGTTCCTTCACGATGGGCATTACCTGTGCAATTCGGTCTTGCATCAGGGCGACATGCTCAATCACACTCCTGTGGGGAGAACTCTCACTTTCCCAAGTTTCCTTGGCAATATCCAACAGCCCTCTTGGGTGTCTCCCATACAGTAACTCAAAGGGGGAGAATCCCGTAGAGGATTGGGGCACCTCCCTAATAGCAAACATCAGATAAGGAAGTAGACAGTCCCAATCCTTTCCATCTCTATCCACCACTTTCTTCAACATTTGTTTTAGGGTTTTGTTGAATCTTTCAACCAGCCCATCGGTTTGGGGGTGATACACAGATGTACGTAATTGCGTCACTTTGAACAATTTACACAGCTCCTTCATAACCCGGGACATAAAGGGTGTACCTTGGTCCGTAAGCAGTTCTTTACAAATACCCACCCGGCTAAACACAAGAGATAGCTCTTTGGCTATGGTTTTGGCCGAGGTATTTCGGAGAGGGATCGCTTCTGGATAACGGGTGGCATAGTCCATTATAACTAATATGTACTGGTGCCCCCTAGCGGACTTGATTATAGGACCTACCAAATCCATGGCGATCCTCTCAAACGGGACCTCAATGATGGGTAGAGGGACCAGCGGGCTACGGAAATGTGGCATCGGGGCCGACCTCTGACACACAGGGCAGGAGGAACAATAATTTTCTATGTCCTTCATCACCCCCGGCCAATAGAATCTCTGTAATACCCTCTCTCGGGTTTTCTCTGTCCCCAGATGACCTCCAAGAATGTGCCCATGGGCCAACTCCAACACCAACTTCCTGTAAGGTTTGGGCACCACAAGCTGCTCAACGGTTTCTTCTGCCCTTTTTGCCACCCGATACAGTAGGTCCTTCTCTACGCTGAAGTATGGGTAAGTGCAGGTATTATCTGGGTTCACTAACTCGCCATCTATTTTCACTACGTTTTCGCGTGCCTTTATTAGGGCGGGGTCTTTCAACTGTTCTGTGGCAAAGTTTTCCCTGTGAACCTCAAGATCAGAAAACTCCACAGACGGTAGGTTTTCGTCTGAGGAGGTGGGCTCCTCTCCAGTTTCTTGAGTCTCCCCTGCCAATACTGATAAGGGAAATTCCGGAGAGTCCTCACCACTCTCAGGGGAGTTCTGGCTATCACATTCCTGGTACATAGGGGCACCAGTGGGGGGCTCAGGATCATCCCACAGTTCCCAGAACTTCGGAAAATCCCTTCCCACAATGGCGTCATACGGTAACTGAGATACTAAGCCCACTGGATGAGAGAGGGTACCTTTGGGGGTCTCGAAACACACTGTAGTCACTGGATACTCTCGGGTGTCCCCATGCACACAAATAACAGCTACCTTGCTATTCCCAGAGACCTCTGTTTTAACTAACTCAGCCTTTATCAGGGTCACAAGGCTACCTGAATCCAGCAATACCACAACATTTCTACCATTAACACACATTTTGCATAAATGTTTCTCAATTCCTCGAATGGCAGTGCATGCGACTGTCGCACACAGCGACTGACGTCTGCCCGTCAGAAAGTCACACTGCATGGGTTCCTCCACAACCGGGCAATTGGCTGCAATATGTCCCGCTTGCCGGCAGCGGTAGCAAACGATCCTTCTTGCCGCCTCTTGAGCCGCTGATTTCCCAGGCTGTTCTCGCCAAACTTGGGGTAGAGCTCCCACCCTCTCACTCTCTCCACCCTTACCCCTTGGAATCCTCTTATCCGCCCCTGGGGATGGTCTGGTCTTAGGGTGGAAAGTCCGAGTGTCTCTGGAAGAGGCCGTCAGGTTCTCTGTAGCCAAGTATTTCTCCACACGATCCACAAGACCATCGGCCGTCTCTGGGTCTCCATGGCTTACCCAGTTCTGGATGGCAGTAGGAAGAGCTCTCAAAAACCGATCCATTACAACACGTTCCACAATCTTTGGTGCGGACAAAGTCTCTGGCTGTAGCCACTTTCTGCTCAGGTGAATGAGATCATACATTTGAGACCTGGAGGGTTTTCCAAGCTGGAAAGTCCAGTTATGCACACGCTGAGCCCGGACAGCCTGGGTGACACCCAGCCTTGCCAATATCTCAGCTTTTAGCATCACATAGTCTTTTGCTTGGTCAGGCTCTAGGTCATAGTAAGCCTTCTGCGATTCACCAGTTAACAGAGGAGCCACCAGTCCAGCCCACTGCTCCTCAGGCCACTTTTCTCTTTCAGCAGTCCTTTCAAATGTGGTCAAAAATACCTCTGGATCATCCTCTCCAGTCATTTTTGTCAATAAACGACTCACCCCAAAGGACGCGGTATTAGTGGGACGGCTTTCCTCACTGGTCTGCGGACGTTGCTGCATTACTGCTTCCATTTGTTGTAGTCTCTGCTCTTGCTTCTGTAACAGGTCTATGAAGCGGGCCTCAGATTGCTGCTGGGCTTGTTGCTGAGCTTCCAGACTCTGTTGGTGAGCTTGCTGCTGGGCTGCAAGGCTCTGTTGATGAGCTTGCTGCTGGGCTGCGAAGTTCTGTTGTTGAGCTGCAAGGCTCTTTTGCAAACCTGCATTTGTCTGCTGTTGATTGGCATTTGCTAGAGCCAGCTGCTTCAGTATCTCCTCCATGCTGGCTTAAAAAAAACTGCCCGCGTTCTCCACCAACTGTGAGGGGGTTAGCTCGGCAGCGGGTGTGTGTGACCCCCGGGATGGGCTCCCCACACAAAAACAGGCCCAGCAAACGGAGGTTGTGGTTTTCAAAATCAAAAAAAAGGTGCGGTTTATTTTCTATTTACAGTGACAAAACACAGCAAAGCCAAAAGAAACATATAAACAAAATAAATCCTGGTCAACTTGACCTCTGACTAAACATACAGGTTTCCTAACTAACAACTGGGATCAGCCTAGTGCTGTCCTAGTCCCTAAGTCCCTGGTTTTAAATGTCCAAGCAAATAGCCACACAGGCTTTTTCTCACCGCACAGGGGTTCACTCTCCCTAGACAGTCCACACAGGTCTGGTTCCAGGCATGAGCAAACATCTAATGAAGCTGGGAGTTCTTATAGAGGCCTAAATGAGCTGACAAGCTTCAGCTGGCCTCATCAACTCCCTGTCTGTACGACGCCCAGCCCTCTCCCTAGAGGTATGAGTCATCCATGAGCCCACTAGCCTTATACAACTCTCCACCTAGTTGTATAAGTCGGCGTAAAGCCTGAATCTGGGCGAAATATATCTACCCCCCTGGATGCAACCAGGTGACTTTACCTTCCTGCTGTCACACCTTGTATATAGGAACAACGATCAGTTTCCTCCTCTCATCAGTCCCCGCCCCCTAGAGTTAGAATCACTCCCTAGGACACACAATTAACCCCTTTATCGCCCCCTAGTGTTAACCCCTTCCCTGCCAGTCACATTTACACAGTAATCAATGCATTTTTATAGCACTGATCGCTGTATAATTGTGAATGCTCCCAAAATAGTGTCAAAAGTGTCCGATATGTCCACCGCAATTTCACAGTCACGATAAAAATCACAGATCGCCGCCATTAGTGGTAAAAAAAAAAAATAATAATAAAAATTACATAAATCTATCCCCTGTTTTGTAGATGCTATAACTTTTGCGCAAACCAATCAATATACGCTCATTGCGATTTTATTAATTTTTTTACCAAAAATATGTAGAAGAATACATATTGGCCTAAACTGAGGGAAAAAAAATAGTTTTTTTAAACAAAAAAGTGGGATATTTATTATAGCAAAAAGTTAAAAATATTGTTTGTTTTTTTTCAAAATTGTCGCTCTTTTTTTGTTTATAGCACAAAAAATGAAAACCGCAGAGGTGATCAAATACCACCAAAAGAAAGCTCCACTAATGAAGGGAAAAAAATTATCAAAATGTAATTTGGGTACAACGTCGCACGACCGCCCAATTGTCATTCAAAGTGTGACAGTGCTGAAAGCTGAAAATTGGCCTGGGCAGGAAGGGGGTGAAGGTGCCCTGTATTGAAGTGGTTAAACTGTGTCAAAATACATGTAGCTAATTTATCTAAGCTCCCATGTGTGTTTCTGGGGACAGATGCAAAGAAGGCATTCGACCGGATTAATTGGCAGTTTATTTTTTCAGTTCTGCGATATATAGGGGTGGGAGAAAATATACTCCGATGGATCTTAAGTATTTATGCTCAACCAAGTGCTCATGTAAAGGTAAATGGAGTTCTCTCCCCCTCTTTTGGGATCACCAAAGAGACTAGGTAGGGATGCCCATTGTCACCCCTCCTTTTCTCACTATCCCTAGAACCTTTCCTTTGTAGGATCCGATTGAATCAGGATATCCAAGGATTGACATTGGAAGGAACTCAGTATAAGATCTCAGCGTATGCCGATGATATGCTCTTCTCACTGGCTAACCCAATGATATTCCTTCCTAATTTATACACTGAAATGGAGAGATATGACACTCTATCATATCTTAACCACTTAACGACCGCCCACTGTAAAAATACGTCGGCAGAATGGCACCGACAGGCAGAATCACGTATATCTACGTGATCGCCTTTGTATAGTTGGGGGGTCGATTCCGGCCACCCCCTCGCGATCGCTCCCGTCGAATGAGAAAGCTTCCTTGCCTGTGTAATGTTTACACAGGCAGAGGAAGTGATGTCATCTCTCCTGCGGCGCTCACATATACCGAGCGCCGCACAAGAGAAGATGCCAGGTTAGTGCACAAAACACTACACTGACACCAGGACACATAGGCACATAAATCGCCCCCCCAGGCCCCCCAGACACCCCAGATCACCCCCCAGATCACCCCCCAGCCCCCAGTCACAGTGTCACTGATTGCAGTGACCATTTATTTACTGATCACTGCAATCAGTGACATTTGTGACTGTAAAAGTGTCACTAAAGTTAGTTTTAGGTCCAGTGTAGCCCCCTAACCCCCCCTAATAAAGGTTTAACCCCCTGATCGCCCCCCAGATAACCCTTTCACCCCCTATCACCACTGTCGCTAAGCGATCATTTTTCTGATCGCTGTCTTAGCGTCGGTGATGCAGATCGGTAGCCAGTTATTTTTTTTAGGTTCGCCGCAGGTTTTTATAGCGTCGGGTACCCCCATATATTACCTAATAAAGGTTTAACCCCCTTGATCGCCCCCCAGATAACCCTTTCACCCCCTATCACCACTGTTGCTAAGCAATCATTTTTCTGATCGCTGTCTTAGCGTCGGTGATGCAGATCGGTAGCCAGTTATTTTTTTTAGGTTCGCCGCAGGTTTTTATAGCGTCGGGTACCCCCATATATTACCTAATAAAGGTTTAACCCCCTTGATCGCCCCCCAGATAACCCTTTCACCCCCTATCACCACTGTCGCTAAGCGATCATTTTTCTGATCGCTGTCTTAGCGTCGGTGATGCCGATCGGTAGCCGGTTATTTTTTTTAGGTTCGCTGCAGGTTTTTATAGCGTCAGGTACCCCCATATATTACCTAATAAAGGTTTAACCCCCTTGATCGCCCCCCAGGTAACCCTTTCACCCCCTATCACCACTGTCGCTAAGCGATCGTTTTTCTGATCGCTGTCTTAGTGTCGGTGATGCCGATCGGTAGCCAGTAATTTTTTTTAGGTTCGCCGCAGGTTTTTATAGCGTCGGGTACCCCCATATATTACATATATTACCTAATAAAGGTTTAACCCCCTTGATCGCCCCCCAGGTAACCCTTTCACCCCCTATCACCACTGTCGCTAAGCGATAGTTTTTCTGATCGCTGTCTTAGTGTCGGTGATGCCGATCGGTAGCCAGTAATTTTTTTTAGGTTCGCCGCAGGTTTTTATAGTGTCAGGTACCCCCATATATTATCTAATAAAGGTTTAACCCCCTTGATCGCCCCCCAGGTAACCCTTTCACCCCCTATCACCACTGTCGCTAAGCGATCATTTTTCTGATCGCTGTCTTAGTGTCGGTGATGCCGATAGGTAGCCAGTTATTTTTTTTAGGTTCGCCGCAGGTTTTTATAGCGTCAGGTACCCCCATATATTACCTAATAAAGGTTTAACCCCCTTGATCGCCCCCCTGGTAACCCTTTCACCCCCTATCACCACTGTCGCTAAGTGATCGTTTTTCTGATCGCTGTCTTAGCGTCGGTGATGCCGATCGGTAGCCAGTAATTTTTTTTAGATTCGCCGCAGGTTTTTATAGTGTCGGGTACCCCCATATATTACCTAATAAAGGTTTAACCCCCTTGATCGCCCCCCAGGTAACCCTTTCACCCCCTATCACCACTGTCGCTAAGCGATCGTTTTTCTGATCGCTGTCTTAGTGTCGGTGATGCCGATAGGTAGCCAGTAATTTTTTTTTAGGTTCGCCGTCAGGTTTTTATATAGCGTCAGGTACCCCCATATATTACCTAATAAAGGTTTTAACCCCCTAATTGCCCCTAGTTAACCCTTTCACCAGTAATCACCATATAAGTGTTACAGGTGACGCTGGTTGGTTAGTTTGCTTTTTATAGTGTCAGGGCACCCGCCGTATATAACCCAATAAAGGTTTAACCCCCTGATCGCCCGGCGGGTGATATCAATTAGCTTTTAGCGTCAGAGAGGGTCTGCGTCACACCCCAGGCAGCGTCAGGTTAGTGCCAGTAGCGCTAACACCCACGCGTGAAGCATACACCTCCCTTAGTGGTATAGTATCTGAACAGATCAATATCTGATCTGATCAGATCTATACTAGCGTCCCCAGCAGTTTAGGGTTCCCAAAAATGCAGTGTTAGCGGGATCAGCCCAGATACCTGCTAGCACCTGCGTTTTGCCCCTCCGTCCAGCCCAGGCCACCCAAGTGCAGTACTGTATCGATCGATCACTGTCACTTGCAAAACACAACACACATAACTGCGGCCTGATCCCTGCGACTCCAGTGCTGTAGGAGGTGATTTCACCACCACAGTTAAAAAAAAAAAGCATATATGCCGAAGCATTGGGGCAGCAGGGGTGGAGGAGCGGAGGAGTGATTTTGCTCCTAATGCCGCGTACATACGGTCGAAATTCCGACGGAGGATTGCCCGTGGAAAAGTCTGACCATGTGTACGCGGCATAACTTTTGCGGGAAGATGCCCCCATGCTTCGGCATATATAAATGGTGCATGTATGCCCATCATTAGAAGTGGGTGGATGAAGGGCGGTATTCTAATGGTGGGCATACCCACCGATCAATCTTTTTTTTTCGTTCAGCCAACAGGCTGCATAAAAAAAAAATTACAATACATGTCCAACAAGGACCAGCAACGTACTGGTATGTTGCTGGACTTTGAATGTTTATACCAGAATGATGCCTGCGGGTTTAGGTATCATCTTGGTATCATTCTTTTCAGCCAGCGGCCGGATTTCATGTAAAAGAAATCCTAGTGGCTAATTAGCCTCTGGACTGCTTTTACAAGCAGTGGGAGGGAATTTCCCCCCCCCCCCGGATATAAAAAGCGCCATTGGGAAATTGGGAAAGCATTTTATCACACCGATCTTGGTGTGGTCAGATGCTTTGAGGGCAGAGGAAAGATCTAGAAGACCCCAGTTTTTTCAAAAAAAGAGTACCTGTCACTACCTATTGCTATCATAGGGGATATTTACATTCCCTGAGATAACAATAAAAATGCTAAAAAATAAATAAATATGGAAGCAACAGTTTAAAAATAAAATAAAAAAGCAAAATTAATAATAAAAAAAAAAAAAAAGCACCCCTGTCCTGCCCTGCTCTTGCCCAATGGCGAATGCAAGCGTCGGTCTGGCGTCATATGTAAACAGCAATTGCACCATGCATGTGAGGTATCACCGCGAAGGTCAGATCGAGGGCAGTAATTTTAGCAGTAGACCTCCTCTGTAAATCTAACGGCGTAACCTGTAAAGGCTTTTAAAAATGTATGTAGTTTGTCGCCAATGCGCGTTTGTGCGAAATTTTAAAGCATGTCGTGTTTGGTATCTATGTACTTGGCCTAAGATCATCTTTTTTATTTCATCAAACATTTAGTGCATTAAAATTAAAAAAAGTGTATTTTTTCCCCCAAAAATGCGTTTGAAAAATCGCTGCGCAAATACTGTGTAGAAAAAAAAATTCAACACCCACCATTTTAATCTGTAGGGCCTTTGCTTTAAAAATATATATAATGTTTGGGGGTTCAACATAATTTTCTTGCAAAAAAAATATGTTTTCATGTAAACAAAAAGTGTCAAAAAGGGCTTTGTCTTCAAGTGGTTAGAAGAGTGGATGTAAGCTTCCTAATGTTGTGTATAAAATACCAGAACAGTTAAAAACCCCCCCAAATGACCCCATTTTGGAAAGTAGACACCCCAAGCTATATACTGAGAGGCATGTCGAGTCCATGGAATATTTTATATGTTGACACAAGTTGCGGAAAAAATAAAAAAAATTTTTTTGCACAAAGTTGTCACTAAATGATATATTACTCAAACATGCCATGGGCATATGTGGAATTACACCCCAAAATACATTCTGTTGCTTCTCCTGAGTACGGGGATACCACATGTGTGAGACTTTTTGGGAGCCTAGCCGCGTACGGGACCCCAAAACCAAGCACCGCCTTCAGGCTTTCTAAGGGTGTAAATTTTTGATTTCACTTCTCACTGCCTATCACAGTTTCAGAGGCCATGGAATGCCCAGATGGCACAAAACCCCCCCAAATGACCCCATTTTGGAAAGTAGACACCCCAAGCTATTTGCTGAGAGGTATGGTGAGTATTTTGCAGATCTCGCTTTTTGTCACAAAGTTTTGAAAATTTAAAAAAAAAAAAATATATATATATTTTTTCTTTCTTCATTTTCAAAAACAAATGAGAGCTGTAAAATATTCACCATGCCTCTCAGTGAATAGCTTGGGGTGTCTACTTTCCAAAATGGGGTTATTTGGGGGGGTTTTGTGCTATTTTGGCATTTTATGGCCTTCGAAACTGTGATAGGTAGTGAGGAGTGAAATCAAAAATTTGTGCCTAGAAATCCTGAAGGCGGTGCTTGGTTTTCGGGGTCCCGTACGTGGCTAGGCTCCCAAAAAGTCCCACACATGTGGTATCCCCGTACTCAGGAGAAGCAGCAAAATGTATTTTGGGGTGTAATTCCATATATAACCATGGCATGTGTGAGCAATATATCATTTAGTGACAACTTTTTGTAATTTTTTATTTATTTTTTGTCATTATTCAATCACTTGGGACAAAAAAAAATAATATTCAATGGGCTCAACAGGCCTCTCAGCAATTTCCTTGGGGTGTCTACTTTCTAAAATGGGGTCATTTGGGGGGGTTTTGTGCTATTTTGGCATTTTATGGCCTTCGAAACTGTGATAGGTAGTGAGGAGTGAAATCAAAAATTTGCGCCCTTAGAAATCCTGAAGGCGGTGCTTGGTTTTCGGGGGCCCGTACGCGGCTAGGCTCCCAAAAAGTCCCACACATGTGGTATCCCCGTACTCAGGAGAAGCAGCAAAATGTATTTTGGGGTGCAATTCCACATATAACCATGGCATGTGTGAGCAATATATCATTTAGTGACAACTTTTTGTAATTTTTTTTTTTTAGTCATTATTCAATCACTTGAGACAAAAAAAAAAATATTCAATGGGCTCAACATGCCTCTCAGCAATTTCCTTGGGGTGTCTACTTTCCAAAATGGGGTCATTTGGGGGGTTTTGTACTGCCCTGCCATTTTAGCACCTCAAGAAATGAGATAGGCAGTCATAAATTAAAAGCTGTGTAAATTCCAGAAAATGTACCCTAGTTTGTAGACGCTATAACTTTTGCGCAAACCAATAAATATACGCTTATTGACATTTTTTTTACTAAAGACATGTGGCTGAATACATTTTGGCCTAAATGTATGACTAAAATTGAGTTTATTCGATTTTTCTTATAACAAAAAGTAGAAAATATCATTTTTTTTCAAAATTTTCGGTCTTTTCCCGCTTATATCGCAAAAAATAAAAATCGCAGAGGCAATCAAATACCATTAAAAGAAAGCTCTATTTGTGGGAAGAAAAGGACGCAAATTTCGTTTCGGTACAACATTGCATGTCTGCACAATTTACAGTTAAAGCAGCGCAGTGCAAAATTCTGAAAACAGCTCTGGTCCTTTAGCTACAAAATGGTCCGGGGCTTAAGTGGTTAAAGAGGAAGTAAACCCTCTAAAACTTTTTCTGCAAGACAAACCCCTGCAAGAGAAAGGCATAATGAGCTAGTATGCATAGCATACTAGCTCATTATGTGTCACTTACCTGAAATCAAAACCCCCGTAGTCCTCCTCGTTCTCCGCCGCCACCATGTCCCCTCGGAGCTTCTTCCTGGTATCACCGCTCCGGCGCTGTGACTGGCCGGAGCGGCGATGACGTCACACGCATGCACGCGGGGTCGACATGATCCCATTCAGAAAACTGGCATGATCCCATTCATGAAGCCGGCCCGCTAGTGCGCCTGTGCCCTTGTCTACGGCGCGCATGTCTACGGCGCGCAGATCTAAAGACGTGGCCAAATTTGGAACAAGAACAGAGTAGGGCTTTATTACATAGAGCACCTTGGTGCTTTAAAGAACTCCCATCCACGGTTAAGACACATCCACTAATAGGCCCGACGATAAAAATGTGCCATGGACTTAATTCTAAAGGGAAGTTATCAACACCAGAGTCCCCATTATTCCCCATTTTGGTGAATCCACAATTTGCACTAGGACCGAGGAAAGAATCCTTTGGGGTACTATTAGAAAAGGGGCTATACCAGGCCTCCCACTTCCTAGAAACAGGATCTTGGCCCAATTGGCAAACACTGACATCCAGTTCCAACCTATACCAATTAGACTTTTGGCGTGCGGCGCAATTGAGGCATTTCCTGCAGACTCTACCTCCACCCGATAACTTCAAGCGGAAGTTAACGATATTTGAAGAATATTGTAATGAGAAAGGATTACTTTCTCATGTTCTCTCGAAGATGTATGACCTGTTGATCAGACCATCAGAAGATTTCCAATTGCCATTTTTATGTAAATGGTAACTGGAATTAGGTAGAACTTTTTCAGAGGAACAGCATACCAGTACAACACATTTGAATATTCAATGTATACAAGGATTCAAGAAACAAAATTACAAAATTGTTTCCCAATGGTACCGAATTCCAGTTCTTCTTCAGACTTTTTCCAGAGGTAACGGATACCTGCTGGAGATGCTATGAGGAACCTGAGACGTAATTACATATTCTCTGGTCATGCCCTAGAATCAAGGCCTTCTGGGGGGTGGTTCGGAGAATCATATTTTGAATGATTTTTTCTCATTTGCCATAATTTTTGAGTTTATCAATGTAAAAAAATAGGTCACCTTTAAAAACGTTTCTAAACTAAAATGCGGATGAACGCCGGTACCGCGTCTGAAACGTGGAAATCTTTGGCGTCTGAAGGCATTTTTTGGCTTTGTGAAAAACGAGGTTAAACGCAACTGCAGATTTTTTTTTCCAGGATAAAAACAGTGTTTTGGATGTAATAGAATTCAATAGACCCGCATCCAAAACGCAAGTACCGCGATTTTGCTGCGATTTGCGTTTTTTTTGTTAACCTGTTCATAGCTGGTTGTTAAAGGAAATGTAAAAAAAATAAACATTGCCGGCTCTAAAAAAAAATCTAGAAAAAAAACAGCCTGGGGTCCCCCCCCCAGGTCCATACCAGGCCCTTGGGTCTAGTATGGATTCAAAGGGGACCCCCCCCACAAAAATAAAAAAGAAATGGCGTGCGGATCCCCCCAAAATCCATACCAGGCCCTTCAGGTTGCTAACGGGGACTCAAGCTATATGTCTGTGTGTGTTAGAACCAATTGCACACTATAATTGACTACTGTTAGTATTACTGCAGGGCTCTGCATGCATGCGTTATATGTAATATTGATTATTAATCCCTTTTATCTACAAGTAAACCGTTTTACATTTACTCAAATCTGGTATTGGAGTCTATATTTATATATATATATATATATATATATATATATATATATGGAAATAAGGTGTGTTCAATAAAGGCCTTCTGGAGCACACACTCAGCGCCAATTCAATCCCACAAAATTTTAGTAGTAGTAAGACAGAAGCGGAAAAAAAAAAATATATACTGATCAACTCAGAATATTTTAACTAGCTGAGCAGCCGTTGTAAAAATATCAAAATGTAGAAAACGAGGTGAATTAATAAAACAAATAAAACTTGCAACATTAGTTCACACCAAACAGCGCTAAAAAATTACATCTAAAATAATAAGTAGACTCGTGGGCAAGCCACTGATAAAAGTCTTAGACGTGGTGTTGTAACAAAGTCAGTCCAGAGAATAAAGAGGTGAGTATCAACAATTGTCCATAAGTGTGCACCTTCCACCAATACAGAATTCAATTGCACTCCACCGCGTGATGAAATAATCCCCTCTGGGGTTCAAACTCACCGGAACCACAAAACAAATGTGCCTTCAGTAATATTGGTAACATCAGCTACTCTGTCCTGGCTTGTCACTCCTTAAACAGATCCACCAATGTGCTGGGCTCCACAGCAGCTCATAAATAACAGAAAATGACAGCAAACATAGCGTAATCCTGTTTATTAGATAAACTGCTTCCCATACATCAGAAGACCCCTTAAAAAACCTACGTACGATAAATCAGCAGTAAAAAAGCATATAGTGGCCTCAGAGGGCGCTATCACCGTTCTCAGTCGTCCCGCAGAGCGTCCGCAAGTCCTGCAGACACTTCCTGATGGAGATGGAAGGCGGTGGAACGCAGCCTTGGAGCGCACTCGTCACTTCCGGGTTGTGTGTAGTCGTCGTTACGCTCTGACGCGTTTCGTCATGTGACTTCAACAGAGGGCGTAACAGAGCGACGTACACACAGTCCGTAAATACCTCCGCTCATAGAGCGGCAGCCAATCAGCGCACCATGGCAACTGATGACAGGCACTAGCATCTGCCGCCTGATAGGTCGCTGACGGCCAGCCACCTTAAACATAGAGCGCGGAGGTACTTATGAAAACAAGTTCTATAAACATACATCTTACGATACCAGTAGATGCTGGATGGTATTAAAAATAAAAATAAAACCATAGTTATGGAAAAACAATAATATTTAAGCACATGGGAACAAAATTGAGAGATATCTTACTAGTAATATTAATTTACTATAGTTTAAAAAATGTCATAAAATCAGTATAATGAGATATATGTGTATATATACAAATATACACAGCGGAGTCACTGAGTGATTACTCCGTCATCATATAATTAATGACAGATTGTTGTCTCTAATAATATATAAGATATTGTATTCCATTAGAACCAGTGGATGCTGAGACTGGTAATACTGTCAGTGGGAAGAACAAGAAAAAAAAAAAGAAAAAAAACGCACAACAAGACGCTATCACCACTGACATATTAATCAGCAAGGCTGGTTATAGCTAATCTAATGGATACCAATGTATCAATCAATCGATGGAAATATGGCCCAAATCTCAAATATAAATAAGAGAATTAAACGTAAAGGTAGATAAGATATATATAAAAAATGTTTTTTTAAAACTTAATAAGAATATGGGAGTGCCTCACATCCAGATAAAATATATATATACACATACATATAAAATCAAGGATAAATCGATAATTATAAATCAACATATAAAATATGTAAAATCTATCATATATATGTGTCTCATAAAAAACGGTAAGAATGTGATAATATGGTGTTAGATATCCATTAAGATTAATATAAAAATAAAATAAAACAACAATATAAAAGAATGTTGGTTGCTCTATAGGTATGAGGATTAGAGATCACTGATAAAACAATTTATGTCTAAATCAACATTCAACCCTTTCGGAGAGAGTGTGTCAATCAAGAAGATCCACTGGGTTTCACGCTTCGAGAGCTCCCGTACCAAATTTGATCCCCTCCAAAAAGGTTTGAGATGATCTATACCCCAGAATTTCAATCCAGATGGGTCCTGATTGTGGTACAACTTAAAATGTAGTGAAACATTGTGGTCCTTGAAGCCTAACTTAATGTTGGCTATATGCTCAGCGATCCGAATTCGCAAAAGTCTCTTAGTGCGACCAATATAAATCAGGCCGCATGGGCACTGTAAGGCGTAAACTACATAAGCTGTATTGCAGGTGATAAATTCTTTTATCTTAAATTCTTTCTGGTTTGAGGTAGATGTAAAGCTATTCAGTGCTCTTATCGGTGTTCTGACCTCTTTGCATGCACGACATCTTCTGCATGAGTAAAAGCCATCATGGTCCCAGATAGAAGGAGGTCTTGGTGGAGGGTCGATGACTTTTTTGACAATTTTATCTCCATAATTAGGAGATCTTCTATATATGAAGCCAGGGATTGAGGGTAATGAGGGTTTCAAAATTCTATCCATTAATAGAATGTGCCAGTGGTTCATAAAGATAGCTTCAACTTCTTTATACTGGGAGTGGAAGCCAGAGATAAAACTCCATTCCTGCTTGTTGATCTTCGGTGTTAATGTTGTATCAGCCAGAAAATGTGTCCTGGGTACCAGAGAGATATCTTCAATAATACGATCCAGAAACTGTTCTCGGTAGCCTTTTTCAATGAATTTATTCCTTATGACCAACGCTTGTGTTTTGTAATCAGCAGTTTCTGTACAATTTCTTCTTATTCTGGTCAACTGTCCCTTAGGAATATTTCTTAGCCACAACGGATGATGACCGCTTTGTGTGGGGAGGGCGTAACAGAGCGACGTACACACAGTCCGTAAATACCTCCGCTCATAGAGCGGCAGCCAATCAGTGCACCATGGCAACTGATGACAGGCACTAGCATCTGCCGCCTGATAGGTCGCTGACGGCCAGCCACCTTAAACATAGAGCGCGGAGGTACTTATGAAAACAAGTTCTATAAACATACATCTTACGATACCAGTAGATGCTGGATGGTATTAAAAATAAAAATAAAACCATAGTTATGGAAAAACAATAATATTTAAGCACATGGGAACAAAATTGAGAGATATCTTACTAGTAATATTAATTTACTATAGTTTAAAAAATGTCATAAAATCAGTATAATGAGATATATGTATACACAGCGGAGTCACTGAGTGATTACTCCGTCATCATATAATTAATGACAGATTGTTGTCTCTAATAATATATAAGATATTGTATTCCATTAGAACCAGTGGATGCTGAGACTGGTAATACTGTCAGTGGGAAGAACAAGAAAAAAAAAAAGAAAAAAAACGCACAACAAGACGCTATCACCACTGACATATTAATCAGCAAGGCTGGTTATAGCTAATCTAATGGATACCAATGTATCAATCAATCGATGGAAATATGGCCCAAATCTCAAATATAAATAAGAGAATTAAACGTAAAGGTAGATAAGATATATATATAAAATGTTTTTTTAAAACTTAATAAGAATATGGGAGTGCCTCACATCCAGATAAAATATATATATACACATACATATAAAATCAAGGATAAATCGATAATTATAAATCAACATATAAAATATGTAAAATCTATCATATATATGTGTCTCATAAAAAACGGTAAGAATGTGATAATATGGTGTTAGATATCCATTAAGATTAATATAAAAATAAAATAAAACAACAATATAAAAGAATGTTGGTTGCTCTATAGGTATGAGGATTAGAGATCACTGATAAAACAATTTTTGTCTAAATCAACATTCAACCCTTTCGGAGAGAGTGTGTCAATCAAGAAGATCCACTGGGTTTCACGCTTCGAGAGCTCCCGTACCAAATTTGATCCCCTCCAAAAAGGTTTGAGATGATCTATACCCCAGAATTTCAATCCAGATGGGTCCTGATTGTGGTACAACTTAAAATGTAGTGAAACATTGTGGTCCTTGAAGCCTAACTTAATGTTGGCTATATGCTCAGCGATCCGAATTCGCAAAAGTCTCTTAGTGCGACCAATATAAATCAGACCGCATGGGCACTGTAAGGCATAAACTACATAAGCTGTATTGCAGGTGATAAATTATTTTATCTTAAATTCTTTCTGGTTTGAGGTAGATGTAAAGCTATTCAGTGCTCTTATCGGTGTTCTGACCTCTTTGCATGCACGACATCTTCTGCATGAGTAAAAGCCATCATGGTCCCAGATTCTTGATGTTAATATATATAGATGCGGTGACAGACTCGGTACCACAGTATATTTTAAACCTACTGACTCTAACAGCTACCTCCCCACACAAAGCGGTCATCATCCGTTGTGGCTAAGAAATATTCCTAAGGGACAGTTGACCAGAATAAGAAGAAATTGTACAGAAACTGCTGATTACAAAACACAAGCGTTGGTCATAAGGAATAAATTCATTGAAAAAGGCTACCGAGAACAGTTTCTGGATCGTATTATTGAAGATATCTCTCTGGTACCCAGGACACATTTTCTGGCTGATACAACATTAACACCGAAGATCAACAAGCAGGAATGGAGTTTTATCTCTGGCTTCCACTCCCAGTATAAAGAAGTTGAAGCTATCTTTATGAACCACTGGCACGTTCTATTAATGGATAGAATTTTGAAACCCTCATTACCCTCAATCCCTGGCTTCATATATAGAAGATCTCCTAATTATGGAGATAAAATTGTCAAAAAAGTCATCGACCCTCCACCAAGACCTCCTTCTATCTGGGACCATGATGGCTTTTACTCATGCAGAAGATGTTGTGCATGCAAAGAGGTCAGAACACCGATAAGAGCACTGAATAGCTTTACATCTACCTCAAACCAGAAAGAATTTAAGATAAAATAATTTATCACCTGCAATACAGCTTATGTAGTTTACGCCTTACAGTGCCCATGCGGTCTGATTTATATTGGTCGCACTAAGAGACTTTTGCGAATTCGGATCGCTGAGCATATAGCCAACATTAAGTTAGGCTTCAAGGACCACAATGTTTCACTACATTTTAAGTTGTACCACAATCAGGACCCATCTGGATTGAAATTCTGGGGTATAGATCATCTCAAACCTTTTTGGAGGGGATCAAATTTGGTACAGGAGCTCTCGAAGCGTGAAACCCAGTGGATCTTCTTGATTGACACACTCTCTCCGAAAGGGTTGAATGTTGATTTAGACATAAATTGTTTTATCAGTGATCTCTAATCCTCATACCTATAGAGCAACCAACATTCTTTTATATTGTTGTTTTATTTTATTTTTATATTAATCTTAATGGATATCTAACACCATATTATCACATTCTTACCGTTTTTTATGAGACACATATATATGATAGATTTTACATATTTTATATGTTGATTTATAATTATCGATTTATCCTTGATTTTATATGTATGTGTATATATATATTTTATCTGGATGTGAGGCACTCCCATATTCTTATTAAGTTTTAAAAAAACATTTTTTATATATATCTTATCTACCTTTACGTTTAATTCTCTTATTTATATTTGAGATTTGGGCCATATTTCCATCGATTGATTGATACATTGGTATCCATTAGATTAGCTATAACCAGCCTTGCTGATTAATATGTCAGTGGTGATAGCGTCTTGTTGTGCGTTTTTTTTCTTTTTTTTTTTCTTGTTCTTCCCACTGACAGTATTACCAGTCTCAGCATCCACTGGTTCTAATGGAATACAATATCTTATATATTATTAGAGACAACAATCTGTCATTAATTATATGATGACGGAGTAATCACTCAGTGACTCCGCTGTGTATATTTGTATATATACACATATATCTCATTATACTGATTTTATGACATTTTTTAAACTATAGTAAATTAATATTACTAGTAAGATATCTCTCAATTTTGTTCCCATGTGCTTAAATATTATTGTTTTTCCATAACTATGGTTTTATTTTTATTTTTAATACCATCCAGCATCTACTGGTATCGTAAGATGTATGTTTATAGAACTTGTTTTCATAAGTACCTCCGCGCTCTATGTTTAAGGTGGCTGGCCGTCAGCGACCTATCAGGCGGCAGATGCTAGTGCCTGTCATCAGTTGCCATGGTGCGCTGATTGGCTGCCGCTCTATGAGCGGAGGTATTTACGGACTGTGTGTACGTCGCTCTGTTACGCCCTCTGTTGAAGTCACATGACGAAACGCGTCAGGGCGTAACGACGACTACACACAACCCGGAAGTGACGAGTGCGCTCCAAGGCTGCGTTCCACCGCCTTCCATCTCCATCAGGAAGTGTCTGCAGGACTTGCGGACGCTCTGCGGGACGACTGAGAACGGTGATAGCGCCCTCTGAGGCCACTATATGCTTTTTTACTGCTGATTTATCGTACGTAGGTTTTTTAAGGGGTCTTCTGATGTATGGGAAGCAGTTTATCTAATAAACAGGATTACGCTATGTTTGCTGTCATTTTCTGTTATTTATGAGCTGCTGTGGAGCCCAGCACATTGGTGGATCTGTTTAAGGAGTGACAAGCCAGGACAGAGTAGCTGATGTTACCAATATTACTGAAGGCACATTTGTTTTGTGGTTCCGGTGAGTTTGAACCCCAGAGGGGATTATTTCATCACGCGGTGGAGTGCAATTGAATTCTGTATTGGTGGAAGGTGCACACTTATGGACAATTGTTGATACTCACCTCTTTATTCTCTGGACTGACTTTGTTACAACACCACGTCTAAGACTTTTATCAGTGGCTTGCCCACGAGTCTACTTATTATTTTAGATGTAATTTTTTAGCGCTGTTTGGTGTGAACTAATGTTGCAAGTTTTATTTGTTTTATTAATTCACCTCGTTTTCTATATATATATATATTGTGAGGGGGTTAGCTCGGCAGCGGGTGTGTGTGACCCCCGGGATGGGCTCCCCACACAAAAACAGGCCCAGCAAACGGAGGTTGTGGTTTTCAAAATCAAAAAAAAGGTGCGGTTTATTTTCTATTTACAGTGACAAAACACAGCAAAGCCAAAAGAAACATATAAACAAAATAAATCCTGGTCAACTTGACCTCTGACTAAACATACAGGTTTCCTAACTAACAACTGGGATCAGCCTAGTGCTGTCCTAGTCCCTAAGTCCCTGGTTTTAAATGTCCAAGCAAATAGCCACACAGGCTTTTTCTCACCGCACAGGGGTTCACTCTCCCTAGACAGTCCACACAGGTCTGGTTCCAGGCATGAGCTAACATCTAATGAAGCTGGGAGTTCTTATAGAGGCCTAAATGAGCTGACAAGCTTCAGCTGGCCTCATCAACTCCCTGCCTGCACGACGCCCAGCCCTCTCCCTAGAGGTATGAGTCATCCATGAGCCCACTAGCCTTAGCTGGGCTTATACAACTCTCCACCTAGTTGTATAAGTCGGCGTAAAGCCTGAATCTGGGCGAAATATATCTACCCCCCTGGATGCAACCAGGTGACTTTACCTTCCTGCTGTCACATACCCCCCCCCTCTTGTTTTAACCTCGGGGTTGGAACACCAGCAATCAGGCATTCATGTACTCGAGACAAAGCATCCACATTCCCCATTTGAACGCCAGGGCGATGCTTTACTGTGAAGTTGAATTCCTGGAGGGCCAGGAACCACCTATTCACTCTTCTATTTGTTTCCTTGTTTTGAGCCATCCACTTTAACGGAGCGTGATCCGTAACCATGTCAAAGTGCCTACCTAGCAGGTAGTACCGAAGGGAATCTAGAGCCCACTTCACCGCTAAACACTCCTTTTCAACGGTGGCGTAATTTACCTCATGGGACTTCAACTTCCTGCTGAGGTAAATGACTGGGTGCTCTTCCCCGTTCCAGACCTGGGACAATACTGCTCCTAACCCCACATCTGACGCATCACTTTGTACGACAAAGTCTTTAGAGAAGTCGGGTGAGTACAACACTGGCTGGCTACATAAGGCTTGTTTCAAGAATTGGAATGCTGCCTCAGCATCTGGTCCATTTTCCGCTGGAATGTGGCCGGCGCATTCTGTAACCCGAACGGCATTCTTTTATATTGGAACGCCCCGTCTGGGGTTACAAATGCGGTTTTCTCTTTGGCCAATTTGGCCAGGGGGATTTGCCAATACCCTTTTGTGAGGTCAAGAGTCGTCATGTATCGGGCTGTTCCCAGCCGGTCGATCAACTCATCTATACGTGGCATGGGGTAGGTGTCAAATTTTGTAACTTTGTTCAACTGACGAAAATCGTTACAAAATCGCCAGCTCCCATCCGGTTTAGGCACCAACACAATGGGACTAGACCAATCACTTTGGGACTCCTCTATCACCCCTAAGTTCAGCATTTTCTGTACTTCCTCCCGTATTGCCTCCCGTCGGGCCTCTGGGATCCGATAGGGTTTTAACTTCACCCTTTCACCGGGCGGGGTAATGATGTCATGCTCTACCCCAAATGTTTGTCCTGGCAGCTCAGAGAATACCTCCTTGTTGCGAAGCACAAACTCCTTAACCTCCTGTTGTTGGGGTTGTGACAAGGTGGCTGCTATTCCAACCTCAGGAATCACGCAACCAGTTTGAGCTGGTGACCAAGTGTCTGCGACTAGGGACTCTCTATCCCTCCAGGCTTTCAACAGATTAACGTGATAGATCTGTTCGGGCTTTCGCCTTCCTGGTTGTCTGACCTTGTAATTCACTTCACTCACTTTTTCCATTATCTCGTAGGGGCCTTGCCATTTGGCAAGGAATTTACTTTCAACCGTAGGGACAAGTACCAGTATCCTATCCCCCGGGGAAAAGGTACGGGTCTTGGCTCCACGGTTGTACACTCTCTGCTGTGCTAACTGCGCTTGGGCCAAATGTTCCTTCACGATGGGCATTACCTGTGCAATTCGGTCTTGCATCAGGGCGACATGCTCAATCACACTCCTGTGGGGAGAACTCTCACTTTCCCAAGTTTCCTTGGCAATATCCAACAGCCCTCTTGGGTGTCTCCCATACAGTAACTCAAAGGGGGAGAATCCCGTAGAGGATTGGGGCACCTCCCTAATAGCAAACATCAGATAAGGAAGTAGACAGTCCCAATCCTTTCCATCTCTATCCACCACTTTCTTCAACATTTGTTTTAGGGTTTTGTTGAATATTTCAACCAGCCCATCGGTTTGGGGGTGATACACAGATGTACGTAATTGCGTCACTTTGAACAATTTACACAGCTCCTTCATAACCCGGGACATAAAGGGTGTACCTTGGTCCGTAAGCAGTTCTTTACAAATACCCACCCGGCTAAACACAAGAGATAGCTCTTTGGCTATGGTTTTGGCCGAGGTATTTCGGAGAGGGATCGCTTCTGGATAATGGGTGGCATAGTCCATTATAACTAATATGTACTGGTGCCCCCTAGCGGACTTGATTATAGGACCTACCAAATCCATGGCGATCCTCTCAAACGGGACCTCAATGATGGGTAGAGGGACCAGCGGGCTACGGAAATGTGGCATCGGGGCCGACCTCTGACACACAGGGCAGGAGGAACAATAATTTTCTATGTCCTTCATCACCCCCGGCCAATAGAATCTCTGTAATACCCTCTCTCGGGTTTTCTCTGTCCCCAGATGACCTCCAAGAATGTGCCCATGGGCCAACTCCAACACCAACTTCCTGTAAGGTTTGGGCACCACAAGCTGCTCAACGGTTTCTTCTGCCCTTTTTGCCACCCGATACAGTAGGTCCTTCTCTACGCTGAAGTATGGGTAAGTGCAGGTATTATCTGGGTTCACTAACTCGCCATCTATTTTCACTACGTTTTCGCGTGCCTTTATTAGGGCGGGGTCTTTCAACTGTTCTGTGGCAAAGTTTTCCCTGTGAACCTCAAGATCAGAAAACTCCACAGACGGTAGGTTTTCGTCTGAGGAGGTGGGCTCCTCTCCAGTTTCTTGAGTCTCCCCTGCCAATACTGATAAGGGAAATTCCGGAGAGTCCTCACCACTCTCAGGGGAGTTCTGGCTATCACATTCCTGGTACATAGGGGCACCAGTGGGGGGCTCAGGATCATCCCACAGTTCCCAGAACTTCGGAAAATCCCTTCCCACAATGGCGTCATACGGTAACTGAGATACTAAGCCCACTGGATGAGAGAGGGTACCTTTGGGGGTCTTGAAACACACTGTAGTCACTGGATACTCTCGGGTGTCCCCATGCACACAAATAACAGCTACCTTGCTATTCCCAGAGACCTCTGTTTTAACTAACTCAGCCTTTATCAGGGTCACAAGGCTACCTGAATCCAGCAATACCACAACATTTCTACCATTAACACACATTTTGCATAAATGTTTCTCAATTCCTCGAATGGCAGTGCATGCGACTGTCGCACACAGCGACTGACGTCTGCCCGTCAGAAAGTCACACTGCATGGGTTCCTCCACAACCGGGCAATTGGCTGCAATATGTCCCGCTTGCCGGCAGCGGTAGCAAACGATCCTTCTTGCCGCCTCTTGAGCCGCTGATTTCCCAGGCTGTTCTCGCCAAACTTGGGGTAGAGCTCCCACCCTCTCACTCTCTCCACCCTTACCCCTTGGAATCCTCTTATCCGCCCCTGGGGATGGTCTGGTCTTAGGGTGGAAAGTCCGAGTGTCTCTGGAAGAGGCCGTCAGGTTCTCTGTAGCCAAGTATTTCTCCACACGATCCACAAGACCATCGGCCGTCTCTGGGTCTCCATGGCTTACCCAGTTTTGGATGGCAGTAGGAAGAGCTCTCAAAAACCGATCCATTACAACACGTTCCACAATCTTTGGTGCGGACAAAGTCTCTGGCTGTAGCCACTTTCTGCTCAGGTGAATGAGATCATACATTTGAGACCTGGGGGGTTTTCCAAGCTGGAAAGTCCAGTTATGCACACGCTGAGCCCGGACAGCCTGGGTGACACCCAGCCTTGCCAATATCTCAGCTTTTAGCATCACATAGTCTTTTGCTTGGTCAGGCTCTAGGTCATAGTAAGCCTTCTGCGATTCACCAGTTAACAGAGGAGCCACCAGTCCAGCCCACTGCTCCTCAGGCCACTTTTCTCTTTCAGCAGTCCTTTCAAATGTGGTCAAAAATACCTCTGGATCATCCTCTCCAGTCATTTTTGTCAATAAACGACTCACCCCAAAGGACGCGGTATTAGTGGGACGGCTTTCCTCACTGGTCTGCGGACGTTGCTGCATTACTGCTTCCATTTGTTGTAGTCTCTGCTCTTGCTTCTGTAACAGGTCTATGAAGCGGGCCTCAGATTGCTGCTGGGCTTGTTGCTGAGCTTCCAGACTCTGTTGGTGAGCTTGCTGCTGGGCTGCGAAGTTCTGTTGTTGAGCTGCAAGGCTCTTTTGCAAACCTGCATTTGTCTGCTGTTGATTGGCATTTGCTAGAGCCAGCTGCTTCAGTATCTCCTCCATGCTGGCTTAAAAAAACTGCCACTGGTTCTCCACCAACTGTGAGGGGGTTAGCTCGGCAGCGGGTGTGTGTGACCCCCGGGATGGGCTCCCCACACAAAAACAGGCCCAGCAAACGGAGGTTGTGGTTTTCAAAATCAAAAAAAAGGTGCGGTTTATTTTCTATTTACAGTGACAAAACACAGCAAAGCCAAAAGAAACATATAAACAAAATAAATCCTGGTCAACTTGACCTCTGACTAAACATACAGGTTTCCTAACTAACAACTGGGATCAGCCTAGTGCTGTCCTAGTCCCTAAGTCCCTGGTTTTAAATGTCCAAGCAAATAGCCACACAGGCTTTTTCTCACCGCACAGGGGTTCACTCTCCCTAGACAGTCCACACAGGTCTGGTTCCAGGCATGAGCTAACATCTAATGAAGCTGGGAGTTCTTATAGAGGCCTAAATGAGCTGACAAGCTTCAGCTGGCCTCATCAACTCCCTGCCTGCACGACGCCCAGCCCTCTCCCTAGAGGTATGAGTCATCCATGAGCCCACTAGCCTTAGCTGGGCTTATACAACTCTCCACCTAGTTGTATAAGTCGGCGTAAAGCCTGAATCTGGGCGAAATATATCTACCCCCCTGGATGCAACCAGGTGACTTTACCTTCCTGCTGTCACAATATATATATATATATATATATATATATATATATATATATATATCTTACCACTGAAGAAAGGTATTGTGGGATTGTGCATAAACTGTTAGAGTTATATAGAAATACCACCCCTAGACTAGCTGTGCCAGAGAAGGGCTGAGTAGATTGCCGGGAGTTGGCTGTGCTGTGTACAGGGCCTAAAAGCAAACCAGCGGCTCCCTTAGTCTGGGGGTAACGCTACACGTGGGGGCATCATTTCCGGGATCCTGTATATGGCAAGCAGATATGCCAAAAGTACCGGCATGGATCCGCTAGAAGTGAAAGCGTGGTGCGAAGAAGCCAGGACAAACCCAGACACGTCAGTGGTCATTAGTCTCCCGGGAGAAGAATGGTCAGTAAACGCGGCAGAGCGACTTGCAGTGTCACTATCCCCAAATAATATACCAAGGGTGATAGACCTGAAATCAGCCCCGGACACCTCGTTTCAGTATGCACTTATAGAGTGGATGGATGGAGTACCGGGGAACCTTAAAGGACAAAGTGTGCAGTCGCTGGATAACAAAACGTATGGTCTGGCGCACGCAATAACTGTGAAAACTGAGTCACCTCCGCCATCCCCAACGGGATCACCGCCAGGGATACCCCATGCATCAGAGAGGCAGAGAAGGATGACACCTCCGGTGACACCCATTACAGCCATAGCGCCAGAACTTTTAAATGCTTTGGGAGATCTGCTCACAAAGTGTCAGCAAACAAGTACGGTACACGTAGAGGCCAGCTACCGGAAGCTGAGAACATTTTCAGGGAAGCTGCCCGTCCCCGTAGGGGAGGAAGACTTTGATACCTAGATCGAACAGGCCTTGTCAGCAGTAGAGGCATGGGAGGTGTCTGAAGCGCAGAAGAAGCAGCGCGTGATGGAAAGTCTGAAAGGCGCGGCTGCAGAAGCTGTAAAAAGTCTCCGGTTTGGTAATGCTGCCTGCACGGCTTATGACTGTTTAGCCATTCTACAAGAGGAGTTCGGTCAGTTAGAAAAAGTAACGGAACTGGTGTATCAGTTCGAACACACCTTTCAGCAACCAGGAGAAAAGCTGTCAGAGTATGTAGGAAGACTGAAAAAAATGCTTTGTCAAATCGTGCTAAAAAAAGGGATGGTACCCCAAGCTGTAGATGCGGCAAGGATGAAGCAGGTATTGAAAGGGAGCGCTACGCTCGGATCCAGTCTGGCTCCACTTGAAAACCTCTGGAGGATGTATGTCGCTGAATTATCCTGATCTGGTAAAGATCATTAGAGATGAGGAGGCCCTGCAGAAGGATCAGCAAGCGTTCAAGGCACATACCCCTGTTGTACCGGTAATGGTCAGATCAGCCATGACCCCTGAAAGAGACCCAGAAATAGAAACCCTGAAGTCACAAATGTCTCAGGTGTTGGAGATGCTGACCTCTTTGATGGCAAAGGATCCAAGGGTCGCAGAGAATAATGGACCGAAGAAGAAGTTGTTCCCAGAGACCTCAGCACCCGCTTCCCTACAAGATTGGGGGGATGTGGTATGTTTTAACTGCGGAGGAGTTGGCCATATTGCGAAAGTATGTTCGAGTACCAAGAAAAAGAAGATAAATAATTGCAAGCTGGCGGAAAACTTCAGAGGGCCCCGGTGAAGGAGTCAACCGGGTGCCCATCATCTCCAGTGAGCTCCACTGTACCCAAACTGAATGAGAAGCCCAGAAGAAAAAGGAGTAGACCCTGTTGTGGAGATTTTTATGGAAATGTATTAATGTATGTTGTCAGATGTCCCCCCAGTGTCAGTTTTGCTGTAATGCGCTCATCTGAGCGTATTTAAACATACAGACGTTGGTGGAAGATCAGTGGCGGGAAAATCTTCCTGTGGAAACAGCGATGTTTGCTCCATTTAGAGATGTTGTTTTGTGCCCCGTTGGGGGAACTGGCCAGCCCCTGGCGGGGGGCGTTAAATGACTCAGAGCGCACAGATCTGTGTCCACAGGAACAGTAGCATAACTATAAAATAATTGTGGTCCATTTGAGGCATAATTGTCATGTAGTTTCCGTCATTGGTAGCAGTGTATGTCACTGCTAGTCTATTTGAATGAATATTGTATCTGGTTGGAAGGATGTCCTTGTATGGTCATTCTCCTGTGTGGAAGGGACATCCTGTGATGTCCCCGCCCATGGGGGGGAGGTGATTGCTTGCTGCAGCCAATCACCTCCTGTCTGAGATCTTTTGAGTTTAATAAAAGCCTATGATTAGGCGTCGGCTGGACAGTCTATGCTGGGAAGCCGAGATGAGAACATAAGCTGTGTTGGTGCTGCCTTTCTTGGATGAATGATGGAATGAACGGTGAGTGGATCTTAGCAAACTTAGCTAAAGATAGCATTATTGCAAAAAGATGAATCTAAAGTGTGTACTTATTTAGCACAGGAATTATGGGCTGTGTGCTCTGTAAACAACAGCCTAGAAATTCCACAACAGTTTATGGCGGGCCAGGATCTTTGGGAATAGATGGAGTCCCTTTGGACATCGGATCGAGATGGGGGGGGGGGAGAGTGGATCTACGTTCTGATGTGGGGGGCTCTACTTTGTAAAAGAACAAAAAATTTGTATTTTTGAAATAATGCTGTTTGTGTGTGCGTGTGTATGTCTGCGAATCCGATCGTATGCTTGTGAATTTGATTGTGTGTGCCTGTGTGGGTATGCCTGCATGTGCCTGTGTGTGATTAGATTGTTTGTGTGATGTAGGACATGTGTACCCATGAGTGTGATTGAAATTGTGTAAGAGATGGCTGTTTGTGCGATGTACTGAGCAGTTTGTAAAGTGGACGATTGTTTGTGAGCCATGAGGTTTAGTGGGGGGGGGGGGGGGGCAGCCAGCATCTCAGTTACAAGGATGAAAGTTGGTGACTTTCTGTAAATAGCATGCAGGAGTTTTGTAGTGGGAGGGCCCTGAGAGATGATCTGATGGAAACTGTATATTGTGTATGAAATGAAGGTATAGCTGTAGTATTTAGTGCACTGAGAAGTTTGTAAGTAGATTGTTTGGCTGGCATGTGCCCTGAGGGAAAGACACTCTGAGCAGACATGCAGGCAACATTGTACTGTATGTGTGTGGTGTTTGTGATTTCTATGAAAAATAGAAATGGATAGATTGTGATTTTTGCCTTTGTAGGGGACAAAGACACATGTCTCCATAAGTGCAAAAATATTTTAACGAAAGTGTTTGGTTTTTGAGTTGAAAGTTCCCGCCGCATATCCAAGTGGCCAGGCATTGCTAGAAGGCAGACAATAGTATGTCTGTGCGATGGCTTGTTATGGAAGCTGAGGCCACTGTGTGTGTGAACTTTAGGTAGAGAAAAGTGGTGAATATCTCAGAGTATATGAACTTAGAGAAATGAACATGTTTTTAATATTGTTCATGTAACTAACATTTATTGAATGTGCTGTTTAGTTGGCAAAAGGGAGGCTAAGTTTGTAAGTGTACATGTGGTCCTTGTAGAGTGTAGCTGACACCTTTTTCAGTGGATTTTGATGATGATTTAGAAAAATCTCAACTGTGTAGTCAGTCTTTGTGGAGAAAAACATTTTTGATTTTCTTTTAAAGAGATGCTGGTTTTGGCGGGAAAAAGTAATGGCGCCATTCTTGGCTTTTGTTAAAATGGCAGGCAAACCGCAAGGCTAAGGCGCAGTTTTTCTTTAGCCTGTGGGTGTCCTATAAGGGAACCTTTCCTTTGGGTGTGATATCATGTGACCATGCTGTGGCATTCGTCACCTATGTTGCTAGTGGAATTTCTCAGCTTTTGGGGCAGATTTTGATGTTTGGTGCGAATTGGGTATTGCGGTCTTTTCTGCGTTGGAACCTGGTGGAGGCCATTTGTGTTTGTCTTTGTGTGGGGGAACCCATGTGGTGTTCATTGTGACGTCCCATGCTGGTTTTGGCGGGAAAAATTGCATGGCGCCATTTTTGTTGTTGTCCATGAGGTGGGGGTGGTGGTCATCCACCATTTTGTTATCCTGGCTTGTCGGCCATTTTGAGACGTTTACAGTTTGAGATAGGAAGTTCCAGTTTAGCAAACACGGCTCCTGAATATGCTGTATTGGCATTTGTTGATTGGCGCAGTTTTCTTCTGTTTTATGCGTTTACAGTTTGACCTGTGCACTGCTGGGGAGAGTGGTGGGACGCCGGAGTGACATACTGAGAGGATGGTTTTGTCTCTGGCTTAAATTGCTTTTCTAAGCATCACCTTTTGAGGTGAGTTGAGAGGTATCTTAAAATAGCGCGGTCTTACCCCGAGGGGCCACGACGCGCTTGCGGACACACGCACATGCTGGGGCCTATTTATGGATGGGATCTGGCTGACCTACCAGCATTTGGAGTGTGGGGGGAGGCCAACGCAGAGACAGGGAGGATATGCAGACTCCATGCAGGTGGTGTTAGGAGGGGGATTTCTCTGTTTTCATTTAAGTGAATGTAAGCTATTGCAGGGTCAGCTGACTTTGCAGTATATGAAAAAGTTCACTTTACACTGAATTTTGATAGATTGTAAGACTAACAGAGTTTTTGTACAATGATGTGTTTTTATGTTTGGATATTTGGGAGTTTTCCAGAGGGCAATTCATATGTTTTGAAGCTTGTATTGTATAGCCTGTAGAGGAGGAGAGGGGGTTTGGTCGAAACTCCTAGAGCCATCTTTTTGCAGGAGTTTTGTATTTGAGTGTCAACTTGTGGTTTTGCTTGCAGGGGATGTTTGGGTCAGGACCCTCCCATTTGCAAAGGGGGGTTTTATTCCATCATTTTCTTGACAAGGTTTTAAATTGTTGAAATATATAATGTGTAGCCATGGATTTTTTGGAGTCTTAATAGACAAGGCAATTAAGGCTAAGGCCTCCCCTCCCCCTCCCTCTTCCTGAACAATTGATATGTAAATAAACCAGTTTTTTTTTTAAGTAGCTGAGCATGTAAACGGGAGTTTCTTTTCAGCATTTATATATCAGCAGAAAGTTGGTGGGAGGAGCTTGGGGTTGTCTGAATGAGATTTGTGCTTGGAAGGAAAATGGAAAGCATTTTGGCGTTTAAAAGTCTTTTATATTTTGTTCCAGTTTTGTGAAGTTTTGTACTGTAATACAGTTTTGGGTAGAGAGCAAACAGGGGGTATCGCCATTATTTTATCATCTAGATACAGAGAGAAGCCACATTGTTCTGCAGGTGGTAAACTGGCGTAAGTGTTCTGTGTGGTTTAGTCTGACAACGCAGTGTATGGGTGTATAGCTTGTGTATGCATGCACTGTGAGGGGTAGAGGCCTAATTCGGGGGTTGATCTGTGGTTGTTCTGTAGTTCCAAAAGTGTTGGGACAACAAGCCATAAAGTTGACACCTCGGTTAGGGTTTCTAGTTGGAGGACTTGACCATATAGTGGTTGTAGTTCTGCAATCCACCGTATAAGAAGACACCGGGCGGTGCTCTCCGAAAATGGGTGCAACGGTTTAACCTGGACGCAGATTTAAGATGATAAGCCGATTCGAATCGCCATGGACACAAGGAGGTCTGTGAAAAGGGAAGGAATGGAGGCTTCCCACAGTCAGACGGTCACACAGTGCACGAAGCCTAGTTTTGGGGCAAAGGCCTTTGAACCCCAAAAAGATTAACATAGGTGGTCCAAGGATACTATTTTGGGTATCCCTCTGGAGTGGATGTAGTTGAGCTGCGGCTTCAGAAATCTGTAATGATGAGTGTTGATGGAGGTGTTGTCTCATGCCCGTTTGTTTGAACTTTGTATGGCTGGTACATGGAAGGTTCTCGAGCTGCTCTCATGGTTGTCCCATTGTATTTTTTTTTCTATTGCTGAAAGAGTGAAGGGAGAATTCTGGCTGTTTGTTTTTTTCATTTTTGGTTTTGGAAACTATGAAGTATCTCCCCCATATTTGTATCGGAATGTTTGTATGTAGTAACGTGAATATGTTCGAACTTACCGCGGCGATCCTCCGATGCGTCGCGGCTGTTGTATTTTTGTAGGAACGGGAAAAGTAAGGGTTACAGAGGGTTTTGTTTGAATCAGTTTTGAAAGAATGTCATTGACAATTTACCAATGTACAGGAATGTCATTATTGCTTACCATTCTTTGCAGGTTAAATATGAAGGATAGAGTAATGATTTTGCTTATAAGTATTTTTCAGGTCCAAGGAGTTTGTACATAGAGAACAGGTGTATGTAGACAGCGGTACATATGGATAAATACGAGTCTAAGGGAGGTAAAAGTATCATAGGCTATTTGTTTCTTTTTTCCTGCACCACGCATTTCTTCCTTCAGTCTGTAATGAGGAAGAAAAGGGGGGAGAAGTGATAAATGTAAGAGTGACAGTTTTTTTTTCAAACTAATAATAACCTCTGTAATTCTAACCAAGTTTGTGCCAAGACTGTCTTTCTTTGATAGAATTTGAATCGGCAAGCAGCAGTCTGGTGAAGTAGGTTCCCATCCCAGAGGCTAAGAACCTTTTATCAATGGTTCCAGGTATTGTAAGCCACGCACAGGTTATGCAGTGACCACAGTCCCGATGTCTGGGTTATTGTCATATGAGGGTTGTTTGGAGGTCAATCAAAATCAGGGTCGTACTCTCCTCATTAGCTGTCACTTATATTCTCGGCTGATGGGGTGGGTGCGATCGTTGTGACATGAACTTCAAAATGTCCACCAAAAGGTTTTCACGAGTCCCTCCTGGACCCTGACTCAATAATCAGTTTACATTCTTTCCAACCAGGTGACTGGGTCATTGTAAAGAAGCTTGAGGGATGAGACCACGCCAGCCACTGCAAGAAGCGGCTCAACCACACCAAAGAATGAGGAGTATCTTTGTTTATTTATATTTTTGTTGTTTAGTAAATTTTAGCGAGGGTAACGATGAAAAGCATCCCAAGTTATTATGTAAAGTGTATTTCCTGACTAGCTCAGAAAGTGAACAGGACCGATGGTCTGTTCTGAGTCTTCACCGAGTTTTAGTCCCCAGCGATGACAGTGGTACATGCCATTTATGATGTTATTATGGGTATGAGGAGTTTTTGACAAACTAGTGAAGACTCCAGACAGACACTTGTCAATGGAATCTAACGATGTATTTTTAGAGGGTAAAATTGGTTTTAGTTTTAATGGCTCTGTCTCTTGTCGGTTCGGGTATCTAGGCAGCCCACAAGTGTGTTTGAACTTTAGTTTGGTGCTTCTGTGGATCTGCAGCTTATAAAAGTAATTCCCCCAAAGCAAGAGGTTCATGCGTGATGGTGAAGCTGTCCCAACATCTTATGTCGCGGCCGATCCCGAGGATCTGATGGCGCAGGAAATTAAGAATGGCAGGGACAGCTAGAAGGGATTTGTTCACCAACCCCGACCAGGTCTGGGCATGGTGTCCTGCATGTACAAGGTGGGGGGGGCTCGAGCTTGGGATACGATTGAACAATTCTCATCCGTTAAGGATGGGATTCTTCATGTAATTGTTGAAGCCAGAGCCGTAGCTAAGTGAAGGTTGGGAGTCCATTTTAAGGGTCTGGGAATCTTTGGGGATCTAATTTTTATTTTACAGCGGATCGTGGTTAAAGGAAGTGGGAATATATATACTCATGTCATTTTTATTTCTATTCTTTCTATGTCGTGACGAGATGCTCCTGTTGCCTGATTTGACGCGTGACCAGAGTTTCCTTGATGAGACGCCCCGAAGCCGGACCCACATACAAGACACAGAGGATCACAGACGGATCAGCGATTACTACAGCTCACCATGTCGTGTCCTCCTTTATAAGTCATGCCCCTGAAGAGTAGAGTCTACATGTCAAGCCGTGTTTTCCTTTTTATGGACTAAGGACTGATTCCTTTCCGGGTGTAAGAAGCATATCAACTTTCATTGAGGGACACATGGGGTGCATATGACAAAAAAGGGAGGACTGTTGTGGAGATTTTTATGGAAATGTATTAATGTATGTTGTCAGATGTCCCCCCAGTGTCAGTTTTGCTGTAATGCGCTCATCTGAGCGTATTTGCACATACAGACGTTGGTGGAAGATCGGTGGCGGGAAAATCTTCCTGTGGAAACAGCGATGTTTGCTCCATTTAGAGATGTTGTTTTGTGCCCCGTTGGGGGAACTGGCCAGCCCCTGGCGGGGGGCGTTAAATGACTCTGAGCGCACAGATCTGTGTCCACAGGAACAGTAGCATAACTATAAAATAATTGTGGTCCATTTGAGGCATAATTGTCATGTAGTTTCCGTCATTGGTAGCAGTGTATGTCACTGCTAGTCTATTTGAATGAATATTGTATCTGGTTGGAAGGATGTCCTTGTATGGTCATTCTCCTGTGTGGAAGGGACATCCTGTGATGTCCCCACCCATGGGGGGGAGGTGATTGCTTGCTGCAGCCAATCACCTCCTGTCTGAGATCTTTTGAGTTTAATAAAAGCCTATGATTAGGCGTCGGCTGGACAGTCTATGCTGGGAAGCCGAGATGAGAACATAAGCTGTGTTGGTGCTTTCCTTGAATGAGTGATGGGATGAACGGTGAGTGGATTTTAGCAACCTTAACCTAAAGATAGCATTATTGCAAAAAGATGAATCTAAAGTGTGTGCTTATAGAGCACAGGAAATATGGGCTGTGTGCTCTGCATTGCATAGGACCTATAATTCCACGACAGACCCCCTCAGAAGAAGAACAGTGCTCCTCAGCGAGAATTCACACCTAAAAAGAGAAATAATGTCCCTCAGCTGGAATATACACATAAACAGAGGAGGGAGATCAATGCATACCGAGCCCAAGAGGGACTAAAGCCAACAACCAAACACAAGAAGGAGAGGACCAGAAAAAAAAATAGGGATCAACAGAAAGAGCCCCCCTTTGAAGTCTTATCCAGAAGAACTGATAGGCCCCTCCCCTGTAGTGCCTATTCAAGTAGAGGGAGTCTATATGAGAGCTATTTTAGACACTGGAGCACAGGTGACTCTGTTATACCGGGACTTTTATTATAGATATCTGAGTCACTTGCCCATCCAGAGAATTGAAGATCTGGAAATATGGGGAATCTGAACACAGAGTTTCCCTTACGATGGTTACTTGCCCATTAAACTGACCTACGATCCCTCAGTAGCCGGGAAGGCTGAAGTGTTTGATACCCTGGCAGTGGTGTGCCCCCGACCGCCTGGAGCCAGCAAGAGCTCCTTAATAATAGGGACAAATACGGACCTGGTCCGGAGGCTTCTGGCCCCTCTGGCAGGAGGAAAGAACCCTACGGTCACCAGAATACACCCGATGTTGAAGACCGCCTATCAGCGACTGGTCTTGGAACACAAGGCCCCAGAAGAGGGGGTGGGTAAAGTCTGGAGACTGGAGAAGAAGGGAATAGTGTTGCAGCCCGGTGAGGTAACCTGTCTCAGGGCCACTGTGAAGCTTACTTGGGAGCAACCCGGCCCCTTTGTCATGTTGGAACCCGACCCTCGGGAAGAATACTCAGGCTTAGAAGTGATCCCAGAGATGGTTCCGCTGAGAACTCTGTAAAGAATGTAAGGTGCCAGTGAGCGTCGGGAATACCACGGGTGTTCCCATGGAGATCCCCGCCAGGATGCTGCTGGGTCAGGTGAGCCCTGCTGCCCCAATTGTCTTATCAGATGTGGAGAAGACAGAGGGAGACAGGACTGTTTGGGAGAAGCTCTGCATGGAGAACCCGAACCTCCCAAAGGCCTGGAAAGAGAGGGCAAAGGCCCAGTTGACCAGATGGAGGAAGATCTTCTCTAAAGATGAGTTCAACGTAGGGTGTGCAAAGAGTGCCACCCATCGAATCTGCCTCCAGGAAGACAAGCCTTTCAGGGAGAGGGTCAGGCGAGTTCCTCTAGCTGACCTTGAAGACCTGAGAGAACAGCTCCCCGAGCTCAAGCGAACCGGTGTTATCCGGGAATCTAGGAGCCCCTATGCCTCTCCAATAGTGGAGAATGGGTCGTTGAGGTTGAGGTTGTGTATAGACTACAGGACTCTCAACCGGAGGACGATACCCGACCAGTATACCACCCTGAGGATAGAGGATGCCCTACAGAGTTTGTCTGGAGCCAGGGGGTTCAGTGTCATGGACCTAAAGAGTGGATACTATCAGATCCCTATGCATCCGGAAAACAAGGAGAAGACAGCCTTCATAACCCCTGTGGGATTCTTTGAATTTGACCGGATGCCCCAAAGCCTGTTTAGAGCCCCTGCCACCTTTCAACGCCTCATGGAGAAAACCGTAGGAGACATGAACCTCATCGAAGTTCTCGTGTACTTTGATGACATCATTGTCTTTGGGAAGACTCTAGAAGAACATGAGGAAAGGCTGGAAAAAGTCCTAAGAAGGCTTAGTGAAGAGGAACTCAAGCTTTCGCCAGAGAAATGTCAGTTCTACCAGTCATCAGTCAGCTATCTAGGGCACATAGTGTCTGAAGAAGGGGTTGCCACAGACCCCGGGAAGCTGGAGGCAGTTACCTCCTGGCCCCCGGCCCACCACGGTGACAGAACTCAGGTCCTTTTTGGGATTCTGCTCCTACTATAGGAGATTCGTAGAGGGGTTTGCACGGATTGCCAGACCCCTGAATGAACTCTTGAAGACAGAAGGGGAAGAGGATGACTCGGGTCCCAGGAAGCCGGGAGAGTCAGTCGAAGACCAGTGGAATGGAAAGTGCGAAGAGGCCTTCCACATGCTGAAGAAGAGCTTAACCACTGCCCCTGTCTTGGCCTGTGCAGACCCAAGGAAACCTTATGAGCTCCATGTAGATGCCAGTCATGACGGTCTGGGAGGAGTGCTCTACCAGGAGCATGAAGGGCAACTGCAAACTCTCGCTTTTTTAAGCAGAAGTTTGACCCCATCTGAAAAAAACTACCCCACTCACAAGTTGGAGTTCCTGGCTCTCAAGTGGGCTGTAGTTGATAGTCCTTAAGCTTATCTGTATGGGGCAGAATTCACAGTGAAAACTGACAACAATCCCCTTACTTATCTTTTCACCACAACTGTCAGGGAAGGCTTTACCCACTGGTGGCGCTGTCAGTCCTATGGATCGCAGTAATAGTGTCCACCAGCAGGTGTCCTCTCGCAGCCTGTACCTTTGACAGAGGATCTCACCTGCTGGTGGTAATGCCTGATCCATGGGCCGTAGTACCGGCGACCACCAGCGGGGGTATTCTGGCAGTGTGGGACAGACAGCACTTCCTGTGGTCAGCTGTGACCTGAAGCCTGATTACAAGACTTCTTTATATACCCGGCAAGTGCAACACTCCTTGCCCTGGTATCTCTCTTCCTGACCCCCTGGACCTGTGACCCGGACTTAGCCTGTATCTTATCCCAACCTGCACCCTGCCTGATCCGATCCGACCCGACCCAATCCCTACCTTGAACCTGCACCCTGTTTAACCCGATCCCTACCTTGAGCTTATCCTGTGTTTTGTCTCCCTGGTCACCAAGATCCCTGCTCTGCAGCCTACCCATCCGTCCCCTCCTTGTTCCTGCTTCTTCCCATCCTTACTGCTGGATCCCCTTGTGTATGACCTTGGCCTGGCTCTGTACTACGATTCCGGTATCTCCCATATTTGTATATATTGTTTATAGTCACTGCTTGTTGATTTATTCATTGCACTGTGTTCTGTTTGAGGTGGTTGTTTGTTGGTCACTTACCGTAATAAATTGTTATATTTTTACTACACTCGTTTGGGTCTCCTCTGTGCAGTCACACAGTCTGGTTTGCAAACATTCTCTGACAGTATATCAGGGCCATCTTTAAACCAGACGTGGCAGCGTTGAGGGACCATCCTGGTTTGTTAGACCCAGTTGAGATGGATTGTAACAAAATCATTTATTATTCTCTGCTGGCAGCAGAGGATAATGAATATTGTCGTCAGATTCTAAAGGATTGGACCAGTGACCAGCTGATAGAAACCATCCGATCAGCTTATTCCCTAGTGGGGCAGGGTTATATGTCTTTTGAGGACATCCAGCCGTTAGTGCAGTTATGTGAAAAGCCAGCCCTGTCATCTATTCCCGTTGGGAGGGACGATTTTTCACCCCCTTTCAGTTTTGACCAGGTTGAATCCTTAGTGTGGTTGTTAGAGGATGATCCAGCCTATTTTTGGGAACATTATTCCTCTTGTTCCCAGCAGGTGTTGTCTGATTGCATCCATTCAGTGCAATCCCTGGTCAGACAGTCTGTGAGTGAGACAGTTATTGCTCAACCTGTGCTGCAGGCATGGTCAGATCTCCTGCGCTTAGCCAAGCCGCAGCGTTCCAGCCCTGCCATTGATCACCTGCCTTCCCAGGAATGTATCCGCCCATTGCCTATGGCAACCCCAGCTACCGTCCATTGTGTTCAGCCCCCCAAATACTACTACCCCGTCTCTACCTGTTGCACCTACCCTGCCTTCAATCCACTTGCTTCTTCCCTCCTATCCGTAGCCAATCCACAAGAACCTCCTCCAGCCACTGTCCCTGCACCTCTGCCATTTTCTTCCATTTGCTCAATCCCAACCTTTTCATATATTCCCCCCGTTACTTGCAAACCTGCAGTGACTAAATCCAAGAAGAAGCGGAAGTACTTCCCAACCCACACAATCCAACCTATTTCCACACCCACCAACCTGCTCCAGCCTGCAGTTCCCAAGCCAGCCTTCCAGCCTGCGGTTCCAAAACCGGCCTTCCAGCCTGCGGTTCCCGAGCCAGCCTTCCAGCCTGCGGTTCCGGAGCCAGCCTTCCAGCCTGCTGTTCCGGAGCCAGCCTTCCAGCCTGCGGTTCCCGAGCCAGCCTTCCAGCCTGCGGTTCCCGAGCCAGCCTTCCAGCCTGCTGTTCCCGAGCCAGCCTTCCAGCCTGCGGTTCCCGAGCCAGCCTTCCAGCCTGCTGTTCCCGAGCCAGCCTTCCAGCCTGCTGTTCCCGAGCCAGCCTTCCAGCCTGCGGTTCCCGAGCCAGCCTTCCAGCCTGCGGTTCCCGAGCCAGCCTTCCAGCCTGAAGTTCCCGAGCCAGCCTTCCAGCCTGAAGTTCCCGCACCAGCCTGCCAGCCTGAAGTTCCCGCACCAGCCTGCCAGCCTGAAGTTCCCGCACCAGCCTGAAGACCCTGTGCCAACCTGCCAGCTTGAAGTTCCCGTGCCAGCCTGCCAGCTTGAAGTTCATGTGCCTGCCTTCCAAACAGAAGTCCTGATGACGGTGTCCCAGTCGGAAGATCCGGTGTCCCAGTCGGAAGATCCGGTGTCCCAGTCGGAAGATCCGGTGACCCCCACCTGAAGATTCAGTGACTGAGACCCCGCCTGAAGATCAAGTGCCCGTTTCCCAGCCTGTGGGTGTGGTGCCCGTTTCCCGGCCTGTAGTTGTGGTGCCCTTTCCCGGCTTGAGGTTGTGGTGCCCGTTTCCCGGCTTGAGGTTGTGGTGCCCGTTTCCCGGCTTGAGGGTATGATGCCCGTTTCCCAGTCTGTGGAGCCTACTACCCAGTCTGACATGTTCCTGTCTGCTGCCCAACCTGAGATGTTCCTATCGGCTGCCCAGCCTGATGTGCCACAGCCTGCTGCCCAGCTCGATGACCCGGAGCCTGCTGCCCAGCTCGGTGACCCGGAGCCTGCTGCCCAGCTCGGTGACCCGGAGCCTGCTGCCCAGCTCGATGACCCGGAGCCTGCTGCCCAGCTCGATGACCCAGAGCCTGCTGCCCAGCTCGATGACCCGGAGCCTGCTGCCCAGCCTGATGTGTTCCTGTCTGCTGCCCAGCTCGATGACCCAGAGCCTGCTGCCCAGCTCGATGTGTTCCTGTCTGCTGCCCAGCTCGATATGTGTTCCTGTCTGCTGCCCAGCTCGATGTGTTCCTGTCTGCTGCCCAGCCTGAGGTGTTCCTGTCTGCTGCCCAGCCTGAGGTGCTCCTGTCTGCTGCCCAGCCGGAGGTGTTCCTGTCTGCTGCCCAGCCGGAGGTGTTCCTGTCTGCTGCCCAGCCGGAGGTGTTCCTGTCTGCTGCCCAGCCTGAGGTGTTCCTGTCTGCTGCCCAGCCTGAGGTGTTCCTGTCTGCTGCCCAGCCTGAGGTGTTCCTGTCTGCTGCCCAGCCTGAGGTGTTCCTGTCTGCTGCCCAGCCTGAGGTGTTCCTGTCTGCTGCCCAGCCTGAGGTGCTCCTGTCTGCTGCCCAGCCTGAGGTGCTCCTGTCTGCTGCCCAGCCTGAGGTGCTCCTGTCTGCTGCCCAGCCTGAGGTGCTCCTGTCTGCTGCCCAGCCTGAGGTGCTCCTGTCTGCTGCCCAGCCTGAGGTGCTCCTGTCTGCTGCCCAGCCTGAGGTGCTCCTGTCTGCTGCCCAGCCTGAGGTGCTCCTGTCTGCTGCCCAGCCTGAGGTGTTCCTGTCTGCTGCCCAGCCTGAGGTGTTCCTGTCTGCTGCCCAGCCTGAGGTGTTCCTGTCTGCTGCCCAGCCTGAGGTGTTCCTGTCTGCTGCCCAGCCGGAGGTGTTCCTGTCTGCTGCCCAGCCGGAGGTGTTCCTGTCTGCTGCCCAGCCGGAGATGTTCCTGTCTGCTGCCCAGCTCAACGACCCAGTGCCTGCTGTCCAGCTTGTCTGTCCGGATGTGCCTGCTTTCCGCTTGGACGTGCCCCTGGTCCAGCCTAAAGTGCCTGATGACCAGGCTGAAGTACCCTCATCCTTGGTGCTACCCAATGCCCTAGACTTTGGGCAATCAGGACTGGTTGGAGCGTCCAGAGGCCGCTCCTTTTGGGGGGGGGGTACTGTCAGGGAAGGCTTTACCCATTGGTGGTGCTGTCGGTCCTATGGATCGCAGTAATAGTGTCCACCAGCAGGTGTCCTCTCGCAGCCTGTACCTTTGACAGAGGATCTCACCTGCTGGTGGTAATGCCTGATCCATGGGCCGTAGTACCGGCGTCCACCAGCGGGGGTATTCTGGCAGTGTGGGACAGACAGCACTTCCTGTGGTCAGCTGTGACCTGAAGCCTGATTACAAGACTTCTTTATATACCCGGCAAGTACAACACTCCTTGCCCTGGTATCTCTCTTCCTGACCCCTTGGACCTGTGACCCGGACTTAGCCTGTATCTTATCCCAACCTGCACCCTGCCTGATCCGATCCGAACCGACCCAATCGCTACCTTGAACCTGCACCCTGTTTAACCCGATCCCTACCTTGAGCTTAGCTTATCCTGTGTTTTGTCTCCCTGGTCACCCAGATCCCTACTCTGCAGCCTACCCATCCGTCCCCTCCTTGTTCCTGCTTCTTCCCATCCTTACTGCTGGATCCCCTTGTGTATGACCTTGGCCTGGCTCTGTACTACGATTCCGGTATCTCCCATATTTGTATATATTGTTTATAGTCACTGCTTGATGATTTATTCATTGCAGTGTTCTGTTTGAGGTGGTTGGTTGTTGGTCACTTACCGTAATAAATTGTTATATTTTTACTACACTCATATGGGTCTCCTCTGTGCAGTCACACAGTCTGGTTTGCTAACATTCTCTGACAACAGCAAAACTGGATACCACGGGCCATCGATGGCTGGCTGCCCTGTCCTGGATTCAACTTCAGCCTGAAATACAGACCTGGGGCTGGGAATCGAGATGCGGATGCCCTGTCCAGAAGGTCTCATGCTCCCACTAGCCGCACAGAAGACTGGACCCAGGTGGCACCGGACGGGTGCGGGCCCTCTGTCAAGGGGCTGAACTCCAAGCCAGTGGGGGGTCCAGAGCGGAAGAGATAGGGGTCACAGTAGTGGGGGTCCCCAAGCAATAATGTTGAGTAACTCAAATAGAGGAAGATGATTTACCCAAGCTGTCAAAAAAAGTATTGAGGTGTGATCAAAAGGAAGACCCTTTGGGGAAGTAGGCCCTCGAGGCCCTGGAGAGTCAGGATCCAGATAGGCTCTTGCATCACCCTTCAAAGGAAGCTCGTCTGCTGCGGAAAGAGTGGGAGAGGTTGCAAGTGCATTAAGGGGTGGTCTACCGAAGGGGCCCCTCTGAAGACCTGGAAGACAAATGGCAATTGTTCTTGCCTGAGAAGCACAGAGGGACAGTCTTGGCCGCCTTACACGACCATCATAGTCATTTAGGAGCTGCAAGGACCTTCCAACTTGTCAGAAGTCGGTTCTATTGGCCCTGTATGAGGGCTGAAGTAGAGGAATACTGCCATTCATGCACACATTGCATCCAGCGGAAAACTCTACCCCATCAAGCTGCCCCAATGGGCCACCTACAGAGTCAAGGCCCAATGGATTTGGTATGCATTGATTTCCTCTGCCTCGAGCCCGACTTGAGTGGACTAGGAAATGTTCTGGTGATAACCGATAATTTCACCCGGTATGCCCAGGCCTTCCCAACCAAAGACCAGAAGGCTTCCACAGTGGCCAAGGTACTCATGGAGAAATACTTAGTGCACTATGGGCTACCACAGCGACTCCACTCGGATCAAGGGAGGGACTTTGAAAGTCAACTGATCCGGAAGCTCTTGGACTCCTTAGGGATCAAGAAGACCCGAACCACTCCCTACCATCCGCAAGGGGATGCCCAGCCGGAAAGGTTCAACCGAACCCTACTCAACATGCTGGGAACTCTAGAAAGTGAAAAGAAGCAGCATTGGAGCAGGCACATAGCAGCAATTGTGCATGCTTACAACAGCACAACAAGTGATGCTACAGGGTACTCTCCCTACCGACTCATGTTTGGGAGAGAAGCAAGACTACCCGTAGACCTGGCCTTTGGCACCTCCATAGACCATTCCTCTGCCACTTCTCATAAGGGCTATGTGGACCGGCTGAGACACAGTTTACAGTTGGCCTATAAACAAGGAGAGGGGCGCCTCTGAGATAGATATCAATGTAACATATTTAATAGCAATATTCACTCACATGTAAAATTAAGTGGTTGTATTCAGCTAGGTGGAAGAGTAGAGGAACTACAGGTCACAGAAGGTCCATGGAGCTGGCACCACAAGAAATCCTGTTAGGGAAGCGTGTGATGATGGGCACAACAGGAGACTTCCTTCTGGGAGTGTCTTTCACGACCACAGCAGGTTCAGACTTAGTGCAGAGTGAAGAGATTAAAAGTTCAGTCTGGCAGTTGTGGAGGGCAGGTTCCAAAGCAGTGGCTAGGGGAGGACGTCTAAGCTGGCTGTGCTGCGCTGCGGCCACAAGCCCTTGCTGTACTTCCGGGTGGATGGAAAAGCACGGCCGTGATCGGTTTCCAAAGCGAGGCATGTACAGCACAACAGGACACAGCGCCGAGCTGTGACGTCATTAGCATGCGACACGTTTCTGAGCGGGCTTCGCTGTTGATGACAGAACAGCGGCACTCCTTTGTCAAGCATTGGGTGTGTAGAGGGACTGGTGTGTAATTTAAATAGGCTGACAAATACGATGGGGGCGGGGCCAATACATAAAAAGGAACTGTCAGCAATGGAACATTGTAAAGAGCATAGAATATATATAAGAGTAATATACATAGAGATACATGTAGTACAAATGAATAGAGGATATCTATAACATACTATAAATGGGCTAAAATTAACTCATTAAAATACATAGAGTAACATAATAAAGTAAAAAATTCTGATAAAAATAAGCACATATTATCATTATTCTTTTACGCGGCATGTGTGTATCCAGGTGTGTATAGAGACACACACATAACCGCATAGGCATAAGCAGTCTGGCGTGGGATAGAAATAGATCAGGGGAAGGAGGGGGAAAAAAAACACAAAAAAGGGGGGGAGGGGGAGGAGGGGGGTTTAAGGAGAGAAAACAAGGTTTGTAGAAGTAAACCTATTTGAGAGAAACTTTTTTGGGGGCAAAAAAGAAAAGAGTGGATTTCTGCTTAGTAATATGATGATGAAACAATAAAATGGGGATAGGATTGGATATATAAACAAACAAATATGTATAACATGACATATGAGGGATAGAAATATGAAGTGGATATGATGGGAAAGAAAAGGAGAGAGGGGGATGACAAAAAGAGGGGGGGGGGTTGGTCAAAGACAACTGAACTGACTGAACTTTTAATCTCTTCACTCTGCACTAAGTCTGAACCTGCTGTGGTCATGAAAGACACTCCCAGAAGGAAGTCTCCTGTTGTGCCCATCATCACACGCTTCCCTAACAGGATTTCTTGTGGTGCCAGCTCCATGGACCTTCTGTGACCTGTAGTTCCTCTACTCTTCCACCCAGCTGAATACAACCACTTAATTTTACATGTCAGTGAATATTGCTATTAAATATGTTACATTGATATCTATCTCAGAGGCGCCCCTCTCCTTGTTTTTTGTTCTAGCTCACTGGAAACCGGCTTCTGGTCCTGTGGTGGCTGCCCTGACTGCCCTCCCCCCATTAGTGCATTTAAGAGCACACCCTCTCTTTCTTACTGGCCTTGGACTATTCGGTACCCTATATCCATATACTGAGGTACTTGTATATTGCGCCTGTATTACTTGTTTACAGTTGGCCTATGAGCAGGCCCAAGCGGCTTCCGATCAAAGGGGAGCCCGCAACAAGAGAAACTTCGACCTGAAGGTCCGAATTCAGGATCTGCAACCAGGGGACAGAGTGTTGTTCCGAAACTTGGGAGTCCCTGGAAAGCACAAGCTTGCAGACAGATGGAGACCGGAGCCATATATTATTTGTAAAAAGTTACCCGGCCTACCAGTCTATCAGCTGAAGCCAGAGGGAAAGGTGGCGCCTTTGAAGACTTGGCACCGGAACCACATACTTCCACTTGCCGAAGCAGTCCGGATACCCCCTGTGAAGGATTCCTCTGAGCCAACGTCCATCCTGGATACTCCTAGGCCAAATACCCGGTCTCAGACATCCCGGTTTGAAGAAACAGATGTCTCTGAGCCTAGTGAGGATGAAAGGGAAGAGTTGGGATGGCTATGGCCTTCCCATACCCCAGTGACTTCTGCTATAGATCTCCCACCTTTGGAAGACACCATAGACAGTACACTGAATGCAGAAGCTACTGAATTTATCCCGTCCAGCCCTTTATCAGACTCATGGGAAGATGCCCTCGACTTGCTCCCAGAGGAGGATCCAAGATGTTCTGTGAATCCTCCTGTTCCTGAGTTAAATGTTTCAGAAACAGTGGAAGCTGACATGTCTGTTCCGGAAGAGGAACCTACAGTGTTGGAGCCAGAAGTCCCAATAGAGAGAGGGGTGAAAAGGGCCATAAGGCCTCCCCGAAGGCTGACTCACCCACAAATGGGGAGGAGCTTGAAGGATACAGTGGCGACTGCCAGGAGGAGTGTGGAAAGCCCTGATCCCTCCACTGTTCATTTGGTGGAGGGCAACCCCAACTCACCCCCTGGCACAGTTAGGCAGGCCACTTATGATAGTGTGACCTGTGGGCGAGGAAGTTCACCTTCTCATTTTTTGTGGGAACTTCCTCTGCCGACATCATACGCAACTTTGTCAAATGTTGTGCGTAGTGTTTGTTGACAGTTATCTTTGGGGACCAAAGAGTTTAAGTGGGAGGAGTGTGTAGCGGGGTCTCCGTTGAGGCCCAATGGACTACGTTACCCAGAACCCCGTTTGGCACCCAGGGTGCATTGGGCTGCCGCAGAGACTCATGGGTGGGGCATAAAAGGGGAGGGCGAGGCTAAGCCCGGTCTCTTTGGACACCGAGCGGCTGGCAACAGGATTTCCTGTGCGAACCTGCTGAGAGTGCAAGGCCCGAGGCCTGGGCCTTGCGCACTTCCAGAGAGCCTTCCACCTCGCTGCGGAGCCTGTGCGGCGACGGACGTCAGTGAACCGGAGATCAGGCAGTGGCAGATCCTGTGTGTGTGAAGACACAGTGGTGGGAGTCCCGGACTGCTCACAGCTATAATCAAGTACTTTATTAGGCCTATAGAGACTGCCTTGGCCCATCGGGTTATATTTCCCTTTTCCTGTCAGGAGACTAGTTGGAGGACAGAGTCACATAGTCTCCGGGGAGTTGTTCTACTACGTTATACCTTGTTGGATTACAAATATTGTTCCTGTATGTGCACCATCGATCATCTGGCATGCGAAGATTCCTTCTCTAGAGACTGAGTTTTACTAGAGTCAGGCCTGACTGGGGTTGCTAGTACTGTTGAGTGCCATATTGCTAACGGGGACTCAAGCTATATGTCTGTGTGTGTTAGAACTAATTGCGCACTATAATTGACTACTGTTAGTATTACTGCAGGGCTCTGCATGCATGCGTTATATGTAATATTGATTATTAATCCCTTTTATCTATAAGTAAACCGTTTTACATTTACTCAAATCTGTTATTGGAGTCTATATTTCTATATATATATATATATCTTACCACTGAAGAAAGGTATCGTCGGATTGTGCATAAACTGTTATAGAGTTATATAGAAATACCACCCCTAGACTAGCTGTGCCAAAGAAAGGCTGAGTAGATTGCCGGGGGTTGGCTGTGCTGTGTACAGGGCCCAAAAGCAAACCAGCGGCTCCCTTAGTCTGGGGGTAACGCTACATATATATATATATATGTTTGTGGTTCTCAGTAATTTTCTAGCAAAAAATAATGATTTTAAATTGTAAACAATAACTGTCAGAAATAGGCTTGGTCCAGAAGTGGTTACCTTAACTCTTTTATTCTATCTTTAACAGAAAGCCTGAGCCATATCCCAGACCCTCCAGCGTCAGCTTCTGTCAGGAAGCAGCGGCCCATTACTCCTCAAAGTAAGTAGAATACGCAAGCTGCCAATATAAAGAAACAGGACACAAGATACCATCATCATCCACACTTTACAAACAGGCATTATAAAACACATAAAAAGCTATTTAACAACCATCCATTTTTAATTGGTGGCCACTTTTTTGTAATAATCGTTATCGTTGACAAACTTACCAATATAGTGCTTCAAGGTGTTTTACTGGGGTGATGCTTGCAGCGGCAGACATCACCCGGTAACGTTTTTTAACAACCGATGTGGCGAAGCAGCCGCTTGAAGTGCAGTCGCTGTAAATCTGAGGAGAAACTCTGAAATGAGGGGAAGCTCTGCTGATTTTATCATCCAATCATGTACAAGCAAACATTCTGTTTTTTTATTTTCCTTGCATGTCCCCCTCAGATCTACAGCGACTGCACTTCCAAGTGCACTTGTAGTGGAAAGTGTATTTTCCTTTAGTAAATAGACCCCACTGTTTGTATTGTAACCTATAATTGTTTATTCTATTACTACAATATTTGGAAATGCATCTGATCTTAGTATCCGACCGCCACTACAATCGGCCACCAGTAACTAGGGTGGAACTTAGAAAAGAGTAGCGAAAATAAAATATTTGCTATATAATGAAGAGAAAAACTAAACATTTTTCTTTAAAGCGTTTGTTAACCTAAAAAAAACAAACCTGTTCCCTTAACAACTTAAGGAAGGATCACCCGCCGCAGTTATACGTCGGCTGTTTGAAGAGGACCACCATTGTTATGGCAGCAGATAGCTGCCATAACCCCGGTATCTTCTTCAGTGGGCGGTCCTCTTTCAGATAAAAGTGGTCACTGCGGTGGACTTCCCGCGAGTTCACTTTTATCAGGGGCAGGAGAGGCCCGCGTCGCTCCGGTCGCCTCTGCCGCTTACCAGTAGCGGTGGAGACGATCAGGTCCACTTCTGCCCTCCAGTCTTAAAGGGGCTTTTTTTGGGGGGGGGGGGGGGGAACCGGAATATGACATTTCTTTTTATATTAATTTTTTATTGCATTTTAGTGTAAATGTGAGATCTGAGGTCTCTTTGGCCCCAAATTTCACATTAAAGAGGACCTGTCATTCTTTTTTTCTATTACAAGGGATGTTTATATTCCTTGTAATAGGAATATATGTGACACAAAATGTATTTATTTTTTAAAGGACAGTGTCCTATAAAAAGTTAAATAAAAATATTTTTATTCTAATCTCTAGAAATCTATTTCTTTGAATGCTATCATCAACATTGGCTATCTCGTCTATTTCAGATCAACAAGACCAGTCAGAGGGGAGAGCGCAGTGCAGCCCGCCTCGCTCACCTGTCCTTATTTGCGAGGGCATTGAGCTCCAGAATGAGCCAGAGCTGACCCCTGTGATTACCGATACTCCTGACTTCTCCCCATGCCACCATCTGATGCTGCCCCTGGTGTGCCTCTACAGGAGCAGCCACAGCTGTTGCCTCCTCCTACCCAGATGGCACTGGCACCTACTGCTGTACCGCCTGGACCAGCAACTGTCCACAATGCAGAGCATCAGAGGGTCCTCACAGAACTTCGGAGGCTGGCTGGCAAGTGACAATAGAAGGATGTCACGGCGGGACATCAGAAGCCTAACCCGGACCATTCAACTTGTAGCCAGGCAACAGACTGACCATATGCAGATTATGTTGGCCCGGGTAAACCAACAGCAGAACCAGGCAATGGAGCATTTGAGACTCTCTTTGATGGAAGCAATTTCCTGGCACATTGCTCCATTGCCTGGGAGCTCGTCTGCTAGTACTCAGAGCAGCAGAGAACCCTCTCCTTCGGAAATCTGAGGGCTAGTTCTTCCTCTGCTCCAGGACCCAAGGCAGGTCAGCTCACCTTTTTGTTAATAGTTGTATATATGTATACGTGTTAACATACATGTTTTTTTTTCTACGTTTGTTTGTGCAAATAAATAAATGCAAATATTTTTTGCCTAATAAAAGCATATGTAGCGGGTATTTGAATTTAGGGGAGGCATCTGGGTGGTAGTGTAACCCAGATGCACTGATTGTTAGGGAATTTGGGACCATTTGTTGTTCTTGGAGGACTCTGGTGGTGTGAGGTTCCCTTTGGCCTGTGGGTGGCGCTGTTGCACCTGGCCAGGGTTGAACACTCACTGCAGCGCTGTGCCCTTTTTGTCCTCTTCCGGCAGTTGTACCGCGGGGCGGGGAACCTGCGGTGACGCTGGGGAGAGGAGATAAAAGGGGGCGGATGCCCTGAACACGGGGTTCAGAGTCGGAGGTCAGAGTCGCGCCCAGGCACCTTCAGCCTGGGTGCCGGCGTTCCGGAATTCCGGGCCCAGGTGCCCTTGACCTGACCGGAGCGGGAGATGGAGTCCATCCCAGGCACCCTTAGCCTGGGGTGAGGTACTATTGAGAAGGCCTGGGGCCCAGTACCTTCGACTGGGTCCCGCAAGGGTGGAGCAATCCGAGGGGGCCCTAAAGCCTTGGTTGCCCGAGTCTGAGACGAGGAGGCCAGGGAGCGTAACCTCTGGTAAGTCTCTTGGACGGATGTCTTCCCTCTGACAGGGGCTGCGCTTAGCGAAGGTAATTCATTCTCTGTTCTACACAGTCGGTGGCAGCGACTGTGCGCCATAACCGTTGGTGACACCACAATGGTTGGTTCTATCTAAGGATTATGCCTCGACCTACTTATACCCACCTATACTGAACTGTTCTTTGGTCACAACCTGTCTGTGCTAAGTGACGATTTATTGCTATTGGAGAATAAATACGAGTGGGACCTTTTCAGTGGTGTGGAACTCCAGTTACTGGGAGCAGAGGGGGTAATTTACAGAAAAGACTTGGCTCTGGGTTATACACACGACCCAATGGTAAAATAGGTTCTGGCCTCCACCTCTATCCAAAAGAGGACATGGGCCTAGACGAGACAACAAGCCGAGAAGCAGAAGGGGTGAGAGGGGTGAGGTCGCTGCACATACTTTAGTGCTTATATATTGATAATTATGTGACATTGTACACTATATTACATATCTGGTTGCTTAATATAAAAACTCACATGCTATCACACATGGTAATCAACTTAAACAGTTAAAAGAACATCCTTGCCAGTTGTCACCAACAACTTCATTTAGGTTTAGCTAGGTATTATACTGCCTCGCTGACCTTAGTATTCTCTTTCTTTTTCCGCATCATTATATGTTGTAGTTCAAAGTTGCAGTAACAGAAATGGAAATAGTATTAGTCGTGATGACTAATACTATTTCCATTTCTGTTACTGCAACTTTGAACTACAACATATAATGATCTGGAAAAGTGTATAAGTGTTCTATACAGCTGTCTTGATTTTATGTTTGAAAGGAACATGCATCATTTGAGATTCCCTCTACGTATGGATACGTCTAATACCGGTATTGAATGGATGCGAGTAATCTTTTATCTGTACTCGTCAATACCAAATACCATTACCTGCGTCCAGGTGCCGCGAGGGAGCTTGGCGCCGGCTTCCCTGCCAATCAAGAATCCGGGAGGCCTGGCTTCCTGATAAGCTGTGAAGCCGGCGTCACTCTCTAACAGCACCTGGATGCACCTGGATGCACCTGAATGGTCTTTGGTATTGACGACAAGTACAGATAAAAAATTACTTGTATCCAATACTGCTATTGTGCATCCCTATATACCTGTACAAGTTTGCCGTTATTCATACATCCTAAAAGATATGTATGGTTAATACATACCTGTGAAGTCTTCGACTTGTATGTGTCTGTCATGAAGAAGCCTCATCCACTCATTCCAGTGGTACTTTCACTAAATTGGCAAATAAAACAAGAGTTACATAAATGAATGGAAATCAATGATGGATAGGGGAGTAAGTGGGCAGGTGAGCAGGTACTCACCTATTTCTGACTCACGGCAACGCAATAACAGTCTTTCCTTCCTTGTCGTGGGTGATGACTTTCCAGAGTGCCAACTTACAAGTGCCATGTTGCCAACACTGTGGCCTGGAGATTACATGAATATCTTGGTGGACTGGATATATTAGCAGCAAAATCTCCTTGCCACGATGTAGGTGCCATCAGAGGGTGGAAAGAAAAAACATTTTGGTGGTGGGAGTATAGGAGAATTGTAGTACCATTGTAGGCCTTCATTTTCCTGTGTCTGTATGTATATTAGCAGCAGACTCAGTATCACCACTATTTCCACCACCAGTACTACAAGTATAAGCAAGCAAGCAGCCTGGGTGGCAAGCTGCATAACAAAACGAAAACAACAGATTTAACATATGTAGCGATACCTTCAGTTAAGAGGGCCGCAGATTTAGTTTGGGCCCTGAAGACAGCTCCGCCAACCCCCCGGCAATTTACTCGACCCCCTTCTGGCACAGTTAGTCTAGGGTAATATATGTATATATCTTATGCTCTATGGTTAAACTCAGACACCAATGCAGTGATAGAAGAATAACGAGTTTACTTCTACTGGCAATAAAATCAACAGTTATCACAAATCACAAGAATATATCTGCAGAGCCCTGCAGCAATAAACACACTATAACCAGTCAGATATGGCGCACACGCACCACGTGTAACAGTATTTCACTATGCGCCCTATGGCGCAGTAACTAAATAAACTATCTAGATGGCCAGGCCTGACCATATAACTCAGTCTATTGGGGGGTAAAATTCTTTGCATGCAAGTCTTTAAACGGTGGTGCACATTTCAGGAACACATTTGTAATCCAAGGGGGGTAAAATTGGCAACACAGTACACTCCACTAGAGATCCGTTTGACTCAGTTCTGCTATGGATCTTAAGTTGGGGAAAAGAACTGAAATAGGAACTGGTGGGCCATGGCAGTCTGTAGGCCTAACAATGGTATACAGTATTTATGGATTGAGCATGTGCTCGCTCACCCCTCCGGACGCGATCCCAGTCCGGGAACTTCCACCTGCTGTGTCTCCACACACAGCCTCTGCAGCGGTCGGGTCTCCAGCTCAGCAGCAGTTGAAGAAAACCCAGTCAGATGCCACCCAGGCTCGAGATGGGGTGGAAGGCTCTTTGGTAACTGCGCAAGGCCCCAGGCTTCAGGCCTTGCACAGCAGCAGGTCCGCACAGGAGGATCTCTCACTGAAGTCTCGTGTCCCAAAGAGGCCGAGCCTAGCCTCGCCTCCTCCTTATAAAGCTCCCCCCATGAGTCTCTGCGGTGACAACATTGCACCCTGGGTGCCCAACGGGGTTCTGGGTAACGTAGTCTCTCTCCTCTGCTTTCACTTCCAGTAAAGTCTCTCCTCTACTCCCTCCCGACTCAACTCTCACCCAGAAAGTCCTGTCTCTCTGTATTAAAGGGGAATACCCCGCTACACTTATAAAATACAAATAATGGTTTAACTAACTACTAACTAGGAGAAAATCCAATGGTATTATATTATGTTTAAAGTGCACTGTTTAAATTATGAAAATGACTGGAATAATTTAATAACATTATTTCTTATAAGTACATAAATACAGCAGCTTGAGACAGTTTTGACACCTGTCCAGGTAGTGAAACCCTGACAGGAGGCAATCCTCCAAGGTGCTGTTTGCACTCATGCGTGGTCTGTGCTTTCCTGATATATTGCATGACCATGTGCGCAGTCGCACTGACAAACGGTTTGCCTTTCACCTTCATGGTGCTGCTTATACCGAACTTAAAGGGACTGCGTTTGTATTCCAGTGTCCTAAGTATTCGAGATTTGAGAAGAAGGCATGTGGAATGGAAATAGCAGGACTATTGCAGAAGGAAAGTTTCACAAACTGAATGGTTTAAAGTTTTAATTTAAATGTACAAATGATACAGCTGTCCCATTTATTTATTATGCTAGTACTAAATGACACAGTTGTCTCAAAAGGACAACTATTTAAGTTACAATACCAGATCAGTAGCTAAAACCTTGGGCAGTAAAATAGCAGGGCAGGAGGTATGAGGTGGGACTTAGTAGGGGATCATTCCATGCCAAATCATCACAAACCATATGGAACTTTGTTTTCAACCTGACCATCTCAGATGTTCATTACATTTGATAGGATGGTATAGGGTCAGACATGGAGTAACTATCTACCATATCTGACATTTAAGCCCTCACGGAAATGGTCAGGATGGGACATGTGATGATTTCTGGCATGGAATGAGGGCCTTAGGGGAGACGTGGGACTGGGTCAGGTGGAGAATTGGAGATTATGTTATCATGGATGAGTATTATTTTTTTATGCAGCATCAAAGTCAAGAGCAGGGTAACCAAGCTTTGGCATGTTGATTTTTAAAAAAGCCATTTGCTCTAAGAGCTGGGGGAGCAATTGTGAGCGCTGAGGGCATAATATATTTCCTGTTACAGAAAACACCCGCTCACTCTGGACCGTGGTTGAGGGACAGGAAAGAAGCTCCTGGGCTACCGAGGACAAAGCAGGCCACACATCCTTCTTCTCATCCCAAAAACTCAAGGGATCTGTACTGGGGGGCAAAAGAGGTTCCGCTAGGTAAGCCCTAACTATGTCACCAGCAGTTTTTTCTTTTCTAGGGGGCTGTTCAATGGGTCCCACCAAACTGTCAAGTGCCTCAGCCCAAAAAGCTGATGCTCTGGTGGAGTGAGCACTGGCAGCAGTGCTGCTAGTACCAGCTAACAGTAGGTTTGTCCCGATACCGATACTAGTATCGGTATCGGTACCGATACTGAGCATTTCCCCAAGTACTTGTACTCGGGGGAAATGCTCCGATGCTTCACCCGATACCTGGGCAGTCAGGGATGATCAGTGCGGCGGGGGGAAGTTTCAAGCACTGGTCTCCCTGTATACATTTCAATACAACTGACAGCTTCTCCCCCCGGAGCCCCCCCCCCTTTCAGCTGCTTTAGCGAAATATATACAGCGGCGATCGGTGCTTCTAAACTCCCCCCAAAGCCGCACCGATCACCGCTGACTGTCCCTGTAACCCCCTCCGTGCTGTTGCTGCTGTCCTTCTTCATGATCTGTGTCCCTTGTCCTCCTCCGTGCTGCTGCTCTCCCCCTTCGCATTCTGTGTCCCCCTCCATGCTGCTCCCCCCCTCCGGGTTCGTTGTCCCCTCCGTGCTGCTGTCCGCGCTCCGTGTCCCACTCCTGCTGCTCTCCCCCTCCGTGCTCCGTGTCCCCTCCGTGCTCCGTGTCCCCTCCATGTCCTCCTCCACTCCCTCTGTCCTCGATCTGTCAGGATGGAGAGCGGAGGTAGGAGCCGCTAAACCCGGCTCCTACCTTTTCTGAATGAACAGAGTCATCACTGACTCTGTCCATTCATATAACTGAAACATCGTAACCTGTGTTTACGATGCTTCAGTTTATGAATGGAGAGGAGCCTCCTGTCCATTCATTTTATCTAAGGCTGCAGAGAAAGGGACTGGGGGATCTGTGTCCCTAGTCCCTTTCTCTGTCTCAAAGGGGAGATGTCAGGGGTCTGTTAAGACCCCTGAAATCTCACCAAAGCCCCCCCAACAGGTGTAAAAAAATAAAAATAAAAATTGCAATAAATAAAAAAAATGAATTGAAAAAAATAATAAAAATGTGAATAAAAAAAACACACTCACACAATCCAACCCCCCCCCCCCCCCACCAAAAAAAAAAGAAGAAAGCACTGTAAAAAAACATAACAAAAAATCGTAAAAAAAAAAAAAAATTGTCAAAAAAATATTGTAAAAAAAAAAATACTGACACATGTGCCACTGTCACGTGACATTGAAAAAAAAGTATCGGTAATCGGTATCGGCGAGTACTTGAAAAAAAGTATCGGTACTTGTACTCGGTCTTAAAAAAGTGGTATCGGGACAACCCTAGCTAACAGTATCATCAGACATCTCAAGCTCCTCTTCTTCTCCCTCCTCTAACTGTATTCCCATTTTCCTTTCCCTCTCACGTACCCTCTCTATCAATCTATCCCTCAGGTGGTGAGAGTATTTTTGCGGAGTGCTATCTTTCCTTTTATTCTGGGGTCACAAATTGTGGCTAACATGAACTCGGCGTGAGAGTCGATGAGCTCTTTTATGCGCCAACTGAGTTGCTCCTTCAGCCTCCTCAGAAGGGCATCAACTTCAGCAAGTATATTGCCACCAGGCAATCGTTCCCTATTGGAAAGGAACAAATCTATTTTATTTGTAAGGTGTGCAAAGAGGGGAACCACTTGTGCCAGGCTAGCACTTTCTTGGCTTAAATTGTCAGTGACATCCTCAAAAGGCCTGAGCACTGTGACAACTTGGTCAATCATGACCCAGTCCTCCCTGCCTAGTGGTCTGGCAATACCAATAAAATGTTCACATGCCATTGCGTGAATTGCCCTCTGTTGCTCAAGCATACGCTCTAGCATATGTAAAGTTGAGTTCCACCTTGTTCCCACATCCTGTTTAAGGCAGTGCTCCACGAGGCCTGCCTTTCTCTGTTCCTGCCTGAGAAGGTGGCTATCCTTCATACTACGGTGGAAGTGACCAGCAATTTTGCGGCACGACTCTAAAAGTGCTGCTAACCTTCCACTGTTAGTGTTATCATCAAGAGCAGACCTAACAACTAGATGAAGGATGTGTGCACAGCAGCGCACACCAACAAATTTTCCATCACGGATAGCCTTTGTCATGTTCGCTCCACCATCACTGACAACAAATCCCATTTTGACATTAGTGCCTGTGACACGTACCTTGGAGGTGAGCCTGACGTGCAGAGGGAGACCTCTCGTACAGCCCTGGTTCCCAGGTCACTGGAGTTGGGACAGTGGCCGAAGGAGCACAGTGAGGTATGAGTGCCTGTTAGGTTCTCCTGGACTAGATGAGAAGCCCGCTATGGACAGCTGAAGATGCAGGTCAGGTGATGCAGGCCAGCGGGTGCAGGTAGCTGGGGATGCGGCTGGAAGGTGCAGATCAGCTGATGCAGGTAGCCGAGGATGCCGGTAGATACGGATACAAGCAGCAGGCAGGAGAAAGGTCAGACGAGCCAGGTCATGCACAGCGGATCAGATACAGGCAGAAGCGTCAGGCAGCGGAGGGTCAAGTTCAGGCTGGATCAGGCAACAGAGGATCAGGCAGACAGATGAGCAGGACTGGGTCTAGGAAGCCAAAGATCAGGACTGGAGATAGCAGCAAGGTCAGGAAGCCGGGTCAGAGTAACAGCAGGTGCAAGTTCAGGATCAGGTCACAGGATAACTGCAGATCAGACAACAAGAGTCTGGACAGGAGAAGCCCCTTTTAAAGGTCACTGGGCGCCAAGGCAGCGTCACCGTGCGCGTGCGATTGGCGCGCGCATGCGCGAATGGCGCATGCGCAATGGAAAGCTTCTGTTTACACTTGGAAGCCTACCAGCGGGGATGTGCCTGAGCCTTGTTGTGGGTACCAGAGGCATACGTCCATGACAGCCTGCCTGTTCCCCTAGCCACTTCCCTATCATTTTCTGAAGTGCATTTAAAATATTCTGTGATGTGTGCTGCTGATCCAACACCTCAGCATGGAGGAGGAAGGAGTGCAATCCTGTCTTGTGCACTGTGGCAGCGGCCACAGCACTTGAGGTTTTTCTTGACCTTGCAATTGTTTGTGGTGGTGGTTGTATATCTTGCGACTCATTGGGCTGCCACCAATGGGCAGTCAAGGACAGGAAGGCATGCTGGCCACTAGTAGCACTCCATAAATCAGTTGTAAAGTGAACTGATTGGCCAGCAGCCTTCCCCTGCAAATCCTTCAAAACCCCAACACATGACCGGTACACCGAGGGCACTACAGTTCTACTGAATGTTGTGCGTGAAGGGACCTGGTATTGTGGTGCCACAGCCTGCATCAGCTGCTTGAAGGGCTCCCCTTCCACAAAACTGAAAGAAGCCCCCCCAACTGTAAGTTGTCCAATGAGGCGCATAAGTTTACGGGACTGCTGTTTTGACATACCCCGGTAATGTACCCCTCCAAAATGTTCAATAGTGGGCTGTATGGATTTATTTAGCATTTTACGACCTGCAGCTCCAGAAGTGGCTGTGACTTTGACACTGCTGCTGGTAATAGTGGTGGTAGATGGGGGAGCCACACCCATTTCTTCCCTCAGCACCACTGGCCTATGGTGGCTAAGCATGTGTTGCTTCATCCCAGCGTTCGTGAGATGACCCAACAGTCTCCCACGGCTGACTTCTCTGCTGCATATTTTACATGTAGCTGTGCGGCCATCACCAACTGTCACGAAATGTTGCCAAATTTTAGAACGACGGGTGCTGCCACTGTGTGGTGAAGATTTTTTAGAGAGAGTCTCCTCTTCAGCCACAGATGCTAGAGCAAGTTGCTTAATTTTGGTTGTAGCCTGGCCTATGCACTCTGCTATGCTGCAGTGTTTTTGTGATAAAATGGGAGGTGGCCTCATGTCAGGGATAGTGAAGGAGGTTACTTGATTAACAGTTGTGCTGGCGGCTCTAATGTTTATGGGAGACTCAACCGGAACAGGAGAGGCAGGTGCCACTGGTGCCGTTCTTTCAGGGGAATACAACAGTGGGGAATCAAATTTAATATGGGAAGGAGAATATTCTGTCTCATAAATATTTGGTTCCTGATCGAGATTAAAAGGTAAGGTATAATCTGAATCTTCCATGTTTGCGAAGAAGGATTTATCACTATCAGATGTTGGGGGGTCCTGCTGAATTCCCTTTTCTCTCGGAAGGATAATGGGAAATGTGACTAAAAAATCTCCGTCATTACTTTTATGACCTGCAGATGTAATTTTTTCAGTGGTGATGGTGGTGTCAATGGGAGTAGCAATAGTGGTGGTGGTGGAACTAAATGGATGCTCAGAATAAAAAGCCTGTGTAGGTGGTAGTGTCAGCCGGCCTTTCCTGTAAAAAAGACTTGGTGTCACCACATTTCTCAAAGTGCCCATAGCAGAGGTGGTGGTGACACAACTGGCACTAGTAGTAATTGTGCAGGTTGTTCTTGGGGGAATATCCTGAAAAAGGCGACGACATGCAATAGATGCTGACTGCTTCCTGGTCTCAGAGCAGGACCTCTCAGCCCTGCTAGTAGGGGACTTTTGAACCAACAGTTTCCCTCTCTGACCTTTTCTGTTTGGAAGGTGGCCTTAGCATAGCACTACTACTGATAGTCAAAGTATCAGAGCTAGGCCTTTTGCAGCTGCTAGATCTGCCTGAACGCTTTGGCTGAGGCACTGAAACAGGACAGGCAAGCTGCTTCTGCTGCTTCATTTGCCTCCCCTTTGAAAAGTCACTCCTTTTAGACTTAACACGACTACTGGAACATTGTGTAGTACTGGTGGTGGAAGTATAACTGTCTGGGCCTGGCAATACAGATGCTGACATACATGACACAGACAATGGTGGTACAAACTCACAGGTGCTGGTAGTGGTTGTTGTTGCTGTGTCACTGCTGCTGCTGGTACCAGAAGGAGGAACCTCATGTTGAGAGCTTGAATCCATCTTGACAAAAAAATTTACTAGACTGGACTCTCTTCTGCTACTTCTCAAATATTGTCTCCCCTCCTCTGCTCAAACTCCCTTTCTCATTCAGTTACCACTGGTGGAATGCACAATGCAGTGACCTTTTGCCCTTAATCCAACCTCCAGCACAAAATAAATCAACTGATTGGCCTGTAAATTACTCCATGCCAGTAATCCAGCCCCCAAGGAATCAACTGATTGGCTTAAAAAACTGTAATGCTCTAATATCCGGAATAACGAATGCATTTGCATTGAAATTCGTCTGAATTTTGCAACTTTCGGACATTCGGATGCATTTGAATTTCCGTTCAAAGCAATTACGAATAAAACCGAATCCGACAAAAATGATCTCACATAGCGAATGGCTTTGGTGTGATTTCATTTGTTGATGCTTTAACGCGGCCTAATGCAACACCAAGTCGACTCGTGGTTTTGCATAACGAATTATTTCATTTCACTATTCGTTAAATTTAGTGGACAATCATTCTGATGAATCAATTTCTTTCCAATTGTTAGTAGCTCACTAGGGAGTAAAACGAATCGATTTGAATATAATTAAATTATTTGTAATGCGATTACGATCACAAGTCGACTTGCATTAGGCCGCGTTAACCCATTAACAAATTATGCCGAAGGCATTCGCTATTTATGATAATTTAGTTCGGATTCGGTTTTATTCGTAATTGCTTTGTTCGGAAATTCGAATGCTTCCAAATGTCCGAAAGTTGCTAAATTCGGACGAATTTCGATTCGTTACGAAACGAATCGCACAAGCCTAATATTAAGTGCACATGCAGTACAGGCATTGGCAGTACAAAATTATATAACCCAATGCACCTAGTGGTCCGTATTGGTGAGAGGATACATTAAAAAGAGTTTCCATATGTACAATAATCATATAGGCAAGGGTAAACAAAAATTCATATAGATTGTTTAAAAAACCAGTAAGACCAAAGATTCAATATTTTCAGATTGGGTGATTGTTGTATCTGCGTCCCAGTTGCCAGACGCATTTCGTGTGCATAAGACACTCATCAGGGGCTGATGTTTTGGGGTATCTATAAGATATATGGTAAGATATGATTGCTTGGTCTGGTTGATGGTTAAATAAAGTAAATGATGGGGTAGTGAAACCCATCTAGGGTACTTACATGGAAACAGTGTGACAGAATTGGTGGGTATGGAGCCACGGCCAAAAATCTGCTCTATCATGGGAGCTGAGGTGGCATACAGTCACAGCACCGCGGGGCTTACTAGTGGTCCCCCCCACAAGCACAGGAGAGATCGTGGAGAAGGCACCGGAGAGCGGAAGAAGAACCGGAGAGCGCGGAGACGACACCGGAGAACAGAACAAGAGACCCCCGAAGTCGGAAGAAGACGACAATGAAGACCGGGACCCCGCTAGCAAAAGAGCTGGAAGAAGATAGCGGGGCGCCCGGCAGAAAGACCCCCGAAGTCGGAAGAAGATGACGATGAAGACCGGGACCCCGCTAGCAAAAGAGCTGGAAGAAGATAGCGGGGCGCCCGGCAGAAAGACCCCGAAGTCGGAAGAAGACCCCAGGAGCTGCCTAATAAATTACTTTAAAAACCTGTGTTGTGTTTTTTATTGACTTTTTTCCCACCAGGTGAATGGGTAGGGGTACGATGTACCCCATACTCATTCACATAGGGTGGGGGGCCGGCATCTGGGGGCCCCCTTATTAAAGGGGGCTCCCGGATTCCGAAAAGCCCCCCGCCCGCAGACCCCGACAACCAACGGCCAGGGTTGTCGGGAAGAGGCCCTTGTCCCCATCAACATGGGGGCAGGTGCTTTGGGGTGGGGGAGTGTAAAGCACCCACCCCCCCATGTTGAGGGCATGCGGCCTGGTACGGTTCAGGAGGGGGGCGCGCTCGCCCCCCCTTTCCTGACCTGCCGGGCTGCGTGCTCGGATAAGGGTCTGGTTTGGATTTTGGGGGGACCCCCACGCCGTTTTTCGGCGTTGGGGGTTTCCCTTAAAATCCATACCAGACCTAAGGGCCTGGTATGCTCCTGGAGGGGAACCCATGCTGGTTTTTTAATTAAAATTTGGCGTGGAGTTCCCCTTCATGATTCATACCAAACACGGGACAGCGAGGGAGAGGCTGCAGACATTCTCGGCCAGGTAGTCACCTCTAGGACACGACTTGAGCGGCTGTTTCACGCTCAAGTCGTGTCCAAGTTGCCTCGCAAAGTCGCGCTGTCCCTGTGTCAGCCAGCACACGAGTCGCCCCGCGAGTCGGATTGTCTTCATCCGACTTCCCGGGCGACCTCTATTGAAATGAATGGGCTTCCATAGGGAACCATTCATTTTCAATAGAGCGCCGCTCAAATTTTTATTTACTATAGCAGTGCGCCGCCGGTTCCTGCGCTCAATTAAGGATTTATCCGGCGCACCAATTAAGGTATGAACCGGCGCAGCGCACTGTTTATAGTAAATCACCCCCTGTGTGTTTTTATCATTTCAGATGGATTTCAATTACGCCTTGTCCGGATTTTGGGACATTCCTATGTTTTTTAGGGGGCCAGAAGAGCGGATTTAAGGCCGGATGGTAGGCAGCTGGGCATCTCTCTGGGGGAGGCTCGAATTAGGTGGATGGGCATAACAGGTATGGGGTGGAGCAAGGTGCTGCCTGAAGTGCAGCGTTATGCTCGACTTGACAGGCCTCCGGACATTTTCGTGCTTCATGTGGGAGGGAATGATTTAGGTGTTAGACCTATTGGGGAACTGATTGCGGCTGTTAAGGCGGATTTCTTGACACTCCGCTCGGCTTTTCCAACCATGTTGCTGGTATGGTCCGACATCATTGCATGGACGACTTGGCGCATGGCAAGGTCGGTGGACAGGCTCAATAAGGCTAGGGTAAAAGTGAACAAGGTGGTGGGTAGATTTGTGGTGAGGAACAGGGGTTTGGTCATTAGGCACACAGATTTGGAGGTTAACGTGGGTATGTACCTCCGAGGAGATGGTGTTCACCTATCTGAGGTGGGTATAGATCTGTGGGCGTTGGGTCTCGAGGATGGGATTCAGCGGGCCCTGCGGGTGTGGAGGGGCCCTTAAGGGTAAGGTATTATCCTTGCGGGCTGTGGCGGTGTCCTTGGTCTTTGATGGTGGCAGATAACAGATGTGATGGAAGTGGTGGGGGGCTCAGCTGTGGTATGGGCCCCTCTGGGGTTATTCCAGTGGAACGGTGTCTGCTGGAATACGGTTATGGTTGCACTGTGGAAAACAGGGGTTGTCTCCGAGCTGGTTTCGGCTGGAGGCCTGGTACAGTTAAAAGGTTCCGCAGAGCAGTGGTGGTAAAAAGTTTAGCAGGGTTGCCGTCAAAGACCAACAGGCTGGTTTAAAGAAGTTGTTTGGTTAAAATGTTAAGTTAAAAGTATTGAAAAATTATTATTTAATAAATTAATTATTGGAATTATTTAAAAAATAGGCTGTTATGGCCATTTATACTCCAAAACCTGTGTGTCTCATCATTAATAGAGGTTTAAGGGGAATAAGTAATGGTAAAGGTCATAGGTAAAAGGTGGGGTTATCTGTACTACACTAGTCATGTGCTTACTCAATAAGGGGTGATGGGGACAATTACCCCCAACACTGCCATATGTGAGGTCCCCAACTTTCTCAACCTCCTCCTCCTCCACCTCCTTCCCCTTCTGCTCCACCCCCTTCTCCTCCTCCTGACATGAGTACACCTCCAGTGCCACAGCCTCCAACCACACGCAGAAGGAAGGCTGCATGGAAGGCTGCAGGGAAGGCTACCAAGAAGACCAGGAAGTGATGAGCTTGCTTCAATGTGGTCTGACAGAAGGCAGCCTGTTGTAGTACCACAGACTTGGGACATATATCTCACCTGCTGCTGTTCCTGACCTCTGGGAGTTCAGGACCAGATTGTGCTCACAACTGGATGTGCTTCTCAAGGTCCCAATTTTAGTGTCCACACAGAGTTGATGTGTGCTCTGGGGTCCCAAGGATGCACAAATTGCAGCAGCTTCTCCAGCGCTGCCTTTTATTTTTTTAAATTATATATGTAGCGGGTATATGCTTTTCTCTCATGTTTGAATTTGGTGGGGATATCTGTAATGTATGGTTCCCTGGGGCCCAGCGGGTGGCGCTGTCGCTTTGGGCCCGGGGTTGAGCCATCATTGCGGTGCCGTACCCTTTTTGGCCTCTCGCAGCATGAGTACAGCGGGGTGGGGGCTCCGCTGGGCTTGCTGGGGGGAGGGTATAAAGGGGTCGGCCATTTTGATCACGGGGTTGTCGAGTCCCAGGCACCTTCAGCCTGAGGGCTGTGGTTCGTGGTCGGTGTCCAGGCGGTCTAGGCCTGGACACCCAGAGCTCGTGTTCCACCCCAGGCACCTTCAGCCTGGGGTGAGGTACTCGGTTGGAGGCCTGGGGCCCAGTGTCCTCCGCTGGGCTCCGCGAGGGAAGGATTTCCTAGGGGACCCCGGGAATGGGGTACCCGAATCCAGAGGCGTAAGGGACCGGAGGAGCTACTCACCCGAAGACCTGGTGCAGCAGATTGCTGGTGCCGGGTGAGCCTCAGGAGACGCCCGGAGGGGTATCTTCCCAAACAGGGGCCGAGTGCAGTCAGGAGGAAGGTTCATCGTTCACCCGGTCGGTGGCAGCGACCAAGATTCTCAGCAGGTGGCAGAGACCATGTGCCAAACCTATTCGCTGATAGAGGAATAGGAGAGTTTATTGTGCCTGGGCCTACTCGTATCCACACCCCCTGTCTGTTTGTTGAGGGAGTCCAACTGATTGTGTTTCATCCTGACATTGGAAAATAAAAGAGTGTTGGACTTTTATTGGTGTGGGGCTCATTTACTGGCAGACACTGTTCCACAGAAGAAGCGGAGGCTCCAAACACCGAACACAGACCCGAAGGTAAAGAAACTTTGCTCACACCACACAAACATCTGCGGTGAAGGCTTGGCGTGGTGACCCCGCACTCTCTCCTCCAGGATACCCCTAGACAAGCAGCAACCAGCCAGCAGCGGAGAGAGAGAGTGGAGGCCGCTACACGTGGGGGCTCGGGTCCGAGATGGTGTTCGTGTTACTATGGAGCTAGAATGGGCAGAGTTTGAACGTGTCTGCCCGGAGGAGTTCCGAGTAGGTTGGCCATATTATTCGCCTAAAGTGCAACCCTGCTCGAAGTCGTGGGCATGACCCTAAGAAGGGAAAGGACTATGCAGAAGAGCGAGAAGAGGGGGGAGTCCAGCCGTGTGAAGTACTACACGTGGGGGCTTCTATTGCATTGCTCCACGAGGCACACCCTCCCTGCTCAGTTCGTGGGCGTGACCCAGGGAAGGATAAAGCCTGCGAACTGGAGTGCAAGAGTGGAGGAGTCCAATTGTGTGAAGGACTACACGTGGGGACTTTGGAGCCAAACTTGCAGTGCGCAATAGATCAGCAGCGAGTCACCATGTTCGGAAATACATCGTGGATTCCACTTCACCCTTCTACCACGACCTTGACTACCGCTGCTCCGGTGACCGATACGGGGATCCGGCTAAAGCCCCGGGGAAGATACTCCCTGCACTCGTGCATGGACGTTGAGGCCCTGGGTTTGATTTGTCCCGGCTGTTCGGGACTGGTGTGTCAGCTGAAGCCATTCGGGCGATGTGAGGCCTGCGGGGAGTTCTTACTTGAGGTGGACCCAGTTATCGAAAAGCCAAGAACCATCCACCTCAACCGCACTACAGGCAGCACCACTCAAGTAGGAGGAATCACCGCTTTGACAGCCATCCCTGTGCGCACTGCAGCGACCGCGGGGGAGGTCGCGATCACCAAAATATGGGAGAAATCCGAGGATGCTGACTCGGTCACCACTGTCTCTCAGCGTCCACCGCCAAAGAGGAAGACCGGCATGGAAGCCCCTCCAGCGGTCGTGGTGGATCATCCTGCCCGCCTACGCCCGGCTCGGATGGATCCGGTAGGTCGAGTCCCGGACATCCCGTTTCAAGTAAAGGCCAAGGTAAGCCGGGCGGAGGGACTTGGTGTGTGGGCGGAGGTGTCGGGGAGTCACGGCCCTGTGTGTCCGCGGGAGGTGGCAGTTCAGTCTCCACTACAGGCTATCTGCCCGCGGAGGAGTGTGACACCTCCGACCTGGAGTCGCTCTCTGATCTGGGAGACGATGTTGCCATAGATGAACTCTTTGCCAGTAAGGGTTGGGACAAGATGCCTCTCTCCTCGTCCCGCAGAACTAGGGATCCACCCATGCCTACAGGGGATAGTACACCCCGGGTGGAGGCACCAGCGCCTGAGGAGGGATCCCGTTCCCAGCCTGCCCTCACATCCCCGGCGCCACCTGCACCTAATGCCGGGGATAAGAGACTGTCGCTGAGGGCGCCTATGCCCCGAACAGAGGTGACCAAAGCACCTTGTCACCCGGATGCTATAGTTGTGCCAGGAGAAGGGGATAAAGCCACCATGCCTCCATTGGCGAGACTACAATGCCTATTTGGCCAGAAGGTTGCTGCTGAGTACGGGTGGGAGTACCAATACTTGTCTAAAGAGTTATTGTATGAAGTGGAAGTTTGCCGGGAGCGCTGGTACAATGACTTTGTGTGGACCCACATTCAGGTCCCACGCGCCCGTAGGTACCTCGCGTGTTCTCCCAAGGCATCTCAGCGTTTCAAAGACCGCAAGGCAGAATGGATGCTGGGGCGGCATATCCACGCAGACAAGGTGCTGATTCGACGCAAGGAAGGGGAAGATGTTGAATACCATCTGGAAACCATGGACCAGCATTTGAAACCACTTGTCCTGCCGCACCCTCGCTTCTATCTGTAGGAGATAAAAGACTCAGTTTGCCGCTTAATGTTGCTGAACTCTCCGGGTTTGTTGTTTGTTTCCCGGGAAAACTCAGTGACTGTACCCGAGCTAATGGGTGTTTGTGCTCTTCGGAGGAATTGAAGGACTGTTCCTGTTGTTGTTCTTCATTCTCCAACAAGTGATCTTGGACTCTGGGGTAGAGAGGGCCAAAGAAGAAGAGGTCTCCACAAGTGCAGTTACCGCGATGCTGTCACCAGGTGGCAGTGTCGTGCATCGGCATTCACTTTTCACACACCCACTTTTTGAAGGAAAGGATTTCTTTACGGAGAGGTTCTTTCATTCTCACACGAACATATGTGTCAGGAATTTGTGTGTTTAATATTTCTTTTCCCCCCTGCAGGAGAACATCCCATCAAGACCGCTGAGAGTGGGGCGGGTCTCAGTCAGTGATGTGGGTGGGGGGAAAATGTAATGATGTGGCTTTTGAGATGTTTTACAGTTATATGTTATTTGTTCCCCTCCCCTCCCTTTTCATTTGAGGCTGAGGCACAACTGCTCTAGGTTGTTAGTTTTTTTTTCAAATTTTTTGGGATTTTTGAAATTTTCAGTCGGTTTCTGGACTGGACTGTGTCAGCCCTTGAGGACATAGTTTATTCCAGACACTGGGGACCAGTGTCAAACAACCAGGGGGAGAGTGTAGCGGGTATATGATTTTCTCTCATGTTTGAATTTGGTGGGGGTATCTGTAATGTATGGTTCCCTGGGGCCCAGCGGGTGGCGCTGTCGCGTTGGGCCTGGGGTTGAGCCATCATTGCGGTGCCGTACCCTTTTTGGCCTCTCGCAGCATGAGTACAGCGGGGCGGGGGCTCCGCTGGGCTTGCTGGGGGGAGGGTATAAAGGGGTTGGCCATTTTGGTCACGGAGTTGTCGAGTCTCAGGCACCTTCAGCCTGAGGGCTGTGGTTCGTGGTCGGTGTCCCGGAGCTCGTGTTCCACCCCAGGCACCTTCAGCCTGGGGTGAGGTACTCGGTTGGAGGCCTGGGGCCCAGTGTCCTCCGCTGGGCTCTGCGAGGGAAGGATTTCCTAGGGGACACCGGGAATGGGGTGCCCGAATCCAGAGGCGTAAGGGACCAGAGGAGCTACTCACCCGAAGACCTGGTGCAGCAGATTGCCGGTGCCGGGTGAGCCTCAGGAGACCACCCGGAGGGGTATCTTCCCAAACAGGGGCCGAGTGCAGTCAGGAGGAAGGTTCACGGTTCACCCGGTCGGTGGCAGCGACCAAGATTCTCAGCAGGTGGCAGAGACCATGTGCCAAACCTATTCGCTGATAGAGGAATAGGAGAGTTCATTGTGCCTGGGCCTACTCGTATCCACACCCCCTGTCTGTTCGTTGAGGGAGTCCAACTGATTGTGTTTCATCCTGACATTGGAAAATAAAAGAGTGTTGGACTTTTATTGGTGTGGGGCTCATTTACTGGCAGACACTGTTCCACAGAAGAAGCGGAGGCTCCAAACACCGAACACCGACCCGAAGGTAAAGAAACTTTGCTCACACCACAAAACATCTGCGGTGAAGGCTTGGCGTGGTGACCCAGCACTCTCTCTTCCAGGATACCCCTAGACAAGCAGCAACCAGCCAGCAGCGGAGAGAGAGAGTGGAGGCCGCTACATATACCATAATAAATGGATTTTTTTTTTACAGTTAATATTTGCCTATGTGTTTTTATAAAACTAAAACATATTTAGCTTTGGAGCAGGCAGATACATTTAGAAAAAAAAAGGGACAGATAACACCAACCAATCTCCTTGAAGGACAAAAAATACAAGATAATAATGTTAATTTTGTAAACTTGAAACAACAAAATTAAAATTAAATCATCAAGATCACTAGAAATTAAATAATCATTTAAAATGAAGATCTGTATTTAAAATTAAAAAAACAAATTAAAAATATATATATATATATATTAAGGAGATATTGCTCTATATAATACTCAAAAATATTCATGAGATCAGCACGAAAAATGTTTCAAAAAGTTAGTCAGAACTCTGTGTGAATATCAGCAGCAAAACAAGTTCATTATTTTAAATTATTGTACCATTCTAAAGACGATTGTAATGCGCACCATTTAAACGATGCAATAATTTACAGCGTGACGAATGTGCTATCTCCATTACGAACGCTAGTTTTAACAGAAGGAGCGCTCCCGTCTCATACTTGATACTGAGCATGCGTGTTTTTTTAAGACTCGGAAAAGCATACACACGACCGGTTTTCTCGTCGGGAAACAGGCCGACGAGAATCCCGACGAGAAAATAGAGAGCAGGTTCTCTATTTTTCTCGTCGAGATTCCCGGCAGTTTTCTCGACGAGAAACCATACACACGAACGGTTTTCTCGGCAAGAAAGCTCTCCCAGCAGTTTTCTTGTTGTTTCTTGCCGAGAAAACCGGTCGTGTGTATGAGGCCTTAGACATTGAGAAGGTGTTTTATCAAACATACTGAGGCTACATTCAAATAGTAATTGAACACATTTGGACAAACAGAATCTTTTGGAGGTGCCCTCTTAGTATTATATTACAATCCTAGTGCCAGGGTTTGGACTTTTGGTATGCTTTCAGCCCATTTTTTTATAACCAGTGGCACCTGGCAAGGATGTCCCTTTTTTGCTCTTTGTTTTTGCCTTGGTTATAGAACAACTAGCCCAAGCTATCTGGGCACATCCTATCTTAAAAAGACTCATGGTAGGCATTGTGGAACATAAAATTGGAATCTACACAGACAATATTTTGATTGCTGTCCCTGACCCCTTTAGCTCATTACCTATCCTACATACAATCCTTACAAACATTGGCTCTCTTTCTCTTTATAAAATTTTAATAATCTAAATAATTTATGTTACCTATGAACCTCTAATCACCGTTAAGAAAAAAACTAAAAAAAACTCACAGGTCTCCCCTTTTAATGGGCACATTCCTGTCAAATACAATACCTTGGAAAAAATTGACATCTCCAGTCACTAACATCTTTAAGACTAACTATCCTGTCCTATTTACCAAAATCTCAAACCTTTGCAAGGGTTTATCTAAATCTACAATTGCATGTGATGGAAGGACAACCCTCAGAAAATGTTCACCCTTAATCATATACTCTATTTGCTCTGTGCAATACCGCTTCCTGTCCTTTTGTCTTAAGCCTCGTACACACGACCGAGTTTCTCGTCGTAAAAAAAACGTAGATTTTCTCGACGAGATTCTTGACAAGCTTCTTGTCAAGCTTTCCTTGCATACACACTGTCAATTCCAAATCTTGTTGTTGTTCTGCGCGGTCACGTACAGCACGTACGACGGCAGTATAAGGGGGAAGTTCGATTCCAATGGCGCCACCCCTTGGGCTGCTTTTGCTGATCTTGTGTTATCGCGTGTTAGTAAAAAATTTGGTGAGAGATGATTTGCGCTTTTCAGCCTCGTGCTTTTCAGTTCAGCATGACGAATGTTACCATAAGGAGCGCTCCCGTCTCATACTTGATTCTGAGCATGCGCGATTTTTTAAGACTCGGAAAAGCATACACACGACCGGTTTTCTCGTCGCAAAACAGGCCGACGAGAAACCCGACGAGAAAAACAAGAATCCTGATGAGAAAATAGAGAGCATGTTCTCTATTTTTCTCGTTGAGATTCCCGGCAGTTTTCTCGACGAGAAACCATACACATGAACGGTTTTCTCGGCAAGAAAGCTCTCTCGGCAGTTTTCTTGTCCTTTTTTGACGAGAAACTCGGTCGTGTGTACGAGGCTTTACATCAAAAGCTTGTTGATAACTTCAACTGAGGGAATAAAAAAAGGAGGGACCAAAGTAAATAAACTGTCCCTAGTCTTTTCCACATTTAAGGCAGGAATAGGTGCTCTTGACTTTAACAAATATTATAAAGAGTCACGTCTAGACCAAATGCCCCCTCTACGGATGAACGCTGAGTTCAAATTGTTCAAACAGCAAGTCTCCTCTGTAAACCTACAAGCCTTATTAGGTGCCATAACCTTGACCCACAAAACAAATGGATATTATTTGAACACTGTTATGCTTCTTCATGTACATGGGTTCTCTAGTCCTCTCTGGTGGGAAGTCCTATAATTTATAACTTTGTTCATGTGACCTCTATATATTCACAAGGAACTCTACCATCTTCTGAAAACATAATCTCTACTTATTCCATCAACAGTAGAAACTTTTATACATTTTTTAGGATTCAACATTTGCTATTATTTAAACTGCTTGCAGATGATCCACTCGTAAACTCTGTTTTTTCTACCAAACTGAATCAAAAGGTATCTCTCTTATTTATGTTTCCCTTTCCAAACAAATGTTACCAGCGAAACTACCAACAAAGTTTAAATGAGAACATGATTTGGAGAGCTCTCTAACTACTCAGCAAAAACAATACGCCCCTCATTGGCCCAAGAAGGGCTCTGGATGCTTATCCTATTGGGAAATGGTGCAAAAGCTACTTCATAGATGGTACTTCACACCTCAACTCTTATCCGCTAGATTCCCTTGGCAACATTCTCCATTATGTTGGAGAAATTGTGGACAAATAGGCAATATAGATGAAGAATCAAGGAAAAAAAACAGCGTGCCCCCCCCCCCCAGTCCATACCAGGCTCTTCAGGTCTGGTATAGATTTTAAGGGGAACGCCACGCCAAAATTTAAAAAAACAGCTTGGGCCCCCCCAAAATCCATACTTTGTGACACTTTTTTGGTGAATCGGTAGGGGTACAATGTACCCCATACCTATTCACATGGGGGGCGGGATCTGGGGGCCCACTTATTAAAGAGGGCTTCCAGATTCCGATAAGTCCCCCGACAACCAATGGCCAGGGTTGTCAGGAAGAGGCCCTTGTCCCTATCAACATGGGGACAAGGTGCTTTGGGAGGGACCCCAAAGCACCCTCCCCATGTTGAGGGCAAGCTGCCTAGTATGGTTCAGGAGGGGGGACCAGACCCTTTTTTTTTTGGCGTGGAGTTCCCCTTAAAATCTATACCAGACCCAAAGGGTCTGGTATGGATTTTGAGGGGGACCCCATGGCGTTGTTTTTTTCTTAATTCTGTAATAGGGTTCCCCTTAACCACTTCAATGCACTGTATTATATACTCTGCACTGACTGCACTGTGTGTGTGTGTGTATGTATGTGCATATATATACTGTATATATATATATATATATATATATATTGTGACAGCAGGAAGGTAAAGTCACCTGGTTGCATCCAGGGGGGTAGATATATTTCGCCCAGATTCAGGCTTTACGCCGACTTATACAACTAGCTGGAGAGTTGTATAAGGCTAGTGGGCTCATGGATGACTCATACCTCTAGGGAGAGTGTGGGGCGTCGTGCAGACAGAGATGAGGAGACCAGCTGAACCTTGTCAGCTCATTTAGGCCTCTATAAGAACTCCCAGCTTCATTAGATGTTAGCTCATGCCTGGAACCAGACCTGTGTGGACTGTCTAGGGAGAGTGAACCCCTGTGCGGTGAGGCAAAGCCTGTGTGGCTATTTGTTTGGACTTTTACTAAACCAGGGACTTAGGGACTAGGACAGCACTAGGCTGATCCCAGTTGTTAGTTAGGAAACCTGTATGTTTAGTCAGAGGTCAACTTGACCAGGATTTATTTTGGTTATGTTTCTTTTGCTTTGCTGTGTTTTGTCACTGTAAATAGAAAATAAACCGCACTTTTTTTGATTTTGAAAACCCCAACCTCCGTTTGCTGGGCCTGTTTTGTGTGGGGAGCCCATCCCGGGGGTCACACACACCCGCTGCCGAGCTAACCCCCTCACAGTTGGTGGAGAACCAGTGGCAGTTTTTTTTAAGCCAGCATGGAGGAGATACTGAAGCAGCTGGCTCTAGCAAATGCCAATCAACAGCAGACAAATGCAGGTTTGCAAAGGAGCCTTGCAGCCCAGCAGCAGACAAACGCAACTTTGCAACAGAGTCTGGAGGCTCAGCAACGAGCCCAGCAGCAATCTGAGGCCCGCTTCATAGACCTGTTGCAGAAGCAAGAGCAGAGACTACAACAACAGATGGAAGCAGTAATGCAGCAACGTCCGCAGACCAGTGAGGAAAGCCGTCCCACTAATACCGCGTCCTTTGGGGTGAGTCGTTTATTGACAAAAATGACTGGAGAGGATGATCCAGAGGTATTTTTGACCACATTTGAAAGGACCGCTGAAAGAGAAAAGTGGCCTGAGGAGCAGTGGGCTGGACTGGTGGCTCCTCTGTTAACTGGTGAATCGCAGAAAGCTTACTATGACCTAGAGCCTAACCAAGCAAAAGACTATGTGATGCTAAAAGCTGAAATATTGGCAAGGCTGGGTGTCACCCAGGCTGTCCGGGCTCAGCGTGTGCATAACTGGACTTTCCAGCTTGGAAAACCCCCCAGGTCTCAAATGTATGATCTCATTCACCTGAGCAGAAAGTGGCTACAGCCAGAGACTTTGTCCGCACCAAAGATTGTGGAACGTGTTGTAATGGATCGGTTTTTGAGAGCTCTTCCTACTGCCATCCAAAAGTGGGTAAGCCATGGAGACCCAGAGACGGCCGATGGTCTTGTGGATCGTGTGGAGAAATACTTGGCTACAGAGAACCTGACGGCCTCTTCCAGAGACACTCGGACTTTCCACCCTAAGACCAGACCATCCCCAGGGGCGGATAAGAGGATTCCAAGGGGTGAGGGTGGAGAGAGTGAGAGGGTGGGAGCTCTACCCCAAGTTTGGCGAGAACAGCCTGGGAAATCAGCGGCTCAAGAGGCGGCAAGAAGGATCGTTTGCTACCGCTGCCGGCAAGCGGGACATATTGCAGCCAATTGCCCGGTTGTGGAGGAACCCATGCAGTGTGACTTTCTGACGGGCAGACGTCAGTCGCTGTGTGCGACAGTCGCATGCACTGCCATTCGAGGAACTGAGAAACATTTATGCAAAATGTGTGTTAATGGTAGAAATGTTGTGGTATTGCTGGATTCAGGTAGCCTTGTGACCCTGATAAAGGCTGAGTTAGTTAAAACAGAGGTCTCTGGGAATAGCAAGGTAGCTGTTATTTGTGTGCATGGGGACACCCGAGAGTATCCAGTGACTACAGTGTGTTTCGAGACCCCCAAAGGTACCCTCTCTCATCCAGTGGGCTTAGTATCTCAGTTACCGCATGACGCCATTGTGGGAAGGGATTTTCCGAAGTTCTGGGAACTGTGGGATGATCCTGAGCCCCTCACTGGTGCCCCTATGTACCAGGAATGTGATAGCCAGAACTCCCCTGAGAGTGGTGAGGACTCTCCGGAATTTCCCTTATCAGTATTGGCAGGGGAGACTCAAGAAACTGGAGAGGAGCCCACCTCCTCAGACGAAAACCTACCGTCTGTGGAGTTTTCTGATCTTGAGGTTCACAGGGAAAACTTTGCCACAGAACAGTTGAAAGACCCCGCCCTAATAAAGGCACGGGAAAACGTAGTGAAAATAGATGGTGAGTTAGTGAACCCAGATAATACCTGCACTTACCCATACTTCAGCGTAGAGAAGGACCTACTGTATCGGGTGGCAAAAAGGGCAGAAGAAACCGTTGAGCAGCTTGTGGTGCCCAAACCTTACAGGAAGTTGGTGTTGGAGTTGGCCCATGGGCACATTCTTGGAGGTCATCTGGGGACAGAGAAAACCCGAGAGAGGGTATTACAGAGATTCTATTGGCCGGGGGTGATGAAGGACGTAGAAAATTATTGTTCCTCCTGCCCTGTGTGTCAGAGGTTGGCCCCGATGCCACATTTCCGTAGCCCGCTGGTCCCTCTACCCATCATTGAGGTCCCGTTTGAGAGGATCGCCATGGATTTGGTAGGTCCTATAATCAAGTCCGCTAGGGGGCACCAGTACATATTAGTTATAATGGACTATGCCACCCGTTATCCAGAAGCGATCCCTCTCCGAAATACCTCGGCCAAAACCATAGCCAAAGAGCTATCTCTTGTTTTTAGCCGGGTGGGTATTTGTAAAGAACTGCTTACGGACCAAGGTACACCCTTTATGTCCCGGGTTATGAAAGAGCTGTGTAAATTGTTCAAAGTGACGCAATTGCGTACGTCTGTGTATCACCCCCAAACCGATGGGCTGGTTGAAAGATTCAACAAAACCCTAAAACAAATGTTGAAGAAAGTGGTGGATAGAGATGGAAAGGATTGGGACTGTTTACTTCCTTATTTGATGTTTGCTATTAGGGAGGTGCCCCAATCCTCTACGGGATTCTCCCCCTTTGAGTTACTGTATGGGAGACACCCAAGAGGGCTGTTGGATATTGCCAAGGAAACTTGGGAAAGTGAGAGTTCTCCCCACAGGAGTGTGATTGAGCATGTCGCCCTGATGCAAGATCGAATTGCACAGGTAATGCCCATCGTGAAGGAACATTTGGCCCAAGCGCAGTTGGCACAGCAGAGAGTGTACAACCGTGGAGCCAAGACCCGTACCTTTTCCCCGGGGGATAGGATATTGGTACTTGTCCCTACGGTTGAAAGTAAATTCCTTGCCAAATGGCAAGGCCCCTACGAGATAATGGAAAAAGTGAGCGAAGTGAATTACAAGGTCAGACAACCAGGAAGGCGAAAGCCCGAACAGATCTATCACGTTAATCTGTTGAAAGCCTGGAGGGATAGAGAGTCCCTAGTCGCAGACACTTGGTCACCAGCTCAAACTGGTTGCGTGATTCCTGAGGTTGGAATAGCAGCCACCTTGTCACAACCCCAACAACAGGAGGTTAAGGAGTTTGTGCTTCGCAACAAGGAGGTATTCTCTGAGCTGCCGGGACAAACATCTGGGGTAGAGCATGACATCATTACCCCGCCCGGTGAAAGGGTGAAGTTAAAACCCTATCGGATCCCAGAGGCTCGACGGGAGGCAATACGGGAGGAAGTACAGAAAATGCTGAACTTAGGGGTGATAGAGGAGTCCCAAAGTGATTGGTCTAGTCCCATCGTGTTGGTGCCTAAACCGGATGGGAGCTGGCGATTTTGTAACGATTTTCGTCAGTTGAACAAAGTTACAAAATTTGACACCTACCCCATGCCACGTATAGATGAGTTGATCGACCGGCTGGGAACAGCCCGATACATGACGACTCTTGACCTCACAAAAGGGTATTGGCAAATCCCCCTGGCCAAGTCGGCCAAAGAGAAAACCGCATTTGTAACCCCAGACGGGGCGTTCCAATATAAAAGAATGCCGTTCGGGTTACAGAATGCGCCGGCCACATTCCAGCGGAAAATGGACCAGATGCTGAGGCCCCATCGGAAGTATGCTGCGGCTTACCTGGATGACGTAATTGTCCATAGCACAGATTGGGCCTCACATCTGCCAAAAGTGCAAGCAGTCCTGGACTCTGTTCGGGAAGCGGGGTTTACGGCTAACCCCAAGAAGTGTACCATTGGGCAGGAGGAGGCCAAATATCTTGGGTACACCATTGGGAGGGGAGTAATAAAACCCCAACTCAACAAAGTCGAGGCCATCCAGAGTTGGCCACGTCCCAACAGCAAGAAGCAGGTACGAGCCTTTCTGGGAATCGCTGGGTATTATCGGCGATTCATTCCCCACTTTGCTTCTAAGGCTGTGCCCCTAACCAACCTGACGAAGGGGAAAGGGTCGGTCATGATTAAATGGACCCCCGAGGCTGAGGCAGCATTCCAATTCTTGAAACAAGCCTTATGTAGCCAGCCAGTGTTGTACTCACCCGACTTCTCTAAAGACTTTGTCGTACAAAGTGATGCGTCAGATGTGGGGTTAGGAGCAGTATTGTCCCAGGTCTGGAACGGGGAAGAGCACCCAGTCATTTACCTCAGCAGGAAGTTGAAGTCCCATGAGGTAAATTACGCCACCGTTGAAAAGGAGTGTTTAGCGGTGAAGTGGGCTCTAGATTCCCTTCGGTACTACCTGCTAGGTAGGCACTTTGACATGGTTACGGATCACGCTCCGTTAAAGTGGATGGCTCAAAACAAGGAAACAAATAGAAGAGTGAATAGGTGGTTCCTGGCCCTCCAGGAATTCAACTTCACAGTAAAGCATCGCCCTGGCGTTCAAATGGGGAATGTGGATGCTTTGTCTCGAGTACATGAATGCCTGATTGCTGGTGTTCCAACCCCGAGGTTAAAACAAGAGGGGGGGGTATGTGACAGCAGGAAGGTAAAGTCACCTGGTTGCATCCAGGGGGGTAGATATATTTCGCCCAGATTCAGGCTTTACGCCGACTTATACAACTAGCTGGAGAGTTGTATAAGGCTAGTGGGCTCATGGATGACTCATACCTCTAGGGAGAGTGTGGGGCATCGTGCAGACAGAGATGAGGAGACCAGCTGAACCTTGTCAGCTCATTTAGGCCTCTATAAGAACTCCCAGCTTCATTAGATGTTAGCTCATGCCTGGAACCAGACCTGTGTGGACTGTCTAGGGAGAGTGAACCCCTGTGCGGTGAGGCAAAGCCTGTGTGGCTATTTGTTTGGACTTTTACTAAACCAGGGACTTAGGGACTAGGACAGCACTAGGCTGATCCCAGTTGTTAGTTAGGAAACCTGTATGTTTAGTCAGAGGTCAACTTGACCAGGATTTATTTTGGTTATGTTTCTTTTGCTTTGCTGTGTTTTGTCACTGTAAATAGAAAATAAACCGCACCTTTTTTTGATTTTGAAAACCACAACCTCCGTTTGCTGGGCCTGTTTTGTGTGGGGAGCCCATCCCGGGGGTCACACACACCCGCTGCCGAGCTAACCCCCTCACAATATATATATATATACACTAGATTGCCTGCACTGTATATATAGTCTAAACTGAATGCACTATATATATATATATATATATATATATATATTGTGGGGGATTAGGTTCAATGCAGGGACAAACTCACAGTCTCTTTAGGAAAACATCACGTTTATTCCACAGGATATTCCCAAACAGAAGAAAAACATCTTCCCATCAATCAAACAATAAACTTCTGCTCTACCGAGCCTTACTGTGTCCATAGACTGACCAGTCCTTGGTCTTGTAGTAAGTGTCCTTACAAACGTAAATCTTTTGTATCCAATAATCAGGGGTAAGCAGCCATGCTCCTGGATGCCTCCTCACATGGAGACACACACTCTCTCTTCACATGGAGACACTCTCTCTCTCTCAGAGCTGAGACCAGCTGCCTTAATCAAGGCCTGGAAGGAAACCAACAAACTGCGGCTCCACGGACTTGGGAGCCTGCCCCACCCAGAGCTCTATCAGACTCCCAATAAAACCAGCCCCGGAACGAACTTTATCAACACAGGATAAAGAACTATCTTTCTTTATCCTAAAGTCTTTGCTGGTATTATCTTAGATTGCAAATCTAAGAATCCGTGGAGGAACATATATCACTTTTCCTGTAAATTTGAACCTGTTTTACAGGCACCCTGCTACATATCTCCCCCCTCTGCTCAAACTCGGGGTTGAGCACTTTGTGCAAACAGACTGTAACTCCTGTATTTTCCTCCTTATTTTGGGCCATCCATTTGAGAGGGCATGGTCCGCTAGGAGCCCAAACTGTCGCCCCAACCGACAATATTTTAAACTTTCAAGGGCCGCTTTGGCAGATAAACATTCCCTTTCTACAATGGCGCATCCTTTTTCAGCAGGGGTCAATTTTCTGTTTAGGAATGCTATGGGGTGTTCCTCTCCATTCCCCACTTGGGACAACACTGCACCTAACCCCACTTCTGAAGCATCCGACTGCACTAGAAATTCTTGGGTGATTAAGACAGGACACAAGGCGTTCTTTAGGTTCTGGAAAGCTTTTTCAGCTTCTGGGGACCAAGTTACCACTGAGGACTCCCCCCCCCCTGGTAAGATCTGTAAGGGGAGTAACACCTGCACCCACCATAGCAGTTGGGACACCTCTGTGCTGGCCAGTAGCCACGTAGACCCGACCCTTTTTCCGGGTGTGCTTCCAGGTACGTTCCACCTTGGATCTTAACCGGGTCCTAGAATTCTTTATACTCTGCCTTCCCTCTCTTCTCTTGGGGTCCCTAGGCTTACTCTCTTTTCTTCGGGGGACTCTACCATCCCTGATTCTACCTTTCCACTTACAGAAGTCAGGTTTACCTTTCACCATAGGTCTTTTAGGTTCAAGAACCTTTCTCTGGTTACCCACGGCAAGCACCTCACTTTTCACAGTGTCTCCAGGTACTTTAAGTTGTACCTCTTTCTGAGTGATGGAAAGCATCTCTGTTAGTGCTGCGTCTATTACATACATAGTTACATACATAGTTAGTCAGGTTGAAAAAAAGACACAAGTCCATCCAGTTCAACCATAAAAAAAAAATATATCGTACAATCCCATATACCCAATTCTATACCCACAGTTGATCCAGAGGAAGGCAAAAAAAAACCCAGCAGAGCATGATCCAATTTGCTACAGCAGGGGAAAAAATTCCTTCCTGATCCCCCGAGAGGCAATCGGATATTCCCCGGATCAACTTTACCTCCAAATGTCAGTACCCAGTTATATTATGTACATTTAAGAAAGAATCCAGGCCCTTCTTAAAGCAATCTCCTGAGCTGGCAAGAACCACCTCTGCAGGGAGTCTATTCCACATTTTCACAGCTCTTACTGTGAAGAAACCTTTCCGTATTTGGAGGTGAAATCTCTTTTCCTCTAGACGCAAAGAGTGTCCCCTTGTCCTTTGTGTTGACCGTAAAGTGAATAATTCAACACCAAGTCCACTCTATGGACCCCTTATATATTTGTACATGTTGATCATATCCCCCCTTAATCTCCTCTTCTCAAGAGTGAATAAATTCAGTTCCTCTAATCTTTCCTCATAGCTGAGCTCCTCCATGCCTCTTATCAGCTTGGTTGCCCTTCTCTGCACTTTCTCCAGTTCCCCAATATCCTTTTTGAGAACTGGGGCCCAAAACGGAACTGCATATTCCAAGTTGAGGTCTTACTAATGATTTGAACAGGGGAAAAAGGATATCTCTCTCTCTGGAGTCCATACCTCTCTTAATACAAGAAAGGACTTTGCTCGATTTGGAAACCGAAGCTTGGCATTGCATGCCATTATTGAGCTTATGATCTACCAAAACCCCCAGATCCTTCTCCACTACGGATCCCCCCAGTTGTACTCCCCTTAGTATGTATGATGCATTCATATTCTTAGCGCCCAAGTGCATAACTTTACATTTATCAACATTAAACCTCATCTGCCACATAGTCACCCAATTAGACAGAGCATTGAGGTCGGCTTGTAAATTGGTGACATCCTTTAAGGACGTTATTCCACTGCATAGCTTGGTGTCATCTGCAAAGACAGAAATGTTACTCTTGATCTCAGACCCAATATCATTTATAAAGATATTAAAAAGTAAGGGTCCCAGCACTGAACCTTGGGGTACACCACTGATAACCTTGGACCATTCAGAGTAAGAATCATTAACCACTACTCTCTGAATTCTGTCTTTTAGACAGTTTTTTATCCATTTACAAACTGATATTTCCAATCCTGTAGACTTTACCTTGCACATGAGCCATGTGTGGGGAACTGTATCGAACGCTTTTGCAAAATCCAAGTATACCACATCCACAGCCACCCCTCTGTCCAAGGTCTTACTTACCTCTTCATAAAAAGAAATCAGGTTTGTCTGACAACTTCTGTCTTTCATGAATCCATGCTGTCTGTTGCTTAAATAGTTTTTTTCCAGCAAGAACTCATCTATGTGGTCTTTTATTAATCTCTCCAGTATCTTTCCAACTATACAAGTTAAACTAACAGGTCTATAGTTACTTGGTAAAGACTTAATTCCCTTTTTAAATACAGGCACCACATTGGCCCTGCGCCAATCCAGTGGTACTATTCCTGTCATTAATGAGTCCCTAAAAATTAAATACAATGGCTTTGAAATTACAGAGCTCAATTCTTTTAGGATCCGTGGGTGTATGCCATCTGGTCCAGGTGCTTTATCCACCTTTATTCCATCTAAATATTTCTGGACCATATCACTTTTGAGCCATTGTGGATTTGGGGCTGTGTCACTACCACCCCCATTTTGGACATGAGCTCCCCCATGCTCCTTTGTATACACAGAACTGAAGAAAGTATTTTTAAAAAAAATTGGCTTTCTCTTTGTCCCCAGTCACCCACTCTAGATTATTTTGTAAAGGGCCTACATGCTCAGACTTGACCTTTTTACTATTAATTTATTTGAAGATTTTTTGGGGGTTTATCCTACTATCTTTTGCAATCTGTCATTCATTTTGAATTTTTGCATCCTTGATTTTCTTTTTACATATCCTGTTATATTCTTTGTAACATTTAAATAACACTAGTGTTCCCTCATTTTTATATTTTTTAAAAGCTCTTTTCTTATAGTTTATAGCTTTTTTAACTTTGGCAGTGAGCCACATAGGTTTTATTTTTAGCCTTTTAAACTTATTGCCCATGGGAATATACTTTGCAGTGAGTTCACAAACAGTCTTTTTGAAGAATTCCCATTTCTGTTCTGTGCCCATTTATGCCAATATTCCCTCCAAGTCTAAGTCCTGGAGAGCAGCCCTCATCCTTGGAAAATTTGCTCTCTTGAAATTAAGTGTTTTTATCTTACCCGTATGTGTTTTTTTTCTTACAACTAACATCAAATGAAATCAAGTTATGGTCACTGCTACCCAGGTGTTCCTTTATCTGAACATTAGTAATACGCTCTGCATGGTTTGAGATTACCAGGTCCAACAGAGCATCATTCCTAGTTGGGGCCTCAATAAACTGGACCATAAAATTGTCCTGCAATAGGTTTATAAATTTTTGCCCTTTAACTGTCCCAGCAGTTCTATTACTCCAGTCAATTTCTGGGTAGTTAAAATCCCCTATTATTATCACCATCCCAGCCCTTGCAGCCCTTTCCATCTGTGCAAGGAGCTGAGTCTCCACCTCCTCATTAACATTGGATGGTCTATAACCAACTCCAATGATTAACTTTGAACTACACACATCTGTATGCAGTTCCACCCATATTGCTTCAGACTCATCCCACTCTCCATCCACCAGGTCCTCTTTCACACTCGCTTTGAGATCACTTCTCACATAGAGACAGACCCCTCCACCTTTCCTTTTTACCCTGTCTTTCCGAAAGAGTGCATAGCCAGGAATATTAATAGCCCAGTCATGTGAGGAATGAAGCCAAGTTTCAGCAATACCGATTACATCATAGCTCTCCTCATGCACCAGAGCTTCCAACTCACCTATTTTGCTTGGCAGATTTCTGGCATTGGTGAACAGACACTTTAATGCATTAATATATTTTGACCGGTCACATATTATCCTCTTGGGTGTTCCCAGATTGCAACTAGGACTTGCTACTATACTTACCTTGGGTTTATGTGCTTTGGTTACCCTACCACTAATGCCCCTAATACTACCCTCTAGAATATGTTCCCCGCTGACTCTCACTATCTCTGGACCCTCCCCCCCGTCGCCTAGTTTAAAAACCCGTCTAACTTTTTGGCCATCCTTATTCCCAGCTGATCTGCACCCTCCTCATTTAGGTGCAGTCTGTCCCTTCTATAGTACTGGTTATCGACTGAGAAGTCGGCCCAGTCCTCCAGGAACCCAAACCCCTCCTTACTACACCAGCTCTTCAGCCACTTGTTCACTTCCCTAATCTCCCTCTGCCTTTCTGGTGTGGCTCAATGTACCGGTAGTATTCCTGAGATTACTACCTTGGAGGTCCTTTTCCTCAATTTAGCTCCCAAGTCCCTAAAATCGTTCTTTAGGACACTCCATCTGCCTCTGACTTTGTCATTGGTGCCAACGTGCACCATGACAGCTGGATCTTCCCCAGCCCCTCCCAGTAATCTGTCCACCAGATCAGTGATGTGCCGAACCCGAGCGCCCGGTAGACAACATAAAGTTTGGCGCTTCAGGTCTTTGTTACAGATTGCCCTCTCTGTCCTTCTAAGAATTAAGTCCCCTACCACCAGAATCTGTCTTTCCTTTCCCTTCGCTTCCCCCCACTCTCACTGGAGGAGTTCTTCCCCCGGCAGCTAGGAGAGTTCCTCAGCTCCAGCAGTGCTGGTCCCTGACTGGTTTCACCAATGTCACTCAATGGAGCATACTTATTGAGATGCTCCAGCCCTGGATCGGCCTCCCTGGCACTTTGCCCTCTACCCTTCCTGACTGTCACCCATCTACTATTTTCTAGTGCCTGCTCCTCTTTGTCTCCACCCACCTCTGTGATGGCCCCTGCCATCACCTGCTGGGTACGTTTCCAGCTCTCCTTTAGTGTGGAGGGTCTTCCCAGTGCTGAAAGTTGCTTCCCTAGATTCAGAACCTGGGCTTCTATTCTGGGCCCTTCCTTCTCATGAGGTTTAGCGGGTGAGACAGTATCCACGCCCTCTGAATTCTGCTCAGCTGCACCTCGGCCGGAGAGACCTTTGATGTCTCCAACAGTTCTCCTGAGCACCTTCCATACCACTCAGTTACTAAGAGCACCCTCTTAGAGAACCTCAAGACTATTTGCCACACTGTTAACAAGAATTGGTCCCACCAATACCATTCTTGATCAAGACTTTGCAGCACGGCCTGTACCACCTGGCTCCACCCACTTGTACTCCACAGCACCACCTGGTCCGACTGCGGTGGAGACACCCAGGTGTACAGTGAGTGCGTTTTTATGAAGTCTAGCATTTCTAGTAAGGTTTCTGTCATTTCTAAACCTCTGTTAAATGTCTAAATACCAGAATTTTATGGGGACTTTTCCCTTGTCCAAGACATGGAGGGGCTCATCCACTGCAGTTTGAGAGGTTGAGACATTTGAAGAAATCTCCACCACCTTGGAAGTACCCATGACCACAGCCTGTTGCTCCCCTGGAGCGCTGTGAGACACATGTCTCCTCTTCACCTCTAACGCTACACCAATGAGCCTCTGCAAGTCACCATTAGGGATGAGCCGAACACCCCCGGTTCGGTTCTCACCAGAACTTGCGAACGGACCGAACTTTAGAACCCTATTAAATACAATGGATGCGAACGTTCGAAATCAAAAGTGCTAATTATAATGGCTAATATGCAAGTCATTGTCCTAAAAAGGGTTTGGGGACCCGGGTTCTGCCCCAGGGGACATGTATCAATGCAAAATACGTTTTAAAAACTGCAGTTTTTTCGGGAGCAGTTATTTTAATAATGCATAAAGTGAAAATAAATAAATAAATATTCCTTTAAATATCGTACCTGGGGTGTGTCTAAAGTATGCCTGTGAAGTGCCACGTGTTTCCCGTGTTTAGAACTGTCCCTGCCCAAAATGACATTTCTAAAGGAAAAAAAAGGTAATTTAAAACTGCTTGCGGCTTTAATGTAATGTCTGGTCCCGGCAATATGGATGAAAATCATTGAGAAAAATGGCATGGCTACCCCATCACCCCCCCACCCTCAGCCGATTACCTGTCCCTTTGGGTCTTGTATTGATATTAAGGGGAACCCCGTACCCAAAATAAAAAAAGGCCCTATATACTCTGAACAGCAGTATACAGGTGGTGCAAACAAGACAGGGACTGTAGGTTTGTTCTTAAGTAGAATCTTTTTCTAATTTGGAACAGGTACATTTTTTAAGTGTAGCTCTAGCCAAAAAATCTATTACCCCTGTAACATTTGTTTTGCTGTCTGTGCACCTGTTCAGAACATTTCACCTCACTTACCGTCCCAATGACAAATGTTTTTGGAAAAGTGGGGTTTTTATTGAAACAAGGATTGGTGATAAAGCATCAGTAGAGAGGAGACACCTTTTTCCCATATTAACTTTTACAGGAGAGAATTTCCCTTCCTAGGGGTAGATTTCCTCTCACTTCCTGTTGTCTCCTTTCGTTTGCAAGTAGGAGTCGTTTGTAAGTTGGATGTTTGAAAGTAGGGGCCTGCCGTATATACTCTGCAGAAATTTGCCCCTTAGGTGTTGGTGTTGCCACAACACTGTAAGCCCTCACAGTTACTCTTGGTGGGTGCTGGAACGCCCTGCTGTGAACTATTATATCAGGAATTGTAATTACATGCCATTGTTGAACAGTGGTAGGAAAAATTAGGCCTTTGGTGGTGGTGCTGGTGCCACAACACTGTAAGCCCTCACAGTTACTCTTGGTGGGCGCATGAATGGGCCCTGCTGTGAATTATTAGATCAAGAATTGTAATTGCATGCCCCTGTTGAGCAGGGGCTGAAAAATTGGGCCTTAGGCACTGGTGCTGGTGCCACAACACTTCAACCCATCACAGATACTGTATTTGGAGCACAGCAATGAGCCCTGTTGCAAAGTATTAGATCGAGAATTGTAATTACACGCCCCTGTTAAACAGGGGCTGAAAAATTGGGCCTTAGCCACTGGTGCCATAACACTTCAACCCATCACAGATACTGTATTTGGAGCGCAGCAATGAGCCCTGTTGCAAAGTATTACATCAAAAATTGTAATTATACGCCCCTGTTAAACAGGGGCTGAAAAATTGGGCCTTAGCCACTGGTGGCGGCACCCAGAACCAAAAATGTTCTTCCAAGCTATCGACAGGATCATTGAGGAGGAAGAGGATAGTCAGTCAACATAACAGGACAGTCACTCAGCATCAGCATAGGCAGTCTTGAAGGGATGTGACATTTCAAAAAAAAAAAGTAGGTTACATCAGCTTCAGGTGCTTGGTAGCAGGTGGTGATCCAAGACTGGTTCATCTTTATGAAGGTCAGTCGATCAACCAAGTCGGTGGACAGGCGCACCCTGTGATCGGTTACAAAGCCACCAGCAGCACTGAATGTGCGTTCCGAAAGAACGCTGGATGCAGGACAGGCCAGTATATGCGACTATATCAAGTGCAGGTAGAGTTCATTAAACTGCAACATCATTGGATTGATTTATGTATTTATGCATTGTGGTAGTGTGGTACCCCACCAGTGTATGAATACAGGATTCTCAACCAGGCAGGGTATTTGCTTGTTTGGGAGGAAACTGGCTTTTCAGTTTTCTCATGATTTACTAAAGTCCACTTTGGGACCCGGAGCTTGGGGATTTCTTAGAGATCCGGGTGGGATGAAATCCCCAGTCCTGGATCCGGGTTTTGAGACTCAACTCCACACTGATTGTTCAGGTGTGTGTGTGGGCCTGATAGTAGAGTCAGGACCAGCATTCTGGGCTCCACCCTCCCGACTAGTGCAGGTGTGCACTGGAGAAGCCACAGAGTGCAAGTGTGCACTGGAGAAGCCAGAGAGTGCTTGTCTGCACACTGGAAGCAAGAGACCCAGGTTTGACGGTCAGAGCAGTGGACCCAAGTCTTAGGATCAGAGCAGTGAGGGGCTGCTATCTAAATGGACGGTGTTGCCAAGGGAAAAGTCTGTAGGAGACAGATGAGAGCCTGAAGTGGAAGGCCTGAGCAGCACTGCTGTATGTATAAGCCAGGAGGCTAAATTACATTTTGTTGATAAATAGGAGTGCTGAAACCCCTGCGAGGGAAACCTTTCATTTTGTTTTGAACTTCTTTTAATAAAAATGGGCAAACAAAGCCCTTAAAAAGAAGAACCAGCGAGTGGCGGTGTCCTTCAAGTTCTACATTTGATGCTAGTCCTTTACACGTGGTGGAGAATTTTGGCACAATCTGAGATCCCTACAATCAAGTAAGTTCATCTGTTATATGAACTGTGTTTTTGGTGCATGAGACTGCATAATCTGTGTGTGTGCAGGTGAGGAGAACCTGCAAGTGAAAGGTAACTAGCCTTAAAGAGACCGTGCTCCAATTTGTTGCAGGTGGTGTACCTGTGAACAAAAAGTCAATTTTTTTTTCTCTGCAGTGAACTGCTGCTAGCTGTGTGTGGCAGCCAGGCAAACTGCATTGCGCAGAAGTTTATTTGATGGACTTTTGCATGCAGGTTGTGTACCTGTGAAAGGAGAAACAAACAGATTTTTTTTTTCCCTTTTCTCCGCCAAGAACTGTTACAAGTTGTTGTGTGCAAGACCGCAAGGATGGGGCGATCAAAACGCCTAAAAGAAGCAAGGATGGCTGAGATGATAGATAGAGCTCTGTGGCTGGAGGGGTTGTTACTGCCTGATCGAACCCCATACATGCCTAAACAGAGTTTTCCAAGGGAAAAGAGGGCTGCTGTTGTCCCTAGCAACCCTGGTGCAATGAATGCACAGATGACGGCTAGTGTGGAGAGTCCACCAGCTTTTGAATCTGCAGTGGATTGGTGCAAGCGACACCTGGCAGGATTGGACCAAGCTAAAGTGGAAGGCAAGCCAACCTTCCATACAAAAAGAGAGCTGCCGGATGTCCATGCCTGGGAGTGGGGTGCTGTTACCCCTGGCAACGCTGCTGCAGTTAAACCAGCAGCTGTTGCAAAAAGTGTGAAAGTGACACAGCTTGAGACAGGGTCCAGCAGATGCAGGGTGGGAAACCCTGACAAGACATGGAACAAAGTGCGCTGTTTGCGGTGCAGTAAGTGGGGGCATGCAGTCTCCAAGTGCCTTTTGTCCCTGGCTCCAGTGCAAAGCTACCCAGCAAAACAAAGGTCTGAGAAGCCTGTGTTATATGCCAGAAGAGAGGCTGATCAAAGGCCAGGACAGAGAGTGGTTGCCCATAGCAACACAGAGGAGGCCAGTCGGGCTGTCTGTGGACCATGGGGTGTGCCTCCCATGGGTCGTGACAAGTGGCTTCCGGAGGAGCCAATACAGCATGTTGGAGAGAGCCAGCAAAGCTCTGCTGGGAGACTGCGATCTCCCATGGCAACGAGAGTGGAAGTTGTGCCTGAAAGGAATCATCAGGAGAGAAACGCACTGGGGAAAAGTCGTCCAGTACCATGCCTGGAATGTGGCCAGCTGGGGCATGAAATATTGTCTTGCCCTAGATTCTGGGGAGCACCTAGAGGTAATGTTGCTGAGCAGAACTCTTTACCTGTGGGCCAAGATCCCTTTGCAAATATGTTACAGTCACCCCTGGCAACAAGGAGGAGTTTTCTGTGGTGTCTGCAGGGGGTGCTAAACAGTGGGAGATGCCTGCTGTGATTTCATTCCATGGCCACCAGGGGGAGTTGGCCAGTAAATGTGCGGCTGAGGACTGGTTCTTAAGACAACGTACTCAAATGAAGATGGTGACCCCAACTACTGTGGTGGGTAAGACTATCTTTAATGAAATGATGCCTGGAACTGCTGATTTCAGGTATAAAAGAACTGGCTACGAGACTGTCCATGATGATGTGAGAGTGACCCCAGTTAGTGGGGCCACAGAATGTGCGCTTGAGAATGACTTTTTCATACCTAGTATGAATGCAGGGGTTAAAGTCCAAACAGAACCTGTGTTGATGACTAAAAGTGTTGTGTCTAATGTCTGCCAGCCTCAAGTTGGCAGTGGGCTAGGACAGCCTGCAAAAACTAAAAATGCTATAAGTGTTACTGTTAATGAAAGTTTGCTGCTGTTGGGAAAACCCCAGGTTTTTCCAGAGCAAAAGCTGTTGTCACAAATGGGTCGTGGCCTGTAGCAATTGGTGATAAGACAGCACAGTTGTCCCCAGAAATCTTCAGGGAACTTCATGTATTGGAGTCGGAGGTTGCCATGGACAACTGCGATGTCACTCTGGTGGGACAGAGTGGAACTGTACCGTGTAATGGTAATGTGTTAGTGCAAGCTGCTAGTACTAAAAATGTACTGGTAAATGGTGGGTTAACACAACCTGTGAAAAATGCAAAGGTGTGTGAGGCTTATGAAGCGCCGCCCGAGCAAGGTGGTGGTTGTGGTGTATTGCAACCTGTGGTGCTAAAACATGTGTTACCGAAGTCTGCCATGATTCATAATTTGGATGATGAATCTGCAACTAAACCCGTCTGTTCTAATGTGTCTCCTTGGGCAGATGGATCAGGGCTGAGGAGCGCTGGTGAATGGAGCACAGCTACAACGGATTGGGATAGTTGGGGTAAAGATCTAATGTCCCTGATAGATGAGGCTTTCATGCACAAAAATAAGGTGGACAAAGTTTCTGCTGTGCCAGCAGGAGGGACGGCAGAACAGTTTATACCTGAGGGCGCGGTGGCTGCTGCAGGGGTTAACCCTTGTGAGAAATATGGACCATATAAGGGCGAGCACACAGCAGACACTTTGTCCGTAACTTACAAAAATGATGCTGACATGGCGTGTCAAAGTGACGTTGTCACTGGTAATGTGAAGCAGTTCATTGGTGCTGAACCTGAGAAGTTGGGTATGAGTCAAGCACCTGGCAGCGCGCTGGTAGAGCACCAGGCTGTGGTTGTCTCCAGCTGGGAGAAGGTTCCATTAAACCTTGCAACCTCTCACGTCTCAGCAAGTGAGTCTGTCTGCATCCCCAGTGTCAGGAAAGTCCCCAGGAAGGACTTGGGTCTGGAGCCAGGGGTATGGTTTCTAACAAAAGTATTAAAGGAGATGCTTAAACTTTGGGATGTACAGCCAGTCTATACTGGGGTGTCTCCACCACAGTCAGACAGTCTGGTACTGCGGAGTACCATTAGGTGGAACCCTGAGTGGCAGGTGGTACAGCACAAAGGAAGACAAGACAGAAATTATTTATTTATGACTGTATTACTAGTGTTAAAAATCGCCTCTAGGTATGCTGATGGGTTACTTCCTGTACAAGAGTTATATGGGAGAGGCTTTGGTGAAAAGAAAGTGTCTGAGGTTTCACCACCTAACAGCCAGGTAGAAGGCATTTCTGCTGCTATGGTCCAACGTAGTACTGGTCAGTTGTCAGTGAAGGGCGTGTATGCTGTACCAGTGGAAGAATCACATGAAATGGAAGGGCCAAGTGTGGACCAGAAAGCAGCAGAAATCCCGACCGGGGCTCAACCGAAGGTGGTTAAAAAGACTGGGGTCCCCAGTCCAATGTTTGGTTTAGGTGACAAACCTAATAAGGTCCCCGAGACAGGGAAACGGATAAGAAGTGCAGTAAAAATTGTATGTGGATCAGACAAGAGCTTGTCTGTTCAGGTGGATAAAAATACAGATGGCATCAGCACAGGTCAAGTGGTAGGACAGCTGCCTGCAAAGTGGGTGAACCCCGGGGAGGTGACGTCCTGTGAGGTTCCCGTGGGTGATGGCGGCCCTCCAGTATGTGTGCCCTCTGCAGACTCTGCCCTAGCAAATGCTAAAAAAAAAGGCATTGGTGATCTGTGCAACGTTGAGAGGTGTAATGTTGGTTTGAATATGTCTGTCAATGATGAACCAAATAGTTTGTTAAAGGTACATGACAGTGTGGTGTCCAAAGGTATTGGGAAACCTGGGAACCTGAAGCGTGGAGGCAGAAGGGTTGGTAGAAAGACCAGGGGTGCCCTGTTAAAATTTCAGGAGAGGCAGTGCTTATGGAACCCCAAAAGAAGAGGGAGAAGGCTGAGTATAGGGAAATATAGGACCTTGTTAAGATCCAGGTTGGGACATACCTGGAAGCGCACCCGGAAAAAAGGTTGGGCCTACGTGGCTGACAGCCAGCACAGAGGTGTCCCAACCATAATGATGGGTGCTGGTGTTCCTCCCTCCGGATCGAAACAAAGGGGGAGGGTATGTGGTAGTGTGGTACCCCACCAGTGTATGAATACAGGATTCTCAACCAGGCAGGTTGAGGGGCTCCAGGGTATTTGCTTGTTTGGGAGGAAACTGGCTTTTCAGTTTTCTCATGATTTACTAAAGTCCACTTTGGGACCCGGAGCTTGGGGATTTCTTAGAGATCCGGGTGGGATGAAATCCCCAGTCCTGGATCCGGGTTTTGAGACTCAACTGCACACTGATTGTTCAGGTGTGTGTGTGGGCCTGATAGTAGAGTCAGGACCAGCATTCTGGGCTCCACCCTCCCGACGAGTGCAGGTGTGCACTGGAGAAGCCACAGAGTGCAAGTGTGCACTGGAGAAGCCAGAGAGTGCTTGTCTGCACACTGGAAGCCAGAGACCCAGGTTTGAGGGTCAGAGCAGTGGACCCAAGTCTGAGAATCAGAGCAGTGAGGGGCTGCTATCTAAATGGACGGTGTTGCCAAGGGAAAAGTCTGTAGGAGACAGATGAGAGCCTGAAGTGGAAGGCCTGAGCAGCACTGCTGTATGTATAAGCCAGGAGGCTAAATTACATTTTGTTGATAAATAGGAGTGCTGAAACCCCTGCGAGGGAAACCTTTCATTTTGTTTTGAACTTCTTTTAATAAAAATGGGCAAACAAAGCCCTTAAAAAGAAGAACCAGCGAGTGGCGGTGTCCTTCAAGTTCTACCTTTGATGCTAGTCCTTTACAGCATCTTTTGCACTGGTTGCACGTATGCTTTGCATTTCACATTTTTTATTTCATTGTCTATGATTTACTGTCACAGTTCATTATTTATTTTGAGATTTGCACAATCTTGATTTCTTGACACAGTGTTTAGACCTGTTGCACATTGTTTACTATTTTAGAAGACTTGAATATTATTTATTGTGCGTTTTTCACATCTTGGAAGATCTTGCTATTTTATGTGCGTTTTGCAATAATTGTTTATTTGCATTTGTTTTATTATCTTACACAAAGTTTTAGAAGAATTTCACTTAATTTATTTCACTAAACAGCGCAGCACCACCCCCCTCTTTATACACTTAATTTCCGTGGATATGATCTGACCCCCCCTGGTGCTTTCAGCAGTTTTATATCACTAGCTAGCCCTCTCCATAGTAGCGCAGGAATATACCTAATTTTGTATCTCTATCTAACTGATGCATGCACTGTCACTGCTCACCATCCTCGTGGCCTTCTCAAATGGTGCCAGGACAGTGCATGCATCCCTGACCATGCCCCACTGGCGTGGTGAAAAAAACCCAAGCTCCCCTGACCCTGTCCTGGTGCCGTAGTCGCACAGGTACTCATTGATGGCCCTCTGCTGCGTGTGCAGCTGCTGCAGCATGGCCAACGTTGAGTTCCACCTGGTGGGCATGTCACATATAAGGCGGTTCTTGGGCAGGTTCAACTCCTTTTGCAGCTCAGCCAGCCGAGCACTGGCATTATATGATCTGTGGATATGCACACAGACATTCCTGGCCTGCCTCAGGACATCCTGTAAGCCCGGGTACCTGCCCAAAAACCGCTGCACCACCAGGTTAAGGACATGAGCCACACAGGGCACATGGGTCAGTTGTTCCTGTCGGAGGGCGGAGAGGAGGTTGGTGCCATTGTCGCAAACCACCATTCCTGACTTAAGCTGGCGTGGCGTCAGCCACCTCTCGGCCTGCCCCTGCAGAGCTGACAGAACCTCTGCCCCAGTGTGGCTCCTGTCCCCCAAACACACCAGCGCAAGCATGGCATGGCATCTTTTTGCCTGCGTACTTGCGTAGCCCCTTGAACGCCTACGGAGCACCGCTGGTTCCGAGGAAAAAGCACAGGAAGAGGCCATGGAGGAAGAAGAAGAGGAGGGGGTGGAGGAGAGAGGTGTGTCACAACCAGTAGTAGCATTTTGGAGGCATGGCGGCGGAACAACCTCCAACACTATTGCACCCTGTCCTGCATCCTTCCCAGCTGCCAAAAGAGTGACCCAATGGGCCGTGAAAGAAAAGTAACGTCCCTGTCCATGCCTGCTGGACCATGAGTCAGCGGTAATATGCTCCTTACGGCTGACCGCCCTGTCCAGTGAGACATGGACATTGCCTTCCACATGCCGGTAGAGAGCCGGAATCGCCTTCCGTGAGAAAAAGTGGCATTTGGGAACCTGCCACTGAGGAACTGCACATTGCACAAACTCACGGAAGGGGGCCGAGTCTACCAACTGAAAAGGCAGCAGTTGAAGTGCTAGCAATTTAGCCAAGCTAGCATTCAACCCCTGGGCATGTGGATGGCTGGGAGTGAACTTCTTTCGACGGTCCAGCAGCTGGGGCAGGGAAATTTGCCTGCTAGAATCGGACGTCGGTGTACTGCTAGCAGAGTGCCCGCAAATACTTGGCTGTGACACACCTAATTCTGCACCTTCATTCCTCTCAGTGCAGGTTTCAGAGACGACTGAAGGTATAGTGGGGTTGGAGATCCCAGCTGATGAGAAGCAAGGAGAGGTCCGCTTTGTTCTTTGGTGTGGGTCTTTAAGGTACGCTTGACAATGAGCTGCATGGCAGGTCAACATATGTCTGGTCAAGCATGTGGTGCCCAAGCGGCTGATGTTTTGGCCACGCAAGATACGCTTGAGACATATGTTGCAAATAGCAGCGGTGCGATCTGATGCACTCGACTCAAAAAAGGCCCACACCAAAGAACTTTTGGAATAACAGGCAGAGGCAGCGCCCTGCACAGGCGGAGCTCTGCGGTGTGATTCAGTCGGTGTGCTGCCCTTACGCTGGCCCCCGGAGGGCATCCTGCCTCTTTGGAGATGTGCCTCCTCCTCATCCTCCTCCTCCTCCTCTCTCCTATCAGGCACCCACGTGGAGTCAGTGACCTCATCATCCCCTCCATCTTGATCACTGGAGCAAACCTGGCAGTATGCTGCAGCTGCTGGAACATGATTGCCAGATTGCTGTCCTTCTTGATCTTGAGCATCCCCTCTCTCTGCGCTCACGCTACTGCCTTCCTCTAGCTGTGTATCATCATCAGACCTTTCAAAACGCTGAGCATCCTCCTGGAGCATGTACCCAACATTGTGCTCAAACAGTTCGGGGGAATCCTCAGGAGGACATGGTGGGTCTAGGGAAGGAGTGACTGATGACATTGATACGAGGGAAGAGGACGCGTTGGCAGCTGCTTTGCCAGTACCCTGAGCCTGGGTGAGAGAGGATGAGGAGGATGAGGAGGGCTTGGTCATCCACTCTACCAAGTCTTCGGCATGATGCGGCTCAACACGTCCAGCTGCCGAAAATAAGGACAAGCGTGTCCCATGGCCACGTGCTGATGACAATGCACCGTGTCCACGACCAGCACTGTTGCCCCCAGACACAGAGCCTGCTTGCCCTCTTTTATTGGCTCGTGACTGTCTGCCTCACCTTGTTGGCCTTCCAGATGTTCTAATGGCCTGCAGGGAGATGGGAAAACCAGCAATAAGGGGTAGCTTCTGGTGTATACTGTACAGGAGGCACACTACGCCCACTGTAACTGCTGAAGATGCCTGCCTGTGTTACACAACAGGAAAACACAGCAATAAGGGGTAGCTTCAGGTGTATACTGTGCAGGAGGCACACTACGCCCACTGTAACTGCTGCAGATGCCTGTTAGTGTAACACAAAAGAAAAAACCCACGAGCAATAAGGGGTAGCTTCAGGTGTATACTGTGCAGGAGGAACACTGCACCATCTGTAACTGCTGCAGATGCCTGCCTGTGTTACACAACAGGAAAACCCAGCAATAAGGGGTAGCTTCAGGTGTATACTGTGCAGGAGGCACACTACACCCACTGTAACTGCTGCAGATGTCTGCTTGTGTTACACAACAGGAAAACACAGCAATAAGGGGTAGCTTCGGGTGTATACTGTGCAGGAGGTTTAGCAAAAATTACACTGACACTGTCCCCTGCCTATCCTTCTCTGTCCCTGTATACCAACACACTGTAAATGCACAAGGTTAATAAAAGAATATCACTGACTCTGTCCCTGCCTATTCTTCTCTGTCCCTGTATACCAACACACTGTAAATGCACAAGGTTAATGAAAGAATATCACTGACACTGTCCCTGTCTATTCTTCTCTGTCCCTGTATACCAACACACTGTAAATGCACAAGGTTAATGAAAAAATATCAAAGACACTTTCCCTGCCTATCCTTCTCTGTCCCTGCACGCCAACACACTACACAAGGCCGCCGCGCAGGCGGCCTTTTATAGTGTGGGGCGTGTACTAAACCCCCCTGAGCTATAATTGGCCACAGGCATTTATACATCTCCCAGGCTCCTCTCTTATACGTTTAGGGATCTCTGATCCAGTTCAGGTGTTGGTCCTCTCTCCCAGGTCAATTAAAAGCTCACCTGAGCAGACAGCCTTGGCTCTGCCTGGGAAACACAGACAACGCTGGTTTGTGAGAGCAAGAAGGTTGGTGAAAACTGTTAATCAGTTGATGTGGAAGCTGGCAAGCGGTAGGCTTGTTCAGTCTGGTAGTGAGGGCTTGTATATACTGTATAGTTAGAGCCGAGACACGGCTAGGGTTTTTTTTAGCTATTTTTTTGTTCTGTTTGTTTTCTGCACACTGTACAGCACCTATCAATAGACTTTGTATATAGCACCAATAAACAACACTGTTTTTTCACTTATCCCACGGACTTGGTATCTGTGCCTGCTCATCCCAGGGAGCTTTTGTACCTGCTACCTGTCCCCCAGGTTACATATGGTGGAGACTGCGACCAGCTGTAGTAAGTTACTATTTAAAAGGCCAGTACCTAAAGTGACAACATGGAGGAAATCCTCAAACAAATGCTGTTATCAAACGCTGCACAACAGCAAGCAAACGCTGCACAACAGCAAACTAACGCTGAACTGCAGCAAGCAAACGCTATCACACAGGAGCAAACCAAGGTGCTGTGCCAACAGATTGATGCTGTACAGGAGCAATCACAGAGGCTGTTTGAACAGCTTGCCACTGCTGCAAAAGCGGATAGGAAAATCCTTACTGAGGTTGTGGAGACGCTAGCACAGGGATCACCTGCGAAAATGAATGATATTGGAGACAAGCCCTCAGCCATCCATGTGGGTCGCTTTCTTTCTAAGATGACTACAGATGATGATCCAGAGGCCTCCCTACTAACATTTGAACGGACTGCTGAGAGGGAAGGTTGGCCTCAAATCCAGTGGGCAGGACTGATCGCCCCCTTGCTTTCTGGAGAATCGCAGAAGGCCTACTATGATCTGGAGTCAGCAGAAGCGGGAGACTATAAGAAGGTCAAGTGGGAAATCCTGACGCGACTCGTGTCACCTTGGCTGTTCGAGCTCAGCGGGTCCACAGCTGGTTCTTCCAAGATGAGAAGCCCCCAAGATCGCAGATGTTTGATCTAATACACCTGGTGCGAAAATGGCTACAGCCGGAGTCCCTGTCTGCGCCACAAATAGTGGAGCGTGTGGTCATGGACCAATTCCTGAGGTCACTGCTAATTCCCCTGCAAAGGTGGGTGAGTCAAGGAGACCCCAAGTCGGCAGACAACCTGGTGGAGCTCGATGAGAAGTACCTTGCTGCAGAGAACCTGGTCACCACCCCTACAGCCGCACAGACTTTCCACCCAAAGCCACGGTCTCCCCAGGCAACCGGTAAGACTGTTCCAGGGGAAGTGGGTGGTAAGCATGGCAAGGAAATAGGGGGGAGGATTTTTGGTGCCAGGACTGAAGTTTGGCGTCACAAACAAGGGAAGCCACTGCCTGTCAGGAAACCAAACTGGGGAAACTTCAGGTGTTTTCGTTGCCAAGAACTGGGACATGTTGCAGCAAACTGTCCATTGACAGATGAACCAATCCAGTGTGATATATCTATTACAAGGCAGTCTATGTTTGCTGCTGTTTCATGCGCTGCAGTGCCAAATGTGGGAAAACACATGTGTCAAATGACTGTTAATAATAGGCCTATTACGGCCTTGCTGGACTCTGGAAGTCTAGTTACTTTGGTTACAGCTGAGATGGTTGAAACTGTGAATTTTCATGCTAAAAAAGTTGCTGTGATCTGTGTACATGGGGATACCCGGGAGTATCCTATAGCCACTGTTCAGTTTAAAATGAGCTTAGGTACGGTGACCCATTCGGTCGGACTTGTGCCCCACTTGGTGCACGAGGCTATCATTGGTAGGGACTATCCTAAGTTTTGGGAACTGTGGGATCGTCCGGATGCGGTCGCAGTACCTGACTCTGTCGCAGAGCCAGAACTCCTGGCCGCTACTGACATTGTGGGTTCAGGGGACTCCTCTCAGGGCTCTCCGGGTTATCCTTTCTCAGTTATGGCAGGAGAGCTGGAGGAGCCTGAAGGAGTCCCCACAACCAGTAGAGCTGGACAGCCGTCTGCTGAATCTCAGCCTATGTTGGAGTTTGCTGATCTTAATGTGCACAAGGAAAATTTTGGTACTGAGCAGAGAAAAGACCCTACACTTGCCAGGGCCTGGGAAAATGTAATGGTGATTAATGATGTACCTGTCGAACCAGGGGACAGGCCCTGTTTTCCATATTTCTGCAGCAATGAGGATTTACTGTATCGTGTATGTAAAACTAATGATGAAGTGGTTGAACAGTTGGTAGTCCCTAAGCCATACAGACGGGTGGTGTTGGAACTTGCCCATGGGCACTTGCTAGGAGGCCATTTAGGGGTTGAGAAAACCACTGAAAGGGTGTTGCGCAGGTTTTACTGGCCTGGGATACAGAAAAATATCAAGAATTATTGTCAATCCTGTCCTGTGTGTCAGATGTCAGCCCCACAGCCCCACTTCCGAAGTCCTTTAGTGCCCTTGCCCATTATTGAAGTGCCCCTTGAGAGGATTGCCATGGACCTTGTGGGTCCGCTCCCCAAATCTGCCCGCAGTCATCAGCATATCCTCGTGATCATGGATTACGCTACCCGTTACCCCGAGGCCGTTCCCTTACGCACCGCGTCTGCTAAAAACATTGCCAAAGCGCTGTTTATGGTGTTTAGTCGGGTTGGCGTCCCTAAAGAAGTCCTTACAGATCAGGGCACCCCATTAATGTCACAAATAACGAGGGAGCTGTGCAAGTTATTTAAGGTGACGCAGTTGCGAACCTCTGTGTACCATCCTCAAACGGATGGCTTGGTGGAACGCTTCAATAAAACATTAAAGAGTATGTTAAAAATGGTTGTTGACAAGGATGGGAAAAACTGGGACTTCCTGATACCATACTTGATGTTCGCCATCAGGAAAATTCCCCAGTCCTCTACAGGGGTACTCGCCATTTGAGCTGCTTTATGGGAGACACCCTCGGGGACTCTTAGACATAGCCAAGGAAACTTGGGAGGGGGAGCAAACACCCCACAAAAGTGTCATTGAGCATATCACTCAAATGCAGGACAGGATTGCAGCAATCTTGCCAGTGGTAAAAGAACACTTATTGCAGGCCCAAGCAGTCCAACAGAGAATATACAACAGGGGGGCCCAAATCTGTGTTTTCTCACCTGGTGACAGGGTCCTCGTGTTAGTTCCCACTGTTGAGAGCAAGTTCCTGGCTAAGTGGCAGGGTCCCTTTGAAGTAATTGAAAGAGTTGGGGAGGTCAATTACAAGGTCTATCAACCAGGTAAAAGGAAGCCCGAACAGATTTACCACATAAACCTGTTAAAGCCCTGGAAGGATAGACTGGCGTTAACTGCGAGGTCCCTCCCGGGGACGCCTAAGGGTACTGGGTCCCCTCTGGTCCCTGTGGTCACGATTCCAGACACCCTGTCATATTCCCAAAAACAGGAAGCTAGAGAGTTCCTGATAAGGAATAGAAAGACATTTTCAGAGTTACCTGGCACGACTTCAGCAGTTCAGCATGATATTGTTACTGAACCTGGAGTCCGTGTCAAGCTCAAACCGTACCGAATTCCTGAAGCAAGGAGAAAGGACATCAGTGATGAAGTTAAAAGAATGTTGGAGCTAGATGTCATTGAGGAGTCCAATAGTGACTGGTCTAGCCCCATCGTGTTATTCCCAAAACCAGATGGTACTTGGAGATTCTGTAACGACTTCAGGAAGCTTAATGCAGTGACAAAGTTTGACACGTACCCAATGCCCAGGGTAGACGAACTTATAGACCGACTTGGCAAGGCTCGCTATCTGACCACTTTGGACTTGACAAAAGGCTATTGGCAAATACCCCTGACTGGAAGCACCAAAGAGAAGACTGCATTTGTGACCCCAGGGGGTTCCTTTCAATATAAAAAGATGCCTTTTGGGTTGCAAAATGCTGCTGCGACATTTCAGAGGGCCAGGACAGGACCCTATCTAGATGACATAGTGGTACATAGCACTGACTGGGAGTCTCACTTGCCCCGTGTCCAGGCTGTCCTTGATGCCCTCTTCAAAGAAGGTTTTATGGCAAATCCAAAAAAATGTTCCATTGGTCTAGAGGAAGCCAAGTATTTGGGCTACACTATTGGCCGTGGTGTCATAAAACCCCAGGTGAATAAAATAGAAGCCATCCAGGAGTGGCCACGTCCTGCAAACAAGAAGCAGGTCAGGGCCTTTCTTGGGATTGCGGGATATTATAGAAGGTTTATCCCAAATTTTGCAACTATAGCTGCCCCACTGACAGACCTTACGAAAGGGAAAGACTCTGTAATAGTGAAATGGTCCCCAGTAGCGGAGGAATCTTTCCAAGTCCTGAAGAAGGCTCTTTGTGCACAACCAGTATTGTACTCCCCCGATTTCTCCAAAGACTTTTTGGTTCAAACGGATGCGTCTGATGTTGGTATCGGGGCAGTACTATCACAGGTTTACAATGGGGAAGAACACCCTGTGGTCTACCTAAGTAGAAAGCTCAATGACCATGAGAAAAAGTATGCAGTCATTGAAAAAGAATGCTTAGCCATAAAGTGGGCTGTGGACACGCTCAGGTACTACTTGTTAGGGCGCCAGTTCGAATTAATAACTGACCATACTCCCCTGAATAGGATGGCCCAAAAGAAGGAGACTAATAGACAGGTGAACCGGTCGTTTTTGGCTCTACAGGATTATTCCTTTTCTGTAAGGCCAGGTGTTGAGATGGGGAATGTAGATGCCCTGTCCCGTGTTCACTCCTGTTGGGCCACAGGTGTTCCAACCCTGGGGTTGAAACAAGGATGTGTAGCAGAGCGTCCCTGAGAGAGACAGGAAAAGTCCTGTTCGGGGTTTATACATCTCCCAGGCTCCTCTCTTATACGTTTAGCAAAAAGTGCACTCCGAGGAGAGCGATTCCTCAATGGGACTTTTTGGGGTGACTGTTGAAAACCTCTATATAGAGTAATGTAGTACAAAAGTATTGGTCATAAAGACTGATTTATTAAAGTTTTTTACAAAAATATAGATATATAGCATGAGGGGCTACTACTGTACAAACACAACATGTGTCCAAGTAACCAATGTGCATACACTGAGAAGGAAATAATCACAACGCATATAGACAGATATCATAAATTACACAAGGAAAGGAGAAGAATGTAGTACAGGACCCGACACTGTCTCGAGGGTGGGACAGATACCCAACGTTTCAAGGCCTTTTAATTGTACAGCCTCTTCTTCAGGGGTAGGGTGCTGCACCTTTTAGTGTTAGATGATATCTGTATCCAAAAAATAATGCAAAATCAGAAAATGAGACAAAATGACGAATAAATAACAACGAATAAACAGAAAAGAATAAAGAGCAATGATGGTAGAATGGGGTCATTAATTATGGGGGCATGTACTAAACTCCAAGTTATATATGTTATAGGTACATAGTATATTATCAACAAAGGGTTATTTAAATACTGACCCTGTATATTACGTGTATACATGTTACTTTGTAGTAGCCAGTGATAAAAAGACACGATAGTTCTGACTCGAGGATTGATGGTGTTGTTCCACAGAGGGTAGGACCAGCAGGTGACAGGGGTGGGCCATCCACCCAGATGGTATGGTGTCCCGCTGGACGACTTGGTCCACAGAGGGCGTAAAGAGTGTCCGATACCGCCCTCACACCACAGGTGCAGAGGAGCTGCTATCCATGCAGTGGAGGGACCTCCCAATGTTCAGAAAGTGCCTGAATATCAATAGAAATGGATATTAAGATGTATAGAGAGAAAGTATAAGGCTCTCTAATAACATGTGTCCTAGGGGCAACCTACCTGAAAAGGTTAATACTGCTTCACGTAAGTCGCACCCAAGGGTCATGAACTGTGCCCTAAAAAAAGGGACATATAGGGCTGACCTAAAGTATGAGTAGAAATAGGGCTTATTAGATATCAAAAGGGATTCAAAAACGCTCTCACAGCACACCACATAATTAACACATAACCTACCCGAATGGATAGTATTGCCCAGGCTAGGCCACACCAAGAGACTTAGGGGGAAACCAGGGTGGGCAAAATGCCCGTCCAGAGGTCTAACAGGTAACTGGGAGAGAAGGTCATTGGGTAAGTGTCTGTTTAGGCTGATACTATTGCAAATAGGTAAACAGGTGAAGTATACTGATAACTATTTACCTGATCTAGAGAATATGGCAAATGTAAATATATTGCCACCAGTAGTTAGTTTTTTGTTGCCATGTATCTGCGAGGTCCCATATTTTCTAGTGGTCTCTAGGGGAAAGCAGACAGATCCCTAACATGAAAATGCTATGCAAACTCCCAGAAAAATACCTGAATACGTTTAGGGATCTCTGATCCAGTTCAGGTGTTGGTCCTCTCTCCCAGGTCAATTAAAAGCTCACCTGAGCAGACAGCCTTGGCTCTGCCTGGGAAACACAGACAACGCTGGTTTGTGAGAGCAAGAAGGTTGGTGAAAACTGTTAATCAGTTGATGTGGAAGCTGGCAAGCGGTAGGCTTGTTCAGCCTGGTAGTGAGAGCTTGTATATACTGTATAGTTAGAGCCCAGACACGGTGTCGTGGAAATATAGGTTGTATGCAGAGCACACAGCCTATATTTCCTGTGCTAAATAAGCACAGACTTCAGATTCCATCTTATTGCAATAATGCTATCTTTAGGCTAAAATTCACTCACCATCATTCGTCCCTTTCATTCCAAGAAAGCAGCACCACAAAGCTATGTTCTCATCTCAGCATCCCAGGCATGACTGCCAAGCCGACGCCCCATCAAAGCCTTTTAATAAACTCCAAAAGATCTCACAAACAGGAAGTGATGGCTGCAGCAGTCAATCACCTCCTCCATGGGAGGGGACATCACAGGATGTCCCCTCCACACAGGAAGTGAGGACAAAGCAAATGCCCATACAAGGACATCCCTTCCAACAGGGTTATTTAAATACATGGATACAATAATAATACAATACATGCATAAAACAAACAAACCAATCACAGACATGTATACATTCAAATAGACTATCAGTGGCATGCACTGATTCCAATGACGGGAACTATACAACAATTATGCCTCAATGGACCACAATTGTCATATAGCTATGCTACTGTTCCTGTGGACACAGATCTGTCCGCTCGGAGTCATTTAATGCCAACGTCAAGAAGTGGCCAGTCCCTTGACGAGGCATAAAACAACATCTCTAAATGGAGCAAACATCGCTGTTTCTATAGGAATATTTTTCCGCCACCGATCTTCCACCAACGTCTGTATGTGCAAATACGCTCAGATGAGCGCATTACAGCAAAACTGACATTGGGGGACATCTGACAACATACATTAATAAATTTTTCCACAACAGTCCTCCCTTTTTTGTCATATGCACCCCATGTCCATCGATGAAACTTGATCTGCTTCTTACACCTGTTAATGAATCAGCCCTTACAGTCCATAAAAAGGAAAACACGGCTTGACATGTAGACTCTGTTCTTCAGGGGCATGACTTATAAAGGAGGACACGACATGGTGAGCTGCAGTAATCGCCGATCCATCTGTGATCCTCTGTGTCTTGTATGTGGGTCCGGCTTCTGGGTGTCTCATCAAGGAAACTCTGGTCACACGTACAATCAGGCAACAGGAGCACCTCGTCACGACATAGAAAGAATAGAAATAAAAAGGACATGCGTATATATATATTCCCACTTCCTTTAACCACGATCCGCTGAAAAATAAAAATTAGATCCCCAAAGATTCCCAGACCCTTAAACGGACTCCCAACCTTCACTTAGCTACAGCTCTGGCTTCAACAGTTACATGAAGAACCCTATCCTTTATGGATGAGAATTGTTCAATCGTATCCTAAGCTCGAGCCCCCCCCCCCCCCACCTTGTACATGCAGGACACCATGCCCAGACCTGGTCGGGGTTGGTGAACAATTCCCTTCAAGCTGTCCCTGCCATTCTTAATTTCTCGCGCCATCAGATCCCCGCGATCGGCCACGAGATAAGATGCTGGGACAGTTTCACCATCACGCATGAACCTCTTGCTTTGGGGGAATTACCTTTATAAGCTGCAGATCCGCATAAGCACCAAACTAAAGTTCAAACACACTTGTGGGCTGCCTAGATACCCAAACCGACAAGAGTCAGAGCTACTAAAACTATAACCAATTTTACCATCTAAAAATGCATCGTTAGATTCCATTGACAAGTGTCTGTTCTGAGTCTTCACCATTTTGTCAAAACTCGTCATACCCATAATAACATCATAAATGGCATGTACCGCTGTCATCGCTGGATACTAAAACTCGGTGGAGACTCAGAACAGACCCAGCAATCGGTCCCGTTCGCTTTCTTAGCTGGTCAGGAAATACACTTTTTAAATAATAACTTGGGATGCTTTGCATCATTACCCTTGCTAAAATTTACTAAACAACAAAAATATAAATAAACTAAGATACTACTCAGTTCTTTGGTGTGGTTGAGCCGCTTCTTGCAGTGGCTGGCGTGGTCTCATCCCTCAAGCTTTTTTACAACGACCCAGTGACCTGGTTAGAAAGAATGTAAACCAGTTATTGTGTCAGGGTCCAGGAGGGACTCGTGAACCCTGTGGTGGACATTTTGAAGTTCATGTCACAGCGATCGCACCCACCCCATCAGCCGAGAATATAAGTGACAGCTAATGAGGAAAGTACGATTCTGGTTTTGATTGACCTCCAAACAACCCTCATATGACAATAACCCAGACATCGGGACTGTGGTCACTGCATAACCTGTGCGTGGCTTACAATACCTGGAACCATTGACAAAAGGTTCTTAGCATCTGGGATGGGAACCTACTTCACCAGACTGCTGCTTGCCGATTCAAATTCTATCAAAGAAAGACAGTCTTGGCACAAACTTGGTTAGAATTACAGAGGTTAACATTATTTGCTTGAAAAAAAAACTGTCATTCTTACATTTATCACTTCTCCCCCCATTTTCTTCCTCATTACAGACTGAAGGAAGAAATGCGTGGTGCAGGAAAAAAGAAACAATGAAATAGCCTATGATACTTTTACCTCCTTAGACTCATATTTATCCATATGTACAGCTGTCTACATACACCTGCTCTCTGTGTACATACTCCTTGGACCTGAAAAATACTTATAAGCAAAACCATTACTCTATCCTTCATATTTAACCTGCAAAGAATGGTAAACAATAATGACATTCCTGTACATTGGTAAATTGTCAATGACATTCTTTCAAAACCGATTCAAACAAAACCCTCTATAACCCTTACTTTTCCCGTTCCTACAAAAATACAACAGCCGCGACGCATCGGAGGATCCATCAAACAGAGTATGAAAACTGTTGCCGATTACGCCATTGAATTCCGTACTCTGGCAGCAGAGGTTGCTTGGAACAATGAGGCCCTCGTGGCTGCTTTTTATCATGGTCTCTCCGATAACATCAAGGATGAGATAGCAGCCCGAGATATACCCACTGAGCTGGAGAAGTTGATCACATTTGCCATCCTCATTGACTCCAGACTCAGAGAAAGACCCTCTGTTAAGGAGCGCTTGTGGAAGCCTCCTGTACGTTTGTCTCCGAGCTTTGCAGTCCCACCCTTGCCTCCCTCACCTCCCATGCCTCCTGGTACCGAGTCGGTCTGTGAAGATGAACCCATGCACTTGGGCTTCAAGCGTCTCCCTTAGGAGGAGGGAGAGATTGTGCCTTTATTGTGGCAAGGCCGGTCACTTTTTGAAGTCTTGTCCTACCCGTCCAGGGAACGCCCGAAACTTGAGGTCCTGTCACGGACAGACCTTAGGTGGCGTTGTTTCGTCTCCAGTTGCCCAGAAGGATAAGCCCCTGGTTTCGGTTACCCTGTCTTGGGCTGAGTCGTCCATCGAGATAGAGGCTCTAATCGACTCCGGGGCTGCAAGCCTGTTCATTGATGCTGCCTTTGTGTCTAAGCACTCGATTCCGCTGCAGCTGCGTGACACTCCACTTGCCATTGAGGCTCTTGATGGGAGACCTCTACAGCCTGCCCATGTGACTCATGAGACTGTTCCATTGTCCATGGCCGTAGGGGCTCTTCACCATGAGATAATCCAATTCCAAGTTATTTCCTCACCTAAGTTTCCGCTGGTTATTGGTTATCCTTGGTTACAGAGGCACAACCCGTCTTTTGATTAGCTCCGTGCTGAGGTTCTGTCCTGGTCGCCACAGTGCAGTGAGAGATGCTTCCAGAAGGTAGCCAAAGTCCTGTGCACCTCTTCACTCTCCTCCCTGCCGGAGGAGTACCGCGATTTTAGCGATGTCTTTGACAAAGGTCATGCCGGTACGTTGCCTCCACATGTATGTATGATTGCGCAATTGACATTCAACCTGGTGCCATACCCCCTCGTGGCCGGGTTTACCCTTTGTCGGTCTTGGAGGATAAGGCCATGGAGGATTATGTTGCAGATGCACTTTCTCGAGGTTTCATCTGCAAATCCTTGTCTCCTGCTGGTGCTGGTTTCTTTTTTGTGAAGAAGAAGAGTGGTGAACTGAGACCTTGTATCGATTATAGGGGTCTCAAACGTTTCACCATTAAGAATGCCTATCCAATCCCGTTGATTACGGAGTTATTTGACCGCCTCAAGGGAGCCACAGTCTTCACAGTCTTCACGTAGCTTGATTTGAGAGGGGCATACAATCTCATCAGGATTAAGGAGGGCGACAAGTGGAAAACTGCGTTTAATACCAGAACAGGTCATTATGGCACATTCTGGCACATCCTGATCCCAAGTTGCCTTTTATCCTTGAAGTCTATGCTTCTGAGACTGGAGTTGACGCCCTTCTGTCTCAACGTCCTAGCTCTGACAGCGCTATGCATCCGTGTGGCTAACTTTCCAAGAAATTGTCACCTGCGGAGTGCAATTACGAGATTGGTGACAGAGAGCTTTTGGCAATCATTTTAGCCCTGAAAGAATGGAGACATCTACTCAAAGGTACCACTGTGCCAGTTCTCATTCTTACAGACCATAAGAATCTCACATTCTTGTCTGAGGCTAAGCGCCTCTCTCCCAGAAGGGCACAATGGGCTTTTTTCTTGTTGAATTGCAATTACATTGTCTCATTCTTTTTTTTTTTCAAATATTTTATTTCTACCGCCAAGGCGAGTCCAGATTCTCATAACAATCATATATAAACAATAACATAACAAATATGATCAATAATCATTAATCATTAATCACAAGATAATGATCACATTCTTCATAGCAACCTCCATACACCCCTGAGGAGGACACCGGTCTGGTGTTTCAGGATATAATTTATTTACCCTTTGTCGGTCTTGGAGGATAAGGCCATGGAGGAGTATGTTACAGACGCACTTTCTTGAGGTTTCATCCGCAAATCCTCATTTCCTGCTGGTGCTGGTTTCTTTTTTGTGAAGAAGAAGAGTGGTGAACTGAGACCTTGTATCGATTTATAGGGGTCTCAATCGTTTCACCATTAAGAATGCCTATCCAATCCCGTTGATTACGGAGTTATTTGACCACCTTAAGGGAGCAACGGTCTTCACAGAGCTTGATTTGAGAGGGGCATACAATCTCGTCAGGATTAAGGAGGGCGACGAGTGGAAAACTGCGTTTAATACCAGAACAGATCATTATGAGTATCTCGTAATGCCTTTTGGCCTCTGTAACGCTCCGCCAGTTTTCCAGGAGTTTATTAACGATGTCCTCCGAGACTTGTTGCAGTTATGTGTGGTGGTTTATCTTGACGATATCCTCATATTTTCCAAGTCCCTGGAGAGCCACCACACAGATGTCTGTCGAGTGCTTCAGAAACTAAGAGAGAACAATCTCTATTGTAAACTGGAGAAGTGCGAATTCCATCGTGAACAGGTTAAATTCCTGGGTTTTTCGATGGACCCAGAGAAACTCTCTGCAGTCCTACAGTGGCCTCGATCCATGGGTTTATGTCCTCTGCAGTGCTTTCTTGGCTTTGCCAACTATTATCGGAAGTTTATTTGTAACTTCTCGTCTCTGGTTAAGCCCCTGACTGATATGACCAGAAAGGACAGTAACCCACATAGTTGGTCTCCAGAGTCCATTAAGGCTTTTGAGAATCTTAAGACTACCTTTGTTTCTGCTCCTGTGTTGGCACATCCTGATCCCACGTTGCCTTTTATCCTTGAAGTCGATGCTTCTGAGACTGGAGTTGGCACCCTTCTGTCTTAACGTCCTAGCTCTGACAGCGCTATGCATCCGTGTGGCTACTTTTCCAAGAAATTGTCATCTGCGGAGTGCAATTACGAGATTGGTGACAGAGAGCTTTTGGCGATCATTTTAGCCCTGAAAGAATGGAGACATCTCCTCGAAGGTACCACTGTGCCAGTTCTCATTCTTACTGACCATAAGAATCTCACATTCTTGTCTGAGGCTAATCGCCTCTCTCCCAGAAGGGCACGATGGGCTCTTTTCTTGTCGAGTTTCAATTACATTGTCTCATTCTTACCCGGTACTAAGAACGTAAGGGCTGACGCCTTGTCACAACAATTTTCCTCCACTTCCAAGATGGAGTCAGTTCCGGTTCCTGTGATTCCTCCTGATCGTATTCTGGCTACGGTTCACACCAGTCTCACTTCTCCTTTGGGTGACAGAATTCTGGCTGCTCAGGTCGATGCCCCTCCTGAGAAACCTTGTGACCGCTGCTTTGTTACCGAGTGTCTCCGTACTGCTGTGCTCCAGACTTACCATTCTCCCAAGGCTGTTGGCCACCCTGGGAGGAATCAACGCTTTTGGGCCATTTCTCAACAATTCTGGTGGCCTAGTCTACGTGCTGATGTAGCCACCTTTGTAGCTGCCTGTTCCATGTGTGCTCAAGACTCCACGACTCCTTCCAGTGGGCCTCCTACAACCCATACCCAATGGAGAGAGGCCTTGGACCCACCTGTCTATGGATTTCATTGTGGAGTTACCCAACTCCCAGGGCAACACAGTTATCCTTATGGTGGTAGACCGGTTTTCGAAAATGTCTCACTGTATTCCACTTAAGAAGTTGCCTACGTCTAAAGAACTGGCTTCAATTTTTGCTCAGGAGATCTTTTGCTTACATGGCCTACCCAAGGTCATTGTCTCAGACAGGGGAAGTCAGTTTGTGTCCCGGTTCTGGCGAGCCTTTTGTGCACAGTTGGGAATTCAGCTTGCTTTCTCCTCTGCGTATCACCCACAGTCTAATGGGGCCGCAGAATGAGCCAATCAGTCCTTGGAGAAATTCCTGCGTTGCTATATCTCTGACCATCACAACAACTGGTCAGACCTCTTACCATGGGCGGAGTTTGCTCACAATAGCGCTCTGAATTCTACTTCCCGTTTGTCCTCGTTTTACGCGTTGGACCTTCCTTCCAGTATGCGTATCTCTAATGTTTTTCATGTCTCCTTATTGAAACCTTTGGTCTGCAACCGTTTTACCACCTCGGTGCCACGTCCTCACCCTATACAGGTTGAGAACCATGAGGAGTATGAAGTACAGTCCATTTGTGACTCCAGTAGGTTCCGTGGGCGCATTCAGTACCTGGTGCATTGGAAGGGGTACGGTCCGGAGGAATGCTCTTGGGTCCCATCCTCGGACGTACTTGCCCCTGTCCTCCTCCGTGATTTCCATAGACATTTTCCCCTCAAGCCCGGTTTCTGACAGTTTCAAAGGCCACTAGCTACGCACTCTCTGGTTCAAGCTTTCGTACAAGGGGTTACACGGATCAATCCACCGGTTAACTGCCATTTGTACCCATGGGATTTGAATTTGGTCTTGTCGGCATTGCAGAAGCAGCCCTTTGAGCCTTTAGGGCATGTTCCCTTAGTCCTTTTGACTAGAAAATTGGATTTTCTGATAGCCATATCCTCGGCTAGAAGGGTATCAGAATTAGCTGCTCTTTCCTGTAAAGAGTCATATTTGATTATTCATAAGGATAGAGTGATTTTACGTCCTCACCCGACCTTTCTGCCTAAAGTAGTATCGAATTTTCATTTGAACCAGGATGTGGTTCTCCGTAAATTTTTTCCAGAACCTAGTTCATTACATTCCTTGGATGTGGTGAGAGCAGTTAAGCTCTATCTGAGGGGCGGAGGGGGCGTAGCCGGATGCAGGAGGGAATGAGAGTGTCTGTGTGAGCGTGGGAGATCCCTCGCTCCATACCCCCCTCTCTGACTAAAATATGCCCTATATATAGTCCGGTTATCAGCCTGTTATTAGCCCTGATGCCCTGATGTGACCTGTTACTGCCGGGTACCATTATTATCGCATGTTGTTGCCATTGTTAAGCCTATTTCTACCTCTACTTCCACCTACTTCCACCTACCTTCTGGCATTGAGCTGGGCGATCTGAGCCGGATTAGAGATCTGGACTGGGCTGGAGAGCTGTCATGAGGGGAGCCTGGAGCTTGGAAGACGCTGCGTGTGGACAAGGCGCTGGCTGCTGTTGCTGCTGCGGAGACCGAGACAGGGACAGCCGCGAGTGGATTGGAGAGACAAGCCGCACCATCCCAGTCGGCTCTGCCTGGTATGCTGGACCAAGGGAGGGGGACCGGGTCTGGCTCCTGGTGGCTCCTGGTGGTGGCGGCATTGGTGGCGGGGAGCTGAAGTGGGGTACTGAAAGTTCTCGGGAGTCCCCGTAGTCTAGCGGGATCTTGCGGCCCCACGTGACCCCGCAATATTACATGAGGGCCGAAAAGAGAGTAAGGGACACTAAACACAGGGGGGAATGACTTAAGATACACAGTTCTCCTGGAGATACTTCCCCGAAGTAGTACCCCCTCCCCCCCAGTATCAATACTAATAATAAATAGCCAATAAAAGGGGCTCTCCTACCTGGCATACTGACTGCATAGCATACTGCATACCACCGGTACAGCTGGTAGAGGTAGTAGTATACTGTCCAGATCCCTTTACTAAGCCAATACAAGCAACTACAGCAACTACGGCTACTATAGGAGGAAAGCCAGGGCATATAACCTGGAAGAGACCCAGGCAACGGAAACAACAGTGATAAAGGAAGGAGAGAAAAATAAAAATTTTCTTTGTTGGGTTTTTTTTTCCTCTATTCTCTCTTCCTTTTTTGGTTTTGATTATAATATTTATATGAATAGAAGGTTTTTTCTCCTCTTTGTGACATCTTACTATGCCCGGGAAACGGGGAGTGGAGGAGCAGTTAAACCAGCACCAGCCACAACAAGAAGGAGCCCAGGTTACACGCTCTGCGAAGAGCCAGGCAAACCAAGCGAAAGGCGGCAGCGGCAGCAGCAGCAGTAGCAGCAGCAACAAAGCTTGAGCGATTTGCTCGAACCACCCTTTCACCAGCAAAGCCTCAACAGCCAGTTCAAGTCGGAACTTCGGTGGCCAGGAAAAGTCAAGGTAGTGGCCAGGTACCAGTATCGGCGAGCCCGGTAGTTGCACTGAGCACAAAAACAGTGAGTACAGTGAATACAAAAGGGCAAGGGGTGGGAAAACCCAATATTATTACTTCTATAACTGCTGTAACAAGTCTCGCCAATACAGCCGAGGCAAACATGGAGGGAGAGCCCACAATGAGGGATCTTCTGCATGCTATAAATGCATGTAAGGAATCGATAACTGGTTTGGATACCCAGTTGAAGGGTATTAAGGAGGAATTAGTGGTAATGGGGGGCAAGCTGAAAGAGACAGTTGAAAGAACTACAGTTTTGGAGGAAAGGCTAAGCGCAGTTGAAGATGAGTTATTTCTGCTTAGACAAGACATTCCCGGGATGAAGAAACAAATGGATATTCAAGCCGCTAAAATCGATGAACTAGAAAACAGGAACCGTAGAAGCAATGTCAGAATAATAGGCATGCCTGAGCGGAGCGAGGGATCTGACTCTATAGCATTCCTAGAGGGGTGGTTTAAGGAGACATTTGGGGCTGCAACTTTTTCCCATTTTTTTGGCATCGAACGTGCCCATCGAGTCCCCTTTAAGCCCCATCAGGGAAGCGAGCATCCAAGATCCCTACTCATAAAAATGTTCAACTATGGAGATAAAGAAACCCTGCTCCGGAAGGCAAGAGAAATGGGGGAAATATTCTATAGAGGGATAAAAATCAAATTTTATCAGGACTTCTCCCCAGATCTTCAAAGGCGGCGAGCGGCCTTTATGCTGATCAAACGTATCTTACAGCAGAATAAGATGGAGTATGCAATGCTATACCCTGCCCGTTTTTTTTTTTTTTTTTTGCTTGTAGATTCTTTATATAAGGACAATTTTTTAAGCACCAGGTTAGAGGAGAGGGGAAGGGAGGGAAAGGGAGAGGGGAAAATAATTAAAACACTAGTTGAAGCACTAGGGGAAGGGAGAAGAGAAAGGGAAAAAAAAGGAGAAAAAAGCACACATTAACTAGATTAAATGGGGCTGGCCTGATAAATGTATCTAAATAGCAGACACAAGGACTAAAGCACAAGAAAAGCACTAAAAGATTGTTGGAGGGGGGGAGGGGGGTGTAGGACCCCTGGAGCAGGGGTGTAAAGAGATGTATGGTAGAGGGGAGGTTAGAGGGGATGCGTGTAGTGTGGAGGCCATAGGCAAAGCCCTTAGGGTAGGCCCAGCTGGGCTGAGAGGGAAGGGGGTGGGTAGGGGTAGTTTCATTCTACTGTTGTGGAGATTTTTATGAAGATGTATTTAATATGTATTGTCATAGTGTCACCCAGTGTTAGTACTTCCGCAACCTGCTCTAAAGAGCTGGCTGGGGCAGTCTGAGGCTGGTTGAATCCCGTCTGGTAGGGGAAAACGTCTTGAGGTTGGAGTGGGATGTTTGCAGGGTGCAGATATGTCCACCGACGAGGGCCCTCTGTGCATTAGCACGGACGATCGTTGAGGAGGGGATATGCTTGCTCTGCAACGACATCATTGGTTATAGGCAGATGTGTGCTCTTGTCTCTGCTGTGTCTGATCAACATTGATTGGGATTCGTAGCGCGCGTCTGCAGATAGCCTCCCTCCCCCATTCAATAATAGTATAATCTGAATATGCGTTATTCTATGGAATAGCGCAGAATAAGGATTCCTATCAACGGTAATATGAGAGCGTTGTCAGAGCCAGGGAGAGCGTCCATGTTTTAAAGCAATATGGCTTTGTTTGCTGGGAGCATGCGTGCTCTCCCTGCCTGGACACACCCATAGGACTTTAGCCATCATCGTAATTGTGATTATCTGCTGGTGAGATCTTTTGATTTTAATAAAAGGGCGAGAGACACTGCTCCCAGGCAGTCATGCTGGGATGCTGGAGATGAGAACATAGCTGTGTGTTGCTTGCTTCTTGGAATGTATGGGACGGATGAACGTGAGTGAATTTTAGCCTAAAGACAACATCATTGCAAAAAGATGAAATCTAAAGTGTGTGCTTAGGTAGCACAGGAAATATAGGCTGTATGCTCTGCATGGAACCTGTATTTCCACGACAGTTAAATGGTGGGCCAGGACCTTTGGGAATAGATGGAGCCCCTTTGGGCATCGGATCGAAATGGGGGGAGAGTGGATCTACGTTTCGATGCGTGGGGGCTCTGCTCTGTAAAAGAACACATTTTTTGTCTTTTTGAAATAATGCTGTAAGTTTGCAGTATGAGAGATGTGTGTGATTTTGTTGGGAGAGAGATCGTATGTGCCTGGATGTTTATGTGGGGAAGCTGCTTGCTGTAAGAGTGTAACTAAATGAGAAATATAGACTGTATGTGATTAGATTGTTTGGCTGCATTGTTATTGATGGCCGCTGCATTGAGCCATAAGCCATGTGCTTTAGTGGGGGTGGGGCAGACAGCATGGCCATCAGTTACAATGGTGAAAGTTGGTGACTCTCTGTAAATAGCATGGAGGAGTTTTGATCTGATGTTATACTGTATATTGTGTATGAAATGATGGTATAGATGTGGGATTATTCAGCCTGCAATGTGTGTGTTTGGCTGAGCTGTTTGTATTTCTCAAAGGCTTGTCAGAGCAGCCATGTGCTTGAATGGGGGAAGGGCTTGCCCACTGCTTTGTGTTGCAGGGGCTATGCCCTAAGGGAAGGGAACTCTGAGCAAGCATGCAGGCAACATTGTACTGTATGTGTGTGGTGAATATCTCAGAGTATATGAACTTAGAGAAATGAATATGTTTTTAATATTGTCATGTAACTAACATTTATTGAATGTGCTGTTTAGTGGCCAAAGGGTTTTAAAAAAAAAAAAAAGTTTGTAAGTGTACATGTGGTCCTTGTAGAGTGTAGCTGACAAATTTTTCAGTGGATTTTGATGATAATTTAGAAAAGTTTCAATGGTGTAGTCAGTCTTTGTGAAGAAAAACACTTTTGATTTTCTTTTAAAGAGATGCTGGTTTTGGCGGGAAAAAAAATACATGCGTTAATGGCGCCATTCCTGGCTTTTGTTGCAGGCCTTGTGGCTTGTCTGCCATTTTGAGGCGCAGTTTTTCCTTAGCCTGTGGGTATCCTATAAGGGAAGGTGCAGCCACCTTTCCTTTGGGTGTGATATCATGTGACCGTGCTGTGGCATTCGTCGGCTATTTTGCTGGTGGAATTTCTCAGTTTTTGATGTTTGGTGCGAATTGAGTAGTGCGGTCTTTTCTGCGTTGGAATCTAGAGGCCATTTTTGTTTTTTCTTTGTGTGGGGGAACCCATGTGGTGTTCATTGTGATGTCCCATGCTGGTTTTGGCGGGAAAAATTGCATGCGTTAATGGCACCATTTTTGTTGTTGTCCATGAGGTGTGCGGTGGTCATCCACCATTTTGTTGTCCATGAGGTGTGCGGTGGTCATCCACCATGTTGTTGTCCATGAGGTGTGCGGTGGTCATCCACCATGTTGTTGTCCATGAGGTGTGCGGTGGTCATCCACCATTTTGTTGTCCTGGCTTGTCGGCCATCTTGAGAGACGTTTACAGTAAGCATCACCTTTTGAGGTGAGTACACACGCACATGCTGGGGCCTATTTATGGATGGGATCTGGTTGACCTACCAGCATTTGGAGTGTGGGAGGAGGCCAACGCAGACACAGGGAGAACATGCAAACTCCATGCAGATGGTGTTAGGATGGGGATTTCTCTGTTTTCATTTAAGTGAATGTAAGCTATTGCAGGGTTGGCTGACTTTGCAGTATATGAGCGGCGGTTTTTGTATTGGATTTCGTTTTTAAGTAAAAACTCCACTTTACACTGAATTTTGATAGATTGTAAGACTAACAGAGTTGTTGTACAATGGTGTATTTTTATGTTTAAATATTTGGGAGTTTCCCAGAAGGCAATTCATGTTTTGAAACTTGTACTGTATAGCCATTTTTTGGCAGGAGTTTGTATTTGAGTCTCAACTTGTGGTTTTGCTTCCAGGGGATGTGTGGGTCAGGGCCCTCCCATTTGCAAAGGGGGTTTATTCCATCATTTTCTTGACAAGGTTTTAAATTGTTGAAATATATATTATATTTAGCCATGGATTTTTTGGAGTCTTGATAGACAAGGCGATTGGGGCTAGGCTCCCGCTCCCCCTCCCTCTTCCTGAACAATTGATATGTAAATAAAAAAGTTTTTTTTTTGAGAGCTGAGCATGTAACATGAGGTTTTTTTTCCAGCATTTATATATCAACAGAGAGATGGTGGGAGGAGCTTGGGGTTGTCTGAAAGGTTGGCCAATGAGATTTGTGTTTGGAAGGAAAATGGAAAGCGTTTAAAAGTGTTTTATATTTTGTTCCAGTTTTGTGAAGTTTTGTACTGTAATACAGTTTTGGGTAGAGAGCAAACAGGGGGGGCATCACCATTGTTTTATCACCTAGATACAGAGAGAAGCCACATTGTTCTGCAGGTGGTAAACTGGCGTAATTGTTCTGTGTGGTTTCGTCTGGAGACACAGTGTATGGGTTTGTGTATGCATACACTGAGAGGGGTAGAGGCCTAATTCGGGGGTTGATCTGTGGTTGTTACTGTAGTTCCAAAAGTGTTGGGACAACAAGCCATAGAGTTGACGCCTTGGTTAGGGTTTCTAGTTGGAGGACTTGACCAGATAGTGGTTGTATTTCTTCAATCCACCGTATAAGAAGACACCGGGCGGTGCTCTCCGAAATGGGTGCAACGGTTTAACCTGGACGCAGGTTTAAGACGATAAGCTGATTCGAATCGCCATGGACACAAGGAGGTCTGTGCAAGGAAAGGAATGGAGGCTTCCCACAGTCAGACGGTCACACAGGGCACGAAGCCTAGTTTTGGGGCAAAGGCCTTTGAACCCCAAAAAGATTAACATAGGTGGTCCAAGGATACTATTTTGGGTATCCCTCTGGAATGGATGTAGTTCAGCTGCGGCTTCAGAAATCTGTAAATATGAGTGTGTTGATGAAGGTTAAATTCTCATGCCCGTTTGTTTGAACTTTGTATGGCTGGTCCATGCAAGGTTCTCGAGCTGCTCTCATGTTTGTCCCATTGTATTTTTTTCTATTGCTGAAAGAGTGAAGGGAGAATTCTGGCTGTTTTTTTATTTTATTTTTGGTTTTGGAAACTATGAAGTATCTCCCCCACATTTGTATCTGAATGTTTGTATGTAGTAACGTGAATATGTTCGAACTTACCGTGGCGATCCTCCGATGCGTCGCGGCTGTTGTATTTTTGTAGGAACGAGAAAAGTAAGGGTTACAGAGGGTTTTGTTTGAATCGGTTTTGAAAGAATGTCATTGACAATTTACCAATGTACAGGAATGTCATTATTGTTTACCATTCTTTGCAGGTTAAATATGAAGGATAGAGTAATGATTTTGCTTATAAGTATTTTTCAGGTCCAAGGAGTTTGTACACAGAGAACAGGTGTATGTAGACAGCTGTACATATGGATAAATACGAGTCTAAGGAGGTAAAATTATCATAGGCTATTTCATTGTTTCTTTTTCCTGCATCACTCTAAATCCTGCAGTTCTTCCTTCTGTTTCTAATGAGGAAGAAAAGGGGGGGAATGATAAATGTAAGAATGACAGTTTTTTTTTGAACAAATAATGTTAACCTCTGGAATTCTAACCAAGTTTGTGCCAAGACTGTCTTTCTTTGATAGCAGTCAGGTGAAGTAGGTTCCCATCCCAGATGCTAAGAACCTTTTGTCAATGGTTCCAGGTATTGAAAGCCACGTACAGGTTATGCAGTGACCACAGTCTCGATGTCTGGGTTATTGCCATATGAGGGTTGTTTGTAGATCAATCAAGACCAGAGTCGTACTTTCCTCATTAGCTGTCACTTATATTCTTGGCTGATGGGGTGGGTGCGATCGCTGTGACATGAACTTCAAAATGTCCACCACAGGGTTCACGTGTCCCTCCTGGACCCTGACACAATAACCAGTTTTACATTCTTTCCAACCAGGTGACTGGGTCGTTGTAAAGAAGCTTGGGGGATGAGACCACGCCAGCCACTGCAAGAAGCGGCTCAACCACACCAAAGAACTGAGGAGTATCTGCGTCTATTTATATTATTTAAAGTGTATTTCCTGACTAGCTCAGAAAGTGAACAGGACCGATTGCTGGGTCTGTTCTGAGTCTTCACCGAGTTTTAGTCCACAGCGATGACAGCGGTACATGCTATTTATGATGCTATTATGGGTATGAGGAGTTTTGACAGACTGGTGAAGACTCCAAACAGACACTTGTCAATGGAATCTAACGATGCATTTTTAGAGGGTAAAATTGGTTAGTTTTTAATAGCTCTACCTCTTGTCGGTTTGGGTATCTAGGTAGCCCACAAGTGTGTTTGAACTTTAGTTTGGTGTTTATGCAGATCTGCAGCTTATAAAGGTAATTCCCACAAAGCAAGAGGTTCATGCGTGATGGTGAAGCTGTCCCAGCACCTTATGTCGCGGCCGATCGCGAGGATCTGATGGCGCAGGAAATTAGGAATGTCAGGGACAGCTAGAAGGGATTTGTTCACCAACCCCGAGCAGGTCTGGACATGGGGTCCTGGATGTACAAGGTGGGGGGGCTTGGGCTTGGGATACGATTGAACAATTCTCATCCGTTAAGGATAGGGTTCTTCATGTAACTGTTGAATCCAGAGCTGTAGCTAAGTGAAGGTTGGGAGTCGTTTTAAGGGTCTGGGGATCTTTGGGGATCTAATTTTTATTTTACAGCGGATCGTGGTTAAAGGAAGTGGGAATATATACTCATGTCGTTTTTATTTTTATTCTTTCTATGTCGTGACGAGGTGCGCCTGTTGCCTGATTGGACGCGTGACCAGAGTTTCCTTGATGAGACGCCCCGAAACCGGACCCACATACAAGACACAGAGGATCACAGACGGATCAGCGATTACTACAGCTCACCATGTCGTGTCCTCCTTTATAAGTCATGCCCCTGAAGAGTAGAGTCTACATGTCAAGCCGTGTTTATGGACTAAGGACTGATTAATTTCCAGGTGTAAGAAGCAGATCAAGTTTCATCGATGGACATGGGGTGCATATGACAAAAAAGGGAGGACTGCTGTGGAGATTTTTATGAAGATGTATTTAATATGTATTGTCATAGTGTCACCCAGTGTTAGTACTTCCGCAACCCGCTCTAAAGAGCTGGCTGGGGCAGTCTGAGGCTGGTTGAATCCCGTCTGGTAGGGGAAAACGTCTTGAGGTTGGAGTGTGATGTTTGCAGGGTGCGGATATGTCCACCGACGAGGGCCCTCTGTGCATTAGCACGGACGATCGTTGAGGAGGGGATATGCTCGCTCTGCAACGACATCATTGGTTATAGGCAGATGCGTGCTCTTGTCTCTGCTGTGTCTGATCAACATTGATTGGGATTCGTAGCGCGCGTCTGCAGATAGCCTCCCTCCCCCATTCAATAATAGTATAATCTGAATATGCGTTATTCTATGGAATAGCGCAGAATAAGGATTCCTATCAACGGTAATATGAGAGCGTTGTCAGAGCCGGGGAGAGCGTCCATGTTTTAAAGCAATACGGCTTTGTTTGCTGGGAGCATGTGCGCTCTCCCTGCCTGGATATGCCCATAGGACTTTAGCCATCATGCGTCATTGTAGTCATTGTATTCATTGTATTCATTGTATTGTATATATTTCTTGTGTGGTATTCATGTAATGGGACATCTTGTTAGAGGGATGTCCTTATATGGACTTTTGCTGTGTAAAGAGGACATCATGTGATGACCACTCCCATGGAGGTCACATGCTGTGATGACCACTCCCATGGGGGAGGTGATTATCTGCTGGTGAGATCTTTTGATTTTAATAAAAGGGCGAGAGACACTGCTCCCAGGCAGTCATGCTGGGATGCTGGAGATGAGAACATAGCTGTGTGATGCTTGCTTCTTGGAATGTATGAGATGGATGAACGGTGAGTGAATTTTAGCCTAAAGACAACATTATTGCAAAAAGATGAAATCTAAAGTGTGTGCTTAGGTAGCACAGGAAATATAGGCTGTATGCTCTGCATGGAACCTGTATTTCCACGACACTACGCATACCTCATATTCAAAGGGAGTCAGTGTAATGGTCTCTACCGAAGTCCCCTTTGAGTGCATACAACACAAGGTGGACAGAGAGGGTAAATTTGTTTTTTTGCTTTGTAAGCTCAATGGGATAGTATGTATTATCGCCTCAATTTATATCCCTCCACCGTTTTCAATGACCTCTCTTAGGAGCTTAGCGCAATTCATGGCCCTATTTCCGGATGTTCCGGTAGTAGTGCTGGGAGATTATAATAAAATGTTGGATATAGGACAGGATAGAATGTCCTTGACATCCAGAGTGGTGAGACAGATAACTGGCAAGACGGCTTTTGCCTCCCTTCTCATGGAACTGGGACTCCGTGACCGTTTGGCGAGAGAGACATGAAGAGGACAGATGTTATTCATGCTACTCTGCTACACATGACGGACTCTCCCGTATCGACCTGGGTTTAGGGAATGAGGCACTTATGCAGCCGGTGATGGACTCGGCCTATGAGCCGCGTCTACTATCCGATCACTCTCCATTCTGGGTACGGTTGGATGTCACCGTTGCATCGGGCCGCCCACTGTGGAAAGAGAACCCTTTTTGGTTAACCCTGTTCCCGTCCCCGGACAGAACGAGGGGGGAATTGCGGGAATTCTTGCACTTTAATAGGGGATCTGCTAGTGCAGCGGTAGTATGGGATACACTTAAGGCATTCTTAAGGAGATGCCTTATTAGAGAGATCACGGGAATTAAAACTCGGTCCAGGGAATGGGAGAATAGGGTACGGGATGAAATGAAAGTGAGAGAACAGGCCTTAATAGTCGTTCCCTCCCAATCTAACCATGACTCTTGGACGGAGGCACAAGCAATGTACAATTCGGTTTTGCTGTCCGCAGCGGATGAAGAGGAGATATTTTCAGCAGCAGAGCTATTTTGAAGAGGGGGAAAACACTGGCCGCCTTCTTGCCCTCATAGCTAGAGAGCAGCGGGAATCCGCAAGTATCTCAGCGGTAAGGACAGAATCCGGGGAGAAGCATACTCTTATGCCCCATACACACGATCATTTTTCATGCCGTTAAAAATGCCATTAAAAAAAATGGCCATTAAAAATGATCGTGTGTATGCTCCAGAGCATTTTTAACGACGTGAAAAACGGGCATTAAAAATTTCGAACATGCTCTCTTTTTTCACGTCGTTTTTTTTAACGACGTGAAAAACGATAGTGTGTATGCTTTAACGACGTGAAAAAAAATGCGCATGCTCAGAATCAAGTATGAGACGGGAGCGCTCGTTCTGGTAAAACAAGCGTTCGTAATGGAGATAGCACATTCGTCATGCTGAAAAGCACTAGACTGAAAAGAGCGAATCGTCTCTCAACAAACTTTACTAACATGAAGGGTGGCGCCATTGGAACGGAACTTCCCCTTTATAGTGCCGTCGTACGTGTTGAACGTCACTGCGCTTTGCTTGATCGTTTTTTTTAATGATGGTGTGTACGCAAGGCAGGCTTGAGAGGAAACATGAAAAAAAACGAGGAGAAAAACGTCGGGTTAAAAAATGACATTAAAAACGATCGTGTGTACGGGGCATTAGTCTTAGCTCGGATATTTTAGATAACTTTCAGCGGTTCTATAAGGACCTATACTCCTCTAAAACTAGCTATATTCCATCTGATTTGGCTCTGTTTCTTCAAGCCTGCCCCTTTCCACAGCTATCCGAGACGGACAGGGAAATGTTGAATTCTCCAATTACATTGGTGGAACTGGCAGAGGCATTGGAGGGGGCACCACATCATAAATCCCCAGGTCCGGATGGGATACCGGTGGAGGTGTATTCCCATTATGGGGAGGACCTTTTACCACCCATGTTGCAGGCTATAACGGAGGCAGAGGAAATAGGCAGCCTACCAGATAGTATGCAAGAGGAAATAATAACAGTGCTCCCAAAGCCAGGAAAGGATAATATCCTTACTAAATGCCGATGTCAAGCTCTTTGCTAGAGTCTTGGCTAAGAGGCTATCCCAAGTAATTAGCAGGTTGGTCCATCATGACCAGTCTGGCTTTATACCCATCCGTTCTACGGCCGATAACATTAGGCGACTATATATGAATCTGCAGGTGCCGGTGGATTATCCGGGGGCTAGGGCCATACTGTCACTGGACGCTGCAAAGGCGTTTGATAGTGTGGAGTGGACCTACCTCTTGGAAATCCTGGCAAGATTTGGAGTGGGGAATAAATTTATAGCGTGGGTAAAGGTGCTTTATTTTAAGCCTAGAGCCAGACTGTGCATTAATAATAACCTTTCCTCTCCATTTGAGCTATATAGAGGCACCCAACAGGGATTCCCATTGTCCCCATTGCTGTTCGCCCTGGCGGTAGAGCCTCTGGCCATCTTGATCTGCAATGCTCCGGAAGTGGTAGGGTTCCGCAGGGGCCAGAGGGAAGAAAAGATATCTTTATATGCAGACGATGCGCTTATATATCTAGGCAACACAGCCGCCTCGTTGCGAGCAGTGATGGAGATAATAGGGGATTTCTGAAGTTTTTCAGGTTTTACCATCAACTGGTCAAAATCAACCTTAATGCCCATAGATAAGTTAAAGGAACAGTTACCAGAGGGGGAAGAACAAATAGTTATAGCCAATAGCTTTAAATATCTGGGAGTGGTGGTATCCCCGGATCCGGCTGAGTATCTTCAGCTGAATCTGGGCCCACTGTTGGTTAGACAGAAATGTAACAGTTGGTGTAAGCTTCCACTGTCAGGCTCGGCACCTACGTGTGTCCTCCTCAAAAGGGTATGGGGGGAGGTCCGGAAAGCCCTGAAGATATCGGGTTTGTTGCCCTTTACCCCGATTTGGCACAATCAGAGATACCCAGAGGTACAGGAATTGCAGGGCTTTACCCCCTGGATAGAGAGGGGGGATCTGTTTTTTTGCACAGCTATATGAAGGGAAGGTGTTGAAGACGTATGAACAGCTATGTAGGGAATTCCAGTTAAACCCCAGGAGCTTCTATCAATATCTCCAACTTCGTCATGCGTTGCAAGCACAACAAAAAACACACTCTTTGACAGTGTCAACATCACCTTTGTTGAGAGAAGTTCTTGGGGCAGACACTAGGAAAGTAATAACATCAAAAATCTATAGGGAATTGCTGTCCTCAGTACAGGACTTCGCCTCTCGAAGCAAATGGGTGGAAGATATAGATGGAAACCAGTGGGAAATGGCCCTTGAATCTATTCCAGTGGTATCGGTATCCGCATCCCATAGATTGTCACAATTATTTATTTTGCATAGGGCATATAGAACATCAGTGCAGTTATATAAATGGGGAGGAAGAGACTCCCCACTGTGCCAAAAATGTAAAGTACATAAGGGGGACTTCATACACCTAATCTGGAGGTGTCCAAAACTACACAGGTACTGGGAGGAAGTCTCCCAGTGCATTACTAGACTAGCACAGGTTCCTGTCCCTCTAAACTCTGTAGTGTACCTGCTTGGAGCCATAGATGTAGAAATGTTCCGAAGAGGAATGTACTACATGTTAACTAGACTGATTTATCTAGCCAGAAAACTCATTGCAAAATATTGGATGGTACCAGCGGTTCCCACGGGGAAGCAGTGGATTTCCTATGTAAACTCCTTGCTTCTTAGAGAGCGATTGACGTACAGTCGTAGGAGAGAAGTGGGTAAATTTGATACTATATGGCAACCATGGCTGGGGGATGCTGATCTAGCGCCATCTCAACTGGTAGTGGAAAGACTCCAGATGTAGAGACCCTGGGGAGGTGTAGGAGAGGGAGGGGCAGAGAGGAGAAGGAAAGAACGGCCTGAAGTAGTAAAGTTGAACATCTAGATAGGAGAGAACATCGGTGGCAGAAGAAACGACTTGTGGTGATCAGATATTAGGAGGCATAAGAGATGGATGTAGTTATGGGGTTAGGGGGTTAGGGGGGAGGTGGAAAGGGAGAAAAAGAGAAAAGAGGATAGAGTGATATGATACAGATGCAAATACACAAGATTAACACAAAATATTATATGGATGTAAGATTAGACATGTTTTTTTTATGTGTAATGTTTTACTGAACCAAATGCACGAATTGTATGTATTATGAGGATAATTTTCTAAAATAAAAAAGTATTTGGATTAAAAAAATAGCTACTGCCCAGATCCGAAACACGGATGTTTTGTTTGTTCTGCCGGAAGGCCCCAGAAAGGGACAGGCAGCATCAAAATCGACTATTTCAAAGTGGATTCGGCAAGTTATTGTTCAAACTTATGGTTTGAAAGGGAAGGTTCCTCTGTTTAAAATTAAGGCGCATGCACCATAGCCCATCGATCCCTCCTTACCCGACCATACAAGTCACAACAGCAGCGTGGTCCTCACTGATGAGGCAAACATTTACTGACACACCAACGTGCACACTACCAGTACCCTTGGCTTCCTAGGAATACCTAATTTCAGTGTCATCTTAAGAGCATTATAGGCCCCCGGGCAATACACTGCACTGGGGCCCTGTCTACACAATCACGCACGAGAACTTTTTACTGGCAAAAATCATGACATTTACTGGCAGAACCATATTTTTTACTGCCACTGCAAAAGGGTACCTAAAATTAGTTTTCAGTGCCAAACAGTGCAAATGTCAGTATTTAAACTATAAACATATAGATCGTGCTATTAGCAATGTGTTTAAGTTAAACAAAAGTAAAAAAAAAAACATTTCTTTATTGACATGAAGGTTAGGTTACTATAACCCAGCCAGCACAGAGTTTCCTCTTACATCACAGTCCGCAGGATTCCCCCTTACAGTGAAAGGGAACTCTTATGTAAAGGGGAACGTTGCAGATCATGATGTAAGGGGAAACACTGATGTAAGGGGGGCTCTGGTGACCAGAGACCACCTTATATCAGAGTTCACTGCTTTCTCTTTACATCAGAGTTCCCACTTACATCAGAGCAACAGACCACCCCCCGATCTCTTTGTGCAAGCTGCACAGTCAGCCAGACAGCCACTCACCTTACGACACCGACCAGGGCACTCCGTGTCTGTACTGGCTGGTGGCTGGGCAGGTTACAGGCTCACGAAAACTGGCACTGCCGACAGGGGTCCGACTCCGCCACACTCTGCTTCAAGCCTGCTGTGCTGTCTGCTCTGACCACTCTACTCTGTCCATTCACCCTCAGCTCCTCCTGCTTTTTTTTTTTAAGTCTGGCAGGTGCGGCTAACGTCATCATCGGCGGACAGACAGAGGCAGCACTCGTGGAGGATCGGATCTTCTCAGCGATTATTGCTGTGTTTTCCTGTTGTGTAACACAGGCAGGCATCTGCAGCAGTTATAGCAGGCGTAGTGTGCTTCCTGCAAAATATACACCTGAAGCTAGCCCTTATTGCTGTTTTTTCCTGTTGTGTAACACAGACAGGAATCTGCAGCAGTTATAGCAGCCGTAGTGTGCTTACTGCAAAATATACACCTGAATCTAGCCCTTATTGCTGTTTTTTCCTGTTGTGTAACACAGGCAGGCATCTGCAGCACTTACAGCAGACGTAGTGTGCCTCCTGCAAAATATACACCTGAAGCTAGGCCTTATTGCTGTGTTTTCCTGTTGTGTAACACAGGCAGGCATCTGCAGCACTTACAACAGGCGTAGTGTGCCTCCTGCAAAATATACACCTGAAGCTAGGCATTATTGCTGTGTTTTCCTGTTGTGTAACACAGGCAGGCATCTGCAGCACTTACAGCAGGCGTAGTGTGCCTCCTGCAAAATATACACCTGAAGCTAGGCCTTATTGCTGTGTTTTCCTGTTGTGTAACACAGGCAGGCATCTGCAGCACTTACAACAGGCGTAGTGTGATTCCTGCAAAATATACACCTGAAGCTAGGCCTTATTGCTGTGTTTTCCTGTTGTGTAACACAGGCAGGCATCTGCAGCACTTACAGCGGGCGTAGTGTGCCTCCTGCACATTATACACCTGAAGCTACCCCTTATTGCTCGTAGTTTTTTTTCTTTTGTGTTACACTAACAGGCATCTGCAGCACTTACAGCGGGCGTAGTGTGCTTCTTGCAAAATATACACCAGAAGCTAGCCCTTATTGCTGTGTTTTCCTGTTGTGTAACACAGGCAGGCATCTGCAGCAGTTATAGCAGGCGTAGTGTGCTTCCTGCAAAATATACACCTGAAGCTAGCCCTTATTGCTGTTTTTTCCTGTTGTGTAACACAGGCAGGCATCTGCAGCACTTACAGCAGGCGTAGTGTGCCTCCTGCAAAATATACACCTGAAGCTAGGCCTTATTGCTGTGTTTTCCTGTTGTGTAACACAGGCAGGCATCTGCAGCACTTACAACAGGCGTAGTGTGATTCCTGCAAAATATACACCCGAAGCTAGGCCTTATTGCTGTGTTTTCCTGTTGTGTAACACAGGCAGGCATCTGCAGCACTTACAGCGGGCGTAGTGTGCCTCCTGCACATTATACACCTGAAGCTACCCCTTATTGCTCGTAGTTTCTTTTCTTTTGTGTTACACTAACAGGCATCTGCAGCACTTACAGCGGGCGTAGTGTGCTTCTTGCAAAATATACACCAGAAGCTAGCCCTTATTGCTGTGTTTTCCTGTTGTGTAACACAGGCAGGCATCTGCAGCAGTTATAGCAGGCGTAGTGTGCTTCCTGCAAAATATACACCTGAAGCTAGCCCTTATTGCTGTTTTTTCCTGTTGTGTAACACAGGCAGGCATCTGCAGCACTTACAGCAGGCGTAGTGTGCCTCCTGCAAAATATACACCTGAAGCTAGGCCTTATTGCTGTGTTTTCCTGTTGTGTAACACAGGCAGGCATCTGCAGCACTTACAGCAGGCGTAGTGTGCCTCCTGCAAAATATACACCCGAAGCTAGGCCTCATTGCTGTGTTTTCCTGTTGTGTAACACAGGCAGGCATCTGCAGCAGTTATAGCAGGCGTAGTGTGCTTCCTGCAAAATATACACCTGAAGCTAGCCCTTATTGCTGTTTTTTCCTGTTGTGTAACACAGGCAGGCATCTGCAGCAGTTATAGCAGGCGTAGTGTGCTTCCTGCAAAATATACACCTGAAGCTAGCCCTTATTGCTGTTTTTTCCTGTTGTGTAACACAGGCAGGCATCTGCAGTACTTACAGCAGGCGTAGTGTGCCTCCTGCAAAATATACACCTGAAGCTAGGCCTTATTGCTGTGTTTTCCTGTTGTGTAACACAGGCAGGCATCTGCAGCACTTACAGCGGGCGTAGTGTGCCTCCTGCACATTATACACCTGAAGCTACCCCTTATTGCTCGTAGTTTTTTTTTCTTTTGTGTTACACTAACAGGCATCTGCAGCACTTACAGCGGGCATAGTGTGCTTCTTGCAAAATATACACCAGAAGCTAGCCCTTATTGCTGTGTTTTCCTGTTGTGTAACACAGGCAGGCATCTGCAGCACTTACAGCAGGCGTAGTGTGCTTCTTGCAAAATATACACCTGAAGCTACCCCTTATTGCTGGTTTTCCCATCTCCCTGCAGGCTTTTAGAATGTCTGGAAGGCAAACAAGGAGAGGCAGACAGTCAGGAGCCAATAAAAGAGGGCAAGCAGGCTCTGTGTCTAGAGACAATAGTGCTGGTCGTGGACGCGGTGCATCGTCATCAGCACTTGGCCATGGGACACGCTTGTCCTTATTTTCGGCAGCTGGACGTGTTGAGCCGCATCATGCCGAAGACTTGGTAGAGTAGATGACCAAGCCCTCCTCATCCTCCTCATCCTCTCTCACCCAGGCTCAGGGTACTGGCAAAGCAGCTGCCAAAGCGTCCTCAATGTCATCATCAGTCACTCCTTCCCTAGACCCACGTGTCCTCCTGAGGAGTCCCCCGAACTGTTTGAGCACAGTGTTGGGTACATGCTCCAGGAGGATGCCCAGCATTTTGAAGGGTCTGAAGATGATACCCAGCTAGAGGAAGGCAGTAGCGTGAGAGCAGAGAGAGGGGATGCTCAAGAAGGACACCAATCTGGCAGTCATGTTCCAGCAGCTGCAGCATACTGCCAGATTGGTTCCAGTGATGAGGAGGGAGGGGATGATGAGGTCACTGACTCCACGTGGGTGCCTGATAGGAGAGAGGAGGAGGAGGAGGCACATCTCCAACGAGGCAGTATGCCCTCCGGGGGCCAGCGTAAGGGCAGCACACCGACTTAATCACACCGCAGAGCTCCGCCTGTGCAGGGCGCTGCCTCTGCCCGTTATTCCAAAAGTTCTTTGGTGTGGGCCTTTTTTGAGTCGAGTGCATCAGATCGCACCGCTGCTGTTTGCAACATATGTCTCAAGCGTATCTCGCGTGGCCAAAACATCAGCCGCTTGGGCACCACATGCTTGACCAGGCATATTTTGACCTGCCATGCAGCTCGTTGGTAAGCCTACCTTAAAGACCCACACCAAAGAACAAAGCGGACCTCTCCTTGCTCTGCATCAGCTGGGATCTCCAACCCCACTATACCTTCAGTCCTCTCTAAAAACCTGCACTGAGAGGAATGAAGGTATAGAATTAGGTGTGTCACAGCCAAGTACTTGCGGGCACTCTGCTAGCAGTACACCGACGTCCGATTCTAGCAGACAAATTTCCCTGCCCCAGCTGCTGGACCGTCGAAAGACGTTCACTCCCAGCCATCCACATGCCCAGCGGTTGAATGCTAGCTTGGCTAAATTGCTAGCACTTCAACTGCTGCCTTTTCAGTTGGTAGACTCTACCCCCTTTCGTGAGTTTGTGCAATGTGCGGTTCCTCAGTGGCAGGTTCCCAAATTTTTCTCACGGAAGGCGATTCCGGCTCTCTACCGCCATGTGGAAGGCAATGTCCATGCCTCGCTGGACAGGGCGGTCAGCGGTAAGGTGCATATTACCGCTGACTTATGGTCCAGCAGGCATGGACAGGGACGTTACCTTTCTTTCACGGCCCATTGGGTCACTCTTTTGGCAGCTGGGAAGGATGCAGGACAAGGTGCAGTAGTGTTGGAGGTTGTTCCGCCGCCACGCCTCCAAAATTCTACTACTGGTTGTGACACACCTCTCTCCTCCACCCCCTCCTCGTCTTCTTCCTCCTTGGCCTCTTCCTGTGCTTTGTCCTCGGAACCAGCGGTGCTTCGTAGGCGTTCAAGGGGCTACGCAAGTACGCAGGCAAAAATATGCCATGCCGTGCTTGCGCTGGTGTGTTTGGGGGACAGGAGCCACACTGGGGAAGAGGTTCTGTCAGCTCTGCAGGGGTAGGCCGAGAGGCGGTTGATGCCATGCCAGCTTAAGCCAGGAATGGTGGTTTGCGACAATGGCACCAACCTCCTCTCTGCCCTCCGACAGGGACAACTGACCCATGTGCCCTGTGTGGCTCACGTCCTTAACCTGGTGGTGCAGCGGTTCTTGGGCAGGTACCCGGGCTTACAGGATGTCCTGAGGCAGGCCAGGAAAGTCTGTGTGCATTTCCGCCGATCATATAATGCCAGTGCTCGGCTGGCTGAGCTGCAAAAGGAGTTGAACATGCCCAAGAACCGCCTTATATGTGACATGCCCACCAGGTGGAATTCAACGTTGGCCATGCTGCAGTGGCTGCACACGCAGCAGAGGGCCATCAATGAGTACCTGTGTGACTACGGCACCAGGACAGGGTCAGGGGAGCTCTGGTTTTTTTCACCACGCCAGTGGGGCATGATCAGGAATGCATGCACTGTCCTGGCACCATTTGAGGAGGCCACGAGGATGGTGAGTAGTGACAGTGCATGCATCAGTGACACTGTACCTCTTGTCCACCTGTTGGAGCATACGCTGCCTGGAATAATGGACAGGGCACTTGAGGCAGAACGGAGGCAAGAAGAGGAGGACTTCCTTGCCTCTCAAGGCCCCCTTTACCCAGACAGTGTTCCTTTTGTCCCACCCATCACACAGCTAGAGGACGAGGAGGAGGAGGAGGATTGTGTCAGCATGGAGGTGGAGCATGGCACTCAGCATCAACAGCAGCAGTCTTTTAGGGATGATTTACAGTCCCAACAAACCCATGGACTTGACTGTGGCTGGGAGGAGGTGGCTGCGGATCATGTCGTCCTTAGTGACCCAGAGGACTCCCTGGACTGAATGCCTCAGCTAACCTACGCTGCATGGCCTCCCTGATCCTGCAAAGTCTGCGGAAGGATCCTCGTATTCTTCGGATCAAGGAGAGGGACCATTACTGGCTGGCCACTCTCCTTGATTCACGGTACAAGGGTAAGGTTGCGGACCTTATCTTGCCGTCGCAGAGGGAGCAGAGGATGAGACATCTCCGGGAGGCCTTGCAGAAAGGTCTGTGCAACGCATTCCCAGAGACTGGGAGGTTACAAACTCCTGGTCCTGGACACCGAGTTGCTGAGGCTTCGGTCAGTAGCAGAAGGAGCAGTGGAGAAGGTGGCCGTCTGACAGATGCGTTCAGACAATTTTTTAGTCCGCAGCCCCAAGGTATGATCGGTTCCAGCAACCATCGCCAGCGTCTGATATACATGGTGCAGGAATACCTAGGGGCAAGGTCAGACTTGGACACCTTTCCCACCGAAAATCCTCTGGCTTACTGGGTCTTGAGGATGGATCACTGGCCAGAGCTTGCACAGTATGCAATTGAGCTACTGGCCTGTCCTGCATCCAGCGTTCTTTCGGAACGCACATTCAGTGCTGCTGGAGGCTTTGTCACAGATCACAGGGTGTGCCTGTCCACCGTCTCGGTTGATCGACTGACCTTCATAAAGATGAACCAGTCTTGGATCACCACCAGCTACCAAGCACCTGAAGCTGATATAACAGAATAATTTATTTTCAAATGTCACATCCCTTCAAGACTGATGCTGATGCTGAGTGACTGTCCTGTTATGTTGACTGACTATCCTCCTCCTCCTCAATGATCCGATTCATGATGATAGGTTGGAAGAACATTTTTGTTTCTGGGTGCCTGCCACCAGTGGCTAAGGCCCAATTTTTCTGCCCCTGGTTAAAAGGGGCGTGTAATTACAATTTTTGATGCAATACTTTGCAACAGGGCTCATTGCTGTGCTCCAAGTACAGTATCTGTGAGGGGTTGCAGTGTTGTGGCACCAGTGGCTAAGGCCCAATTTTTCAGCCCCTGTTCTACAAGGGCATGTAATTACAATTATTGATCTAATAATTCACAGCAGGGCTCATTCCTGCACCCACCAAGAGTAACTGTGAGGGCTTACAGTTTTGTGGCAACACCACCACCACCACCAAAGGCCCAATTTTTCAGCCCCTGTTCAACAGGGGCATGCAATTACAATTCTTGATCTAATAATTCACAGCAGGGCCCATTCATGCACCCACCAAGAGTAACTGTGAGGGCTTACAGTGTTGTGGCACCAGCACCACCACCAAAGGCCCAATTTTTCCTACCACTGTTCAACAATGGCATGTAAATACAGTTCCTGATATAATAGTTCACAGCAGGGCGTTCCAGCGCCCACCAAGAGTAACTGTGAGGGCTCACAGTGTTGTGGCAACACAAACATGTAAGGGGCAAATTTCAGCAGAGTATATACGGCATGCCCCTACTTTCAAACATCCAACTTATAAACGACTCCTACTTGCAAACGGAAGGAGACAACAGGAAGTGAGAGGAAATCTGGAAAAAGGTGTCTCCTCTCTACTGATGCTTCATCACCAATCCTTGTTTCAATAAAAACCCCACTTTTCAAAAACAGTTGTCATTGGGACAGAAAGTGAGGTGAAATGTTCTGAACAGGGGCAGCAGATAGCAAAACAAATGTTACAGGGGTGATAACCCTTCCCTACTTTTTCCAAAAAGCTTAAAAATATATTTTTTGGCTGGAGCTACACTTAAACAATGTACCTGTTCAAAATTAAAAAAACAGATTCTACCTAAGAACAAACCTACAGTCCCTGTCTTGTTTGCACCGCCTGTATACTGCTGTTCAGAGTATATAGGGCCTTTTTTATTTAGTGTGCGGGGTTCCCCTTAATATCCATACAAGACCCAAATGGGCTGGTAATGGGCTGGGGTAGGGGGGGGGGGGGGGTGATGGGGTAGCTATGCCATTTTTCTCAAAGATTTTCATCCATATTACCGGGACCAGACATTACATTAAAGGCGCAAGCAGTTTTAAATGGCTTTTTTTCCTTTAGAAATGTCATTTTGTGCAGGGACAGTTCTAAACACGGGAAACACATGCCACTTCACAGGCATACTTTAGACACTCCCCAGGTACGATATTTAAAGGAATATTTGACTTTTTTTTTTCACTTTATGCATCTTTAAAATGACTGCTCCCGAAAAACGGCCGTTTTTAAAACTTCGTTTTGCATTGATGCATGTTCCCTGGGGCAGAACCCGGGTCCCCAAACCCTTTTTAGGACAATAACATGCATATTAGTCGTTATAATTAGCACTTTAGATTTTGAACGTTCGCGTCCATTGTATTTAATAGGGTTCTAACGTTCGCGCAAACTTTCGGTCCGTTTGAAGGTTCTGGTGCGAACTGAACGGGGGGGTGTTCGGCTCATCCCTACTCTTCACATATATGATGTATGACTTACTCATCCTTGATGGATGCTTAATGACATAATTGTTTAAAGATTTCGCCCTCCGGTGGTGGTACTGATGATAACCCCAGCTTAAAAGAGGTGACCGCAGAAATATATATATGCCGAGAACCAATAGAAAATGTGCATAGATCTACTCCTTATGCATTAGTTTATGAGTTTGTTTATGAACTAGTACCACTAAACACAAGTAGCATTGATGTGACTGTGCTCCCAAGCCCTACGTCAGGGGGCGGAGCGGGCCTCTTTCTAATGTACATTTCAAAGCCTGCTCACAGTGTGTACCCAAAGGGGGTGACAGGTTTTAGCTCATTGCGACACCATTTTATATTGCATTATGAAGAGCCTGCATTTGATTAGCCTTGTTTATACCTTAGAAACCTTTTTTGTGTCTTCTGCTTCTTACACCTGGAAATTAATCAGTCCTTAGTCCATAAAAAGGAAAACACGGCTTGACATGTAGACTCTACTCTTCAGGGGCATGACTTATAAAGGAGGACACGACATGGTGAGCTGTAGTAATCGCTGATCCATCTGTGATCCTCTGTGTCTTGTATGTGGGTCCGGTTTCGGGGCGTCTCATCAAGGAAACTCTGGTCACGCGTCCAATCAGGCAACAGGCGCACCTCGTCACGACATAGAAAGAATAAAAATAAAAACGACATGAGTATATATTCCCACTTCCTTTAACCACGATCCGCTGTAAAATAAAAATTAGATCCCCAAAGATCCCCAGACCCTTAAAAGGACTCCCAACCTTCACTTAGCTAGAGCTCTGGCTTCAACAGTTACATGAAGAACCCTATCCTTAACGGATGAGAATTGTTCAATCGTATCCCAAGCCCGAGCCCCCCCCCTCAATGTACATCCACGACCCCATGCCCAGACCTGGTCGGGGTTGGTGAACAAATCCCTTGTAGCTGTCCCTGACATTCCTAATTTCCTGCGCCATCAGATCCTCGCGATCGGCCGCGACATAAGGTGCTGGGACAGCTTCACCATCACGCATGAACCTCTTGCTTTGGGGGAATTACCTTTATAAGCTGCAGATCTGCATAAACACCAAACTAAAGTTCAAACACACTTGTGGGCTACCTAAATACCCAAACCGACAAGAGGTAGAGCTATTAAAAACTAACCAATTTTACCCTCTAAAAATGCATCGTTAGATTCCATTGCCCTCGTACACACGGCCGAGATTCTCGTTGAAAAAAACATGTCGTTTTTTTCGACGAGATTCTTGGACAAGAAACTTGTCCCGGCCGAGTGTACACACGCTCGTTTCAAAGAACCCGCGGTTCTTTGAATGGAGCGTACGCGGTGACGTCATCGACTACGACGAGCATGCGCTCGACACATTCGATGCCGTCGCCGCCATCTTGGTATACCCTACGTATGCCTAGGAAGCTACCGCGCATGCGTCAAATTCATTTCGAACATGCGCGGGCTTCCGGGAGGACAGGTAAGTGTACACACACTCACTTTTCTCGTCGAGAAACATGCCGAGGAGAATCTCGACGAGAAAATAGAGAGCAGGTTCTCTATTTTCTCGTCGAGGTTTCTTGTCGGTTTTCTCAACGAGAAACCCGATAGCCGCGTACACACGACCGATTTACTCGGCAAGACCTCTCTGCCAGCAAGTTTCTTGCTGGTTCTTGCCGAGAAAATCGGCCGTGTGTACGAGGCCATTGACAAGTGTCTGTTTGGAGTCTTCACCAGTCTGTCAAAACTCCTCATACCCATAATAACATCATAAATAGCATGTACCGCTGTCATCGCTGGGGACTAAAACTCGGTGAAGACTCAGAACAGACCCAGCAATCGGTCCTGTTCACTTTCTGAGCTAGTCAGGAAATACACTTTAAATAATATAAATAGACGAAGATACTCCTCAGTTCTTTGGTGTGGTTGAGCCGCTTCTTGCAGTGGCTGGCGTGGTCTCATCCCTCAAGCTTCTTTACAACGACCCAGTCACCTGGTTGGAAAGAATGTAAAACTGGTTATTGTGTCAGGGTCCAGGAGGGACTCGTGAACCCTGTGGTGGACATTTTGAAGTTCATGTCACAGCGATCACACCCACCCCATCAGCCGAGAATATAAGTGACAGCTAATGAGGAAAGTACGACTCTGGTCTTGATTGACCTCCAAACAACCCTCATATGGCAATAACCCAGACATCGAGACTGTGGTCACTGCATAACCTGTGCGTGGCTTTCAATACCTGGAACCATTGACAAAAGGTTCTTAGCATCTGGGATGGGAACCTACTTCACCTGACTGCTAGGGCCATACTGTCACTGGACGCTGCAAAGGCGTTTGATAGTGTGGAGTGGCCCTACCTCTTGGAAATCCTGGCAAGATTTGGAGTGGGGAATAAATTTATAGCGTGGGTAAAGGTGCTTTATTTTAAGCCTAGAGCCAGACTGTGCATTAATAATAACCTTTCCTCTCCATTTGAGCTATATAGAGGCACCCGACAGGGATTCCCATTGTCCCCATTGCTGTTCGCCCTGGCGGTAGAGCCTCTGGCCATCTTGATCCGCAATGCTCCGGAAGTGGTAGGGTTCCGCAGGGGCCAGAGGGAAGAAAAGATATCTTTATATGCAGACGATGCGCTTATATATCTAGGCAACACAGCCGCCTCGTTGCGAGCAGTGATGGAGATAATAGGGGATTTCTGAAGTTTTTCAGGTTTTACCATCAACTGGTCAAAATCAACCTTAATGCCCATAGATAAGTTGAAGGAACAGTTACCAGAGGGGGAAGAACAAATAGTTATTGCCAATAGCTTTAAATATCTGGGAGTGGTGGTATCCCCGGATCCGGCTGAGTATCTTCAGCTGAATCTGGGCCCACTGTTGGTTAGACAGAAATGTAACAGTTGGTGTAAGCTTCCACTGTCAGGCTCGGCACCTACGTGTGTCCTCCTCAAAAGGGTATGGGGGGAGGTCCGGAAAGCCCTGAAGATATCGGGTTTGTTGCCCTTTACCCCGATTTGGCACAATCAGAGATACCCAGAGGTACAGGAATTGCAGGGCTTTACCCCCTGGAAAGAGAGGGGGATCTGTTTTTTTGCACAGCTATATGAAGGGAAGGTGTTGAAGACGTATGAACAGCTATGTAGGGAATTCCAGTTAAACCCCAGGAGCTTCTATCAATATCTCCAACTTTGTCATGCGTTGCAAGCACAACAAAAAACTCACTCTTTGACAGTGTCAACATCACCTTTGTTGAGAGAAGTTCTTGGGGCAGACACTAGGAAAGTATTAACATCAAAAATCTATAGGGAATTGCTGTCCTCAGTACAGGACTACGCCTCTCTAAAATGCCGAAGCAAATGGGTGGAAGATATAGGGGAGATAGATGGAAACCAGTGGGAAATGGCCCTTGAATCTATTCCAGTGGTATCGGTATCCGCATCCCATAGATTGTCACAATTATTTATTTTGCATAGGGCATATAGAACATCAGTGCAGTTATATAAATGGGGAGGAAGAGACTCCCCACTGTGCCAAAAATGTAAAGTACATAAGGGGGACTTCATACACCTAATCTGGAGGTGTCCAAAACTACACAGGTACTGGGAGGAAGTCTCCCAGTGCATTACTAGACTAGCACAGGTTCCTGTCCCTCTAAACTCTGTAGTGTACCTGCTTGGAGCCATAGATGTAGAAATGTTCCTAAGAGGAATGTACTACATGTTAACTAGACTGATGTATCTAGCCAGAAAACTCATTGCAAAATATTGGATGGTACCAGCGGTTCCCACGGGGAAGCAGTGGATTTCCTATGTAAACTCCTTGCTTCTTAGAGAGCGATTGACGTACAGTCGTAGGAGAGAAGTGGGTAAATTTGATACTATATGGCAACCATGGCTGGGGGATGCTGATCTAGCGCCATCTCAACTGGTAGTGGAAAGACTCCAGATGTAGAGACCCTGGGGAGGTGTAGGGGAGGGAGGGGCAGAGAGGAGAAGGAAAGAACGGCCTGAAGGAGTAAAGTTGAACATCTAGATAGGAGAGAACATCGGTGGCAGAAGAAACGACTTGTGGTGATCAGATATTAGGAGGCATAAGAGATGGATGTAGTCATGGGGTTAGGGGGTTAGGGGGGAGGTGGAAAGGGAGAAAAAGGGAAAAGAGGATAGAGTGATATGATACAGATGCAAATACACAAGATTAACACAAAATATTATATGGATGTAAGATTAGACATGTTTTTTTTATGTGTAATGTTTTACTGAACCAAATGCACGAATTGTATGTATTATGAGGATAATTTTCTAAAATAAAAAAGTATTTGGATTAAAAAAATAGCTACTGCCCAGATCCGAAACACGGATGTTTTGTTTGTTCTGCCGGAAGGCCCCAGAAAGGGACAGGCAGCATCAAAATCGACTATTTCAAAGTGGATTCGGCAAGTTATTGTTCAAACTTATGGTTTGAAAGGGAAGGTTCCTCTGTTTAAAATTAAGGCGCATGCACCATAGCCCATCGATCCCTCCTTACCCGACCATACAAGTCACAACAGCAGCGTGGTCCTCACTGATGAGGCAAACATTTACTGACACACCAACGTGCACACTACCAGTACCCTTGGCTTCCTAGGAATACCTAATTTCAGTGTCATCTTAAGAGCATTATAGGCCCCCGGGCAATACACTGCACTGGGGCCCTGTCTACACAATCACACACGAGAATTTTTTACTGGCAAAAATCATGACATTTACTGGCAGAACCACATTTTTTACTGCCACTGCAAAAGGGTACCTAAAATTACAGTTTTCAGTGCCAAACAGTGCAAATGTCAGTATTTAAACTATAAACATATAGATCGTGCTATTAGCAATGTGTTTAAGTTAAACAAAAGTAAAAAAAAAACATTTCTTTATTGACATGAAGGTTAGGTTACTATAACCCAGCCAGCACAGAGTTTCCTCTTACATCAGAGTCTGCAGGATTCCCCCTTACAGTGAAAGGGAACTCTTATGTAAAGGGGAACATTGCAGATCATGATGTAAGGGGAAACGCTGATGTAAGGGGGGCTCTGGTGACCAGAGACCACCTTATATCAGAGTTCACTGCTTTCTCTTTACATCAGAGTTCCCACTTACATCAGAGCAGCAGACCACCCCCCGATCACTTTGTGCAAGCTGCACAGTCAGCCAGACAGCCACTCACCTTACGACACCGACCAGGGCACTCCGTGTCTGTACTGGCTGGTGGCTGGGCAGGTTACAGGCTCACGAAAACCAGCACTGCCGACAGGGGTCCGACTCCACCACACTCTGCTTCAAGCCTGCTGTGCTGTCTGCTCTGACCACTCTACTCTGTCCATTCACCCTCAGCTCCTCCTGCTTTTTTTTAAAGTCTGGCAGGTGCGGCTAACGTCATCATCGGCGGACAGACAGAGGCAGCACTCGTGGAGGATCGGATCTTCTCAGCGATTTCCACAAACTGCGCACGCACAGTTCTGACCCGCCGGTTCCCACCATTTTTTACTGGGGTCGCTGGGCAGCCGGTGGGGCCCCCCAGGCAAGTGTGGCCCCGGGCAACTGCCCAGCGTGCCCAATGGAAAAGATGGCCCTGCCTAATTTCGGGGCTATCAACCCAATCATGGGTGAGAAAGGGGGCACACTTTAATACAGCTGACATTCCAAAGACAGATGCATTATATAGATATAAACTTTACCAAATACATCACTATAAACTTTCTAATCAGGCCCACCCCATAGAAATACCTCTATCAGTGTGGAATTTCCTACAGAACAAGCAACCAGGCAAACATAAAGGGATATCCTTATTTTATAAATTTACTTCCCCCCTATAAATTCAGGTTAAATTGACAAACATGTTAAAATGGGAAAGAGATCTACAAACAGAATTTACACTACCCCAATGGCATTTAGCTATACGTTATAACAGAAAATCCTCAGCGTGTGTAGATCGCTGTGACAACACCCAGAAAATTCTTCATAGATGGTACCTCACGCCTTTCCACTTAAGTAAAATGGACCCAGACACTTCACCATTATGCTGGTGAGACTCCTTCACACTTTGTGGAGCTGTATAATGATGCGTCCTTTTTGGGAAGAAGTTTCCTCCCTTATTTGAGAAACTACAAGTCATGAGTGCGCATTAACCCCTTCTTTAGCATTGCTGAGCTTGGGTGTTGAGCAGTTCCCCCCTATAACAAGAAAAATGGTTATGCATATTCTATTTGCCACATGTATTACAATAGCAAAGGAATGGCGCACTAAGACATCCCCAAAAATTTAAACTGTAATCTCCAGAATGAATACACAATACATAATGGAAAAGATGTTTGCGTACAAAGAAGGAAGAGCCTCGGGCTTCCATAAACACTGGGACATTTGGAGAATCTCCCCACATGCCTCTTCACTAGGGATGAGCTCGGTGTTCGAGTCGAACATACGTTCAACTCGAACATCGGCTGTTCGATCGTTCGACGAAGATCGAACATTTTGGGCCGTTCGCGCCAAATTCGAGTGACGCGAATGGCCCACAATACACTGCGCCATCGCAGTGCAATCCCGGCGCTGTGATTGGCCAAGCATGCACTGTGACCCCACATGCTTGGCCAATCACAGTGCCGGCAGCGAGGAGAGCCATAATTGGCCACAGGCAGGATGCCTGTGGCCAATTATATCTCAGGGGGGTTTAGTACACGCCCCACACTATAAAAGGCCGCCAGCGCGGCGGCCTTGTGTAGTGTGTTCTGGTTCAGGAAGAGAAAAGGATAGGCAGGGACAGTGTTAGTGATATTTGTTCATTTACCTTGTGTGTAGGGAGAGAGAAGGATAGGCAGGGACAGTGTCAGTGATATTCTGCTAAACCTTGTGTGCAGGGAGAGAGAAGGATATGCAGGGACAGTGTCAGTGATATTCTGCTAAACCTTGTGTGCAGGGATAGAGAAGGATAGGCAGGGGACAGTGTCAGTGATATTTTTATTAATTAAGCCTACTGCACAGTATACACCAGAAGCTAGCCCTTATTGCTGTGTTTTCCTGTTGTGTAACACAGGCAGGCATCTGCAGCAGTTATAGCAGGCGTAGTGTGCTTCCTGCAAAATATACACCTGAAGCTAGCCCTTATTGCTGTTTTTTCCTGTTGTGTAACACAGTCAGGCATCTGCAGCACTTAAAGCAGGCGTAGTGTGCCTCCTGCAAAATATACACCTGAAGCTAGGCCTGATTGCTGTGTTTTCCTGTTGTGTAACACAGGCAGGCATCTGCAGCACTTACAGCAGGCGTAGTGTGCCTCCTGCAAAATATACACCTGAAGCTAGGCCTCATTGCTGTGTTTTCCTGTAGTGTAACACAGGCAGGCATCTGCAGCACTTAAAGCAGGCGTAGTGTGCTTCCTGCAAAATATACACCTGAAGCTAGGCCTTATTGCTGTGTTTTCCTGTTGTGTAACACAGGCAGGCATCTGCAGCAGTTATAGCAGGCGTAGTGTGCTTCCTGCAAAATATACACCTGAAGCTAGCCCTTATTGCTGTTTTTTCCTATTGTGTAACACAGGCAGGCATCTGCAGCAGTTATAGCAGGCGTAGTGTGCTTCCTGCAAAATATACACCTGAATCTAGCCCTTATTGCTGTTTTTTCCTGTTGTGTAACACAGGCAGGCATCTGCAGTACCTACAGCAGGCGTAGTGTGCCTCCTGCAAAATATACACCTGAAGCTAGGCCTTATTGCCGTGTTTTCCTGTTGTGTAACAAGGCAGGCATCTGGAGTAACTTACAACAGGCGTAGTGTGCCTCCTGCAAAATATACACCTGAAGCTAGGCCTTATTGCTGTGTTTTCCTGTTGTGTAACACAGGCAGGCATCTGAAGCACTTACAGCAGGCGTAGTGTGCCTCCTGCAAAATATACACCTGAAGCTAGGCCTTATTGCTGTGTTTTCCTGTTGTGTAACACAGGCAGGCATCTGCAGCACTTACAACAGGCGTAGTGTGATTCCTGCAAAATATACACCTGAAGCTAGGCCTTATTGCTGTGTTTTCCTGTTGTGTAACACAGGCAGGCATCTGCAGCACTTACAGCGGGTGTAGTGTGCCTCCTGCACATTATACACCTGAAGCTACCCCTTATTGCCGTAGTTTTTTTTCTTTTGTGTTACACTAACAGGCATCTGCAGCACTTACAGCGGGCGTAGTGTGCTTCTTGCTAAATATACACCAGAAGCTAGCCCTTATTGCTGTGTTTTCCTGTTGTGTAACACAGGCAGGCATCTGCAGCAGTTATAGCAGGCGCAGTGTGCTTCCTGCAAAATATACACCTGAAGCTAGCCCTTATTGCTGTTTTTTCCTGTTGTGTAACACTGGCAGGCATCTGCAGTACTTACAGCAGGCGTAGTGTGCCTCCTGCAAAATATACACCTGAAGCTAGGCCTTATTGCTGTGTTTTCCTGTTGTGTAACACAGGCAGGCATCTGCAGCACTTACAACAGGCGTAGTGTGCCTCCTGCAAAATATACACCTGAAGCTAGGCCTTATTGCTGTGTTTTCCTGTTGTGTAACACAGGCAGGCATCTGCAGCACTTACAACAGGCGTAGTGTGCCTCCTGCAAAATATACACCTGAAGCTAGGCCTTATTGCTGTGTTTTCCTGTTGTGTAACACAGGCAGGCATCTGCAGCACTTACAGCGGGCGTAGTGTGCCTCCTGCACATTATACACCTGAAGCTACCCCTTATTGCTCATAGTTTTTTTTCTTTTGTGTTACACTAACAGGCATCTGCAGCACTTACAGCGGGCGTAGTGTGCTTCTTGCAAAATATACACCAGAAGCTAGCCCTTATTGCTGTGTTTTCCTGTTGTGTAACACAGGCAGGCATCTGCAGCACTTACAGCAGGCGTAGTGTGCTTCTTGCAAAATATACACCTGAAGCTACCCCTTATTGCTGGTTTTCCCATCTCCCTGCAGGCTTTTAGAATGTCTGGAAGGCAAACAAGTAGAGGCAGACAGTCAGAAGCCAATAAAAGAGGGCAAGCAGGCTCTGTGTCTAGAGACAACAGTGCTGGTCGTGGACGCGGTGCATCGTCATCAGCACTTGGCCATGGGACACGCTTGTCCTTATTTTCGGCAGCTGGACGTGTTGAGCCGCATCATGCCGAAGACTTGGTAGAGTAGATGACCAAGCCCTCCTCATCCTCTCTCACCCAGGCTCAGGGTACTGGCAAAGCAGCTGCCAAAGCGTCCTCAATGTCATCATTAGTCACTCCTTCCCTAGACCCACGTGTCCTCCTGAGGAGTCCCCCGAACTGTTTGAGCACAGTGCTGGGTACATGCTCCAGGAGGATGCCCAGCATTTTGAAGGGTCTGAAGATGATACCCAGCTAGAGGAAGGCAGTAGCGTGAGAGCAGAGAGAGGGGATGCTCAAGAAGGACACCAATCTGGCAGTCATGTTCCAGCAGCTGCAGCATACTGCCAGATTGGTTCCAGTGATGAGGAGGGAGGGGATTATGAGGTCACTGTCTCCACGTGGGTGCCTGATAGGAAAGAGGAGGAGGAGGAGGCACATCTCCAACGAGGCAGGATGCCCTCCGGGGGCCAGCGTAAGGGCAGCACACCGACTGAATCACACCGCAGAGCTCCGCCTGTGCAGGGCGCTGCCTCTGCCCGTTATTTCAAAAGTTCTTTGGTGTGGGCCTTTTTTGAGTCAAGTGCATCAGATCGCACCGCTGCTGTTTGCAACATATGTCTCAAGCGTATCTCGCGTGGCCAAAACATCAGCCGCTTGGGCACCACATGCTTGACCAGACATATTTTGACCTGCCGTGCAGCTCGTTGGCAAGCCTACCTTAAAGACCCACACCAAAGAACAAAGCGGACCTCTCCTTGCTCTGCATCAGCTGGGATCTCCAACCCCACTATACCTTCAGTCCTCTCTGAAACCTGCACTGAGAGGAATGAAGGTGTAGAATTAGGTGTGTCACAGCCAAGTACTTGCGGGCACTCTGCTAGCAGTACACCGACGTCCGATTCTAGCAGACAAATTTCCCTGCCCCAGCTGCTGGACCGTCGAAAGACGTTCACTCCCAGCCATCCACATGCCCAGCGGTTGAATGCTAGCTTGGCTAAATTGCTAGCACTTCAACTGCTGCCTTTTCAGTTGGTAGACTCTGCCCCCTTCCGTGAGTTTGTGAAATGTGCGGTTCCTCAGTGGCAGGTTCCCAAATGCCACTTTTTCTCACGGAAGGCGATTCCGGCTCTCTACCGCCATGTGGAAGGCAATGTCCATGCCTCGCTGGACAGGGCGGGCAGCGGTAAGGTGCATATTACCACTGACTTATGGTCCAGCAGGCATGGACAGGGACGTTACCTTTCTTTCACGGCCCATTGGGTCACTCTTTTGGCAGCTGGAAAGGATGCAGGACAAGGTGCAGTAGTGTTGGAGGTTGTTCCGCCGCCACGCCTCCAAAATTCTACTACTGGTTGTGACACACCTCTCTCCTCCACCCCCTCCTCATCTTCTTCCTCCAAGGCCTCTTCCTGTGCTTTGTCCTCGGAACCAGCGGTGCTTCGTTGGCGTTCAAGGGGCTACGCAAGTACGCAGGCAAAAAGATGCCATGCCGTGCTTGCGCTGGTGTGTTTGGGGGACAGGAGCCACACTGGGGAAGAGGTTCTGTCAGCTCTGCAGGGGCAGGCCGAGAGGTGGTTGACGCCATGCCAGCTTAAGCCAGGAATGGTGGTTTGCGACAATGGCACCAACCTCCTCTCTGCCCTCCGACAGGGACAACTGACCCATGTGCCCTGTGTGGCTCACGTCCTTAACCTGGTGGTGCAGCGGTTCTTGGGCAGGTACCCGGGCTTACAGGATGTCCTGAGGCAGGCCAGGAAAGTCTGTGTGCATTTTCGCAGATCATATAATGCCAGTGCTCGGCTGGCTGAGCTGCAAAAGGAGTTGAACATGCCCAAGAACCGCCTTATATGTGACATGCCCACCAGGTGGAACTCAACGTTGGCCATGCTGCAGTGGCTGCACACGCAGCAGAGGGCCATCAATGAGTACCTGTGCGACTACGGCACCAGGACAGGGGAGCTCTGGTTTTTTTCACCACGCCAGTGGGGCATGATCAGGAATGACCAAGAGTAACTGTGAGGGCTCACAGTGTTGTGGCAACACAAACATGTAAGGGGCAAATTTCAGCAAATTTCAGCAGAGTATATACGGCATGCCCCTACTTTCAAACATCCAACTTACAAACGACTCCTACTTGCAAACGGAAGGAGACAACAGGAAGTGAGAGGAAATCTACCCCTAGGAAGGGAAATTCTCTCCTGTAATGCCGCGTACACACGACCGCTTTTCATGTCAAGAAAAAATATTTTTCTTGTTTCAATATTTTTCTTGTTTCCTCTCAAGCCTGCCTTGCCTACAGACGATCGTGAAAAAAACTGATCTAGCAAAGCGCGGTGACGTCCAACACGTACGACGGCACTATAAAGGGGAAGTTTCATTCTGTTCGCGCCACCCTTTTGGCTGCTTTTGCTGATTTCGTGTTACCGCGTGTTAGTAAAAGTTTGGGAAGAGACGATTCGCGCTTTTCAGTCTTCGTACTTTAAAGATCGTTTTCGGGAGTTCAGTTTGTGCTTGTGGGTTTGTATCTGGCTTTCAGTGCTTGTAGTGAGTTCGTATCTGTTTTTGCAGTGCGTTCTTGTCCGCTCGTTACTGTTTTTCAGCTCGTTCTTCATAGGCCTTGCTGTTCTTCAGTGCGTTCTTTTAGTTCGTTCTGATTAGACGACCGTTTTGAAGCCATGTTGCGCGTACGTTCTTATCGCCGAGATCGTGCTGTGCTTGCTGCTGGGCTTGTTGCTATGTCCCAGATCCGGTCCATGAGGAGGGTGAGGAGGAGTTCATGGACCAAGAATTGGTTGCTCCAGAGGGACCAATTATGTCATATGCCTCTGCTGCGGGAGATCCGGGAGAATAACCCTGATGATTTCAGGAATTTTCTTAGGATGTCTGACCCCGTTTTTCAGCAGCTCTTGGCTTTGGTGTCCCCCTATATCACCAGGCAGGACACCGTTATGCGGGAAGCCATTACTGCTGAGCAGAGGCTCATCGCCACGTTGCGATACCTTGCGACTGGGAGAAGCTTGCAGGACCTCAAGTTCTCGACAGGCATCTCCCCCCAGGCTCTGGGCGTCATTATCCCTGAGACCTGCTCTGCCATTATCCAGGTCCTTCAGGAGGACTATCTTAAGGTAAGTTTTCTCCTTTATAAACATCACAATCTATGTTTTTTTATGCTTGATAATGTATAGTATATTTTGAACTGTCTCTAATTACCATGATTTGAATATGCTGTGAATGTCCCCTTTGTCCCCCTGCATGTTGTAAGCTTTGAATATTCTATGTTTTTTGGCTACATGCATATTTGTTTTTAAACCAATCTCCAGCATTCGTTCCTGGGCCCAAACACACCTAGCCTAGTCAATCCCCATTTTTGTTTTTGACGCTCCATTGTAGTGCTTAGATTGCCTGATTCCCCCCCCCCCCCTAATTCTTTGATTTTTGTCTAATCTACACAAATAAATTACATAGTACTATAGATTTGAATTATGATGTCCCCAACTCATCTCAACCCCTCCACCCTCTAAAGAATTTCACAGGTCCATCAGAGTGGGTGATGTTTTTGTTGCTTATTTTTCTATCTTATTCAAGCGGACCTCCATCCAAAATTTTGGGGGTCCGCTCATCGTAACCCTCCCCCGGTGTCAAAATTGACACCTTTCAGGGGGGAGGGGGGTGAAGATACCTGTTTAAGCCAGGTATTTTCACCCACATCCGGGAGTCATCTCTGCGGCAAATCTGCCTGAGCCAAGTCACTTCCCGCAGAAGACCCGTAGTGTTCTTGGAAACACTTGTCTCACAGAACACAGGAGGACCAGTCTGAACTGCGCAGCGCTTCTCGTGCATGTGCGTTTGGGAACCGGGCAGTGAAGCCGCAAGGCTTCTCTTCCTGGTTCCCTCACCAAGGATGGCAGAGGGGGCAGCAGAGTGACGAGCAATTGTTTGTCCTCTGCTGCGGACGTTGCTGGTCTCCAGGACAGGTAAGTGTACAATTAGCAAACATCTGCAGCTGCTGTAGCTGGAGCTGCTGTGTTATTTTATATTATTTTGGCTGCGTAGCTCCGCTCTAAAATCCTCCTTCCAAATTAATGCTATACTGATGTTTTGCCCAGAGTGTTTTGTGCTAACATGCTTGCAATGTATAGGTAGTAAAGTATATTAATTTTTTGGCTCCTTTGACTCCACAGTTACCATCGACGCCACAGGAATGGCAGAATGTGGCATCTGATTTTTCTCAGCGGTGGAACTTTCCCAACTGTGGAGGAGCCATTGATGGCAAGCACGTCCGCATCGTGCCACCAGCCCATTCTGGCTCGTTTTTTTATAATTATAAAGGCTTCCACAGTATTGTGCTCATGGCGGTGGTGTCTGCCAACTATGAGTTTCTATTTGTTGATGTTGGGAAAAATGGGCGGATGTCTGATGGTGGTGTTTTCGCCCAGACCGAGTTTGCAGACCGGCTTCTTTCAGAGGACCTGGCATTGCCACCTGCTGAAGATAATGAACATGGCCTCCCGTTTGTGTTACTGGCAGATGAGGCTTTTGTGCTTGGACCACATTTGATGAGGCCTTTTCCCCAAAGGTCCCTCACCCCTGAGAGGAGGGTATTTAATTATCGTCTGGCCAGAGCGCGAAGGGTGGTCGAAAATGCCTTTGGCATCATGGCCAGTCGCTTCCGCCTTTTTCTGACTGCGATAAACATGGCGGAGTATAAATGGAACCATTTGGTCATGTACTGTTGCATACTGCACAATTTTTTACTCAAAAACTAAAACAATTACCTAGCTACAGTTGACCTTCAGGGCACACAGTGCTTGGATGGACCATTGGCAGCCCAGTTAGCTGGCCCTACAGGCTTGGCCCCCCAAAGCGGCTGTGATGTGCGGCAACGCTATCTAGAATATTTTATGGGTAGGGGGGCCATTGCAATGCCTGATCATTTTTAAACCAATTTTGGTCATAATAAAAAATAATATACTGGAAACATCTTGTTTGCTTTTCTTTTGTTGTATTTGTTCTTTCTCCTAGGTCAGTCAGTGATGGTGAACCTTGCCACTCCAGATGTTTTGCAACTCCATTTCCCATGATGCTCAACTACACTGCAGAGTGCCTGAGTAACATTAGAAATGTAGTTCCAATCCATCTAGGTTGCCAATGTTCACCATCACTGTCCTCGGTTATACTAGTGCAGTTGTAGTCCCATGTTTTTTCCTAACAAGTAAATTACAATCATTTATAGAGTCTAAACACACACATTTTTTGAGGGGGGGGGGGGGGGCAACATTGATATAAGAAGCCACACATTGTTTAGTGATTACATTTTTTTATAGTAGTTTAAAAATTTTCACGTTTGTATCAAAATATACCCCAATTTTTTTTTTTTTCTTTTTACAACTCAGTACAAAAATGTACAACACGAACAATATACCTTTATAGAAATAAAAGATTCCCCCCCCCCCAAAAATAAAAATAAATTTGTAGAATATATACACGTTTTACACCCTCCCAAGAATATGCTCTAGTTTTTTCAGTCTTTTCTCCATGATTTTGTTGGTTTGGCACATCTGGAACAGGTTGTCTTTTATCTTTTCAACCTCCCGAGAGCAGGCCCTCACTTGTTTCAGCAACATCTGGGCAGTGGCTCTGGTGAAGGTTGCTGGTGCCGCAGGCATTAAAGTCCCTTGAAGTAGTGAAAAGAAAACGTCTTACTAAATATACAGGCCAACATCTATTACCTGAGGCTGTGGTGTATGACACTGACCTGGTGAGTTGACATTTCCCTCTTCTGCCACATCCTGCGGTTGTGTGTCTTGAGTTGGTGGTGCGGGGTTTGCAGCCTTGTGTCTCTTAGCTCTTTGAAGCCCTAGGAGATATAACCAAAAGGTAGACTTGTGTAACTAAATATATTTTGGCGTGAAAGAGGAATATTAATCATTCTTGGGAAGTGTGTTACAATTGTATTAGTGATAATTTTTTAGGAGATGAACACATGATTGTATCCATTTCCCAAGATGGTAGATTAATCTCTTTTGGTCATGTTTCACACATGGAAACACACCAGGTATCCACTGGATCACCTGTGTGTGACACCATCAAAAGGTTGTTCTTGTGGCCCACACTTGTGCTAATGAGTCCAGATGTGTAAGCAGCTGCTGAGCATACTCTTGTAACCGTACACTGAATCTAGTTACATTAGCCAAATCTAATTACCAACAACTACACAAACATGTTTATAATTACTTCTCACATAAACATTTCATGATGTCCTGTTTCATGTTCTTGGGCACAAGAATCCAACGTTGAAATCCTCGTTCAATACCACCCAAACGATGTTTTGGTGGAATACATTGCTAAAAACATTAGAACATGCCTATTATTTTAGGATTGATAAAATGTCGTTCGAACAATGAATCGGGCGAAAAGCTTGTGATTAGGGATGAGCTTCGAGTTCGAGTCGAACTCATGTTCGACTCGAACATTGCCTGTTCGCCCGTTCGCCGAACAGCGAACAAATTGGGGTGTTCGCGGCAAATTCGAAAAATCTATGGGAGAAATCTAAAGTGCTAATTATAAAGGCTTATATGCAAGTTATTGTCCTAAAAAGTGTTTGGGGACCGGGGTCCTGCCCCAGGGGACATGTATCAATGCAAAAAGAAGTTTTAAAAACGGCCGTTTTTTCGGGAGCAGTGATTTTAATAATGCTTAAAATGAAAAAATAAAAGTGAAATATTCCTTTAAATTTCGTACCTGGGGGGTGTGTATGATATGCATGTGAAGTGGCGCATGTTTCCCGTGCTTAGAACTGTCCCTGCAAAAAATGTCATTTTTGAAAGAAAAAAATGCATTTAAAACTGACTCGCGGCTATTAATGAATTGTCGGCTCCCGGCAATACATACAAAAGTCATTGATAAAAAAAAAAAAAAAGCGTGGGGGTTCCCCAGAATTCAATTACCAGGCCCTTCAGGTCTGGAATGGATATTAAGGGGAACCCCGCCGCAAATTAAAAAAAAATTGACGTGGGGTTCCCCCAAATATCCATTCCAGGCCCTTCAGATCTGGCATGGATTTTAAGGGGAACTCCACCCCAAATTAAAAAAAAAATGGCGTGGAGTCCCCCTAAAAATCCATACCAGACCCCTTATCCGAGCACGCAACCTGGCCGGCCGCAGGGGAAAAGGGGGGGACGAGAGAGCGGCCCCCCTCCCTCCTGAACCGTACCAAGCCACATGCCCTCAACATGGGGAGGATGTCCCCATGTTGATGGGGACAAGGGCCTCATCCCCACAACCCTTGCCCGGTGGTTGTGGGGGTCTGCGGGCGGGGGCTTATCGGAATCTGGAAGACCCCTTTAACAAAGGGGACCCCCAGATCCCGCCCCCCCCATGTGAATTGGTAAGGGGTACATTGTACCCCTACCATTTCACGAAGAAAGCGTAAAAAAAATGTTTAAAAAAACACACAAACACCTTAAAAAAGTCCTTTATTTAAAAAAAAAAAAAAAAAAAACATTCCAGCGGTGAAATCCAGTGTCCCGCGGCGATCCCGATGTCCAGCGCTGTCCTTCATTGGTTGTGCCTGAGCGGACCTGATGGGGAACTCCCTCTCAGTGTTTTAAATGTATAGACCCGCCCCTTCTAAAGTTCCCTATCAGGTCCGCTCAGCGATCAGATGCGGAACATGAAAAGGGGCGGGTCTATACATGTATTACCAAAGTGAGAGCAGTTCCCCATCAGGTCCGCCCTCTCGGTATGTCGGACCCGCCTACGTCATTGGCTTGAGCGGGGAACTTCCTTCACTGTGTAATTTAAATTTACATAGTAAAGGAAGTTCCCCGCTCAAGCCAATGACGTAGGCGGGTCCGACATACCGAGGGGGCGGACCTGATGGGGAACTGCTCTCACTTTGGTAATACATGTATAGACCCGCCCCTTCTCATGTTCCGCATCTGGTCCGCTGAGCGGACCTGATGGGGAACTTTAGAAGGGGCGGGTCTATACATTTAAAATACTGAGAGGGAGTTCCCCATCAGGTCCGCTCAGGCACAACCAATGAAGGACAGCGCTGGACATCGGGATCGCCGCGGGACACTGGATTTCACCGCTGGAATGTTTTTTTTTTTGTTTTAATAAAGGACTTTTTCAAGGTGTTTGTGTGTTTTTTTTAACATTTTTTTACGCTTTCTTCGTGAAATGGTAGGGGTACAATGTACCCCTTACCAATTCACATAGGGGGGGGCGGGATCTGGGGGTCCCCTTTGTTAAAGGGGTCTTCCAGATTCCGATAAGCCCCCCGCCCGCAGACCCCCACAACCACCGGGCAAGGGTTGTGGGGATGAGGCCCTTGTCCCCATCAACATGGGGACATCCTCCCCATGTTGAGGGCATGTGGCTTGGTACGGTTCAGGAGGGAGGGGGGGGCCGCTCTCTCATCCCCCCCTTTTCCCCTGCGGCCGGCCAGGTTGCGTGCTCGGATAAGGGGTCTGGTATGGATTTTTAGGGGGACTCCACGCCATTTTTTTTTAAATTTGGGGTGGAGTTCCCCTTAAAATCCATGCCAGATCTGAAGGGCCTGGAATGGATATTTGGGGGAACCCCACGTCAATTTTTTTTTAATTTGCGGCGGGGTTCCCCTTAATATCCATTCCAGACCTGAAGGGCCTGGTAATTGAATTCTGGGGAACCCCCACGCTTTTTTTTTTTTTTTTTTATCAATGACTTTTGTATGTATTGCCGGGAGCCGACAATTCATTAATAGCCGCGAGTCAGTTTTAAATGCATTTTTTTCTTTCAAAAATGACATTTTTTGCAGGGACAGTTCTAAGCACGGGAAACATGCGCCACTTTACATGCATATCATACACACCCCCCAGGTACGAAATTTAAAGGAATATTTCACTTTTATTTTTTAATTTTAAGCATTATTAAAATCACTGCTCCCGAAAAAACGGCCGTTTTTAAAACTTCTTTTTGCATTGATACATGTCCCATGGGGCAGGACCCAGGTCCCCAAACACTTTTTAGGACAATAACTTGCATATTAGCCTTTATAATTAACACTTTAGATTTCGAACGTTCGAGTCCATTGTATTTAATAGGGTTCTAAAGTTTACACGAACATTTTGTCTGTTCGCAGGTTCTGGTGCGAACCGAACAGGGGGGTGTTCGGCTCATCCCTGCTTGTGATTGAGTGAACATTTGAACGACCATTTATACGATCGATTCGTGTGCCCAAAAACATGAAACATGACATTTTTAACTGTACTACATACATTATTTTAAAAGCACATGCAACACCACGTTATTACCAAAAATCACATTTAATGTAGATATACTTACTTTTTTTGATGACTTTTTTAATCTTTTTATATTGATCCGGCTCACGCAACTTAATGTCCGACCATCGTTTCCGGATCTGTTCCCGCGACCTGCGAACACCAAATTTCTGAAATAGCGCTTTGACCACTTTATCCATGATCTTGGACTTCACTTGATTTGGCTTTTTGTAGGGCCCATGTTTGGCGTCATAATCATCCCGGAGCAATATGGTGACCATCTCCACCATCTCCTCAAAGCTCATGTTAGTGGCTTTATACCTTCTGGGTCGGGGCCTGCTTTCTTCCCCACTTTCCAAATCATGTTGGTGATTCGCCGACATGTTTACACTCTCCGTCATTAAGGAGTAGCGAGAAGGGGCGGGGAAAGTAGTGTAATGAACGTCAGGGGCGGGAAAGCGTGCGGAGCGTCACGCATGCGCACTGTATATAACTCCAAAAAACATCGTTGAAAGCGACGTTCAGTGAGTGGAAGAAGGTCGGAAGCAACGAACGTGTAGATCGCGGGTACGTAACATTTTTCATACTTGATATGTCGAGGGTTGAGCGGCCCCGAACAGCAAATGTAGTGACCGTACAGACCTTTAAATTTGGCTGTGTCCAGGAGCATTAAACCTATAAACATTCATTCACTGTATGTTCGGGGCCGGGGTTGGGCAATATGCATGTAACTTGGCGCTTGCTTCCCGTGCTGTTAGTACTGGCCGTGCACAAAGTGTCATTTTTTAATTGTGAATAAACTTTGAAAAGTCAATCGCGGCTCTAAATGAATTCTTGCATCCCGGCAAATGGCAAGACCTTGAAAAGTGAGTTGTACCTGCAAAATTAAAACGTGGGGTTCCCCCAAATTCGAGTTGCAGGCCCTTCAGGTCTGTCAAGGATTTTAAGGGGAACTCCACCCCCAAATCAGGAAAAAAAAGGGCGTGGAGTCCCCCCCAAAATCCACAACAGACCCTTTATCCGAGCACGCAACCTGGCCTGCCGCAGGGGAAGAGGGGGGGACGAGAGAACCGTACCAGGCCACATGCCCTCAACATGGGGAGGATGTCCCCATGTTGATGGGGACAAGGGCCTCATCCCCACAACCCTTGCCCGGTGGTTGTGGGGGTCTGCGGGCGGGGGCTTATCGGAATCTGGAAGACCCCTTTAACAAAGGGGACCCCCAGATGCCGCCCCCCTATGTGAATTGGTAAGGGGTACATTGTACCCCTACCATTTCACGAAGAAAGTGTACAAAATGTTAAAAATGACAGTAGTCAGTTTTTGACAATTCCTTTAATTTTTAGTTTGGCTTTCTTCCATCTTCTTCCTTCTTCTTCTTTTCTCGCTTCGTGTTTCTTCCTCCATCTTCCTCTTCCTCTTCATTTTCCTTCTTCCTTCGGTGTTCTCGTCCGCATCTTGCTCCGGGTTCTTCTTTCTCCGGCCGCTCCGTTTGAATTGGAGGTTCCCGCTGTGGGACGCTCAGTTCATCAGTTCTCCTCTTGGTCCGGCGACCCCGCCCCCCTCTGACGCACAGAGATTTCACAGGTACTTTCCCCGTGCAGTCAGAGGGGGGCGGGTCCCCCGGCTCGCAGCGGACCTAGAGGAGAACTGCCTAACTTTGCGTCACACAGCGGGAAACTCCAATTCAAACGGAGCGGCGGGAGAACAAAGAAGAAGCCGAAGCAAGATGCGGACGAGAAGCCCGAAGCAAGAAGGAAGATGAAGATGAAGAGGAAGATGGAGAAAGAAACTCGAATGCAGAAAAGAAGAAGGAAGAAGATGGTTGAAAAACAATACCAATAATAAAGGAATTGTCAAAAACCGTGTAGTGTCATTTTTTAGATAATGCCATTTATTAAGGTGAAATGGTAGGGGTACAATGTCCCCCATTACCATTTCACATAGGGGGGGGGGGCGGGATCTGGGGGTCCCCTTTGTTAAAGGGGTCTTCCAGATTCCGATAAGCCCCCCGCCCGCAGACCCCCACAACCACCGGGCAAGGGTTGTGGGGATGAGGCCCTTGTCCCCATCAACATGGGGACATCCTCCCCATGTTGAGGGCATGTGGCCTGGTACGGTTCAGGAGGGAGGGGGGGGGGCGCTCTCTCGTCCCCCCCTCTTCCCCTGTGGCCGGCCAGGTTGCGTGCTCGGATAAGGGTCTGTTATGGATTTGGGGGGGGGGACTCCACGCCATTTTTTCCCAGAATTTGGGGGGGAGTTTCCCTTAAAATCCTTGACAGACCTGAAGGGCCTGGTATGGATATTTGGGGGAACCACAATGCTTTACCAATGTTTGTATCAATGACTTTCCTATGTATTGCAATTGACAGGAGACAACAATTAATTATACCCAGGAGTGAATTTAGTTTTAATTTTTTTTTTTTTTAAATGACACTTGGTGCAGAGACAGTTCGAGGTACTCCTTTACTTTTGGGGAGTCCTTTTATTCCCACGATTTACAGGGCAACATTTACTTCAATGGGGTTTGGGTTCGGGGAAAGTCAGGTCACGAACTCTAGCTTTTTACAAAGTTAGCTAAAAAGAGTTCAACACAAACATCCAGGTGTCCACTCAACTCTATGATGACTGATCAATTGCTACGTTAGTGGCTTATATATGGTGAGAAAGATTTGGAGAAGTCCTGACTAGGGATGAGCCGAACACCCCCGGGTTCGGTTCGCACCAGAACCTTCGAACGGACCGAAAGTTCGCGCGAATTTTCGAACCCTATTCGTTATAATGGACGCGAACGTTCGAAATCAAAATTGCTAATTACAACGGCCAATATGCATGTTAATGTCATAAAACAGGTTTGGGGACCCGGGTCCTGCCCCAGGGGACATATATCAATGCAAAAAGAAATTTTAAAAACTAAAGTTTTTTCGGGAGCAGTCATTTTAATGATGCATAAAGTGAAAAAAAAAAAAAGTGAAATTTTCCTTTAAATATGGTACCTGGGGGGTGTCTAAAGTATGCCTGTGAAGTGGCATGTGTTTCCCGTGTTTAGAACTGTCCTTGCACAAAATGACATTTGTAAAGGAAAAAAAGAAGCCATTTAAAACCACTTGCGGCTTTAATGTCATGTCTTGTCCTGGCCGCCATATGGCTGAAAATCCTTGAGAAAAATGGCATGGCTACCCCATCACCCCCCCCCCCACCCCAGCCCCTTTGGGTCTTGTATGGATACTAAGGGGGACCCCGCACCCAAAATAAAACCCTATACCTACAACCCTATATACTCTGAACAGCAGTATATAGGTGGTGCAAACAAGACATGGACTGTAGGTTTGTTCTTAAGTAGAATCTGAACAGGTACATTATGAAGTGTAGCTACATCCCAAAAAAATCAATTTTTAAGCTTTTTGGAGAACATAGGGAGGGGTTATCACCCCTGTAACATTTGCTGTCTTTGCACATCTGTTCAGAACATGTCACCTCACTTTCCGTCCCAATGACAAATGTTTTTAGAAAAGGGGGGTTTTAATTGAAACAAGGATTGGTGATAAAGCATCAGTAGAGAGGAGATACCTTTTTCCCAAATTAAATCTAACAGGATAGAATTTTCCTTCCTAGGGGTAGATTTCCTCTCACTTCCTGTTTTCTCTTGCCGTTTGCAAGTAGGAGTCGTTTGTAAGTTGGATGTTTGAAAGTAGGGGCCTGCCGTATATACTCTGCAGAAATTTGCCCTATTAGATGTTGGTGTAGCCACAAGACTGGTGGGCACAGGAATGGGCCCTGCTGTGAGTTAATAGATCAAGATTTGTACTTGCATGCACCTGTTGAACCGGGCAGAAAAATTGGGCCTTTGGTGGTGGTGGTGGTGGTGGTGGACGGTGTTGCCACAAGACTGTAAGCCCTCACAGTTACTCTTGGTGGGTGCAGGAATGGGCCCTGCTGTGAGTTATTAGATCAAGATTTGTAATTGCATGCACCTGTTGAACAGGGCAGAAAAATTGGGCCTTTGGTGGTGGTGGTGGTGGTGGACGGTGTTGCCACAAGACTGTAGGCCCTCATAGTTACTCTTGGTGGGCGCAGGAATGGGCCCTGCTGTGAACTATTAGATCAAGATTTGTAATTACACGCCCCTGTTAAACAGGGGCTGAAAAATTGTGCCTTAGGCATTGGTGCTGGTGCCACAACACTGCAACCCCTCACAGATACTGTACTTGGAGCACAGCAGTCACACCTGTTGCGAAGCATCTTTTTAAAAAATTGTAATTACACGCCCCTGTTATACAGGGGCTGAAAAATTGTGCCTTAGGCACTGGTGCTGGTGCCACAACACTGCAACCCCTCACAGATACTGTACTCTGAGCACAGCAATGAGACCTGTTGCAAAGCATTGCCTAAAAATTGTAATTACACGCCCCAACAGGGGCTGAAAAATTGTGCCTTAGGCACTGGTGCTGGTGCCACAACACTGGAACCCCTCACAGATACTGTACTCTGAGCACAGCAGTCACACCTGTTGCGAAGCATCTTTTTAAAAAATTGTAATTACACGCCCCTGTTATACAGGGGCTGAAAAATTGTGCCTTAGGCACTGGTGTGGTGGCATGGATCATTGAGGAGGAGGAAGAGGATAGACAGTGAACATAACAGGACAGTCACTCAGCATCAGCATAGGCAGTCTTGAAGGGATGTGACATTATAAATTATTCCGTTATATCCGCTTCAGGTGTCTGGTAGCTGGTAGTGATCCAAGACTGATTCATTTTTATGAAGGTCAGTCGATCAACCGAGTCGGTGGACAGGCGCACCCTATGATCGGTGACAAATCCTCCAGCAGCACTGAATGTGCTTTCGGAAAGAACGCTGGATGCAGGACAGGCCAGTAGCTCAATTGCATACTGTGCAAGCTCTGGCCAGTGATCCATCCTCAGGACCCAGTAAGCCAGAGGATTTTCGGTGGGAAAGGTGTCCAAGTCTGACCTTGCCCCTAGGTATTCCTGCACCATGTATATCAGACGCTGGCGATGGTTGCTGGAACCGATCATACCTTGGGGCTGCGGACTAAAAAATTGTCTGAACGCATCGGTCAGACGTCCACCTTCCCCACCGCTCCTTCTGCTACTGACCGAAGCCTCAGCAACTCGTCGTCCAGGACCAGGAGTTTGTAACCTCCCAGTTTCTGGGAACGCGTTGCACAGACCTTTCTGCAAGGCCTCCCTGAGATGTCTCATCCTCTGCTCCCTCTGCGACGGCAAGATAAGGTCCGCAACCTTACCCTTGTACCGTGGATCAAGGAGAGTGGCCAGCCAGTAATGGTCACTCTCCTTGATCCGAAGAACACGAGGATCCTTCCGCAGGCTTTGCAGGATCAGGGAGGCCATGCAGCGTAGGTTAGCTGAGGCATTCGGTCCGGAGTCTTCTGGGTCACTGAGGATGACATGATCGCCAGCCACCTCCTCCCAGCCACGTACAAGTCCACTGGTTTGTTGGGACTGTACATCATCCCTAAAAGACTGCTGCTGCTGATGCTGAGTGCCAGGCTCCACCTCCATGCTCACACAATCCTCCTCCTCCTCCTCCTCCTCCTCCTCTTCCTGTGTGATGGGTGGGACAGAAGGAACATTGTCTGGATAAAGGGGGCCTTGAGAGACAAGGAAGTCCTCCTCTTCCTGCCTCTGTTCTGCCTCAAGTGCCCTGTCCATTATCCCACGCAGCGTATGCTCCAACAGGTGGACAAGAGGTACAGTGTCACTGATGCATGCACTGTCACTGCTCACCATCCTCGTGGCCTCCTCAAATGGTGAGAGGACAGTGCATGCATCCCTGATCATGCTCCACTGGCGTGGGGAAAAAAAGCCAAGCTCCCCTGACCCTGTCCTGGTGCCGTAGTCGCAAAGGTACTCATTGATGGCCCTCTGCTGCGTGTGCAGTCGCTGCAGCATGGCCAACGTTGAGTTCCACCTGGTGGGCATGTCACATATTAGGCGGTTCTTGGGCAGGTTCAGCTCCTTTTGCAGCTCAGTCAGCCGAGCACTGGCATTATAAGATCGGCGGAAATGCACACAGACTTTCCTGGCCTGCCTCAGGACATCCTGTAAGCCTGGGAACCTGCCCAAGAACCGCTGCACCACCAGGTTGAGGACGTGAGCCATACAGGGCACATGGGTGAGCTGCCCCTGTCGCAGGGCGGAGAGGAGGTTGGTGCCATTATCAGAAACGACCATTCCTGGCTTAAGCTGGCGTGGCGTCAACCACCTCTCGGCCTGCCCCTGCAGAGCTGCCAGAACCTCTGGCCCAGTGTGGCTCCTGTCCCCCAAACACACCAGCGCAAGCACGGCATGGCATCTTTTTGCCTGCGTACTCGCGTAGCCCCTTGTACGCCTACGGAGCACCGCTGGTTCCGAGGACAGAGCACTCGAAGAGGACATGGAGGAAGAAGAAGAGGAGGGGGTGGAGGAGAGAGGTGTGTCACAACCAGTAGTAGCATTTTGGAGGCGTGGTGGCGGAACAACCTCCAACACTACTGCACCTTGTCCTGCATCCCTCCCAGCTGCCAATAGAGTGACCCAATGGGCCGTGAAAGAAAGATAACGTCCCTGTCCATGCCTGCTGGACCATGAGTCAGCGGTAATATGCACCTTACCGCTGACCGCCCTGTCCAGCGAGGCATGGACATTGCCTTCCACATGCCAGTAGAGAGACGGAATCGCCTTCCGTGAGAAAAAGTGGCGTTTGGGAACCTGCCACTGAGGAACCGCACATTGAACAAACTCACGGAAGGGGGCCGAGTCTATCAACTGAAAAGGCAGCAGTTGAAGTGCTAGCAATTTAGCCAAGCTAGCATTCAACCGCTGGGCATGTGGATGGCTGGGAGTATACTTCTTTCGACGGTCCAGCAGCTGGGGCAGGGAAATTTGCCTGCTACAATCGGACGTCGGTGTACTGCAAGTACTTGGTTGTGACACACCTAATTCTACACCTTCAGTCCTCTCAGAGCAGCTTTCAGAGAGGACTGAAGATATAGTGGGGATGGAGATTCCAGCTGATGAGGAGCAAGGAGAGGTCCGCTTTGTTCTTTGGTGTGGGTCTTTTATGTGTGCTTGCCAACGAGCTGCATGGCAGGTCGACATATGTCTGCTCATGCTTGTGGTGCCCAAGCGGCTGATGTTTTGGCCACGCGAGATACGCTTGAGACAAATATTGCAAATAGCAGTGGTGCGATCTGATGCACTCGTCTCAAAAAAGGCCCACACCAAAGAACTTTTGTGATAACGTGCAGAGGCAGCGCCCTGCACAGGCGGAGCTCTGCGGTGTGGTACAGTTGCTGTGCTGGCCTCTAGCTGGCCTCCAGGGGGCATCCTGCCTCGTTGGACATGTGACGCTGCATCCTCCTCCTCCTCCTCCTCTCTCCCTTCAGGCACCCACGTGGAGTCAGTGACCTCATCATCCCCTCCCTCTTCACCACTAGAGCAAACCTGGCAGTAAGCTGCAGCTGGTGGAACACTACTGCCAGATTGCTGTCCTTCAGCATCCCCTCTCTCTGCGCGCACACTACTGACTTCCTCAAGCTGGGTATCATCATCCGAGCCTTCGAATCGTTGGGCATCCTCCTGGAGCATGTACCCAACACTGTGCTCAAACAGTTCGGGGGACTCCTCAGGAGGACATGGTGGGTCTAGGGAAGGGGTGGCTGATGATGCCATTGAGTACGCGTTGGCAGCTGCTCTGCCAGTACCCTGAGCCTGGGTGAGAGAGGATGAGGAGGATGAGGAGGGCTTGGTCATCCATTCTACCAAGCCTTCGGCATGATGCGGCTCCACATGTCCAGCTGCCGAAAACAAAGACAAGCGTGTCCCATGGCCACGTGCTGATGACGATGCACGACCACGTCCACGGCCAGCACTGTTGTCTCTAGAAACAGAGCCTGCCTGCCCTGTGTTCTTGCCTCGGCACGCTCTGCCTCTCCTTGGCGGTCTTCCAGCCATTGTAGTCGGTAGTGTATATAGTATAAAAAATAGAACTCCTATGTGTGCTCACAACACACTGTAGGTCCTATGGGTGCTGACACTAACACACTATAGGTACTATGTGTGCTGCTGACAAGAAAATATAGGAGCTCTGTTTGCTGCCACTAACACACTAGAAGTCCTATTGGTGCTTCTGAGATGAAAATATAGGAGCTCTGTGTGATGCCACTAACACACTAGAAGTCCTATGGGTGCTTCTGAGATGAAAATATAGGAGCTCTGTGTGATGCCACTAACACACTAGAAGTCCTATGGGTGCTGCTGAGAAGAAAATATAGGAGCTCTGTTTGCTGCCACTAACACACTAGAAGTCCTATGGGTGCTGCTGAGAAGAAAATATAGGAGCTCTGTGTGATGCCACTAACACACTAGAAGTCCTATGGGTGCTGCTGAGAAGAAAATATAGGAGCTCTGTTTGCTGCCACTAACACACTAGAAGTCCTATGGGTGCTGCTGAGAAGAAAATATAGGAGCTCTGTGTGATGCCACTAACACACTAGAAGTCCTATGGGTGCTTCTGAGATGAAAATATAGGAGCTCTGTGTGATGCCACTAACACACTAGAAGTCCTATGGGTGCTGCTGAGAAGAAAATATAGGAGCTCTGTTTGCTGCCACTAACACACTAGAAGTCCTATGGGTGCTGCTGAGAAGAAAATATAGGAGCTCTGTGTGATGCCACTAACACACTAGAAGTCCTATGGGTGCTGCTGAGAAGAAAATATAGGAGCTCTGTTTGCTGCCACTAACACACTAGAAGTCCTATGGGTGCTGCTGAGAAGAAAATATAGGAGCTCTGTGTGATGCCACTAACACACTAGAAGTCCTATGGGTGCTTCTGAGATGAAAATATAGGAGCTCTGTGTGATGCCACTAACACACTAGAAGTCCTATGGGTGCTGCTGAGAAGAAAATATAGGAGCTCTGTGTGATGCCACTAACACACTAGAAGTCCTATGGGTGCTTCTGAGATGAAAATATAGGAACTCTGTGTGATGCCACTAACACACTAGAAGTCCTATGGGTGCTGCTGAGAAGAAAATATAGGAGCTCTGTTTGCTGCCACTAACACACTAGAAGTCCTATGGGTGCTTCTGAGATGAAAATATAGGAGCTCTGTGTGATGCCACTAACACACTAGAAGTCCTATGGGTGCTGCTGAGAAGAAAATATAGGAGCTCTGTTTGCTGCCACTAACACACTAGAAGTCCTATGGGTGCTGCTGAGAAGAAAATATAGGAGCTCTGTGTGATGCCACTAACACACTAGAAGTCCTATGGGTGCTTCTGAGATGAAAATATAGGAGCTCTGTGTGATGCCACTAACACACTAGAAGTCCTATGGGTGCTGCTGAGAAGAAAATATAGGAGCTCTGTGTGATGCCACTAACACACTAGAAGTCCTATGGGTGCTTCTGAGATGAAAATATAGGAACTCTGTGTGATGCCACTAACACACTAGAAGTCCTATGGGTGCTGCTGAGAAGAAAATATAGGAGCTCTGTTTGCTGCCACTAACACACTAGAAGTCCTATGGGTGCTTCTGAGATGAAAATATAGGAGCTCTGTGTGATGCCACTAACACACTAGAAGTCCTATGGGTGCTGCTGAGAAGAAAATATAGGAGCTCTGTTTGCTGCCACTAACACACTAGAAGTCCTATGGGTGCTGCTGAGAAGAAAATATAGGAGCTCTGTGTGATGCCACTAACACACTAGAAGTCCTATGGGTGCTTCTGAGATGAAAATATAGGAACTCTGTGTGATGCCACTAACACACTAGAAGTCCTATGGGTGCTGCTGAGAAGAAAATATAGGAGCTCTGTTTGCTGCCACTAACACACTAGAAGTCCTATGGGTGCTTCTGAGATGAAAATATAGGAGCTCTGTGTGATGCCACTAACACACTAGAAGTCCTATGGGTGCTGCTGAGAAGAAAATATAGGAGCTCTGTTTGCTGCCACTAACACACTAGAAGTCCTATGGGTGCTGCTGAGAAGAAAATATAGGAGCTCTGTGTGATGCCACTAACACACTAGAAGTCCTATGGGTGCTGCTGAGAAGAAAATATAGGAGCTCTGTTTGCTGCCACTAACACACTAGAAGTCCTATGGGTGCTGCTGAGAAGAAAATATAGGAGCTCTGTTTGCTGCCACTAACACACTAGAAGTCCTATGGGTGCTGCTGAGAAGAAAATATAGGAGCTCTGTGTGATGCCACTAACACACTAGAAGTCCTATGGGTGCTGCTGAGAAGAAAATATAGGAGCTCTGTTTGCTGCCACTAACACACTAGAAGTCCTATGGGTGCTGCTGAGAAGAAAATATAGGAGCTCTGTTTGCTGCCACTAACACACTAGAAGTCCTATGGGTGCTGTTGGGGTGCAATGCTGTGCTAACAGCACTGCGGTTGGTACTACTGCAATACTGTACTAACAGTAAGCACGCACCAGACTAATCCCCAGCAGCAGCTAATAACACGCTAACTGTGCAATCAGCAGCAATGAACGATCAATGACTTAGGTAGCAATGGTTTAGCAAAGAAATAGCCAATGGTTTAGCAAAGAAGAGCAAATCTTTCAGTATCAAGCAAAGACAGAATCAGCAGACTGATCTCTCCTAAAGCCGGAACTCATGTGACCGGGGCCGATGGCGTGGCGGCCTTTTAAATGGTGGGGCATGTACTAAAGCCCCTGAGCTGTAATTGGCTACAGGCGTCCTGCCTGTAGCCAATTATTGCTCTCCGAGTTTCGGGCGCTGTGATTGGCCAAGCATGCGGGGTCACAGTGCATGCTTGGCCAATCATCAGCCAGCAATGCACTGCGCCGGCCGCGCCGGCCGCAATGCATTGCGGGGCCGCTCGCATCACACGAATGTGATGCGAACGGCCCAAATAGTTCTGGGCTCGACGAGCGAGCGAACGCCCGGTGCTCGATTCGAACATGGGTTCGAATCGAGCACCGGGCCCATCCCTAGTCCTGACTGACATTCCTTTTTTTGATTTGGGTTTTGAATTGCAGAGAAAATGAAGGTATTTAAGGACCCAGATTTTATGTTGGAATTCCTGCAAAGATGGAAGAATCTTCCAATTTTATGGCAGACTAAAAATAAACATAATAAAAATAAAGAAGCCAGGAAGAGAGCACTGGAGACCTTGCTGGAATTTGTGAAAACTCAGATCCCCACAGCAACACTACAGGATCTGAACACAAAAATTGGGACCATTAGGGGCACATACCGGGCTCAACGGAATAAAGTGCTAAAATCCCTGTGGTCAGGAGCAGGTGCAGAGGACCGATACATCCCAAATCTGTGGTACTATCAGCACCTAAATTTCCTGGATGAACACCTGGAATCCAGGGAATCCCTTTCCAGCCTTCCACCCAGAACGACCTCCAGCCTTCCTTGCAGCCAACCCTCCAGCCAACCCTCCAGCCTTCCCTGCAGCCAACCCTCCAGCCTTCCCTGCAGCCAACCCTCCAGCCTTCCCTCCAGCCTTCCCTCCAGCCTTCCCTGCAGCCAAGTTGAGGTCTCTTTGGAGGAACAACCTCAAGTCCTGGAGGAGCCTGATTTAAATATTTGGAGCCAGGTATAATATTTCACAAAATATTTAGAGTAATAAAAGTTGAATGTTGTAAAAGTTTGTAAAAAAGTGTGAAAAATGTTAAGAGTTATAAAAAAGTGTCTGACATATCAATAGACAGCAGTGGCCAAAAATTAAGGGCACCCAAAAGAAATATACTGGTGTCAGAATGATTCACTTTAATATTTAGTAGCATTCAATTACCAAATGTCATGAGGTGACAAATGTGTGTGAAAGATGAAGGCAAAACTAACTCGATGTACCTTTTTTAAACAGGATGAGGAGACAGGCCCCAGTGGGACACACGAGGAGGCAGGTGCCACTGGAAGCCAGGAGGAGACAGGCCCCAGTGGGACACACGAGGAGGCAGGTGCCACTGGAAGCCAGGAGGAGGCAGGCCCCAGTGGGACCCAGGAAGAGGCAGGCCCCAGTGGGACCCAGGAAGAGGCAGGCCCCAGTGGGACCCAGGAAGAGGCAGGCCCCAGTGGGACCCAGGAAGAGGCAGGCCCCAGTGGGACCCAGCACAACACCAGGCCCCAGATCCCTCTGCTGCGGATTCCAGCAAAAAGATCAAGGAGGCTGCTTCAAATGGAGGAGGAGACCCAGGCCCTAATTAGGGAGGCTACTGCTGCACTCCGAGAGCCCCCCACCGCTGCAGAGGGATTTGCTGCCCTTATTGGGGAGAAACTGCCCCAAATGGAACTGGACCAGAGGCTGAAATGTGAATCCCTAATATTGAAGGTGGTCAATATGGGCCTGTTGAACAAACTGAAGGATTTCACAGACGTTGTGGACCTTTCATATTTTTATGCTCAAGTTCCTGCCCCACTCCATGCTCCTGCCCCACTCCATGCTCCTGTAACAGTCCCTGCTCCTGTAACAGTCCCTGCTCCTGTTCCAGACCCTGCTCCTGCTCCAGTCCTTCCTCCACGGACACAGCCTCCAAGGAAGGCTGCAGGGAAGGTCAAACAAAAAACCCGAAAATGAGCCCAGGATATGTGCCTCACATGGGCCCAATTTTTGTCTTCACATGCTTTGGTGTTTGCTGTGGTGATCTGGGTCTGCACTAATTTCAGCAGGGTCTCCAGTGCTGTCTTCCTGGCTTCTTGATTTGTACTTTACATATGGTTTGGTTTTGCCTTACCTTTTAATTTGTTATTAGGCCATAATAAATGGAATTTTTTTGGGAAGATACAAAATGAACATGTGTTTTTCTTCTAAATAGCCAGTTTGTAAGTGAGTAGGCAGGGACAGTGGATAAAAAATTGTGAAATTAACAAGGGACACTAACCTCATTGAGGCCAAATTAGAATAAATAATAATGTTGTGGTAACTTGACACACTCCAAAATAGCAAATAATATGTAAAAACAGTCTAAAATCTAATACCACAAATTAAAATCTAAAAACAAAAAAAAAAAAATTGTAAAAATGTTTGGGTATTTAGGGAGATCTGGCTCACCAAAATAGAGATTAATCATGATAAAAACAATAAATACTAAAGAACAAAGATTGTCCTAACTCTGGGAGAATATCAGCAGCAAGAGATTTGGAATATTGCAGCATTAGAACGAAGAAAAGAATGCGCTGCATTAAACGATGTAATAATTTCATGCATGACGAATGTGCCATCTCCATTCCGAACAGTAGTTTTACCAGAACGAGCGCACCCTTCTCCTCACTTGCTTCTGATCATGCGCGCTTTTTTCACGTCGTTAAAGCCTACACACGATCATTTTTCATGATGAAAAAAACGACGACGTGAAAAATGGCGAGAAAATTTAGAACATGTTCTAATTTTTCGCGTCGTTTTTAATGCCGTTTTTCTCGTTGAAAAAAACGACATAAAGCCCACAGACGATCGGTTTTCTCAGCGGAAAAAAAAAAATGCAGTTTTTCTCGTCGAGAAAAGCAGTCGTGTGTACGCGGCATAAGAGTTAATATTGGAAAAAGGTGTCTCCTCTCTACTGATGCTTTATCACCAATCCTTGTTTCAATAAAAACCCCACTTTTCAAAAACAGTTGTCATTGGGACGGAAATTGAGGTGAAATGTTCTGAACAGGGGCAGCAGATAGCAAAACAAATGTTACAGGGGTGATAACCCTTCCCTATGTTTTCCAAAAAGCTTAAAAATATATTTTTTGGCTGGAGCTACACTTAAACAATGTACCTTTTCAAAATTAAAAAACAGATTCTACCTAAGAACAAACCTACAGTCCCTGTCTTGTTTGCACCGCCTGTATACTGCTGTTCAGAGTATATAGGGCCTTTTTTATTTAGTGTGCGGGATTCCCCTTAATATCCATACAAGACCCAAATGGGCTGGTAATGGGCTGGGGTGGGGGGGGGGGGGTGATGGGGTAGCTATGCCATTTTTCTCAAAGATTTTCATCCATATTACCGGGACCAGACATTACATTAAAGCCGCAAGCAGTTTTAAATGGCTTTTTTTCCTTTAGAAATGTCATTTTGTGCAGGGACAGTTCTAAACACGGGAAACACATGCCACTTCACAGGCATACTTTAGACACCCCCCAGGTACGATATTTAAAGGAATATTTGACCTTTTTTTTCACTTTATGCATCTTTAAAATGACTGCTCCCAAAAAACGGCCGTTTTTAAAACTTCGTTTTGCATTGATACATGTTCCCTGGGGCAGAACCCGGGTCCCCAAACCCTTTTTAGGACAATAACATGCATATTAGTCGTTATAATTAGCACTTTAGATTTTGAACGTTCGCGTCCATTGTATTTAATAGGGTTCTAACGTTCGCGCGAACATTCGGTCCGTTCGAAGGTTCTGGTGCGAACTGAACGGGGGGGTGTTCGGCTCATCCCTACTCTTCACATATATGATGTATGACTTACTCATCCTTGATGGATGCTTAATGACATAATTGTTTAAAGATTTCGCCCTCCGGTGGTGGTACTGATGATAACCCCAGCTTAAAAGAGCTGACCGCAGAAATATATATATGCCGAGAACCAATAGAAAATGTGCATAGATCTACTCCTTATGCATGAGTTTATGAGTTTGTTTATGAACTAGTACCACTAAACACAAGTAGCATTGATGTGACTGTGCTCCCAAGCCCTACGTCAGTGGGCAGAGCGGGCCTCTTTCTAATGTACATTTCAAAGCCTGCTCACAGTGTGTACCCAAAGGGGGTGACAGGTTTTAGCTCATTGCGACACCATTTTATATTGCATTATGAAGAGCCTGCATTTGATTAGCCTTGTTTATACCTTATAAACCTTTTTTGTGTTACCATGTTGTATACTTGATGTTTGTACAAACTGCAACCTGTACTGTAATGTATAATGCAAAACTCAATAAAAAAATCTATGGTTAAAAAATAAGGCACACTCTACCAGAGCAGTCAGAGCTTCTTGGGCAGTGCATCACCAAGCCTCCATGGCTCAGATCTGCAAGGCCGCAACTTGGTCTTCAGTCCACACATTCACTAAATTCTATCAGTTGGATGTAAGAAGGCATGAGGATACTGCCTTTGGGCGCAGTGTGCTGCAGGCTGCAGTATAGATCCTCACGTCTGATGGCACCCTACTTATATTGGTGTCTCCCTCCCCTCATTTGGCATTGCTTTGGCTCATCCCACATAGTTAATCCCAAAACTTTTTTATTTTAGAAAATTATCCTCATAATACATACAATTCATGCATTTTGTTCAGTAAAACATTACACATAAAAAAAAACATGTCTAATCTTACATCCATATAATATTTTGTGTCAATCTTGTGTATTTGCATCTGTATCATATCACTCTATCCTCTTTTCCCTTTTTCTCCCTTTCCACCTCCCCCTAACCCCATGACTACTACCATCTCCTATGCCTCCTAATATCTGATCACCACAAGTCGTTTCTGCCTCCACCGATGTTCTCTCCTATCTAGATGTTCAACGAGTTCAATGAGTCTTTCCACTACCAGTTGAGATGGCGCTAGATCAGCATCCCCCAGCCATGGTTGCCATATAGTATCAAATTTACCCACTTCTCTCCTATGACTGTACATCAATCGCTCTCTAAGAAGCAAGGAGTTTACATAGGAAATCCACTACTTCCCCGTGGGCACCGCTGGTGCCATCCAATATTTTGCAATGAGTTTTCTGGATTGATACATCAGTCTAGTTAACATGTAGTACATTCCTCTTGGGAACATTTCTACATCTATGGCTCCAAGCAGGTACACTACAGGGTTTAGAGGGACAAGAACCTGTGCTAGTCTAGTAATGCACTGGGAGACTACCTCCCAGTACCTGTGTAGTTTTGGACACCTCCAGATTAGGTGTATGAAGTCCCGCTTATGTACTTTACATTTTGGGCACAGTGGGGAGTCTCTTCCTCCCCATTTATATAACTGCACTGATGTTCTATATGCCCTATGCAAAATAAATAATTGTGACAATCTATGGGATGCGGATACCGATACCGCTGGAATAGATTCAAGGGCCATTTTCCACTGGTTTCCATCTATCTCCCCTATATCTTACACCCATTTGCTTCGGCATTTTAGAGAGGCATAGATCTGTACTGAGGACAGCAATTCCCTATAGATTTTTGATGTTAATCCTTTCCTAGTGTCTGCCCCAAGAACTTCTCTCAACAAAGGTGATGTTGACACTGTCAAAGAGTGTGTTTTTTGTTGTGCTTTCAACGCATGACGAAGTTGGAGATATTGAAAGAAGCTCCTGGGGTTTAACTGGAATTCCCTACATAGCTGTTCATACGTCTTCAACACCTCCCCTTCATATAGCTGTGCAAAAAAACAGATCCCCCTCTCTTTCCAGGGGGTAAAGCCCTACAATTCCTGTACCTCTGGGTATCTCTGATTGTGCCAAATCGGGGTAAAGGTCAACAAACCCGATGTCTTCAGGGCTTTCCGGACCTCCCCCCATACCCTTTTGAGGAGGACACACGTAGGTTCCGAGCCTGGCATGCTTGGCAGGTCCATCTCCATATGGGAGGCCGCCTCTAATGCTAGGGCCGATGCAGTCATCAATTTACATATCGGGTCCTCATTTCCTTCCCGCCCCCACCCTGCCATCTGCTGGAGCTGTGAGGCCAAAAAGTAAATTTTGGGATGGGGTACTGCCAGTCCTCCTCTATCCTTTCCATATTGCAGTGTGGCTAGACTGATCCTGACTGCCTTTTTTTCCATATTAATTCCCTCATCAATGTATCAATCTGTTTGAACCATTTGTTCGGGATCCACATAGGGGAATTATGGAAAACATACAATTGCTGCGGGGCCCATACCATTTTTATTACATTTGCCCGTCCTATTACTGACAGTGGAAGCTTACACCAACTGTTACATTTCGCTTTCTGTCTAACCAACAGTGGAATAAAAAGGGTGGATAATCCGCGCTAACCTATCTAAACCAAAGGTGATACCCAGTGGGATATAAACAATATATTGAACAAGTGTAAATGTGACAGGTGCCGCAAACTTATAAACAGCTGGAATGGCAGCTGTGAACGTATGTGCATAAATATATATACCGTATTTCAGGGGAAAATCGTGGGTGCGTGTTATACGCCGATACCCACATCCCTGAGCTGTCTCCGCTGACTGAGCAGAGCGGAGCGAGATACACATAGCCGAATGTACTCGGCTATACTCGGCTTTTCTCGGCTCCGCTCACAGTCACGCCCAGTCCCGCCATTGGACCTGTGTTATGTCCATCATAGGGCGGGACTCGGTGTGACTGTGAGCGGAGCCGAGAAAAGCCGAGTATAGCCGAGTACACTCGGCTATGTGTATCTCGGCGGCGGCTCCGCCCAGCCCCTGCGTCCCTGCGTCCCCGGCGTCCTCGGCGTTCTCTGCGGCGTCCGCACAGTCTCGGTGCCAATTTTAAAATGCTGCACGGCGACACTGGGGCAAGGCTGCACGGCGACACTGGGGCAAGGCTGCACGGCGACTCTGGGGCAAGGCTGCACGGCGACTCTGGGGCAAGGCTGCACGGCGACTCTGGGGCAAGGCTGAAATGGACTCTGGGGCAAGACTGCAATGGACACTGACAAGGCTGCACTGTGACAAGGCTGCAATGGACACTGACAAGGCTGCATTTAAATGTAAGTTATTTTTCCTTAAACTTCCCTCCTAAAAGTTTTTTTCCCTAAAATGTCCTCCTAAACTTGGGGTGCGTGTTATACGCCGATAAATACGGTAAATCAATGCGCAACCTATTAAATAAGCCAACACAGTGCTTATAACCATACAAGTGAAAATTAATGTGAAAACAAACTTGTGAAAAAATGGACACTTAAAAAATGTCCTATAATTACACCTTGTGATAGGGTAAAAATAATGAGTGGATATGAGCAAAAAAAACAGAAAGAAAACAAAAAAACAAAAAAACAAAAATCAACAATATATATTATCCCCTAAGGACAATATACTCATGCGTGCACAGTTCAAATATTTTAAAGTTCATTGAGGCAAAGATGACAACATCTGATGGTTTGCATCAAGCAAAACTCCTGATCTTGCAATTTAGACAAAAAGAGGCTTTTCCAACTTGCTCAAATGAATAGTGAAGGCAATGGAGGCTTACCAGCTCAGGTGGATCCCTATTACAGAGATCTAATGGGGCTCATACATGGATAAAGATGTCCACCAATATGCCGCAAAGCGATACCACCGACCAACCGATATCCCGATCCTCCAGAGGCCCTCAGAGCAGGGTATTCATAATAAGGACCGCCTCACTCACAAAGCAGGAAAAGATGTTGGAATGACAAAAGGAAAAAACTTCATGGTGCAATACTTCTTGATTTTAAAAGAAGATACCCTTTATTGAATTCGGGCAAATACAATCGCTTCACATGGAGTTGACAGAGGAAAAGCGGCAATTTCGAAAACGGATCGTACTCAGCTGCTGGATTGCAGTCAGCTGTAGCGTAGTGACGTCCCGATCAACAGCTCCACCCGATGCGGCGTTTCGTCATACAAGGCGTCCACTGGGAAAGGAGGCTGGATGGAGACGTCACTCCTCACGCTTATATACAGGCAGGAAAAAGTGACACCGGAAGCCGGGAAGGATACTGAGATCCCCCAGGCCACCCGTGTGAATAGACATCTTCCTATAGAGCCCGTGATGAACGGTGGTATCGCCGGAACATGTCTATAAAAAATAGGTAAATCATTTGCCATGTCCATGTGTGATACAAAAGGCGCAGATTACCCTCCACACCTAGACACGGCAAAGATAGACCCCTAAGGTGAAAAAATATTTTCTATTATTTGAGTCAGTCACCGGTGTTTACCTTCATGCTGACAATTTTTTTTTTAATTAAAATATGTTAAAACAAAACATTAAAAAATCAACATGTGTTATTATAAAAACATTTGATATATGGTACTAAAAATCTATTGAAAAAATTAAAAAATTAGTACTTCCAACATATAACAACCTGTACCTCAAACTCAAGGGTTTCAGTTAAAGTACAAACGGACACCCTTGAGATAAATCAATAAACATGTACATGGGTACAGAATACATGATCATCAAATATACATTTCAACATATGAATGACTACCACAATAGACCATTACATCTAATAATAGGATACTGACATCTGGTGGATGATTGCTCACACTGCCCCATATAGAACATGTGCCAAATAGAAATCTCCCATAAAGAAGAAATCTATTTTGGACAATCACCAGGTGGTGCACTAACTAAGTAAATTTCTAAAATGATCCTATGATCATAATGAGGGGGAGGATGGTTATTAAATTACGGTACTAAAGAGAAGGAAAAAGCAGGAAATTATGCAACTTTATCCAAATTGCATATTCATGGGAACTTATATGAGTGGTGAATTCAACTATTGTTAATAAAGCAATTGATGTCCCACTCTATATTAAGGCCCAACGGTCGGTAACACTGTAAATTAAAAATCCACCGCGTTTCTCTACGGGATATTTGTCGTTTTAAATCACTTCCTCTCCACTGGGGGGGAAAACGCCTCTATTCCTATCACCTCCAAGAGTGAAGGGTCTCTATTATGACAGAGATGGAAATGCCACGAGACACTGTGGTCTTTGAAGCCCCTGCGGATATTGGAAAGATGCTCCCCTATCCTCACTTTGAGAGCCCTGGTGGTCCTACCAATGTATTGAAAACCGCATGGACAACATAACAAGTATATCACCCCAATGGTCGTACAGGTAATGAAGTTGGATATATTATACTTCTTGGTAAAGTAAAGAAACCTGCCCCCAGTATTACAGTGTTTAAGGAACTTATCCTACAAGAACTTTCTTCAGTGAAATTTAAAAAGGAGAGATCTAATAACATGGAGGAGGGAATAGCATCGCTTTGTGACAGAAAGAATCTTATCATAAGGCCAGCTGATAAGGGGGGGGGGGGGTAGTTGTCCTAAGAAAGGGGGACTATCTTAAAGAAATGGAGACTTTGTTAGAGGATAGGGAAACTTACACCATTTTACGCAGGGATCCCATGGAGAACTATAAAAAATTGTTACATAGTATAGTTCAAGAAGGATACAGGAAGGGAGTAATCAATGATAAAGAACTGGACTTCCTCATACCCTTGGCTCCGCGAACTCCCATCATATATTACATCCCCAAAGTCCATAAAAACCCTATACAACCTCCGGGACGTCCCATAATCAGCGGAATCGACTCCCTAACGTCAAGAGTTGGAAAATTCATTGATGTATTTCTTCAACCGGTGGTGACTAGAACACCAGCCTTTTTGAAGGACACAATGCAAATCATTAGGGAAGTGTCGGAATGGAAAATTGAAGAGGACGTCTTGCTGGTAACAGCAGACGTAGCCTCTCTATATACCATTATACCCCATGATTTGGGATACAAGGCTGCTGAATTCTTTCTGCGCAAGGATCTCTCATTAAAATTCTCCACTTTAGAATTTGTCATGAAACTTCTAACCTTCGCCATGGAACATAATTATTTTTATTATGGAGGACAGTACTATCTTCAATGTACAGGCGTGGCGATGGGGGCAAAATTTGCCCCCAGCCTCGCGGGTCTGTTCATGGCCCTATGGGAAAATTATCAACTTTTTTCTCTCCAGGAGACCCGCCTACTCCTATGGCAGAGGTATATAGATGACGCCTTCTTTTTGTGGAAAGGTGACGCTGGATCCTTGTGTGATTTCATAGTCTCCCTTAATACCAATAATTGGGGAATCAGATTTACATATGAATACAGTGTAACATCAGTAAATTTTCTGGATTTGGTGATCTATAAAGACAACGACTCTCTATTAACTAAAACCTTTTTCAAAAATACAGAGAAAAATGGGTACATTCCAACACATAGTGGACATCACCCAAACTGGTTGAAGGCCATCCCAAAGGGACAGTTCCAACGTATACGACGCAAATGTTCACGGTTGGAAGACTACGAAACACAGTCTTCGGTACTTCAAAAGCGTTTTTTGGAGAAGGGATACAAACCCAATACTCTAGAAAAAGATCGCAGAGATGTGGCTAGGCTGAATAGACAAAAGTTGCTAGTGCCTAAAAATAGGGATAAAAGTATGACAACAGATCTGCAATGGTCTTTTTTGACCACCTTTTCGTCTCACCACTGGTGGGTCAATAAAGTCATGCGTAAGCATTGGAAAGTGCTGAAGAGCAATCAGGTTTTGGGGTCTACACTTCCGGAGAGACCTACAATTCTCTTCAGAAGAAACCAAAACCTTAAAGATCTCATAGCACCAAGCATGGTCGACCCCCCTTTGCCAATGAGCAAGTTTGGACAGCTAAAGGTTTTTTTTTCCCTGTCGAAGATGCAAAGTTTGTAAATCTTCCAAAACTGTAAAGACCTCTTCCTTTACTTCTCACGTCACTACCAAAAAGTATAATATATCCAACTTCATTACCTGTATGACCATTGGGGTGATATACTTGTTACGTTGTCCATGCGGGTTTCAATACATTGTTAGGACCACCAGGGCTCTCAAAGTGAGGATAGGGGAGCATCTTTCCAATATCCGCAGGGGCTTCAAAGACCACAGTGTCTCGTGGCATTTCCATCTCTGTCATTATAGAGACCCTTCACTCTTGGAGGTGATAGGAATAGAGGAATATACCCCCCATTGGAGAGGAAGTGATTTAAAACGACAAATATCCCGTAGAGAAACAGTGGATTTTTAATTTACAGTGTTACCGACCGTTAGGCCTTAATATAGAGTGGGACATCAATTGCTTTATTAACAATAGTTGAATTCACCACTCATATAAGTTCCCATGAATATGCAATTTGGATAAAGTTGCAAATTTCCTGCTTTTTCCTTCTCTTTAGTACCGTAATTTAATAACCATCCTCCCCCTCATTATGATCATAGAATCATTTTAGAAATTTACTTAGTTAGTGCACCACCTGGTGATTGTCCAAAATAGATTTCTTCTTTATGGGAGATTTCTATTTGGCACATGTTCTATATGGGGCAGTGTGAGCAATCATCCACCAGATGTCAGTGTCCTATTAGATGTAATGGTCTATTGTGGTAGTCATTCATATGTTGAAATGTATATTTGATGATCATGTATTCTGTACCCATGTACATGTTTATTGATTTATCTCAAGGGTGTCCGTTTGTACTTTAACTGATACCCTTGAGTTTGAGGTACAGGTTGTTATATGTTGGAAGTACTATTTTTTTTATTTTTTCAATAGATTTTTAGTACCATATATCAAATGTTTTTATAATAACACATGTTGATTTTTTAATGTTTTGTTTTAACATATTTTAATTTTAAAAAAATTGTCAGCATGAAGGTAAACACCGGTGACTGACTCAAATAATAGAAAATATTTTTTCACCTTAGGAGTCTATCTTTGCCGTGTCTAGGTGTGGAGGGTAATCGGCGCCTTTTGTATCACACATGGACATGGCAAATGATTTACCTATTTTTTAACCCCTTGAGACCCGGGCCATTGACGAATGACGGCCTCAATGTGGATCTAGAAATCCGGGAGGCCGTCATTATACGGCCTCGGGTATTCTGGCCACTAGGGGGCGCGCGCGCCCTGGCGCATCACTGAGATGCCGATGCGCGTGCCTGGCGGCCGCAATGTCCGCCAGGTACCCGCGATCGGCGTATACACAGAGCAGGGATGTGGATCTCTGTGTGTAAACACAGAGATCCACGTCCTGTCAGGGAGAGGGACCGATGCTGTGTCCCTTGTACATAGGGACACAGCTCGGTCACCTCCCCCAGTCAGTCCCCTTCCCCACACAGTAGTAATCACTCCTAGGGAATACATTTAACCCCTTCCTCGCCCCCTAGTGTTAACCCCTTCCCTGCCAGTGTCATTTTTACAGTAACCAGTGCATTTTTATAGCACTGGTCTCTGTAAAAATGACAATGGTCCCAAAATGGTGTCAAAAGTGTCCGATGTGTCCGCCATAATGTCGCAGTCACAATAAAAATCGCTGATCGCCGCCATTACTAGTAAAAAAAAAAATATTAATAAAAATGCAATAAAACTATGCCCTATTTTGTAGACGCTATAACTTTTGCGCAAACCAATCAATAAACGCTTATTGCGATTCTTTTTACCAAAAATATGTAGAAGAATACGTATCGGACTAAACTGAGGGAAAAAAATATTTTTTGAAAAAAAAAATTGGGATATTATTATAGCAAAAAATAAAAAATATTGTGTTTTTTTCAAAATCGTCGCTCTTTTTTTGTTTATAGCGCAAAAAATAAAAACCGCAGAGGTGATCAAATACCACCAAAAGAAAGCTCTATTTGTGGGGAAAAAAGGACGTCAATTTTGTTTGGGAGCCACATCGCACGACTGCGCAATTGTCATTCAAATCGTGACAGCGCTGAAAGCTGAAAATTGGCCTGGGCAGGAAGGGGGTTTAAGTGCCCAGTAAGCAAGTGGTTATAGACATGTTCCGGCGATACCACCGTTCATCACGGGCGCTATAGGAAGATGTCTATTCACACGGGTGGCCTGGGGGATCTCAGTATCCTTCCCGGCTTCCGGTGTCACTTTTTCCTGCCTGTATATAAGCGTGAGGAGTGACGTCTCCATCCAGCCTCCTTTCCCAGTGGACGCCTTGTATGACGAAACGCCGCGTCGGGTGGAGCTGTTGATCGGGACGTCACTACGCTACAGCTGACTGCAATCCAGCAGCTGAGTACGATCCGTTTTCGAAATTGCTGCTTTTCCTCTGTCAACTCCATGTGAAGCGATTGTATTTGCCCGAATTCAATAAAGGGTATCTTCTTTTAAAATCAAGAAGTATTGCACCATGAAGTTTTTTCCTTTTGTCATTCCAACATCTTTTCCTGCTTTGTGAGTGAGGCGGTCCTTATTATGAATACCCTGCTCTGAGGGCCTCTGGAGGATCGGGATATCGGTTGGTCGTTGGTATCGCTTTGTGGCATATTGGTGGACATCTTTATCCATGTATGAGCCCCATTAGATCTCTGTAATAGGGATCCACCTGAGCTGGTAAGCCTCCATTGCCTTCACTATTCATTTGAGCAAGTTGGAAAAGCCTCTTTTTGTCTAAATTGCAAGATCAGGAGTTTTGCTTGATGCAAACCATCAGATGTTGTCATCTTTGCCTCAATGAACTTTAAAATATTTGAACTGTGCACACATGAGTATATTGTCCTTAGGGGATAATATATATTGTTGATTTTTTTTTTTTGTTTTCTTTCTGTTTTTTTGCTCATATCCACTCATTATTTTTACCCTATCACAAGGTGTAATTATAGGACATTTTTTAAGTGTCCATTTTTTCACAAGTTTGTTTTCACATTAATTTTCACTTGTATGGTTATAAGCATTGTGTTGGCTTATTTAATAGGTTGCGCATTGATTTATATATATTTATGCTCTAACCAACAGTGGACCCAGATTCAGCTGAAGATACTCAGCCGGACCCGGGGATACCACCACTCCCAGATATTTAAAGCTATTGGCTATAACTATTTGTTCTGCCCCCTCTGGTAACTGTTCCTTGAACTTATCTATGGGCATTAAGGTTGATTTTGACCAGTTGATGGTAAAACCTGAAAAACTTCTGAAATCCCCTATTATCTCCATCACTGCTCGCACTGAGGCAGCTGTGTCGCCTAGATGTATAAGCGCATCGTCCGCATATAAAGATATCTTTTCTTCCCTCTGGCCCCTGCGGAACCCTACCACTTCCGGAGCATTGCGGATCAAGATGGCCAGAGGCTCTACCACCAGGGCGAACAGCAATGGGGACAATGGGCATCCCTGTCGGGTTCCTCTATATAGCTCAAATGGAGAGGAAAGGTTATTGTTAATGCGCAGTCTGGCTCTAGGCTTAAAATAAAGCACCTTTACCCACGATATAAATTTATTCCCCACTCCAAATCTTGCCAGGATTTCCAAGAGGTAGGGCCACTCCACACTATCAAACGCCTTTGCAGCATCCAGTGACAGAATGGCCCTACCCCCCGGATTATCCACAGGCACCTGCAGATTCATATATAGTCACCTAATGTTATCGGCCGTAGAACGGGTGGGTATAAAGCCAGACTGACTGGTCATGATGGACCAACCTGCTAATTACTTGGGATAGCCTCTTAGCCAAGACTCTAGCAAAGAGCTTGACATCCGCATTTAGTAAGGATATTGGGCGATAGGAGTCCAATAGTAGCTTATCCTTTCCTGGCTTTGGGAGCACTGTTATTACTGCCTCTATCTGGTAGGCTGCCTATTTCCTCTGCCTCCATTATAGCCTGCAACACCGCCGAGATACTTGCGGATTCCCGCTGCTCTCTAGCTATGAGGGCAAGAAGGCGGCCAGTGTTTTCCCCCTCTTCAAAATAGCTCTGCTGCTGAAAATATCTGCTCTTCTCTGCTGCGGACAGCAAAACCGAATTGTACATTGCTTGTGCCTCTGTCCAAGAGTCATGGTTAGATTGGGAGGGATTGGCTATTAAGGCCTGTTCTCTCACTTTCATTTCGTCCCATACCCTATTCTCCCATTCCCTGGACCGAGTTTTAATTCCCGTGATCTCTCTAATAAGGCATCCCCTTAAGAATGCCTTAAGTGTATCCCATACTACCGCTGCACTAGCAGATCCCCTATTAAAGTGCAAGAATTCCGGCAATGCCCCCCTCATTCTGTCCAGGGACGGGAACAGGGTTAACCAAAAAGGGTTCACTTTCCACAGTGGGCGGCCCGATGCAACGGTAACATCCAGCCGTACCCAGAATGGAGAGTGATCGGATAGTAGACGCGGCTCATAGGCCGAGTCCATCACCCGCTGCATAAGTGCCTCATTCCCTAAACCCAGATCGATACGGGAGAGTCCGTCATGTGTAGCAGAGTAGCATGAATAACATCTGTCCTCTTCATGTCTCTTTCGCCAAACGTCACGGAGTCCCAGTTCCAGGAGTAGGAAGGCAAAAGCCGTCTTGCCAGTTATCTGTCTCACCACTCTGGATGTCAAGGACATTCTATCCTGTCCTATATCCAACGTATTATTATAATCTCCCAGCGCTAATACCGGAACATCCGGAAATAGGGCCATGAATTGCGCTAAGCTCCTAAGAGAGGTCATTGAAAACGGTGGAGGGATATGAATTGAGGCGATAATACATACTATCCCATTGAGCTTACAAAGCAAAAAAACTAATTTACCCTCTCTGTCCACCTTCTGTTCTATGCACTCAAAGGAGACTTCGGTGTAGACCATTACACTGACTCCCCTTGAATATGAGGTGTGCGTAGAATGAAACTGTATCGGGTATTTACGTGTATACAAAAGGTGGACAGAGTCGGGCCGCATGTGCGTTTCCTGTAGACAAATTATCTGGGGTTTCATTTTATCAAAATATTTAAACATTACGTTTCTTTTATCCTTATCCCCCAAACCCCTCACATTCCATGTCATTAGTACCTCTGCCCCTATTCTTCACCTAACCCTTGCAAGGAACAAAAGAGGAACTGTGCATATATCGCCAAAGAGATGATAAGATAAAAATGGGACAAAGCACATTTACCCTTCTGAATGGCATCTGTCCCCCAGAACATACATATCATACAGACATGTTATATATGTCCATATAGATTCCCTAGTTTTACCTGCCAATCAACGGCGGAGCATAAAAAACATATATACCATAACTTGTGTTTGTGTGATCTTCTAGTAATTATTTGTGATGTACCTCCCTCCCCCTCCCTTACCCTACCTCCTCCTTCTCTCTCCCCCATCCTCCCTCTCTGAACCCCTCCCCCCCTTTTACCTCTACCCTCCATCCCTTACCCCCCCTACCCCCTCTACCCACCCCCTTCCCTCTCAGCCCAGCTGGGCCTACCCTAAGGGCTTTGCCTATGGCCTCCACACTACACGCATCCCCCCTAACCTCCCCTCTACCATACATCTCTTTACACCCCTGCTCCAGGGGTCCTACACCCCCCCACTCCCCCCTCCCCCCTCCAACAATCTTTTAGTGCTTTTCTTGTGCTTTCGTCCTTGTGTCTGCTATTTTGATAAATTTATTAGGCCAGCCCCATTTAATCTAGTTAATGTGTGCTTTTTTCTCCTTTTTTTCCCCCTTTCTCTTCTCCCTTCCCTTAGTGCTTCAACTAGGGTTTTAATTATTTTCCCTTCTCCCTTTCCCTCCCTCCCCGTCTCCTCTTGCTTAAAAAATTGTCCTTATATAAAGAATCAACAAGCAAAAAAACCCCCCCAAAAATGGGGAGAAAAGAGGAAAAAAAAAAAAGGGCTGAAGGCTGGTTAGTCTCTAGTTAGTCTCTAGTCTTTAGTCTCTTGTCCAGCAGTATTCCGTGGGGTTTTCCTATTGTATTCCAACCACCTCTCGACACTCATTGGGGAATCAAAAAAATGTATACCATTCATTGTAGATATCCGCAGGCAGGGTATAGCAAAGCATACTTCATCTTATTCTGCTGTAAGATACGTTTGATCGGCATAAAGGCCGCTCGCCGCCTTTGAAGATATGGGGAGAAGTCCTGATAAAATTAGATTTTTATCCCTCTCTAGAGTATTTCCCCCATTTCTCTTGCCTTCCGGAGCAGGGTTACTTTATCTCCATAGTTGAACATTTTTATGAGTAGGGATCTTGGATGCTCGCTTCCCTGACGGGGCTTAAAAGGGACTCGATGGGCACGTTCGATGCCAAAAAAAAGGGGAAAAAGTTGCAGCCCCAAATGTCTCCTTAAACCACCCCTCTAGGAATGCTATAGAATCAGGTCCCTCGCTCTGCTCAGGCATGCCTATTATTCTGACATTGCTTCTACGGTTCCTGTTTTCTAGTTCATCGATTTTAGCGGCTTGAATATCCATTTGTTTCTTCATCCCGGCAATGTCTTGCCTAAGCGGAAGTAACTCATCTTCAACTGCGCTTAGCCTTTCCTCCAAAACTGTAGTTCCTTCAACTGTCTCTTTAAGCTTGCCCTCCATTACCACTAATTCCTCCTTAATACCCTTCAACTGGGCATCCAAACTGGTTATCGATTCCTTACATGCATTTATAGCATGAAGAAGATCCCTCATTGTGGGCTCTCCCTCCATGTTTGCCTCGGCTGTATTGGTGAGACTTGTTACAGCAGTTATAGCAGTAATAATATTGGGTTTTCCCACCCCTTGCCCTTTTGTATTCACTGTACTCACTGTTTTTGTGCTCAGTGCGACTGCCGGGCTCGCGATACTGGTACCTGGCCACTACCTTGACTGTTCCGAAGTGAACTGTCTGTTGAGGCTTTGCTGGTGAAAGGGTGGTTTGAGCAAATCGCTCAAGCTTTGTTGCTGCCGCTACTGCTGCTGCTGCCGTTGCTGCTGCCGCCTTCGCTTGGTTTGCCTGGCTCTTCTCAGAGCGTGTAACCTGGGCTCCTTCTTGTTGTGGTTGGTGCTGGTTTAACTGCTCCTCCGCTCCCTTTTTCCCGGGCATAGTAGGATGTCACAAAGAGGAGAAAAAACCTTCTATTCATATAAATATTATAATCAAAACCAAAAAAAGGAAAAGAGAATAGAGGAAAAAAAAAAACCACCAAAGAAAAAAAATATTTTTCTCTCCTTCCTTTATCACTGTTGTTTCCGTTGTCTGGGTCTCTTCCAGGTTAGATGCCCTGGCTTTCCGCCTATAGTGGCTGTAGTTGCTGTAGTTGCTTGTATTGGCTTAGTAAAGGGATCTGGACAGTATACTACTCCCTCTACCAGCTGTACCGGTGGTATGCAGTATGCTATGCAGTCAGTATGCCAGGTAAGAGAGCCCCTTTTAATGGTTATTTATTATTAGTATTGATACTGGGGGGGGAGGGGGTACTACTTCGGGGAAGTATCTCCAGGAAAACTGTGTATCTTAAGTCATTCCCCCCTGTGTTTAGTGTCCCTTACTCTCTTTTCGGCCCTCATGTAATATTGCGGGGTCACGTGGGGCCGCAAGATCCCGCTAGACTACGGGGACTCCTGAGAACTTTCGGTTCCCCGCTTCAGCTCTTCAGCTCCCCGCCACCAACGCCGCCACCACCAGGAGCCAGACCCGGTCCCCCTCCCTCAGTCCAGCATGCCAGGCAAAGCCGACCGGATGGTGCGTCTTGTCTCTCCAATCCACTCGCGGCTGTTCCTGTCTCCGTCTCCGCAGCAGCAACAGCAGCCAGCGCCTCATCCACACGCAGCGTCCTCCAAGCTCCAGGCTCCCCGCACGACAGCTCTCCAGCCCAGTCCAGGTCTCTAATCCAGCTCAGCTTGCCCAGCTCAATGCCATAAGGTAGGTGGAAGTAGGTGGAAGTAGTGGAAGTAGAAGTAGAAATAGGCTTAACAATGGCAACAACATGCGATAATAATGGTACCGGCAATAACAGGTCACATCAGGGCATTAGGGCTAATAACAGGCTGATTACAGGACTATATATAGGGCATATTTTAGTCAGAGAGGGGGGTATGGAGCGAGGGATCTCCCACACTCACACAGACACTCTCACTCCCTCCTGCATCCGGTCACCCATCCCACATAGTTATTACTATGCCGCTTTGTGTCCCGTGATGTACGAAAAGAAAATAGGATTTTTATAACGGCTTACCTGTAAAATCCTTTTCTTGGAGTACATCACGGGACACAGAGCTCCTGCCCCTCTTATTTGGGGATATGTTTATATATTGGGATATTTATTGCTTTGCTACAAAACTGAGGTGCTCCCGGTCTTGGGTGTGCCAGTGTCCATCACCTGAAGGTAGACATATAACCTGCAAAGTTATTACTATGCCACTCTGTGTCCCGTGATGTACGCCAAGAAAAGGATTTTACAGGTAAGCTGTTATAAAAATGCTATTTTTTATGGCTTTCTTTCAACAATGGCTTTCTTCTTGTCACTCTTCCAAAAAAGCCAGATTTGTGGAGTGCACAACAAATAGTTGTCCTGTGGACAGATTCTCCCACCTAGGCCTGTCAGTTTAGGTGGACGGCAATGTCTTGGTAGGTTTGCAGTTGTGCCATACTCTTTCCATTTTTGGATTGAGTAATTGAACAGTGCTCTGTGAGATGTTCAAAGCTTGGGATATTTTTTTATAACCTAACCCTGTTTAATCTTCTCCAACATTATCCCTGACCTGTCTGGTGTGTTCCTTGGCCTTCATGATGCTGTTTGTTCACTAATGTTCTCTAACAAACCTCTGAGGGCTTAACAGAACAGCTATTTATACAGTATTTATAACAGTATTTATACACACAGGTGGACTCTATTTACTAATTTGGTGACTTCTGAAGGCAATTGGTTCCACTAGATTTTAGTTAGGGTTATCAGAGTAAAGGGGGCTGAATACAAATGCACACCACACTTTTCAGATATTTATTTGTAAAAAAACAAACCATTTATCATTTTCCTTCCACTTCACAATTATGTGCCACTTTGTTTTGGTCTATCACATAAAATCCCAATAAAGGACATTTATGTTTTTAGTTGACAAAATGTTGAAAATTTCCAGGGGTATGAATACTTTTTCCAGGCACTGTATATCCTTTTTGTAGTGCACACTATATAAGTTGTAATGATTAAGTTTAAAAATCCCTAAAGGGGTATCTCATACCGTGGACAATAGGCAAAGTTCTTGTGAGGCAGCCTTTAGCCCTAGTTCTTCAGCCGCCTGGCATTTGAGCCCAGGCTTTACGGTAGTGCACATGAGTAAATTGGCAGTAACATCTGCATGCGGTAAAAAAAAATGCTAATTAGATGACCAGTCCCTATGTGCTCAGTCACTGCTAGCAGCAACAGGTAATAACAGCAATGTCATCTCATCAGTCCCAGCAATACAGCAACAGTCTCACTGTTCAGATGCCAACTCACTTCTGGATCTGCCTGGAGCAACTTTGGCCCTCCGCACACAGCTGTAGGCTGTGACATGTTGTGACATGTTGATGTGCGCACAGGAGCAGCGATGTACACACCTTGGTCTCCTTGCAGCAAGGAGAAAGCTCCTTGGTATTCAGCCTGAGATAATACAACTCTCTCCCCCTTATACCCAGCTTGCAATGGGAATTGTAGTCCAATGGTTCATAGACTGCTTTTTAAAGTTTATGTATATATGTTATATTTTTTTTTATTATGTACTGTCCTTCTTGAAATACAATAAAAAGTTAAAATAAAAAAAAAAAGCTTCTTTCAGATTATTGTACAATTATTATGATTTGACTCATTTTTCCTCGTACAGTTTTTAACTGCTAGTTTGTTATTCTGCTCCACGTTTTACTGAAACACCACATTTAATTCAGGTAGAATTGATAGACCAAGTTAGAAGAGAATAACATTTACATGGTCTCTTGCAAACATTGCTATTATTTTGCCACCAGCAGATCCGCCGTGAGCAAACATATCTCTGTAAGGTTTCATTAGCTATGAATAGACAGACGCCTTCATGTTTAAAGTTTCTCTTGATTTGATTTTCATGTGCTTATTTTGATCAAGCAACCAGTGTGTTCTGATCTATTGTATGTTTAATGTTCACCTTACCTTTTTTGTTTATTTTTGCAAACACAGTTGCCATTTACTCAAGGATTTATAGCTACATATTCCTGTGAGCCTGCATTGCAACAAATGCTATGTGTCTAAAATTATAAATGGGCAACTCTGTTCAAATCCAGTTATATGCCTGCCCTGGAGACAGCAAAAATAAGACTTTATGATTTAAAATTTCTTTAAAAAATGTAAAATGTAAAAATATTAAAAAATTATTTTAAAAATTAAAAGGTAATACAATCAATGATCATTTTATATATATATATATATATATATATATATATATATATTGTGATATTGGGGTGTTTTAGCTCAAGTGGATAGATGCATTTTTATGCAGTGAGTCCATATCAGACAGGTGTTCTAGTTAAGGGCCTGGTAGCCCACGTTTATTTAAACAGAAAAACAAAAGCAAAATGTCCATTCAGGATTCATTTAGCAGTCCAAAAATAAGGAAAACATAACAAGCCACCTGGCTAGGGATGAGCTTCGTGTTCGAGTTGAACATACGTTCGACTCGAACATCGGCTGTTCGATCGTTCGACGAAGATCGAACGATTTGGGCCGTTCGCGCCAAATTCGAGTGACGCGAACGGCCCACAATGCACTACGCCATCGCAGTGTCATCCAGGCGCTGTGATTGGCCAAGCATGCACTGTGACCCCGCATGCTTGGCCAATCACAGCGCCGGCAGCGAGGAGAGCAATGATTGGCCACAGGCAGGATGCCTGTGGCCAATTATTGCTGAGGGTGTTTAGTACACGCCCCACACTATAAAAGGCCGCCAGCACGGCGGCCTAGTGTAGTGTGTTCCGGAGCAGGGATAGAGCAGCATAGGCAGGGACAGTGACTTTTATTTCTTTCTTGCTTAACCTGGATTCCTTTAGTTTAGGGAAAGAGAAGGATAGGTAGGGAGAGTGTCAGTGTGTTTTGTGCTTGTGCTATATTGTGCTTAAAAAAAACATTTTTTCTAGGGACAGAAAACTGTAGGTAGGGAGAGTGTGTCAGTTTCTTTCACTGTCAAAGTCCTTGTTTCCAGGGACCTGGAAGGACAGTGAGTGAATTCTCCTTGTGCTAAATTGTGCTTAAAAAAAACATTTTTTCTAGGGACAGAAAACTGTAGGTAGGGAGAGTGTGTCAGTTTCTTTCACTGTCAAAGTCCTTGTTTCCAGGGACCTGGAAGGACAGTGAGTGAATTCTCCTTGTGCTAAATTGTGCTTAAAAAAAACATTTTTTCTAGGGACAGAAAACTGTAGGTAGGGAGAGTGTGTCAGTTTCTTTCACTGTCAAAGTCCTTGTTTCCAGGGACCTGGAAGGACAGTGAGTGAATTCTCCTTGTGCTAAATTGTGCTTAAAAAAAACATTTTTTCTAGGGACAGAAAACTGTAGGTAGGGAGAGTGTGTCAGTTTCTTTCACTGTCAAAGTCCTTGTTTCCAGGGACCTGGAAGGACAGTGAGTGAATTCTCCTTGTGCTAAATTGTGCTTAAAAAAAACATTTTTTCTAGGGACAGAAAACTGTAGGTAGGGAGAGTGTGTCAGTTTCTTTCACTGTCAAAGTCCTTGTTTCCAGGGACCTGGAAGGACAGTGAGTGAATTCTCCTTGTGCTAAATTGTGCTTAAAAAAAACATTTTTTCTAGGGACAGAAAACTGTAGGTAGGGAGAGTGTGTCAGTTTCTTTCACTGTCAAAGTCCTTGTTTCCAGGGACCTGGAAGGACAGTGAGTGAATTCTCCTTGTGCTAAATTGTGCTTAAAAAAAACATTTTTTCTAGGGACAGAAAACTGTAGGTAGGGAGAGTGTGTCAGTTTCTTTCACTGTCAAAGTCCTTGTTTCCAGGGACCTGGAAGGACAGTGAGTGAATTCTCCTTGTGCTAAATTGTGCTTAAAAAAAACATTTTTTCTAGGGACAGAAAACTGTAGGTAGGGAGAGTGTGTCAGTTTCTTTCACTGTCAAAGTCCTTGTTTCCAGGGACCTGGAAGGACAGTGAGTGAATTCTCCTTGTGCTAAATTGTGCTTAAAAAAAACATTTTTTCTAGGGACAGAAAACTGTAGGTAGGGAGAGTGTGTCAGTTTCTTTCACTGTCAAAGTCCTTGTTTCCAGGGACCTGGAAGGACAGTGAGTGAATTCTCCTTGTGCTAAATTGTGCTTAAAAAAAACATTTTTTCTAGGGACAGAAAACTGTAGGTAGGGAGAGTGTGTCAGTTTCTTTCACTGTCAAAGTCCTTGTTTCCAGGGACCTGGAAGGACAGTGAGTGAATTCTCCTTGTGCTAAATTGTGCTTAAAAAAAACATTTTTTCTAGGGACAGAAAACTGTAGGTAGGGAGAGTGTGTCAGTTTCTTTCACTGTCAAAGTCCTTGTTTCAAGGGACAGAGAAGGACACCTGAAGGTAGCCCTTATTGCTTTTTTCCCATCTCCCTGCAGGCCATCTATTAGAATGTCTGGAAGGCAAACAAGGAGAGGCAGACAGTCAGGAGGCAATAAAAGAGGGCAAGCAGGCTCTGTGTCTGGGGGCAACAGTGCTGGTCGTGGACGCAGTGCATTGTCATCAGCACATGGCCATGGGACACGCTTGTCCTTCTTTTCGGCAGCTGGACATGTTGAGCCACATCATGCCGAAGACTTGGTAGAGTGGATGACCAAGCCCTCCTCCTCCTCCTCATCCTCTCTCACCCAGGCTCAGGGTACTGGAAAAGCAGCTGCCAAAGCGTCCTCTTCCCTGGTATCAATGTCAGACTCATCATCAGTCACTCCTTCCCTAGACCCACCATGTCCTCCTCCTGAGGAGTCCCCCGAACTGTTTCAGCACAGTGTTGGGTACATGCTCCAGGAGGATGCCCAGCGTTTCGAAGGGTCTGATGATGAAACCCAGCTAGAGGAAGGCAGTAGCGTGAGAGCAGACAGAGGGGATGCTCAAGAAGGACACCAATCTGGCAGTCATGTTCCAGCAGCTGCAGCATACTGCCAGATTGGCTCCAGTGATGAGGAGGGAGGTGATGATGAGGTCACTGACTCCACGTGGGTGCCTAATAGGAGAGAGGAGGAGGAGGAGGATGAGGAGGAGGCACATCTCCAACGAGGCAGGATGCCCTTTGGTGGCCAGCGTAAGGGCAGTACACCGACGGAATCACACCGCAGAGCTCCGCCTGTGCAGGGCGCTGCCTCTGCCCGTCATTCAAAAAGTTCTTTGGTGTGGGCCTTTTTTGAGGCTAGTGCATCAGATCGCACAGCTGCTGTTTGCAACATATGTCTCAAGCGTATATCGCGTGGCCAAAACATCAGCCGCTTGGGTACCACATGCCTGACCAGACATATGTTGACCTGCCATGCAGCTCGTTGGCAAGCCTACCTGAAAGACCCACACCAAAGAACAAAGCGGACCTCTCCTTGCACCGCATCAGCTGGGATCTCCAACCCCACTATAACTTCAGTCCTCTCTGAAACATGCACTGAGAGGAATGAAGGTGTAGAATTAGGTGTGTCACAGCCAAGTACTTGCGGCCACTCTGCTAGCAGTACACCGACGTCCGATTCTAGCAGGCAAATTTCCCTGCCCCAGCTGCTGGACCGTCGAAAGAAGTTCACTCCCAGCCATCCACATGCCCAGCGGTTGAATGCTAGCTTGGCTAAATTGCTAGCGCTTCAACTGCTGCCTTTTCAGTTGGTAGACTCGGCCCCCTTCCGTGAGTTTGTGCAATGTGCGGTTCCTCAGTGGCAGGTTCCCAAACGCCACTTTTTCTCACGGAAGGCTATTCCGGCTCTCTACCGGCATGTGGAAGGCAATGTCTTGGCCTCGCTGGACAGGGCGGTCAGCGGTAAGGTGCATATTACCGCTGACTCATGGTCCAGCAGGCATGGACAGGGACGTTACCTTTCTTTCACGGCCCATTGGGTCACTCTTTTGGCAGCTGGGAAGGATGCAGGACAAGGTGCAGTAGTGTTGGAGGTTGTCCCACCGCCACGCCTCCAAAATGCTACTACTGGTTGTGACACACCTCTCTCCTCCACCCCCTCCTCTTCTTCTTCCTCCATGGCCTCTTCCTGTGGTTTGTCCTATGAACCAGCGGTGCTCCGTAGCCGTTCACGGGGCTACGCAAGTACGCAGGCAAAAAGATGCCATGCCGTGCTTGCGCTGGTGTGTTTGGGGGACAGAAGCCACACTGGGGCAGAGGTCCTGTCTGCTCTGCAGGGCCAGGCCGAGAGGTGGTTGACGCCACGCCAGCTTAAGCCAGGAATGGTGGTTTGCGACAATGGCACCAACCTCCTCTCCGCCCTCCGACAGGGACAACTGACCCATGTGCCCTGTGTGGCTCACGTCCTTAACCTGGTGGTGCAGCGGTTCTTGGGCAGGTACCCGGGCTTACAGGATGTCCTGAGGCAGGCCAGGAAAGTCTGTGTGCATTTCCGCAGATCTTATAATGCCAGTGCTCGCCTGGCTGAGCTGCAAAAGGAGTTGAACCTGCCCAAGAACCGCCTTATATGTGACATGCCCACCAGGTGGAACTCAACGTTGGCCATGCTGCAGCGGCTGCACACGCAGCAGAGGGCCATCAATGAGTACCTGTGCGACTACGGCACCAGGACAGGGTCAGGGGAGCTTGGTTTTTTTTCTCCACGCCAGTGGGGCATGATCAGGGATGCATGCACTGTCCTGGCACCATTTGAGGAGGCCACGAGGATGGTGAGCAGTGACAGTGCATGCATCAGTGACACTGTACCTCTTGTCCACCTGTTGGAGCACACGCTGCGTGGAATAATGGACAGGGCACTTGAGGCAGAACAGAGGCAGGAAGAGGAGGACTTCCTTGCCTCTCAAGGCCCCCTTTACGCAGACAGTGTTCCTTCTGTCCCACCCATCGCACAGGAAGAGGAGGAGGAGGAGGAGGAGGAGGAGGATTGTGTCAGCATGGAGGTGGAGGCTGGCACTCAGCATCATCAGCAGCAGTCTTTTAGGGATGATTTACAGTCCCAAGAAACCAGTGGACTTGTACGTGGCTGGGAGGAGGTGGCTGCGGATCATGTCGTCCTTAGTGACCCAGAGGACTCCGGAGCGAATGCCTCAGCAAACCTACGCTGCATGGCCTCCCTGATCCTGCAAAGTCTGCGGAAGGATCCTCGTATTCTTCGGATCAAGGAGAGGGACCATTACTGGCTGGCCACTCTCCTTGATCCACGGTACAAGGGTAAGGTTGCGGACCTTATGTTACCGTCGCAGAGGGAGCAGAGGATGAGACAACTCCGGGAGGCCTTGCAGAAAGGTCTGTGCAACGCGTTCCCAGAGACTGGGAGGTTACAAACTCCTGGTCCTGGACAACGAGTTGCTGAGGCTTCGGCCAGTCAAAGAAGGAGCGGTGGGGAAGGTGGCCGTCTGACCGATGCGTTCAGACAATTCTTTAGTCCGCAGCCCCAAAGTATGATCGGTTCCAGCAACCATCGCCAGCGTCTGATAAACATGGTGCAGGAATATCTAGGGGCAAGGTCAGACTTGGACACCTTCCCCACCGAAAATCCTCTGGCTTACTGGGTCTTGAGGATGGATCACTGGCCAGAGCTTGCACAGTATGCAATTGAGCTACTGGCCTGTCCTGCATCCAGCGTTCTTTCGGAACGCACATTCAGTGCTGCTGGAGGATTTGTCACGGATCACAGGGTGCGCCTGTCCACCGACTCGGTTGATCGACTGACTTTCATCAAGATGAACCAGTCTTGGATCACCACCAGCTACCACACACCTGATGCTGATATAACAGACTAATTGATTTTAACATGTCACATCCCTTCAAGACTGATGCTGATGCTGAGTGCCTGTGCTGTTATGTTGACTGGCTATCCTCCTCCTCCGAGTCCTCAATGATACGATTGATGATGATAGCTTGGAAGATCATTTTTGTTTATGGGTGCCGCCACCAGTGGCTAAGGCCCAATTTTTCAGCCCCTGTTTTACAGGGGCGTGTAATTACAATTTTTTTAGCAATAATTTGCCATAGGGCTCATTGCTGTGCTCCAAGTACAGTATCTGTGAGGGGTTGGAGTGTTGTGGCACCAGTGCCTAAGGCCCAATTTTTCAGCCCCTGTTTAACAGGGGCGTGTCATTACAATTTTTGAAGCAATACTTTGCAACAGGGCTCATTGCTGTGCTCCAAGTACAGTATCTGTGAGGGGTTGTAGTGTTGTGCCACCAGTGCCTAAGGCCCAATTTTTCAGCCCCTGTTCAACAGGGGCATGCAATTACAATTCTTGATCTAATAATTCACAGCAGGGTCCATTGCTGCACCCACCAAGAGTAACTCTGAGGGCTTACAGTCTTGTGGCAACGCCACCACCACCACCACCACGAAAGGCCCAATTTTTCAGCCCCTGTTCAAAAGGGGCATGTAATTACAATTCTTGATCTAATAATTCACAGCAGGGCCCATTGCTGCACCCACCAAGAGTAACTGTCAGGGCTTACAGTGTTGTGGCACCAGCACCACCATCAAAGCCCCAATTTTTACTACCACTGTTCAACAATTATATGTAATTAAAATTCCTGATATAATAGTTGACAGCAGGGCGTTCCAGCACCAACCAAGAGTAACTGAGTGCTTACAGTGTTGTGCCAACACCAACAACTAAGGGGCCTATTTCTGCAGAGTATATACGGCAGGTCCCTACTTTCAAACATCCAACTTACAAACGACTCCTACTTGCAAACGAAAGAAGACAACAGGAAGTGAGAGGAAATCTACCCCTAGAAAGGAAAATTCTCTCCTGTAAGAATAAATATGGGAGAAAGGGGTCTCATCTGTACTGATGCTTTATCAGCAATCCTTGTTTCAAGAAAAACACCACATTTCAAAAACAGTTGTCATTGGGACGGAAAGTGAGGTGAAATGTTCTGAACAGGGGCACAGACAGCAAAACAAATGTTACAGGGGTGATAACCCTTACCTATGTTTCCCAAAAAGTTTAAAAATAGATTTTTGGGCTGGAGCTACACTTCAACAATGTACCTGTTCAAAATTACAAACAGATTCTACATAAGAACAAACCTACAGTCCCTGTCTTGTATGCACCGCCTGTATACGGCTGTTCAGAGTATATAGGGCCTTTTTTATTTTAAGTGCGGGGTTCCCCTTAATATCCATACAAGACCCAAAGGGGCTGGTAATGGGCTGGGGTAGGGGGGGGTGGGTCATGGGGTAGCTATGCCATTTTTCTTAAAGAATTTCATCCATATTACCGGGACCAGACATTACATTAAAGCCGCAAGCAGTTTTAAATGGCTTTTTTTTCCTTTAGAAGTGTCATTTTGTGCAGGGACAGTTCTAAACACGGGAAACACGTGGCACTTCACAGGCATACTTTAGACACCCCCCAGGTACGATATTTAAAGGAATATTTGACTTTTTTTTTTTCACTTTATGCATCATTAAAATGACTGCTCCCGAAAAACGACCGTTTTTAAAACTTCTTTTTGCATTGATACATGTCCCCTGGTGCAGAACCCGGGTTCCCAAACCCTATTTATGACAATAACATGCATAATAGTTGTTATAATTAGCACTTTAGAATTCGAACGTTCGCATCCATTGTATTTAATAGGGTTCTAATGTTCGTTCGAACTTTCGGTCCGTTCGCGGGTTCTGGTGCGAACCGAACCCGGGGGTGTTCGGCTCATCACTACACCTGGCTCTCTTGTTAGCAGTTCCTCTACTTGCTTTAGGTACTGGTACCTTAAACCACCAGATCTTCCAGTCTCACAGTCTTGGATGCACACAGCTTTGGGCTTCTTAAACGCACACAGCTTGAAGTCCCTTAATGCACACAGCTTCTGGCTCCTTGGACGCACACAGCTTTAACGCCCTTCAACGCACACAGCGTTTATCCTCACACAGAGACACTCACTAGCAGCCACTGCTCCAAACATAGGTCTGGCTTCACACAGCAGTTAGCAAGCTGCTCACTCTCCACCATCCTCCACTCTCTGCTCTCACCAGCCCCTCATTATATTGGTTGTGTGCACCTGAGAGCACACCATGCTGGCTGTCCACAAGACCCGGACACAGGGTTGGCGATCCCAACCCACCCAAGACTGAAGGATCTCCAAGCCATAGAGCCCCATGTAGAAATAGCAAGATCCAAGAAAAATGCCAGCACAGTTTTCTCAGTTTTAAAATAGCTCTGCACTCAGCCGATATGCAGACTCTGTGTCCACTTTAACCCTTTTTTTCATTGGGACAGAGCCTCGCTCTGCCACAATATATATATATATATATATATGTAAAAATATAAAAAATATTTTCATAGGACTCATGTTTTCCGAGCGGTTTAGCTTATGTCTGTACTGCTTATATAAATGTAATCATATGAAAGCAACTGGTATTCAAATTGGAAAGTATAAATTACAGAATTACATTTTATGTTTGGCTGTATATAGAAAAAAAATTCAGGAAATACATTTGAGAAATGTGTGAGCTACCAATGCCAATGGCCATTTAAAACGGTTCGGTGCCTAGCTGTAAACTTTGGGTGTGCTACTGTTGTCTGGGTACTGTCATGGTAAAACTTTAAAATTGGGTTAATTCCAATTTATCCTTATAAAAACTGTTTTCTAATAGGAATATAAAAAGTTATTGTGTACATGCATATATTATTTTACATACAATTATAACTAAAATTGTACCCAACTTTACAGATGGAACAAATCCCACATAGTACTGTGTTTGTAAAATAAACGATACAGAGCATGATATTAAATTCATGAATAAACTATCACCGCCCTGTGAGATACAAAATATGTTTTGGATGACAATATTCAATGCTTATTGGCCATGTCAAAATCTTCTTTTTTTCCTGAGCTAGCAGAATATATACAAAATCCATCAGGCCATGGTACCACAGTGATATCATGGCAACTTTAAGATGTCCCTGTGCTGGCCAAGGTCCGTTGTAAGTATACTGTAAGACTTATAGACATATAGACTTGTAAGACATACTGTATGTATTGTTTCTTCCTTTTTTTCTTAGAAATCCATCTTGTTTTCTGGAATATAAAGAGCTTGGCTTATAAATACTAATGTAAACTGCAATGTTGTTTAGGGATTAAATTATTTTAATTATATTAATAAGTTCTGCTTTTCCCTGCCATTGTTACCTTTTTATATTTATTTTCATTTTAAATATTTTTCTAAATATATGTATATATATTTTTTTTATTAAGAAATTATGTATTACTTATTTTCATGAATCCAACCTTTCACAAAGAGAACAAAGCAAACCTTAACATACTTACGTGATTCACACTGTGTCATTCTTCTATAATGAACTATAGTATACATCACAGATCTTTTAAACAGTTTAAAGTTATTTCTAAAAGAACACTTGAAGGCCATTGTTAGTCTATGTTGTAAAAAATATGAAAAAGATATTCATGTAATACAAGCTCGAATTCGTATTACATTCATAGATACAAACAGATGACAAACATAAAACTCATCGGGGAGATTTACTAAAACTGGAGTGTGCAAAATCTAGTGCAGCTCTGCATAGAAACCAATCAGCTTCCAGTTTATATTGTAAAAATGTAATTGAACAAGCATAAGTAAGCAGCTAATTGTCTACCATGCACAGCTGCACCAGATTCTGTTTTCAATTTCTTTTTATTTATCTTTTTCAAATACAAACAAAACTTTCACATTTATACAAGATTATTTTACATATACATTATTCCCATTGGTTACTTATTATACCGAATCTTGATATTTACCAGTTACTTATCGTTAAAAACATTATACCCTTCCTCATTCAACTAGTCTTTGTCAGGAACCATGAATCAGACTGAGACAGAAGTACAGTTAAATCACACTTGTTTAATAATAAAAATAAAAAGGCAAACAGAGTAAGTGTAGTCAAAACATAGCCAGGGTTCAGTAACCGGATCGGGCAGTCAGCCAAGCCAATGTCCAAGAGCCAGGGCTAAAGGTAGTAGTTCAGCAAGCAGGATCCGTAGCCAGAGGGAACGTAGTCAAGCAGGTCTTCAACTGGAACGCAGGAGAAAGTCTGTAGTGATGTTAACACAGGCGAAGGCAAAGAGCAAATGAACTGGAAGTCCTTAAGTAGGCAGTTGACGAGCGGATCATCAACAGGTGGATCACTGTGGAGAGAGAGATGGGAGCTGGCAATTAGCTGACAGCTGAGCTGCCAGCACAGAGAAGGAAGGGCTGAACCCAGCCCTGACAGTACCCCCTCTTCAATGACCCCTCCCCCTCGGAGGACCACCAGGCTTGAGGGGAAAATGTCTATGGAAATCACGGAGGAGGACAGGGGCATGTATGTCCGAGGATGGGACCCAGGAGCGTTCCTCCAGACCGTACCCCTTCATATGCCCCAGGTATTGAATGCGCCCACGGAACCTACGGGAGTCAACAATGGACTGTACTTCATACTCCTCATGGTTCTCAACCTGTATAGGGTGAGAACGTGGCACTGAGGTGGTAAAACGGTTGAAGACCAAAGGTTTCAACAAGGAGACATGAAACACATTAGAGATACGCATACTGGAAGGAAGGTCCAACGCGTAAGCCACTGGGTTTATCCTGCGAAGGATACGGAAAGGCCCAATAAACCGAGGTGCGAACTTCAGAGAAGGAACACGAAGTCGGAGGTTGCGAGATGACAGCCAGACCCTGTCCCCGACCTGGTAGGAAGGCGCAGGCAGGCGTCTGCGGTCATCATGGAGTTTGTACTTCTCGTTAGCCTATCGCAAAGCCTCCTGGACTTGTACCCAAGTGGAACGAAGACCACGGAGATGTTCATCTAACGCAGGAATACTCTGAGGAACAAACGCATCAGGCAACATGGAAGTTTGGAAACCATAATTTGCTATAAACGGAGACAAACGGGAAGCAGAATTCAGTGCGCTATTGTGAGCAAACTCCGCCCATGGTAAGAGGTCTGACCAGTTGTTGTGATGGTCAGAAATATAGCAACGCAGGAATTGCTCCAAGGACTGATTGGCTCGTTCTGCGGCCCCATTAGACTGTGGGTGATACGCAGAAGAGAAAGCAAGCTGAATTCCCAACTGTGCACAAAAGGCTCGCCAGAACCGGGACAGAAACTGACTTCCCCTGTCAGAGACAATGACCTTGGGTAGGCCATGTAAACGAAAGATCTCCCAAGCAAAAATGGAAGCCAGTTCCTTAGACGTAGGCAAATTCTTAAGTGGAATACAGTGAGACATTTTCGAGAACCGGTCTACCACCATAAGGATAACTGTGTTGCCCTGGGAGTTGGGTAACTCCACAATGAAATCCATAGACAGGTGGGTCCAGGGCCACTCACCAATGGGTATGGGTTGTAGGAGGCCCACTGGAAGGTGTCGTGGAGTCTTACTCTGAGCACACACGGAACAGGCAGCTACGAAGTTCGCTACATCGGCACGTAGACTAGGCCACCAGAATTGTTGGGAAATGGCCCAAAAGAGTTGATTCTTCCCAGGGTGGCCAACAGCCTTGGGAGAATGGTAAGTCTGGAGCACGGCAGTACAGAGACTCTCGGGAACAAAGCAGCGGTCACAAGGTTTTTCAGGAGGGGCATCAACCTGAGCAGCCAGAATTCTGTCACCCAAAGGAGAAGTGAGACTGGTGCGAACTATAGCCAGAATACAATCAGGAGGAATCACAGGAACCGGAACCGACTCCATCTTGGAAGTGGAGGAAAATTGTTGTGATAAGGCGTCAGCCCTTACATTCTTAGTACCGGGTAAGAATGAGACAATGTAATTGAAACTCGACAAGAAAAGAGCCCATCGTGCCCTTCTGGGAGAGAGGCGCTTAGCCTCAGACAAGAATGTGAGATTCTTATGGTCAGTAAGAATGAGAACCGGCACAGTGGTACCTTCGAGGAGATGTCTCCATTCTTTCAGGGCTAAAATGATCGCCAAAAGCTCTCTGTCACCAATCTCGTAATTGCACTCCGCAGGTGACAATTTCTTGGAAAAGTAGCCACACGGATGCATAGCGCTGTCAGAGCTAGGACGTTGAGACAGAAGGGCGTCTACTCCAGTCTCAGAAGCATCGACTTCAAGGATAAAAGGCAACGTGGGATCAGGATGTGCCAACACAGGAGCAGAAACAAAGGTAGTCTTAAGACTCTCAAAAGCCTTAATGGACTCTGGAGACCAACTCTGTGGGTTGCCGTCCTTTCTGGTCATATCAGTCAGGGGCTTGACCAGAGACAAAGAAGTTCCGAATAAACTTCCGATAATAGTTGGCGAAGCCAAGAAAGCGATGCAGAGGATGTAAACCCACGGGTCGAGGCCACTGTAGGACTGCAGAAAGTTTCTCTGGGTCCATCGAAAAACCAGCCGTGGAAATTACATAACCCAGGAATTTAACCTGTTCACGATGGAATTCGCACTTCTGCAGTTTACAATAGAGATTGTTCTCTCTTAGTCTCTGAAGCACTCGACAGACATCTGTGTGGTGGCTCTCCAGGGACTTGGAAAATATGAGGATATCGTCGAGATAAACCACCACACATAACAAGTCTCGGAGGACATCGTTAATAAACTCCTGGAAAAGTGCTGGAGCGTTACAGAGGCCAAAAAGCATTACAAGATACTCATAATGACCTGTTCTGGTATTAAACGCAGTTTTCCACTCGTCGCTCTCCTTAATCCTGACGAGATTGTATGCCCCTCTCAAATCAAGCTTTGTGAAGACCGTTGCACCCTTGAGGCGGTCAAATAACTCCGTAATCAATGGGATCGGATAGGCATTCTTAATGGTGCAACGATTGAGACCCCTATAATCGATGCAAGGTCTCAGTTCACCACTCTTATTCTTCACAAAAAAGAAACCAGCACCAGCAGGAGATGAGGATTTGCGAATGAAACCTAGAGAAAGTGCGTCTGCAACATACTCCTCCATGACCCTATCCTCCAGGACCGACAAAAGGTAAACCCGGCCACGAGGGGGAATGGCACCAGGTTGAAGGTCAATTGCTCAATCATACGACCGGTGTGGAGGCAACGTACCGGCTTGACCTTTGTCAAAGACATTGCTAAAATCGCGGTACTCCTCCGGCAGGGAGGAGAGTGAAGAGGTGCACAGGACCTTGGCTACCTTCTGAAAGCATCTCTCACTGAACTGTGGTGACCAGGACAGAACCTCAGCACGGTGCCTCTGTAACCAAGGATTAGGGATGAGCTCGGTGTTCGAGTCGAACGCATTTTCGACTCGAACATCAGCTGTTTGCCTGTTTGGCGAAACCAGAATTTTGTGGGCCGTTCGCGCCAAATTCGTGTGACGCGAACGGCCCACAATACACTGCGCCGTCGCAGTGCATTGCCAGCGCTGTGATTGGCCAAGCATGCACTGTGACCCAGCATGCTTGGCCAATCACAGCGCCGGTAATGAGGATGCCTGTGGCCAATTATAGCTCAGGGGGGTTTTGTACACGCCCCACATTATAAAAGGCCGCCAGCGCGGCGGCCTTGTGTAGTGTGTTGGCATGCAGGGACAGAGAAGGATAGGCAAGGAAAGTGTCTTTGATATTTTTTCATTAACACTGTGCATTTACAGTGTGTTGGTATACAGGGACAGAGAAGAATAGGCAGGGACAGTGTCAGTGATATTCTTTCATTAACCTTTTGCATTTACAGTGTGTTGGTATACAGGGACAGAGAAGAATAGGCAGGGACAGTGTCAGTGATATTCTTTCATTAACCTTGTACATTTACAGTGTGTTGGTATACAGCAGGGATATGCAATTAGCGGACCTCCAGCTGTTGCCAAACTACAAGTCCCATGAGGCATAGCGAGACTCTGACAGCATCAAGCATGACACCCAGAGGCAGAGGCATGATGGGACTTGTAGTTTGGCAACAGCTGGAGGTCCGGTAATTGCTTATCCCTGGTATACAGGGACAGAGAAGGATAGGCAGGGGACAGTGTCAGTGTCATTTTTGCTAAACCTCCTGCACAGTATACACCTGAAGCTACCCCTTATTGCTGTGTTTTCCTGTTGTGTAACACAGGCAGGCATCTGCAGCAGTTACAGTGGGTGTAGTGTGCCTCCTGCACAGTATACACCTGAAGCTACCCATTATTCCTGTGTTTTCCTGTTGTGTAACACAGGCAGACATCTGCAGCAGTTACGGTGGGTGTAGTGTGCCTTCTGCACAGTATACACCTGAAGCTACCCCTTATTGCTGTGTTTTCCTGTTGTGTAACACAGGCAGACATCTGCAGCAGTTACAGTGGGTGTAGTGTGCCTCCTGCACAGTATACACCTGAAGCTACCCCTTATTGCTTGTGGTTTTTTTCTTTTTTGTTACACTAACAGGCATCTGCAGCAGTTAGAGTGGGCGTAGTGTGCCTCCTGCACAATATACACCTGAAGCTACCCCTTATTGCTGTGTTTTCCTGTTGTGTAACACAGGCAGACATCTGCAGCAGTTACAGTGGGTGTAGTGTGCCTCCTGCACAGTATACACCTGAAGCTACCCCTTATTGCGCGTGGTTTTTTCTTTTGTGTTACACTAACAGGCATCTGCAGCAGTTACAGTGGGCGTAGTGTGCCTCCTGCACAGTATACACCTGAAGCTACCCCTTATTGCTGTGTTTTCCTGTTGTGTAACACAGGCAGACATCTGCAGCAGTTACAGTGGGTGTAGTGTGCCTCTTGCACAGTATACACCTGAAGCTACCCCTTATTGCTGTGTTTTCCTGTTGTGTAACACAGGCAGACTTCTGCAGCAGTTACAGTGGGTGTAGTGTGCCTCCTGCACAGTATACACCTGAAGCTACCCCTTATTGCTCATGGTTTTTTTCTTTTGTGTTACACTAACAGGCATCTGCAGCAGTTAAAGTGGGCATAGTGTGCCTCCTGCACAGTATACACCTGAAGGTACCCCTTATTGCTGTGTTTTCCTGTTGTGTAACACAGGCAGACTTCTGCAGCAGTTACAGTGGGTGTAGTGTGCCTCCTGCACAGTATACACCTGAAGCTACCCCTTATTGCTCGTGGTTTTTTTCTTTTGTGTTACACTAACAGGCATCTGCAGCAGTTACAGTGGGCGTAGTGTGCCTCCTGCACAGTATACACCTGAAGCTACCCCTTATTGCTGTGTTTTCCTGTTGTGTAACACAGGCAGACATCTGCAGCAGTTACAGTGGGTGTAGTGTGCCTCCTGCACAGTATACACCTGAAGCTACCCCTTATTGCTGTGTTTTCCTGTTGTGTAACACAGGCAGGCATCTGCAGCAGTTACAGTGGGTGTAGTGTGCCTACTGCACAGTATACACCTGAAGCTACCCCTTATTGCTCATGTTTTTTTTCTTTTGTGTTACACTAACAGGCATCTGCAGCAGTTACAGTGGGCGTAGTGTGCCTCCTGCACAGTATACACCTGAAGCTACCCCTTATTGCTGTGTTTTCCTGTTGTGTAACACAGGCAGACATCTGCAGCAGTTACAGTGGGTGTAGTGTGCCTCCTGCACAGTATACACCTGAAGCTACCCCTTATTGCTGTGTTTTCCTGTTGTGTAACACAGGCAGACATCTGCAGCAGTTACAGTGGGCGTAGTGTGCCTCCTGCACAATATACACCTGAAGCTACCCCTTATTGCTGTGTTTTCCTGTTGTGTAACACAGGCAGACATCTACAGCAGTTACAGTGGGTGTAGTGTGCCTCCTGCACAGTATACACCTGAAGCTACCCCTTATTGCTGTGTTTTCCTGTTGTGTAACACAGGCATGCATCTGCAGCAGTTACAGTGGGTGTAGTGTGCCTCCTGCACAGTATACACCTGAAGCTACCCCTTATTGCTCGTGGTTTTTTTCTTTTGTGTTACACTAACAGGCATCTGCAGCAGTTACAGTGGGCGTAGTGTGCCTCCTGCACAGTATACACCTGAAGCTACCCCTTATTGCTGTGTTTTCCTGTTGTGTAACACAGGCAGACATCTGCAGCAGTTACAGTGGGTGTAGTGTGCCTCCTGCACAGTATACACCTGAAGCTACCCCTTATTGCTGTGTTTTCCTGTTGTGTAACACAGGCAGGCTGTCACGTACCTGACGGTGACGAACCCAGATCTGCAGAGGGAGGCCTCTCTTACGGCTTCCACCGGCGGCCCCTGGTACTGAAGACAGGAGGCACGGAGGTAGAAGGGGTACGAGTGCCTGGCAGGATGGATCAAGGTAGAGTAGAGTCTGAAGACTGGGACGGATCCAGGCACCCAGGAAGTATGGCAGGCTGAACCGGAACCAGGAACACAGCAACTGGACTGGAACTGAAGAGACTGGCTGGACTGGAACCAGGATACAGCAACTGGAGAGATTGGTCGGACAAGCCGGGTCGGTAGTATTGGCTGACGGCAAGGTACTGGAGGATCAGGCAGAAGATTGGTCAAACAAAGCCGGGGGTCAGAGGCAGGCAGGAAACTGGAAGGGTCAAGGCAAGCCGGGTCGGATACAGGTAAATACACGAATCAGGTCTCTTTGGGTACTACACGCTGTAGAGCAGACAGCAGGGACTGTCTGTCACAGGCATGTTTAAATAGCTCTTCTGGCGCGCTTTGTGGAGCGTGCGCGTGCCCCCGCTAAGCGCGTGCGCGCGCACGTGCTCGCCATCGCGCGCGCGCGTGCCCGCGCGCGTGGACGTACCCGAGATTCGGAATCAGGAAGTCCAGGAATCCTGTAGCTGACAGGATTTCTATGACATTGCCCCCCCCCAAGGGGCAAACTCCGGATGCCCAGCCGGGTGAACCTTCCAGGGTGAGTCCTTTTGAAAGCCTGTATCAAACTCCTGGCATGGATATTCTCCTCGGGTTCCCATGAGTTTTCCTCGGGTCCGTAGCCCTTCCATTTAATTAGGAATTGGTTCTGGTTATTTCTTCTCCTGAAGTCCATGATAGCTTCTACTTCGAATTCCTGCTCACCGTCAATAATGATCGGATCAGGGTGATCCGGCTTCCGATCTGGAAACGGATTAGAGACTGTGGGTTTTAGGAGAGAGACATGAAAAACTGGATGGATTCTAAGAGAGTCAGGAAGTTCCAATTCATAAGCTACTTCATTAATTTTCCTCTTAACAGGGAATGGACCTAAAAATTTGGGGCCCAGTTTTTTAGAAGGGCATGCCATTCTTAGGTTTGTGGTAGATAGCCATACTTGGTCGCCGGGTACCAACACTAATTCACCCCGTCTCTTCTTGTCATAAATTGTCTTGTTGCGTTCTTGAGTCTTGGTCATGGTCTCTTGTAAAAGCTGGTTATTGACCGAAATTTTTTTTAACTTTTCCTGGACTGCAGGTACAGGACACTCAGGAAGGGAGTTAGGCAGAAAAGTAGGATGAAAACCATAGTTTGCAAAGAAAGGAGTCTGGCAGGTAGCGGAGTGGATGGAATTGTTATACGCAAACTCGGCCAACGGAAGTAGGGAAACCCAGTTGTCCTGAGCAAAAGAGGAGAAGCATCGCAGGTATTGCTCGAGCGTCTGATTCGTTCTCTCCGTCTGTCCGTTGGTCTGTGGATGGTAAGCAGAGGAAAACGATAATTCGATTTTCAAGGTTTTGCAAAGGGATCTCCAGAATCGAGAGGTAAATTGAACCCCGCGATCGGAAACAATATTGGCTGGTACCCCGTGGAGTCTGACTATTTCTCTGATGAATACCTGTGCGGTTTCAGGAGCGGAGGGAGTCCCTTTCATAGGGATGAAGTGTGCCATCTTGGACAGACGGTCCACAATAACGAAGATGGTGGAATGGTTCTCGGCCGGGGGTAACTCGACAATGAAGTCGATGGACAACATTCTCCAGGGCCTATCTGGAACGGGTAAGGGTTTTAGTAGTCCCCAGGCCTTGGATCTGGAACCCTTGTTTCGGGTACAAGTTGTACAAGAATCTACAAACCTCCTACAGTCTTCACGTACTCGAGGCCACCAGAAGGTGCGCTGTACCAGGTCAGTGGTCTTGGCAACGCCCAAAATGCCCGGCCAGGGCGTGGTCGTGGCAGAGTTCTAATGCGGTTACTCTTAGTTTCTCAGGTACGTAGATTCTGTCTTGGTACCACAATAGTCCATCCTTAACCTGCAACTCCGGCTCGGAGAACTGTCTCTGCCCGGTGGAAGCTTGTTTGATTTGAGTGAACAGGTTCTCCTGTAGAAGAAGGAAATTTCCGGGGGCAAGGATGGTATCAGGCGGAGAAGTCTCCTTGGACTTATGGAACATCCGAGACAGGGCGTCAGGCTTAATATTCTTGGCTCCAGGACGATAAGTAACATGAAAAGAGAACCGGGAGAAGAAGAGTGCCCACCTGGCTTGTCGTGGATTCAATCTTCTCGCGGCTTTCAGGTACTCCAGGTTCTTGTGGTCAGTGAATATTAGGATCGGATGAGCCGCGCCCTCCAGCAGGTACCGCCATTCTTCTAGTGCAGACTTGATCGCTAGTAGCTCCCGATCCCCCACGTCGTAGTTCCTCTCTGCTGCAGAAAGCTTGCGGGAGAAGAAGGCTACTGGGTGGAGCAAGGCTTTGACTCCCTGTCTTTGGGACAGTATTGCTCCTACCGCTATTTCGGAGGCGTCTACCTCAAGTACGAATGGTAGTGAGGAGTCTGGGTGTTTCAAGATAGAGGCTGAGGTAAATAGGGCCTTCAGGCGTTCAAAAGCTTCTTGGGCTTCAGGAGACCAGTGAAAACGTGTTCCTTGCTTGGTGAGTTGAGTAATGGGTGCGATAATAGCTGAAAACCCCCTGATGAACTTGCGGTAGAAGTTGGCGAATCCAACGAAACGTTGGATTCCCTTCTTGTCCACCGGTTCTGGCCAGTCCAGGATTGCGGTAATTTTTTGAGGATCCATCTTGATGCCCTCGCTGGAAATGATTAACCCCAGAAATGATATACTCTCTTGCTCGAACTCGCATTTTTCGGCCTTCGCATACAGGCCATGCTGGCGGAGCCGACCCAACACATTTTTGACATGTCTGCGATGAGAATCAAGGGAGGAAGAAAAAATTAAGATATCATCAAGATAAACAATAACAAAGAGGTCTAGGAAGTCCCGTAGAACATCGTTGATAAAATACTGGAAAGTGGCAGGGGCGTTACACAACCCGAATGGCATTACCAAGTACTCAAAATGTCCATACCGGGTACGGAAGGCGGTCTTCCATTCGTCACCTTCTTTGATACGGATCAAGTTGTAGGCTCCGCGGAGGTCAAGTTTGGTAAAGATGGTGGCAGTACCTAGTCTCTGAAATAACTCTGGTACCAGGGGGAGAGGGTAGCGATTTTTTACTGTAATTTTATTCAATTCCCGGTAATCCACACAAGGTCGAAGGGTGTGGTCCTTTTTCTCTACAAAAAAGATGCCTGCGCCCGCTGGGGATGTGGAAGGGCGGATGAACCCTTTTTGCAAGTTCTCATCAACATAATTCTTTAAAGCCCCTTGTTCTACCTCCGTTAAAGGGAAGACTCTACCGAACGGAATCTTTGCTCCAGGAAGTAGGTCGATGGGGCAATCGTAGGCCCGATGGGGTGGTAGAGTCTCTGCCTTTTGTTTACTAAATACGTCAAGAAAGTCGTGGTAAACTTCTGGGATGGATTGACGGGTGCCATCTTCGGTGTCAATGCATAGTAACGAGGCCGGCCCAGGAGGTTTATATGAGCCGCAGGACTGTTGGCAATAGGAAGAAGGAAAGGCAACTATTCCCGTAGTCCAGTTGATAGTGGGATTGTGGGCTTGTAACCAAGGCATACCAAGGATCAAGGGAAACAACGGGGAAGAGATGATGTCCAGACACAAGCATTCTTGGTGGGTTCCAGAGGTGGTAAAGATGGTAGCGGGTATAGGAGTGGTCTCCTGGGTCACAGGTCCGGACTTAATGACGGAACCATCAGCCAGATGGACACGAAGTCCGTGGGTCTTGGTACGAAGGGGAATTTGGTGTTTAATAGCAAAGGCTGAGTCCATAAAGCAGCTGCATGCTCCGGAATCAATAATGGCGGGTACTGGCAAAGTCCTTCCTGGGAGCTGTAATGAAACAGAGAGGGCAAGGTGAGATGTGGTTTTGGCTTGTAGGTTAGTCATGTTAGAAGAAACTGAAAGAAACTTACGAAGCTTCAGGGGACAGGTTCTAACGAAATGTCCGGGGTCCCCGCAGTACAGGCACAGATTATTTATTCGGCGGCGCTGGCGTTCCTCAGGAGCGAGGGATGGACGAAGGAGCCCGAGCTGCATTGGTTCAGGCGTGTCAGATGTGGGAGTTGGAGGTGTAGCAGGAGCCGAGTACAGGTGACTAGGAGCCCGAGGAAGCATCCAGGTTGGGCGGGAGAAGCCAGTGGTCCTCTCAGCCCTCCGTTCCCTCAGACGTCGGTCAATCTGGATGGTTAGATCAATCAACAGGTTGAGTGTCTGTGGTACACCAACTCTAGCTAGCTCGTCCTTCAAGGAATCGGAAAGTCCTAAGCGAAACTGATGGAGGAGGGCGGCATCATTCCAATTGGTATCCGCACTCCACCGCCTGAATTCTGCCACATAGTCCTCCGCTGGTCTGCGTCCTTGTTGAAGGGAACGCAAGGTGGCTTCTGCGGTTACTGAGAGTTGGGGATCTTCGTATAGCTGGGCCAGGGCATCGAAAAAAGCAGCGAGGTTGTTTAGTGATACATCCTTCTGTTCAAAGAGACGGTGGGCCCAGCTCTGAGGGTCTCCAGCGAGCAAAGAGACCACAAAGCCCACCTTGGTGGCCTCTAGAGAAAAGGTACGGGGCTGTAGGGCAAAATACAGTTCACACGAATTCCGGAAGGCCCTAAACTTGCTCCGATCCCCGGAAAATCTTTCGGGTGTAGGAACCTTAGGTTCAGGAGGAAGCATGACCACTGTGGGTGAGGAACTTGTTCCGGCTGTGGAAGCAGAGGCGTGGGGCCCCTCTTGGATGGCAGAGGGATTGGTGAGGACCCGCACTTGTTCTTCCAAGCGGGTGTATCCTTGTTGAAGACTCTTGACTGCTTCAGACAAACCTGCCAGGTGCCGACAGAGTTCCTCCATAGGTGAGGCTCCCTGCCCGGGCTCAGACATGGCTGTCTGCTACTGTCACGTACCTCACGGTGACGAGCCCGGATCTGCAGAGGGAGGCCTCTCTTACGGCTTCCACCGGCGGCCCCTGGTACTGAAGACAGGAGGCACGGAGGTAGAAGGGGTACGAGTGCCTGGCAGGATGGATCAAGGTAGAGTAGAGTCTGAAGACTGGGACGGATCCAGGCACCCAGGAAGTATGGCAGGCTGAACCGGAACCAGGAACACAGCAACTGGACTGGAACTGAAGAGACTGGCTGGACTGGAACCAGGATACAGCAACTGGAGAGATTGGTCGGACAAGCCGGGTCGGTAGTATTGGCTGACGGCAAGGTACTGGAGGATCAGGCAGAAGATTGGTCAAACAAAGCCGGGGGTCAGAGGCAGGCAGGAAACTGGAAGGGTCAAGGCAAGCCGGGTCGGATACAGGTAAATACACGAATCAGGTCTCTTTGGGTACTACACGCTGTAGAGCAGACAGCAGGGACTGTCTGTCACAGGCATGTTTAAATAGCTCTTCTGGCGCGCTTTGTGGAGCGTGCGCGCGCCCCCGCTAAGCGCGTGCGCGCGCACGTGCTCGCCATCGCGCGCGCGCGTGCCCGCGCGCGTGGACGTACCCGAGATTCGGAATCAGGAAGTCCAGGAATCCTGTAGCTGACAGGATTTCTATGACACAGGCATCTGCAGCAGTTACAGTGGGTGTAGTGTGCCTCCTGCACAGTATACACCTGAAGCTACCCCTTATTGCTGTGTTTTCCTGTTGTGTAACACAGGCAGACTTCTGCAGCAGTTACAGTGGGTGTAGTGTGCCTCCTGCACAGTATACATCTGAAGCTACCCCTTATTGCTCGTGGTTTTTTTCTTTTGTGTTACACTAACAGGCATCTGCAGCAGTTACAGTGGGCGTAGTGTGTCTCCTGCACAGTATGCACCTGAAGCTACCCCTTATTGCTGTGTTTTCCTGTTGTGTAACACAGGCAGACATCTGCAGCAGTTACAGTGGGTGTAGTGTGCCTCCTGCACAGTATACACCTGAAGCTACCCCTTATTGCTGTGTTTTCCTGTTGTGTAACACAGGCAGGCATCTGCAGCAGTTACAGTGGGTGTAGTGTGCCTACTGCACAGTATACACCTGAAGCTACCCCTTATTGCTCATGTTTTTTTTCTTTTGTGTTACACTAACAGGCATCTGCAGCAGTTACAGTGGGCGTAGTGTGCCTCCTGCACAGTATACACCTGAAGCTACCCCTTATTGCTGTGTTTTCCTGTTGTGTAACACAGGCAGACATCTGCAGCAGTTACAGTGGGCGTAGTGTGCCTCCTGCACAATATACACCTGAAGCTACCCCTTATTGCTGTGTTTTCCTGTTGTGTAACACAGGCAGACATCTGCAGCAGTTACAGTGGGTGTAGTGTGCCTCCTGCACAGTATACACCTGAAGCTACCCCTTATTGCTGTGTTTTCCGGTTGTGTAACACAGGCATGCATCTGCAGCAGTTACAGTGGGTGTAGTGTGCCTCCTGCACAGTATACACCTGAAGCTACCCCTTATTGCTGTGTTTTCCTGTTGTGTAACACAGGCAGACATCTGCAGCAGTTACAGTGGGTGTAGTGTGCCTCTTGCACAGTATACACCTGAAGCTACCCCTTATTACTGTGTTTTCCTGTTGTGTAACACAGGCAGACATCTGCAGCAGTTACAGTGGGTGTATTGTGCCTCCTGCACAGTATACACCTGAAGCTACCCCTTATTGCTCATGGTTTTTTTCTTTTGTGTTACACTAACAGGCATCTGCAGCAGTTAAAGTGGGCGTAGTGTGCCTCCTGCACAGTATACACCTGAAGCTACCCCTTATTGCTCATGTGTTTTTTTCTTTTGTGTTACACTAACAGGCATCTTCAGCAGTTACAGTGGGCGTAGTGTGCCTCCTGCACAGTATACACCTGAAGCTACCCCTTTTTGCTGTGTTTTCCTGTTGTGTAACACAGGCAGACATCTGCAGCAGTTACAGAGGGTGTAGTGTGCCTCCTGCACAGTATACACCTGAAGCTTTCCCTTATTGCTGTGTTTTCCTGTTGTGTAACACAGGCAGACATCTGCAGCAGTTACAGTGGGTGTAGTGTGCCTCCTGCACAGTATACACCTGAAGCTACCCCTTATTGCTCATGTTTTTTTTCTTTTGTGTTACACTAACAGGTATCTGCAAACAAGGAGAGGCAGACAGTCAGGAGCCAATAAAAGAGGGCAAGCAGGTTCTGTGTCTAGAGACAACAGTGCTGGTCGTGGACGCAGTGCATTGTCATCAGCACGTGGCCATGGGACACGCTTGTCCTTATTTTCGGCAGCTGGACGTGTTGAGCCGCATCATGCCGAAGACTTGGTAGAGTGGATGACCAAGCCCTCCTCATCCTTCTCATCCTCTCTCACCCAGGCTCAGGGTACTGGCAAAGCAGCTGCCAACGCGTACTCTTCCCTCGTATCAATGTCATCAGTCACTCCTTTCCTAGACCCACCATGTCCTCCTGAGGACTCCCCCGAACTGTTTGAGCACAGTGTTGGGTACATGCTCCAGGAGGATGCTCAGCGTTTTGAAGGGTCTGATGATGATACACAGCTAGAGGAAGGCAGTAGCGTGAGTGCAGAGAGAGGGGATGCTCAAGAAGGACAGCAATCTGGCAGTCATGTTCCAGCAGCTGCAGCATACTGCCAGGTTTGCTCCAGTGATCAAGAGGGAGGGGATGATGAGGTCACTGACTCAACATGGGTGCCTGATAGGAGAGAGGAGGAGGAGGAGGATGAGGAGGAGGCACATTTCCAACGAGGTAGGATGCCCTCCGGGGGCCAGCGTAAGGGCAGCACACCGACTGAATCACACCGCAGAGCTCCGCCTGTGCAGGGCGCTGCCTCTGCCCGTTATTCCAAAAGATCTTTGGTGTGGGTCTTTTTTGAGTCAAGTGCATCAGATCGCACCGCTGCTATTTGCAACATATGTCTCAAGCGTATCTCGCGTGGCCAAAACATCAGCCGCTTGGGCTCCACATGCTTGACCAGACATATTTTGACCTGCCATGCAGCTCGTTGGCAAGCGTACCTTAAAGACCCACACCAAAGAACAAAGCGGACCTCTCCTTGCTCCTCATCAGCTGGGATCTCCAACCTCACTATACCTTCAGTCCTCTCTGAAACCTGTACTGAGAGGAATGAAGGTGTAGAATTAGGTGTGTCACAGCCAAGTACTTGTGGGCACTCTGCTAGCAGTACACCGACGTCCGATTGTAGTAGGCAAATTTCCCTGCCCCAGCTGCTGGACCGTCGAAGGAAGTTCACTCCCAGCCATCCACATGCCCAGCGGTTGAATGCTAGCTTGGCTAAATTGCTAGCACTTCAACTGCTGCCTTTTCAGTTGGTAGACTCTGCCCTCTTCCGTGAGTTTGTGCAATGTGCGGTTCCTCAGTGGCAGGTTCCCAAATGCCACTTTTACTCACGGAAGGCGATTCCGGCTCTCTACCGGCATGTGGAAGGCAATGTCCATGCCTCGCTGGACAGGGCGGTCAGCGGTAAGGTGCATATTACCGCTGACTCATGGTCCAGCAGGCATGGACAGGGACATTACCTTTCTTTCACGGCCCATTGGGTCACTCTTTTGGCAGCTGGGAAGGATGCAGGACAGGGAGTAGTAGTAGTGTTGGAGGTTGTTCCACCGCCACGCCTCCAAAATGCTCCTACTAGTTGTGACACACCTCTCTCCTCCACCCCCTCCTCTTCTTCTTCCTCCATTGCCTCTTCCTGTGCTTTGTTCTCAGAACCAGCGGTGCTCCGTAGGCGTTCAAGGGGCTACGCAAGTACGCAGGCAAAAATATGCCATGCCGTGCTTGCGCTGGTGTGTTTGGGGGACAGGAGCCACACTGGGGCAGAGGTTCTGTCAGCTCTGCAGGGGCAGGCTGAGAGGTGGTTGACGCCACGCCAGCTTAAGCCAGAAATGGTGGTTTGTGACAATGGCATCAACCTCCTCTCCGCCCTCCGACAGGGACAACTGACCCATGTGCCCTGTGTGGCTCACGTCCTTAACCTGGTGGTGCAGCGGTTCTTGGGCAGGTACCTGGGCTTACAGGATGTCCTGAGGCAGGCCAGGAAAGTCTGTGTGCATTTCCGCAGATCATATAATGCCAGTGCTCGGCTGGCTGAGCTGCAAAAAGAGTTGAACCTGCCCAAGAACTGCCTTATATGTGACATGCCCACCAGGTGGAACTTAACGTTGGCCATGCTGCAGCGGCTGCACATGCAGCAGAGGGCCATCAATGAGTACCTGTGCAACTACGGCACCAGGACAGGGTCAGGGGAGCTTAGGTTTGTTTCACCACGCCAGTGGGGCATGGTCAGGGATTCATGCACTGTCCTGGCACCATTTGAGGAGGCCACGAGGATGGTGAGCAGTGACAGTGCATGCATCAGTGACACTGTACCTCTTGTCCACCTGTTGGAGCATACGCTGCGTGGAATAATGGACAGGGCACTTGAGGCAGACCAGAGGCAGGAAGAGGAGGACTTCCTTGCCTCTCAAGGCCCCCTTTACCCAGACAGTGTTCCTTCTGTCCCACCCATCACACAGGAAGAGCATGGAGGTAGAACCTGGCACTCAGCATCAACAGCAGCAGTCTTTTAGAGATAATTTACAGTCCCAAGAAACCCGTGGACTTGTACGTGGCTGGGAGGAGTTGGCTGCGGATCATGTGATCCTTAGTGACCCAGAGGACTCCGGACTGAATGCCTCAGCTAACCTACGCTGCATGGCTTCACTGATCCTGCAAAGCCTGCGGAAGGATCCTCGTATTCTTCGGATCAAGGAGAGGGACTATTACTGGCTGGCCACTCTCCTTGATCCACGGTACAATGGTAAGGTTGCGGACCTTATCTTGCCGTCGCTGAGCGAGCAGAGGATGAGAAAGGTCTGTGCAACGCGTTCCCAGAGACTGGGAGGTTACAAACTCCTGGTCCTGGACAACGAGTTGCTGAGGCTTCGGTCAGTCAAAGAAGGAGCGGTGGGTGACCGATGCGTTCAGACAATTTTTTAGTACGCAGCCCCAAGGTATGATCGGTTCCAGCGGAATGGAAAAGACACAATGGGAGAGGGATGACGCTGCTCACCTCGAGAGTCAGAAGAATGGGATGTTCCCCCGGTGGGGTTTTTTGGCAGCTCAGATCAAGGATTGATGACAATGTATGTATAAGATTGTTTATTAAAATTCAAAAGAAATGATGGTACAGATTTAAGATATGAGCTCTGGTATCATGTAATTGAACACAATTGCAAACACAAAAAATTGTCATACAGCTTAACACATTGTATATGAAAGCATGTAGCAATCCTAATGCGTTTCGACCCTTTCCATGGGTCTTCTTCAGAGGTTTCGGTGTTGCTAAAAAGAGGTATATAGAATAAGTTTCAAATTTACCAATTTTTTTACAAAATTTAAAAGTATATAAATAGCATAGTCACCAATTTGTTGTGTGTAGACACTGAACAATTTTACCAGAATTTCCAACAGAAGATGCCCCAGGGTCCCAGAATACCTTCCTGGTCGTGTAGATTCCCCACACACTGGAATAACGCTGGGAGGGACTGCAGCTTACAGAAGTTCACCACATAGGATGAGAATCCCCAAATGGGGGGAGCCCAGGAAGGGGCTGACACCTGTGGCGGAGCATTTGAAGCATAATTACACAGTGCTTAGCATTGTCTCAAAGTAGTAAGACATATAAAGCATCAAAGTGTTGAGCAGACAGAAATGTACATCCTCTCAATTGGGTGTATCACCTAGATTAATCAAATATTTGTTATTATCTATATATTTATGGGTTTATTGATTAGTGTATAAATCAATCAGTGATAATTATGATCACGTTGTGTATCAAGTGGCGCTGTGACAGAAATGTGAAAGATGAGCAGTGGTGTATGTGAAGATCGATCTGATAGTGTAATGAAACAATGGGTACAGATTAATGTGAAAACAAATGTGGTGGGGATATCAAATTAAACTAGTGCATGCCCCCCCCCCTTTCCACAGAAAGGCAAACCCACCCTCCACAGAGAGGATCCATGAAAAAAAAAAAATAAATTGATTGGAACAAAACACCCATGAATCAGTGAAAAGTGAATAAGTGATAAAGTGGAAGCATATTACCTTATGGTATAAGTGTATAACAATCCCAATGGAAACAAAATCTACACTGGAGCACTCCTGCAATAGGAGGTTCAGTTGCAATGTGTGTTGGTGATTCTATAATAAGAAATAGTCACAATTTAAGGTTTGTTTGAAAAAGAAATGGTTGCAGAAAAATAAATATTTATAATAAAAATTCCTAAATTATAATGGTGTGCTTACCCAAGGGATCGTTTGTCTGCTCACACTGAGATGCAAGAGGTCATCTGAGTGATTGCTCTGCACTCAGAGTTCATATAATAAGTGTTTAATTATTTAATTGAATGCCAGCCCCACCGCTTGGGGTCCTCCCCCACCTGGTAACCCTCACCTTGCCATCGGGGTCATCCTGCCGCATAGGCGACATTCCAGTGGTGGATTCCTCGGCATCTGTGAGAGACATGTGTCTCCGACCACCGCCGTTACTTCCGCCGTAATCACGTGGTATGATGACGTCATGCGCACGCACGACATAGCCGCGCATGCGCAGATCATACATTAATACCCGGAAGTGGTCACAGATGCCGCCCAGCAGAAGGATTGCTCACTTGTGTGGACAGACCTGCTGCCACCTAGCAGAGCATTTGGGAAGCACAGGGCCCTGCGCCTCTCCCCCCCTGCTGGGGAAACTGCAGACCTTTACATCGGCGAGTCCAATGTGCAGATCATAGCCGACCAGGTGGTATGAGGGAACATCCCGGGACAGCTGATGGAAAAAAGGAAAAAGGAAAGAAAGGAAAAAAGAAAAAGGTATATAATAATGATGTTACAGTACATAATCATTTGAAGGTTACATTAGGCAATTGACCGTAATAAAACATACATATATTTGATATTCAACATGGTATTATCTAAAAAGATATTTAACAGCATATATATTAGTCCGCAGCCCCAAGGTATGATCGGTTCCAGCAACCATCGCCAGCGTCTGATTTACATGGTCCAAGAATACCTAGGGGCAAGGTCAGACTTGGACACCTTTCCCACCAAAAATCCTCTGGCTTACTGGGTCTTGAGGATGGATCACTGGCCAGAGCTTGCACAGTATGCAATTGAGCTACTGGCCTGTCCTGCATCCAGAGTTCTTTCAGAACGCACATTCAGTGCTGCTGGTGGCTTTGTAACCGATCACAGGGTGCGCCTGTCCACCGACTCGATTGATCGACTGACCTTCATAAAGATGAACCAGTCTTGGATCACCACCAGCTACCAAGCACCTGAAGCTGATGTAACCGAATAATTTTTTTTCAAATGTCACATCCCTTCAAGACTGAGTGACTGTCCTATTATTTTGACTGACTATCCTCTTCATCCTCAATGATCCTGCCAATAGCTTGGAAGAACATTTGTGGTTCTGGGTGCCGCCACCAGTGGCTAAGGCCCAATTTTTCAGCCCCTGTTTAACAGGGGCGTATAATAAAAAATTTTGATGCAATACTTTGCAACAGGGCTCATTGCTGTACTCCAAATACAGTATCTGTGATGGGTTGAAGTGTTGTGGCACCAGTAACTAAGGCCCAATTTTTCTGCCCCTGTTTAATAGGGGATGGGAAAGAAAAGAGCCCTGGACTGCCGCACTCTGTATAAACGATTTATTTTCAAAATTCCAAAATAGCTATGAGTAAGCATCTATTTGATGTGAAACGCGTCAGCTATCCACTCCTGCATGTCAGTTTTCTGTTTTTGTCTGTTTTTGGACTTTTGAATCTATGGATTAATTATGGATTTTAATTTTGGAATTTTGAAAATAAATCGTTTATACAGAGTGCGGCAGTCCAGGGCTCTTTTCTTTCCCATGCATTAGTGCAGAGCCAGCACCTGTTCCAGTATCAGGGCGGGAGCATTCCTTGGAGCTTCACAGCTTGGAGCGGTACACACCTTTCATTGTTTCTACCTGTTTAATAAGGGCATGTAATTACAATTCTTGATCTAATACTTTGCAACAGGGCTCATTGCTGCGCTCCAAATACAGTATCTGTGATGGGTTGAAGTGTTGTGGCACCAGCACCAGTGCCTAAGGCCCAATTTTTCTGCCCCTGTTCAACAGGGGCATGTAATAACAATTCTTGAGCTAATATTTCACAGATGGGCCCATTCCTGCGCCCACCAAGAGTACTGCCCCATACACACGATCGTTTTTCTTGCCATTTTTTTTCTTGCCGTTTTTCACGTCGTTTTTTTCATGTTTCCTCTCAAGCCTGTCTTGCGTACACACGTTCATTTTAAAAAACGATCAAGCAAAGCGCAGTGGCGTACAACACGTACGACGGCACTATAAAGGGGAAGTTCCGTTCGAATGGCGCCACCCTTCATGTTAGTAAAGTTTGTTGAGCGACGATTCGCTCTTTTCAGTCTCGTGCTTTTCAGTCCGTGACTGCGTGACGAATGTGCTATCTCCATTACGAACGCTAGTTTTACCAGAACGAGTGCTCCTGTCTCATACTTGATTCTGAGCATGCGCATTTTTTTTCACGTCGTTAAAGCATACACACTATCGTTTTTCACGTCGTTAAAAAAAACGACATGAAAAACGACGTGAAAAAAGAGAGCATGTTCGAAATTTTTAATGCCCGTTTTTCACGTCGTTAAAAATGCTCTGGAGCCTACACACGATCATTTTTAATGGCCATTTTTTTAATGGCATTTTTAACGGCATGAAAAACGATCGTGTGTATGGGGCATAACTGTGAGGACTTACAGTCTTGTGCACCAGCACCACCACCAAAGGCCCAATTTTTCCTACCACTGTTCAACAATGGCATGTAATTACAATTCCTGATTAGGGATGAGCTTCGAGTTCGAGTCAAACTCATGTTCGACTCGAACATTGCCTGTTCGCCCGTTCGCCGAACAGCGAACAAATTGGGGTGTTCGCGGCAAATTCGAAAAATCTATGGGAGAAATCTAAAGTGCTAATTATAAAGGCTAATATGCAAGTTATTGTCCTAAAAAAGTGTTTGGGGACCCGGGTCCTGCCCCAGGGGACATGTATCAATGCAAAAAGAAGTTTTAAAAACGGCCGTTTTTTCGGGAGCAGTGATTTTAATAATGCTTAAAATGAAAAAATAAAAGTGAAATATTCCTTTAAATTTCGTACCTGGGGGGTGTGTATGATATGCATGTAAAGTGGCGCATGTTTCCCGTTCTTAGAACTGTCCCTGCAAAAAATGTCATTTTTGAAAGAAAAAAATGCATTTAAAACTGACTCGCGGCTATTAATGAATTGTCGGCTCCCGGCAATACATACAAAAGTCATTGATAAAAAAAAAAAAAAAGCGTGGGGGTTCCCCAGAATTCAATTACCAGGCCCTTCAGGTCTGGAATGGATATTAAGGGGAACCCCGCCGCAAATAAAAAAAAATTGACGTGGGGTTCCCCCAAATATCCATTCCAGGCCCTTCAGATCTGGCATGGATTTTAAGGGGAACTCCACCCCAAATTTAAAAAAAAATGGCGTGGAGTCCCCCTAAAAATCCATACCAGACCCCTTATCCGAGCACGTAACCTGGCCGGCCGCAGGGGAAAAGGGGGGGACGAGAGAGCGGCCCCCCCTCCCTCCTGAACCGTACCAGGCCACATGCCCTCAACATGGGGAGGATGTCCCCATGTTGATGGGGACAAGGGCCTCATCCCCACAACCCTTGCCCGGTGGTTGTGGGGGTCTGCGGGCGGGGGGCTTATCGGAATCTGGAAGACCCCTTTAACAAAGAGGACCCCCAGATCCCGGCCCCCCCCCTATGTGAATTGGTAAGGGGTACATTGTACCCCTACCATTTCACGAAGAAAGCGTAAAAAATTGTTTAAAAAAACACACAAACACGTTGAAAAAGTCCTTTATTAAAAAAAAAAAAAAAAAAACATTCCAGCGGTGAAATCCAGTGTCCCGCGGCGATCCCGATGTCCAGCGCTGTCCGTCATTGGTTGTGCCTGAGCGGACCTGATGGGGAACTCCCTCTCAGTATTTTAAATGTATAGACCCGCCCCTTCTAAAGTTCCCCATCAGGTCCGCTCAGCGGACCAGATGCGGAACATGAGAAGGGGCGGGTCTATACATGTATTACCAAAGTGAGAGCAGTTCCCCATCAGGTCCGCCTCCTCGGTATGTCGGACCCGCCTACGTCATTGGCTTGAGCGGGGAACTTCCTTCACTGTGTAATTTAAATTTACATAGTGAAGGAAGTTCCCCGCTCAAGCCAATGACGTAGGCGGGTCCGACATACCGAGGGGGCGGACCTGATGGGGAACTGCTCTCACTTTGGTAATACATGTATAGACCCGCCCCTTCTCATGTTCCGCATCTGGTCCGCTGAGCGGACCTGATGGGGAACTTTAGAAGGGGCGGGTCTATACATTTAAAATACTGAGAGGGAGTTCCCCATCAGGTCCGCTCAGGCACAACCAATGAAGGACAGCGCTGGACATCGGGATCGCCGCGGGACACTGGATTTCACCGCTGGAACGTTTATTTATTTATTTTTTTAAATAAAGGACTTTTTCAAGGTGTTTGTGTGTTTTTTTAAACATTTTTTTACGCTTTCTTCGTGAAATGGTAGGGGTACAATGTACCCCTTACCAATTCACATAGGGGGGGGGCCGGGATCTGGGAGTCCCCTTTGTTAAAGGGGTCTTCCAGATTCCGATAAGCCCCCCGCCCGCAGACCCCCACAACCACCGGGCAAGGGTTGTGGGGATGAGGCCCTTGTCCCCATCAACATGGGGACATCCTCCCCATGTTGAGGGCATGTGGCTTGGTACGGTTCAGGAGGGAGGGGGGGCCGCTCTCTCGTCCCCCCCTTTTCCCCTGCGGCCGGCCAGGTTGCGTGCTCGGATAAGGGGTCTGGTATGGATTTTTAGGGGGACTCCACGCCATTTTTTTTTTAAACTTGGGGTGGAGTTCCCCTTAAAATCCATGCCAGATCTGAAGGGCCTGGTAATTGAATTCTGGGGAACCCCCACGCTTTTTTTTTTTTTTTTTATCAATGACTTTTGTATGTATTGCCGGGAGCCGACAATTCATTAATAGCCGCGAGTCAGTTTTAAATGCATTTTTTTCTTTCAAAAATGACATTTTTTGCAGGGACAGTTCTAAGCACGGGAAACATGCGCCACTTCACATGCACATCATACACACCCCCCAGGTACGAAATTTAAAGGAATATTTCACTTTTATTTTTTCATTTTAAGCATTATTAAAATCACTGCTCCCGAAAAAACGGCCGTTTTTAAAACTTATTTTTGCATTGATACATGTCCCCTGGGGCAGGACCCAGGTCCCCAAACACTTTTTAGGACAATAACTTGCATATAAGTCTTTATAATTAACACTTTAGATTTCGAACGTTCGAGTCCATTGTATTTAATAGGGTTCTAAAGTTTACACGAACATTTTGTCTGTTCGCAGGTTCTGGTGCGAACCGAACAGGGGGGTGTTCGGCTCATCCCTGTTCCTGATATAATAGTTCACAGCAGGGTGTTCCAGCGCCCACCAAGAGTAACTGTGAGGGCTTACAGTGTTGTGGCAACACCAACACCTAAGGGGCAAATTTCTGCAGAGTATATACGGCAGGCCCCTACTTTCAAACATCCAACTTACAAACGACTCCTACTTGCAAACAGAAGGAGACAACAGGAAGTGAGAGGAAATCTACCCCATGGAAGGGAAATTCTCTCCTGTAAAAGTTAATATGGGAAAAAGGTGTCTCCTCTCTACTGATGCTTTATCACCAATCCTTGTTTCAATAAAAACCCCAGTTTTCCAAAAACATTTGTCATTGGGACGAAAAGTGAGGTGAAATGTTCTGAACAGGTGCACAGACAGCAAACCAAATGTTACAGGGGTGATAACCCTTCCCTATGTTCTCCAAAAAGCTTAAAAATCGATTTTTTGGCTAGAGCTACTGTAACAGGTGGGCCCGTGGAACCCAGAAGTTCTTAGAAAGTATGAGCCAGAAAATAATGGACATTGAGAATATGTATTGGATTGCTTTAAAATGGGTCTGTAATATTAATCCACCTGGATGCCTGTCCTGCACGAGGCTGATCCAATACAAGCAGCTAACCGGGACAACCGGCAGCAACACAGGCAGACTGTCTGGGTCAATGTAAAGGTAGCCAATGACCTACGTGATACTGGCACCACCATGACCCTACTACAGAAGAACCTCATCCCAGAGAGCCAACATACCGGAGACACTGTAGCCGTAAGAGTAGCGGGAGGCACCGTCTTCTGGCTACCCGCTGCCCGTGTTCACCTGGATTGGGGGGTTGGTTCGGGACACGTGAATGTGGGGGTGATGAAGGATTTGCCAGCGGATGTACTACTGGGGAATGATTTGGCCCCCCTCATTTCTGCTTATGCCGTGATGGGCCCCGCTGAAGCCAACCCAGTGACTACCTGTGCCCAGACCCGTGCTGCTGGAACATCCCGCTTGCTGCCGAGACCCGGGTAAGACTATCTTCCCCAACATGTACCTTAGATCAGGCACAATATCACAGTCTAAAATTGGAATGTGACAAGTTGGCCAGTGAGAAATCGGAGAGGCAACGACACTACGTCATGTATTATGAGATGTCCCATGGCTTGAAAATTGAAATGCACAAACAGGCTGAAATTGTCAAAAGGTTAAATGGGATTTGCGCCCAGGTTTTACCTTACCTCTCCCAAGAGCGTCAGCAACAAGTTTTGGGAGCCATTGAGAGAGAAAAGCAAGTGGCTGTTCCAGAACTGAATTCCATTATTCGCCCTACAACCTTACAACTTCACCATCAGCTACTGACCCGGTAAGCAAAATGGCAAGGTTGTCCAGGCATTAGAGGAATGGAACTATGGACTAACTTCGGAGTCAACCCGTCTGGGGTCTCCTCCTGTGTTAGTCTCCTGCCGAAAGGGGAGAGATGTAACGGGTGGGCCCGTGGAACCCAGAAGTTCTTAGAAAGTATGAGCCAGAAAATAATGGACATTGAGAATATGTCTTGGATTGCTTTAAAATGGGTCTGTAATATTAATCCACCTGGATGCCTGTTGTAATGTTAATGAATCCAGACTAGCTTCCAAAGACCTTTTCATTGTTGTTTGTGATGATGTGGATTGGAGCTTGTAGACCGTCTGGCTGCCTATTATGGGATGTTTAAGTGTCTTGCTGTGAGGAAAGGGGGGGGGGGAATCACTCCAGCAACCCCTCCTGCTAAGACTGTTTACTGAAGGAGAAGTTTGAACACACCTGACCGTATCACCATTGTCATTGGACAGTTTAACCCGCCCTGTTCCCCAAGGATGGGAGGGAAGTGTTGAAGAGAAGTGTGTTACCATGTGCTTGTAATAAAGATTCATTCCCTGTTTTTGGAACTTCAACACAGAGCGTTGTCTCGTTTGTGCGGGGAGAAATATTTGTATGGGGTCTTATTCGGCTGGTTGGAGTGTCTGGTAGCTGGCGTGTGTTCGAGAATGGAATATCCTAAACGACGTTAACCCCTGTCATTACAACTACACTTAAAAAAATTTACCTGTTCCAAATTAGAAAAAGATTCTACTTAAGAACAAACCTGTCTTGTTTGCACCGCCTGTATACTGCTGTTCAGAGTATATAGGGCCTTTTTTTATTTTGGGTACGGGGTTCCCCTTAATATCAATACAAGACCCAAAGGGGCAGGTAATGGGCTGGGGGGGGGGGGGGTGTGATGGGGTAGCCATGCCATTTTTCTCAATGATTTTCATCCATATTGCCGGGACCAGACATTACATTAAAGCCGCAAGCAGTTTTGAAATGACCTTTTTTTCCTTTAGAAATGTAATTTTGTGCAGGGACAGTTCTAAACACGGGAAACACGTGGCACTTCACAGGCATACTTTAGACACCCCCCAGGTACGATATTTAAAGGGATATTTCACTTTTTTTTTCACTTTATGCATCATTAAAATGACTGCTCCCGAAAAAAGCACAGTTTTTAAAACTTCTTTTTACATTGATACATGTCCCCTGGGGCAGAACCCGGGTCCCCAACCCCTTTTTAGGACAATGACTTGCATATTAACCATTATAATTAGCACTTTTGATCTCGAACGTTCGCATCCATTGTATTTAATAGGGTTCTAAAGTTCGCGCAAACCTTCGGTCCGTTCGCAAGTTCTGGTGCGAACCGAACCGGGGGGTGTTCGGCTCATCCCTATTCAACATGCTTTTGCACAGAAGAATCTCGAGAAAGCAGCAGTAAGTTATAAAATTTATTATGATCTCAAAACCAACAAGGAGTATGAAACAGGTGATAAAGTGTATCTGTACAATTTTTCTCGGGACCAAGTAAAAGAAAATACGTTTCTTCCATCATGGAAAGGTCCGTACAATATCATTGACAAGATCTCACCTGTGGTTTACAAAATAAAAATTGTCAAAAATGATGAATTTGTGGAAAAATGGGTTCATGTTAATAAATTGCGTGCTTGTCATCCTAGGTCCCAACTGAGAATGCTGGAAGTTAATGTTAGAGATGGCCTTGCGGTTCGCCCCGCAGCGAATTTTGCGCATTCGTGGTTCGCGAAACCGGCGGACATATGGCGCTATTCGCGGCCGGTTCGCGGCCACCATATTCTTTTACATTGTGGAACTTTGACCTATGACACATCCATCATGTGGTACAGGACAGCCAATGAGACATTTCAGCAGATGGACATACCCCCTACCTTATAAATAGACCTGATCTGGCTGCCATTTTACATTCTGTTATTTGTCAGTGTAGGGACAGGTTGCTGTGTGGAGCAGGGGCAGACTGTAATCATAGCTATTAGGTCCACAAAAGTCCTTTTAAGGACTGGTATAGGTGTACAATTGTTTTGTGTGCAGTATATAGGGGTGTAATACACTTTTAGTTCATTTCAATTGTGTAGCATTGGGACTGCAGTGCTGAGCGGTTCTGCAGCTGTCTTTAGTCAGTATAGGAAGGTTGCTTTGTGTGTACTAGCAGGGACGGACTCTACTAAAACAAAAGTCCTTCTAAGGACTGGTATAGGTGTACAGTCCACAAAAGTCCTTTTGCGGACTGGTATAGGTGTACTATTTTGTGTACAGTAAATAGGGGTGTACTACACGCATAAAATACTCTAGGAAGAATAGTATAGTGCGGTTCTACTGTGCAGCTTCTGAGCGGTTCTGCTGCAGCTCTTTTCTTGGTTTAGGTAGAAGTTGCCACTGTGTGTCGCAGGCACAGACTAGCGACTAAAATCGCTAACCAATAAAGCTCCACAAAAGTTCATTTTAAGGACTGGTATAGGTGTACTATTTGGTGTGCAGTATATAGGGGTCTAATACACGCATAAAAAACTTTCAAACATACTATATAATATATACTATATACTATACTATATAATATATAGTGCATTTCAACTGTGCAGCATTTCTACTGTGCAGCTTCTGAGCGGTTCTGCTGCAGCTCTTTTCTCGGTTTAGGTACAAGTTGCCGCTGTGTGTCGCAGGCACAGACTAGCGACTAAAATCGCTAACCAATAAAGCTCCACAAAAGTTCATTTTAAGGACTGGTATAGGTGTACTATTTGGTGTGCAGTATATAGGGGTCTAATACACGCATAAAAAACTTTCACATATAGGAAGAATAGTATAGTGCATTTCTACTGTGCAGCATTGTGACTGCTGAGAGGTTCTGCAGCGATACTACAAAGAGTGACAAACGCAATTAGAAAAAAGTATTATAACTGCTGTGATAGACCAGTGGCCCCCAAAAATGACAGTTTGAAGCGGGGTGTTATATACCTTCTTCCACATATACTGCCCTTCTCTACAGCCTTTTGTCACAGGGTCATTTAAAAAGATGACAGGCAGAGGGGCGTGGCTAGCCGCGGACCGAGATGGCGGCGTGAGAGCTGAGCTCTGTGAACCAGGGACACATCGCGGCTAAAAGCAACTTACCGAGGGACACTACCATACCAGAAAGAGAGCGTTCTGTACCCGCACAACCTGTGGACCATGACCAGAAAAAGAAAGGAGCTAAGGAGACCGCAGAAACTGACGGACTTTTATGCATGGGGGATGCATGGAGGTAGGCAAAATGGCGCCGGCGCCTCATCCACCCCAGCCCAGAGCACACATCCCCGCTCGCATCCCGCCTCGCATAGCAGTAATGAGAGCTCCCCTAACAGCTCACACTCCCTCCCTGTAACCCCGCAATCCGCTAGCCCGGCTAAAGCTAGATTCCGGCTAGATGGCACGGGATGCGATCTGAACACAGGCCCAGGCCCTGACATAGACTCTGGGGAGGACACGAGGGAGCTGCCAGACAGCATAGAGGTTTTCCCCACAAAAAACCAACCAGTCATGGACACGGTATTAAAAGATATGTTACTGTCGCTCAGGAGCTCGCTCCACACAGATCTTGTGACATGCATGCAGAAATTTACTAAGGAGATCCAAGGGGTTGAAGCAAGGGTAGACCACGTGGAAAATAAGATGGGAGAATTTGCGGAAACTATTAATGACTTGGTTGACGCGCATGATGAGCGTGGGGAGGAGATAGAGGGACTCAAAACGAAGATCGCAGATATGGAAGATAGGGCAAGAAGAAACAATTTAAAAATAAGAGGTATCCCTGAAACAGTGCAGCAAGGTGAACTAAGAGCATTTGCCACAGCCCTGTTCAAAGACATCCTGCCTGACCTTACAGAGCTGGATGTTTCCATAGATAGGATTCACCGCTTACCCAAACCATCCTATCTCCCTAATCAAGTACCAAGGGATGTCATCCTGCGGCTACATTTTTACTATACAAAAGACAAACTCATGACAGCCATGCGCAACAAAGATCAAATCCCCCTGCAGCATCAACACCTGCAATTCTTTGCAGACCTCTCGCAGCACACTCTCCAAAAAAGAAGAGACCTTAACACCATAACTAAGGCCCTGCGAAATCACAAGATCAGCTACAGATGGGGATATCCCACCAAACTTACAATAACTAAAGATGACGCCACCTTTGTTATAGATTCTTTGGAAAAAGGATTGAAGCAACTTAAAGAATGGCAGATCATCCCGGAACCGGAGGGTCGGGCGGTGTCTGATAAACACAACCCCCACAAGGAACCTGAGTGGCAGAAAGTGAACGCACAAAATGGCACAAAGCACTAGCCCTTGGAAATTGCAAATACTACCATAAGAGCCCTGGAAAGAGTAAAGTTTCTTTCGCACTTGAACTCGCCCCTGTTTACACTTGAGCAGCTATAGCTGCACCCGAGGATAAAAACTCTCACTAGTTTTTCTCAGTTCCTGAGAACAATGTTTATACCCTTTAAGTCATGTGACCTTAAGCTGCAGAATATGCGGCGGTCGTTTTCTTCTGGTTGTGTTTTTCTTTTTTGTCTATTGTTTTTCAGTTTTTTTTTTGAAATGCAGCATCTAGCACCGAAGCATGCACATGGTCTAACAGGAAGAACTGGAGAGAAGAAGCCGAATCTCCAAAGGAAGCTATACCTCAGAACCCAGCAACTATCCAAACATCAACTAAGACACCGAATAGTGAGTACGTATATCAGGATCCATCTAGAAATAACATATGTCCATTACACTACCACCTCTCGCCACAGGAGGGTGCCGTGGTCACTTGTATTACACAACTTTGATCTACACCTCTCTATTGGCAAAAACTCCTTACAACCATGGGGATAACATTTTTGTCCATAAATGCAAAGGGTCTTAATCACCCTGCTAAGAGGAGATCTATATGGAAGGAGGCCGTTCAGTTTAAGAGCGATGTACTTTGTGTCCAGGAAACGCACTTTAACGCCAAAAATCCTCCACATTGCTCCAATAAAAGTTTCCCATATATTTTCACTGCCAATGCAGAGGTTAAAAAAAGAGGAGTTCTTGTGGCAGTCAGAGACACGGTCTCCTTCACACTCCAAGAGGAAATAAAAGACCCACAAGGCCGCTACATCATAATCCTTTGCGAAATTAACTCCTCACAGTACACCATTGTCAATGTATACGCCCCCAACTCCAACCAAATTCGATTCTTTAACAAAGCTATCAACAAGATAAAGAAACATCAAAAGGGCTCATTGATTGTATGTGGAGACTTTAACCTCATACCCGATCCCACTCTGGACTCTACTTCTTCAGGCCCCAGGACTAGAACTAACAACTGCCTTCAACCTTCTATTCACCAGCATGACCTATTTGATGCTTGGCGATGCCTACATGCAGGTGAAAGGGATTTTACCTTTTTTTCCGCTTCACACAAGTCTTATTCTAGACTGGACCTCTTCTTAGTGGATCAAGGCGTGCTGGCTAGATCAACATCCACGGTCATTAATACCATAACATGGTCTGACCATGCGTCAGTGACTCTGACCATCTCCGATGCTTTCTCTTCTAATCCGACTCCAGTATGGAGAGCTAACCCCATTCTCTTGCAGTCTAAAGACACTAAAGAATTGCTAGAAAAACATCTGACTCAATATTTTATAGATAATGAACAGTCGGTCAATGATAACTTTGTGTTATGGAACGCCCATAAGGCTTATATGAGGGGTATTTTTATTCAGCTGGGGGCAAGGAGGAAGAGGCAGCAGCAAAAACAATTACAAGACCTAACACAGAAAATCCAAATCCTAGAAACACAAAACAAAAACACCCCCACCCCTCAAATCTCAAAACAACTATTTCAACTCCGCTATGACTTGCGCTTGCTCTTATTAGGCGAATTTGAGAGGTCCTCTAGAAGACTCAAAACTAATTATTATGCAAATGGGAATAGAGCAGGGAAACTATTGGCCCAACGCATGAGAGGTACCAGATACAAGACCAAAATTCCTTTTATTGTCCACCCACTTACCAAAGAAAAACAATTCCACCCTAATGACATTGCAGAGGCCTTTAGTCACTACTATAGGTCTCTATACAATTTGTCGCATGACCCTACTATACCTCAACCTTCCACTGACCTTATCAAGGATTTCTTACAGAACATTTCTCTCCCACAGATCAGCCATGAACAGCTTACACAACTCAACTCTCCCTTCACGACCTCCGAGGTCATACAAGCTATACATACACTCCCGGCAAATAAATCTCCAGGGCCAGATAGATTTATAGGAGAATACTATAGGACCTTCCAGACTATCCTAGCACCATACTTATCGAAAGTTTACAATGCTGCGGTTGCCTCTTCGTCCTTTCCCCCTGAAATGTTGAAAGCGTTGATAATTACCCTGCCGAAGCCGGGGAAGGAACCATCCACTCCCCAAAATTTCAGGCCAATTTCCCTCCTCAACAATGATTTGAAATTGTATGCCAAATTGATAGCAATGCGTCTGATGGACATTCTCCCCCAAATCATACATCCCGACCAGTCGGGATTCACAAAAGGGCGACAGACGTCTGACGCCACGAGACGCTTAATTAACATAATCCATCAAGCAAACCTACGAGGAACGCCATCTCTGCTCCTAGCCCTGGACGCAGAGAAGGCGTTCGATAGAGTCCACTGGGGGTACTTGTCACGGGTGTTGCAGTCCTTTGGGTTTGAGGGACCAATATTCTCCGCTATAATGGCGCTGTACACTAAGCCATCTGCCCAGATATTTAATTCAGGGGTGCTGTCAAAACCATTTCAAATCACAAATGGGACCCGCCAGGGGTGCCCTTTATCCCCGCTGATCTTTAACATGGTCATGGAACCTCTGGCGTGTCACATTCGCAACCATTCTCACATAGAGGGAATCAAATTTAAAAACTCAACACACGTCATCAGCTTATTCGCAGATGACGTCATCCTAATGATTACTGATGTAAAAACTTCCCTGGCTTCGGTACATGAGGTGCTACAACGATTCAACAGTATCTCATACTACAAGGTTAATGAGGATAAATCGTATATAATGGGTCTCAATGTGCCACAAGATACAATGAGAGAATTGTCTGGTAGATACCCATACAGATGGACCACTTCAGGGATGAAGTACCTTGGTATTCAACTAACCCCCTCTACAAAGGAGTTAGTCAAGGAAAACTACTTACATTTTTTAGACAACCTACACAAGAAACTACAGAATATCTCAAAAACAGAACTATCATGGTCAGGGAGACTGGCAGCTTTCAAAATGTTCGTACTTCCCCAATTCTTATATTTATTCAGGACTCTGCCCATCCCGGTTCCCAACAGTTTCTTCACTAGAGCTCAAGCTTTAATTAATAAATACCTTTGGAGGGGCAAAAGGTCGAGATGTGCTTTTTCCAAGTTAACATCCACTAGGAAGGTGGGAGGGGTAGGTTTAACAGTACTAAAAGATTATTACTCAGCAGCCATACTAACTCAACTTAAACCATGGTTCACCCCACAGGTAACCAATAGATGGATAGAAATCGAGAAAACCCAAGTCCACAATGGTAACCTAGTCCATTTTCTTCTAGCCAGCCCACAAACAACCGCTCAACCCGGTGTTTGGTCACCGACCATTAAAGCTTCTGTGTCAGCTTGGAAGGAACTGTTGTCCACTAACCTCCAAAAAGTCCATTTTACACCAGTCCAGATACCATTAGCGAGCATATCCAACGTTATTCCGAATATTGACGTCAGCGCTTGGGTCAGGAGGGGGATTACGCAAATAGACCATTTATTAATAGGCCCTGCTCCCAAAACTTTTCGCTCTCTCCAAATAGAATATGGTCTCCCAGATAAAGATTACTATACCTATCGGAGACTGTTAAACTATCTGAATACATCACCCCCCGTCGCGATAAACCTCCCGTGGCAGGTAAATCAATACTTCAATTCACCAACCTCTAAGATCAAAGGTATATCCTTATTTTATAATATTTTAGGTGACAAGCACAACTTCAATAGAAATCGCAATATAATAGCCTGGGAAAGGGACCTTGGCAGTGAGTACACAGAGGAACAATGGAAATATGCCATGCAAGTTAACTATGCAGTAACTAGGAGTGCAAACTTGTGGGAATTAACTCAAAAAATTATATTAAGATGGTATCTGACGCCCTACAGGATTGCCAAATTCTCTCCTCAGACGCCTGATGGGTGTTGGAGGAAGTGTGGATCGACGGGATCACTGTATCACATCCTCTGGACTTGTCCATAGGTAGCGACTTATTGGAAAAATGTGTTCCATTTGATTGGAAAGGTACTAAATACGCCAATACCTATTTCCCCGGGTCTTGCACTACTATCACTGACAATAGAATCCATACCTCATGAGCACAAAACTGTAATGGTACATATACTCCTTAGTGCCCGCTTAGTACTTATGAGACACTGGAAGAACCAACAGACCCCAAGCATAGATGAGGTCATTATGACTACTAACACACATTCTACATATGAAAGGTTGCATGCCAGGGCCCAAAATAATCACTTGAAAGTTGATGCTTTATGGAAAAAATGGATAGACTGGTATGATACAAACAAACTCCTTCTATAATTTCCAACTCATGACTTCCATGATTTTCAATTTATGCTCACAGTTTGATTCATAGTGCTGGAATATGGTCTAACAATAATACTCAAGATTATTATTTGCTGTATTTATGTTTATGTTTATGTTTATGTTTCTGTTTGTATTCATGTTTGAATTACTTACCTATGGGTTGGACGTCTGTTTAAATGTTCTAATGAAACCTACCTCTGCTGAAGATAGTTTTGTGGTCGAGATCCATCCACCTCTCATATTAACGTGTACACACGTGACTAGGTTCTGCCAATGTTAGAAATATGTTTGGGAATAGCCCCTTATTGCTCACAAGGTGGAGACTCGGTGTGGGTGGGGCGTCGCTCTCCGCCGGAAGGCACAGCATGATCCCCACCGGGGTGCCGGGGGCGGGGGGGGGACGGCTTGCCGGGGCCGGGTGCTACCAGTCAATGCAAGTTTTCAGCAGGGGACTACACGGGACAGCATAGAAACAGTCTCCTTTCTTATCCCAGAATGTTATGTAATCAATTACAGTGACCCAAGAAACTTTTTACAACATTTTTTCTTTTGTTTTCTTATTATATCTTATTACATGATATTATTCTGTATGTGAAAATACTTCAATAAAAATTATTGAAATTAAAAAGATGACAGGCAGAGGAAGAGGCAGGCCCTTCCGCAGGGGTGGTAGGGGTAGGGCAGGAGCACCAGGCCGGTGCCAAAGTGGGAAGTTGCAGAAGGTGCGTTCGATTACATCAAAGGACGCACCAGACTTGGTTGAGTGGCTCACTCAGCCTTACTCTTCTGCACCCTCCTCATCCTCTCTATCTGCACCCTCTTCACTCTCTGCTATGTGCACCCCCAAAGACACTACCACCAACACCACCGCCACCATATACCCTCCGCTTGAGTAACAGGAATTATTTTCCGGTCCATCACAAGACTTCTCTGATGCGCAGGCATTCTTGACATTGGATCAACAACCGCCACTCAGCAGTCTGACGACAGTACCCAGATCAGCCCAAGGATGTTGGTCCCCGCTGTTGCTGCCTACTCCGAGATCTCTAATGTTAGTGGTGGGGAAGGTGACGTAGATGATGATGTGTCTATGGACGTCACGTGGGTGCCCACAAGAGAGGACCAGGAGGGGAGTTCAGAGGGAGAGATGGACCAGCAGATAGGGAGGAGAGGCAGGCGGAACTTACATTGCACAGGAGGGACAAACAAGACTGCTAATGTATCAGGACTCAGAGCGAGCCATCAACCATGTAAGGTCACATCTGGTGCTCCCAGGACGCCGGCACATGGCTCCGCAGTGTGGGCTTTTTTTAACGTGTCCACTGCTGACAATAGTGTTGCCATCTGCAGCCTTTGCAGTCAACGCATAAGTTGTGGTAAGCCCAACACTCACCTAGGGACGACCGCCTTAAGGAGGCACATGAACTCCCATCACTGAGCCCAGTGGGAGCAACGCTGTCAGAACCCACAAAGCCAAACTCCAGGCTCTCACCGTCCAGCCTCTTCTACTACTTCTCCTCTCTCTTCACAGTTGTCCTCCACTCCACCTTCCATCATCCCGTCCCCAATTTTATCTGGAAAAAGGCAGGCTTCCGTGGGCCAAATGTTCGAGCGTGAAAGAATGATGACGCCGGATAACCCTCTTGCCCAACGGTTGACCGCTGGCTTGTCAGAACTCGTAGCCCGCCAACTACTGCCATATAAACTGGTGGACAAATTTCGAAAATTTGTGGCCATTGGAACACCGCAATGGAAGGTCCCAGGAAGGAAATATTTCTCCCAGAAGGGCATCCCAGAGCTATATGGCCATGTTCAGCGGCAAGTGAATGTATCTCTGGCACACAGTGTCAGTGCCAAGATACATCTGACCACAGACACGTGGTCTAGCAAACATGGGCAGGGAAGGTATATTACTTTTACTGCCCACTGGGTGAACCTTCTGACGGCCGTCAAGCATGTAACCCGTGGCACCCGTGTAGATTTGGTTTTACCGCCACGGATTGCATGCAGGCATGCCTCTTCTTCTCCTCCTCCTCCTACTCCATCCTCCCTCTCCTCCTCGGCTGACTCCTCCTCTTCCGCTGCTACCATCTCTTCCGCTGCGCCGCCCAAGATCCCCAGAACCTATTCGACATGCCAGGTGAGACGTTGCCATGCTGTGCTGCGTCTGTTGTGCCTGGAAGCCAAGAGCCACACTGGCCCTGCACTTCTTTCAGCTTTGCGTTCACAGGCAGATCAGTGGCTAACACCGCTCAATTTGACAGTTGGTAAAGTGGTGTGCGACAACGGTGCCAATCTGCTGAGCGCGTTGAAACAGGGCAAAATTACACACGTGCCATGCATGGCACACGTCTTGAACTTGGTCGTGCAGCGATTCGTTGTCAAATACCCTGGGGTCCAGGACGTCTTGCGGCAGGCAAGGAAAATCTCGGCCCATTTCAGAAGATCTTACACGGCCATGGCTCGCCTTGCTGACATTCAGCGGCGACACAATCTGCCGGTCAGACGTCTTATTTGTGACTGCCCGACACAATGGAACTCAACCTTGTATATGCTTGATAGGCTGCTCCAGCAGAAACGTGCAGTTAACGACTACCTGTACGAACTCTGCGCCAGAACAGGTTCTGGGGATCTTGTTTTTTTTTCACCGCGTCAGTGGCTGCTCATGCGCGACACATGCAGACTTTTGCGGCCATTTGATGAGATCACCAAACTGGTCAGTCGCAGCCATGGTGCCATCAGTGACATCGTACCTTATGCCTTCTTTATGGAGCGTGCATTGTGTCGTGTCATTGATCAAGCCGTCGAGGAGCAGGAGCAGGAAGATGAGGAAGTCGCAATGCTGGATGAATTCCCAGGGGGGGCTACTCTATCTGAGACAAGTCAACAACAGGAGTCTGAAGAGGAGTCAGAGGAGGATGGTGCCGGGGCGGATGAGGAGGAGCAAGAAGAGCATGCTTTAAACCTTTCTGGGATCCCTGCTGTTGTTGTTCGTGGATGGGGGGAGGAGATCGAGGACAACATTATCCTGGATGATGACGAGCAGGAGCCAGGCCACCACACTGCTTCCAGTTTAGTGCAAATGGGGGCCTTCATGCTCCAGTGTTTTAAGAGGGACCCCCGTATAAAAAGCATAAAGGGCAAGGACCATTACTGGGTGGCAACGTACTTGGACCCCCGGTACAAACAAAAAATGGCAGAAATGTTACCACCATCACAGAGAGCTGTCAGAATGGAGCACTTCCAGGCCTTGCTTCGAGAAATGCTGCATTCTGCTTTTGCATGCGCTGGCAGAGGAATTTCCACTCCTAGAGGAACAGTTGTGGATACCAATCCAACAGCGACTGCAAGAAGAGGGCAGTTTGAAGATGTCTTGGTCACTTCCGATATGAGATCATTCTTTCAGCTGACCCATCGACAGGTCTCATCCGGATCCAGCATCAGGGAACGCTTAGACCGACAGGTGTCCGACTACATCGGATTAACGGCCGATGTGGACGCTCTGAGAAGTGATGAGCCCCTGGACTACTGGGTGGGCAGGCTTGACCTCTGGCCAGAGCTTGCACAATTTACAATGGAACTGTTGGCTTGCCCCTTGTCCAGTGTCCTGTCCGAAAGGACATTCAGCGCAGCAGGGGGGATCTTGACCGATAAGCGCACTCGCCTAGCTCACGACAGTGTTGACTACCTCACATTTATAAAAATGAATGAGGCATGGATCTCAGAGGAATTCAACACATGTGACCAGTAGACCATGTTTCATTCAAATTCCTCATGACAGGCCACAAATATCCACCACCACCTATAACAATTATTCATGGTCCCTGTCTTCTTGGGTAAATACAGCGGCATAAATGGCCTTTTATGTCCGTTGAATGCCTAATTTTTGGGGCCTGTAGTGCCCGAAACGTATTTATCCTGTGAATGCCTAATGTACCTCCAGCCACAGAATACAAAGTTCTTTGCTGTCAGATGAATGCCTGTTGGCTAATTTTTGGGGCCTGTACTGGCCGACACTTACTTCTTTATCCAGGCTGTGAATGCCTAATTTTTCAGACTGGAATTGAAAATCAATTCCGCTAAATTGTGGAACGGATGCGGACCCATTTTACAGACGTGTGAATGGACCCTATATGTATTTGACATGTATTTACCGGCTGCTGTCAGTTCTGGCTGATTTAGGCCGAGCTATTCCTAATAAAACCGAGCAATATTACAAAAAAAAGGAAATAAACGTTATAACTGTATAAACGATTTATATAACTTATAAAAAAAAAATCATTTATGGCAACTTTTCCAATAGCAGGATCATCTCCTGCACCCCCTTCATAGCCTGGCCTTGCGTCTCTTCCATGGCCTTCATGCGCTCCTGAATTGACAAAAAAATTCAGATAGAAAAAGAATGCTTGTCGTTGTCGATCTCAAATTTGCTTAATACTTCTGTTATGTCATTGTCCATGTTGTGGGACTATGTGTGCACAGCTAGTAATTATTTTGTGGCTGCAAATATGACCTGGAGGTTTTTAATGTTCGCCTCCCATTGAAATGAATGGGGCCCGCCGCGAACCCGCGGTTCGCGAACATTTACCCACGTTCGCGCGATCGCGTTCGCGAACCGTCCCGGGAGATGTTCGTCCATCCCTGGTTAATGTAGAAGAAGAGACTTAAAGTATCTCAAGATAATGTGAATGTACTGTTTTGACATTGTGATAATTCTCTCTCAACTTGTATTCAATATCTTTTTATTAGTTTTATAAACAACATTATACAATACAAATACATTCATTTTCTTAATACATATTATCCTTTTTACTAATATGGGGCCCTGTTTTCAATTAAGGGTCTATTTTCTTCTCTCTTTCTCCTTCAATCTTTCCCATATCAGTTTCCCAGGACCTCCTCAGTCTTCCTATATTTCTCATTCATTCATTCATAAAAAAAAACAATACCCACTTCCCATTCCTCTTCCAATCCCTCCCATCCCCTCCCCCCCCATTCCCTGGGGTGATATGTTCCTGTTTATAAATATTTTATTAAATTCACTGAGGACCGGAAGTCATCCCATTGTTGCCACATATTTGGCATTTGATTCTCTATATACCCGTCTTCCCTTATCTGCCTTTCCAAATAAAAAATTATTATAAAATGCAGCGCTAGCGAATATAAATGTGCTCAATACAAACGTATGTGTGAATGTCAACCATCTAAACCTTTCGGGATGATGGTACACACTATTAGTGAAAAGATTATGCACCAATGATTGGTGTCACCAGAAATGCAGTGGGTGTAATACTAAATGTTACCACTAAAAAGTGATCAACTAAGTAAAACCAGAAAATATACTGTGCAAAACATTAAATGAACTGAACAACCAGGCAAATAGCTCTAGGAGTAATTCACAGTACTACAGATGGTTTTCAACATCAAAGAAATAATGTCCCATTTGCAACAGTGGTTGTAATATAGAAGGAAGGGAAAAAAAAAAAATGCTTTAAAATAAAATAAAAGTCACCCAACATCCAACTTCTAGGACCAATAATGTTCGGTGAAATTCAACAGTTGGCTCAATAGCAGCAGAGATCAGAGGACCATGTGGGGAATAAAAAGAAAAAGCAACTTGTGAAGTACCGCTTAGGAACAGATTAACAATACGCTGTTATTTTATTTATTTATTTTTTTTTATTTTATTTTTTTTCCCTTCCTTCTATATTACAACCACTGTTGCAAATGGGACATTATTTCTTTGATGTTGAAAACCATCTGTAGCACTGTGAATTACTCCTAGAGCTATTTGCCTGGTTGTTCAGTTCATTTAATGTTTTGCACAGTATATTTTCTGGTTTTACTTAGTTGATCACTTTTTAGTGGTAACATTTAGTATTACACCCACTGCATTTCTGGTGACACCAATCATTGGTGCATAATCTTTTCACTAATAGTGTGTACCATCATCCCGAAAGGTTTAGATGGTTGACATTCACACATACGTTTGTATTGAGCACATTTATATTCGCTAGCGCTGCATTTTATAATTTTTTATCTCTCAAGGTGTTAGTGCCTTATGCTGTAGCAGCTGTGCATATAATAATTTCTTTTCACTTGTCATTTATTTTTGTATGTCTCCATAAGCGCGAGTTTTAGTTTTTGTTTATTTGCCTTTCCATATAGTATACTACTCCAGAAATCCCTCACCACATGACACTCGTACCTGATGTGGGCCATCGTTCCCCTTTCCCTGAGGCATCTCCAACAGTTTTCTGAGTTCTCCTTATTTATTTTATTTAGGGCCACTGTACTCCAATACCACTTCATCAGAATTTTATAATTTCTTTCTTGATGTTTAACCGCTACTGACGCTTTATGTATTTTTAACGATGCCTTCTCCCATTCTATTAATAATATCGGGTTCTCTACCTCTTCTTCCCATTTTCTCATATTTGCTAATTCATTAATAGGTCCGGAGGGAAGCAATAATTTATAGACTTTAGAGAGTCTTTTAGTCAATTTTTGTTTTTCTATTAGTAGTTGTTCAAAATCTGTTAGTGGTCTATTTATCAAAGATAATTGTATTTTTGATTCAATATATTTACTTAATTGGCGGTGATGTATCCATTTATTTTATATTCTGGTCCCATATCCTGTAATTTTGGTAGTTTGCCATCCACAAGGACCAGTGTTGCCATCCCCTCAAAGTGAAATTTACTGGCAGAACGATGAAATTTACGCACAACACCAATTTTTTACTGACAAAACCACATGAAATTTACTGACAGATCCACATTTTTTTACTGCCGCTGTAAAAGAGTACCTAAAAATACTGTTTTTAGTGCTAAACAGTGCAAATATCAATATTATCAATGTGTTTAAGTTAAACAAAAGTAAAAACACATATTTCTCAATTGACATGAAGGTCAGGATACTATAACCAAGCCAGCATAGAGTTCCCTCTTACATCAGAGTCTGCAGGATGCCCCCTTACAGTGTAAGGGAACTCTTATGTAAAGGGGAACGCTGTAGATCATGATGTAAGGGGGAACTCTGATGTGGAGGGGGGCTCTGGTGAATAGAGACCACCTTCCGCAGAGTGAATACACTAAGGTAAGGGGGGTTACTAATATAGTGGGGGACCTTCATATCAGTGCCCCCTTACATTATTGTATTCACTCCTCTCCTTAGATCAGTGCCCCCCCCATCAGACTGGCCTGGCGGCACTGTCACTGACCTCCTTTCAGATGCACAGTGCAGGGCTCAGTCAGACGGCTCCAGCTTGGCAGCTCTGATCTCCTCTCCACAGTCCACACGTCTGTTTATTCCCGTAACCCCCATCCCGGCGCTCCCACTCTTGACTTCTTTCTAGGATCCCCTCAGAGACTGCAGACACGATAAAAGACAGGAGATGGTCAGAGGCTGCGGACATACTGCAGGAGGTGGCCAGAGGCTGCAGAGCCATGACACAGGAGGGGGACAGAAGCTGCGGACATGACACAGGTGGGGGACAGAGGCTGCGGACATGACACAAGAGGGGGACAGAGGCTGCGGACATGACACAGGAGGGGGACAGGGGCTGCGGACATGACACAGGAGGGGGACAGAGGCTGCGGACATGACACAGGAGGGGGACAGAGGCTGCGGGCATGACACAGGAGGGGGACAGAGGCTGCGGACATGACACAGGAGGGGGACAGAGGCTGCAGACATGACACAGGAGGGGGACAGAGGCTGGGGACATGACACAGGAGGGGGACAGAGGCTGCGGACATGACACAGGAGGGGAACAGAGGCTGCATACATGACACAGGAGGAGGACAGAGGCTGCAGACATGACACAGGAGGGGGACAGAGGCTGGGAACATGACACAGGAGGGGGACAGAGGCTGTGAATATGATAGGGTCCTCCTCAGTCCTCACCCCCTCTCACAGTGGCCTCCTCCTCTGTCCACCATCATATAACTTCTCCTCCACATCATCAGTATGCTGTGTCCATCTCCTGTGCCTCTTTCACCTCTCCACAGGTCAGGGCAGCTCTGACCTGTGGAGAGGTGAAAGGGGCACAGGAGGACACAGCATACTGATGATGTGGAGGAGAAGTTATATGATAGTGGACAGAGCACATCAGTCTCTATCCCTCCCCTGCATGCCATGGCCGCTTCACCCTTCGGGCTCCCACTCCCAGCCCCAGCACAGTCCTCCTCTTACTTCAGTTCATATCCCCTCCTCCTCCTCACCCCTGCTCGGCCGAGTCCTCTCCTCCTACTATGGCGACTGCGAGTGCACTGCACGAGCCACTGTAGCCTGCGACCGTCACCGCACTCCCGTCCTGATCGTCTATTCAAAAATGGCGCCGGGCGGCGCCATTACGTTACTGCGCATGAGCCGCCCGGCCGAGCGCATACGAACTTTCCCGAGCCCGGCCGGCTTCAGAACGGCGCATGCGCTGTTGCATGGTCGGCTCGCGGCCATCTTTTTATGGGCACCCGATGCTCATAACGGACTTTACGGACACCCCAAAAAGGTGGTTAAATTTACGTGCTGTACGTAAATTAACGTACGGTTGGCAACACTGACAAGGACTTGGGCCAACCTTTCTCTCCCCTTAGTAAATCCTGTTTGATCTAAGCTTATGTATTTAGGCAAAATAGGTGTCAATCTATTAGCAATAATTTTAGAATATAACCATATATCTATGTTTGTTAGGGAAATTGGTCAATAATTACTACACAATGTATGGTCCTGTTCTGGTTTTGGAATTAGCGCAATATGTGCTTCCATACTTGGTGTTGTAAATGTTTGCATGGCCGATATGGATCTATATGTCTTTTTTAAAATGGGTGTAATTATATCTTGAAATACTTTAAAAAATCTTGATGTATATCCATCTGTGCCTGGGCTTTTGCCCAGGGCCAGTGCAGATATAGCTTGTTGTATTTCTTCTGTTGTGATTTGTTTTTATAAACCTACTATTTCTTTAGGGAATATTGATAATGCTGTTTCCTTAACATACTGGCGTATTTCTTCTGAATTCTTTTTTTCCATTTAAAGTTTATTAGCGATAAACAATGAACATACAAGTATACATTGTTTACATAGTTTCGAGCATAGACAAGCGATTCCAGTCGATTAAGAGTACATTAGATGTGGTGTCGGTAATATCTTGCTGTTGGTTAGTTGGCCATGTATACTCAAGTTCAGGGGTGATCAAACATTTTCGTAGTATAAAAACAATAGTGGGGGGGCGGAGCTTGACGGCGACCGAGATGGCCGCATGAGAACGGAGCTCCGGGCAACACAGGGACAAAACGGCACTTAGCACCCGCAGAACGGCGTTCGAGGCACACAAACTTAGCGATCATTCTCCACTGTAAACTACCACCATGCCGGGCAAGCGAAGGGGGGGCCAGAAACCCCAGAAACTGACTGAATTTTTCACATGGGAGCAGAGGCAAGATGGCGCCGGCTCTCCTAGGCCCGCCGCGGCGAGCACTCCTCATCTTACACACAAGACGGATAAAACCACTAAAAGGAACTCGCCATCGAGTAAGGAGAACTCTCCCACACCTTCCTCGGCTTCTGGGAGCCTCGAGAAATCGCGATTTAAGCGGGATGGCATGGATGCTTCTCACGAGGTGAGCACAGGCCTAGAGTCAGGGGATGACACCAGAGAGCTCCCTGACTCTATAGACCGCTTCCCTACCAGCAATCAACCTGTGTTAGACACAACTTTAAAAGACATGTTAGTCTCCCTAAGAAGCTCACTTCATCAAGATATGATGGCTTGTGTTCACAAGTTTGGGAAAGACATACAAACAGTGACTGATAGGGTTGAGCATGTTGAAACCAAGATGGGGGAATTTGCATCCACTATCAATAATTTAGTAGATGCGCATGATGCAAGGGATGAGGAGATGGAATCAGTCAAAGCTAAGATCGCAGATATCGAGGACCGTTCCAGAAGGAACAACCTCAAGCTGAGAGGGGTCCCCAAGTCTGTGCAACAGTCGGATCTGCGCAGCTATGCCACAAAGATGTTCACCTCCATCTTACCAGACCTTACTGAAATCGATGCTACTATTGATAGGATACACAGGCTCCCAAAACCCTCCTATCTCCCTGATAAAATACCCAGAGACATTATCTTACGTTTGCACTTTTTCCATCTAAAAGAACGCTTGATGACTACAGTGCGCAATAAGGATCTCCTGCCAGCACAATACAAAGATCTGCAGTTCATCTCAGATTTGTCTCAATTCACTTTACAAAAACGGAAGAGTCTGAACACTATCTTCAAAGCTTTGCGCAATCACAAAATCGCATACCGCTGGGGGTTCCCAACGAAACTTCTCATTACTAATGACGGGAAAGAACATGCAGTTGACACCCTAGCCAAAGGCCTTGAATTACTCAAAATGTGGCACATCATCCCAGATGAGCCTCCTCCTGGCTCCAACAACAGAAACCATGTCCACAACACAGAAGAATGGAACCTGGTTAACTCCAAAAATACTCGTTCACACCGTTGAAGGGATGCATGGGTTATCACAAGCCCCAATATTGTTTATGTCCCTGTTCTGGAGACATCCTGTTAGGCTAAGGCTACCTACCCCTTGAAACTAAAGTTGCTACTAGCTACAGTTCGGTCCACATGACCAACAAGTTTTTTCTGTGCGCTTTGTTCTTTGTTGTTGTTGTTTTCCCTGACTTTTATTTGTTTCAGTGTTTCTCACCTGCAGTCGGCTGTACAGCTACCTCCCTTTCTACTGATTGTCACTTGAATAACCCTCTGGAATCCTGGATGCGCGGAACCATTGTCTACATACTTATATCGTTGTGGAGACCCAAACCACCCAATGTAAGTGCTATGCACATAATGCTCATATGCTGGAGACTGTACATCATCCATAATGACTATCACTTTTTTGACTATTAACGCCAAAGGCCTTAATCATCCGGTTAAGAGGAAGTCATTATGGAATGAAGCAAACCAACACAAATGCGATATTCTATGTGTCCAAGAAACTCACTTTCATATTCATAAACCGCCCAAATGCACTCACCCTAAGTACCCACATGTGTTTACAGCAAGCACCTCCGGTAAAAAGAGAGGAGTCATGACCGCAATTAAAGACACAGTTTCATTTAAACTTCACAGCGAATGTGCGGACCCCCTGGGACGCTATCACATCTTGATATGTGATATCAATTCTACTGCATATACGGTGGTCAATGTATATGCACCCAATAAGCACCAACCACGATTCTTAAACCAGGTTCTCAAGAAAGTTAGAAAGGTGCAAAGAGGTTTCCTTTTGATATGTGGAGATTTCAATCTGCCACCTGACCCCCACGTGGATTCCATGACCACTTCCACTAGACACCAACCTTCGCTTCAGGCGACACTTCACGCGCAAGAACTCTATGACGCATGGAGATGCCTACATGGCACTGAAAAAGACTATTCCTTCTTCTCCGTTAGTCATAGTGTTTACACGAGAATGGACCTTTTCCTTATGGACAAATGGCTTACAACTAAAATAACTAGCTCCAAGATAAATGACATCACGTGGTCGGATCATGCCTCGGTGACGCTTTTGGTTGAAGATTCGCCAAGCGTTAATACTACATTCGTTTGGCGATCAAACCCGGGACTGTTCCAGGCTGATCCTTCCAAAACCAAGCTACGGGAAGAGTTGTCTGAATTTTCTCCAATAATGTTAATTCTGTATCTGATCCAATGGTTGTATGGAATGCACATAAGGCTGTTATGAGAGGAGCTTTGATAAAATTGGGGGCAGGGGTTAAGAGAAAGAGAAGACAGTATATCCAAGAACTCATTACCAAAATTCAATCTCTAGAAGCCCAAAACAAACAAAAAGCCACCTTGCATATGTCGGAACAGCTAACGCAACTCCGACATGACCTTCACCTAACATTGTTGGATGACTTTGAAAAATCCTCTAAACGCCTTAAGATGACTTACTATGTGAGTGGCAATAAAGCCAGGAAGCTCTTGGTCAATCGCCTCAGAGGCCAGAGGCTTAAGACGAAAATTCCTTATATCCTCCATCCTGTCACTCAGGAAAAGGTATACCATCCACAAGCTATAGCAAATGCATTTAGCTGTTACTACAGCTCTCTCTATAATTTGAGAGATGATCCCTCTACAGCCCAACCTACAGAATCCATTATTATGGGTTTTTTAGATAAAATTAATTTCCCTCAAGTATCACCAACCCAACTAGAAAACCTCAACTCCCCCTTCTCAGAAGCGGAGATAGCTAAAGCCATTGACTCCCTTCCTCTGAACAAATCGCCTGGTCCAGATGGTTTTACGGGGGAATATTATAAAACTTTTAAACCAGAGCTACTCCCACATCTCACAAAAATTTTCAATACCGCTGTCTCCTATTCCTCTTTTCCCTCGGAGATGCTTAGGGCATTGATAGTAGCTCTGCCAAAGCCTGGGAAGGAACCTAACACACCGCAAAATTTTAGACCTATCTCGTTGCTGAACTGTGATCTTAAATTGTATGCTAAGTTACTGGCTAACAGATTAGTGGATCTTCTACCAGCACTGATACACCTGAACCAATCGGGGTTTACAAAAGGCCGACAAACGGCTGATGCAACAAGACGCCTCATCAACATAATACATTTTGCTAATAAGACCAAAACGCCTTCTCTGCTCCTAGCTCTGGATGCAGAGAAGGCGTTTGACAGAATCCATTGGGATTACTTGGCTAAGGTGCTCACCAAATTTGGATTTGTGGGCCAAATCCACTCGGCTATAATGGCATTGTATACCACCCCATCGGCTCAGGTGTACACGTCCGGAATGCTTTCTACACCGTTCACGATATCGAATGGAACCAGACCGGGGTGTCCACTCTCCCCACTCATTTTCAACCTCCTCATGGAGCCCTTGGCAACCTATATCCACTCCCACCCCCATATAGAAGGATTTAAAATTAGGGACATGATTCACACTATCAGCCCTCTTTGCGGAAGATATCATTCTTATGCTCACCAATGTTGGAAAATCTCTAGATTCAGTACATCGAACATTGCAATATTTCACGGAAGTGTCCTACTATAAGGTTAATGATACCAAATCATATATTCTAGACCTGGGAATTCCAGTCAAACTTAAAAACACTGTAAACAAGGTGAACAAATATTTGCGCTAACAGTGAAAAAATTAATATTTTTCTTTTTTTCTTTTTAAAGCAATAACAAAAGCAGCGTGCACAGTCTGTTGATAAAGCAAACGCCAAAATATGTGAATCCAAAAATGCAGCGCTTAGGTAAAACTAATAAACGTGACAGTCCTTAAAAATCAATAATGAAGGTATGTGCAAAATGATGTTGGGACACCACCACCAAAGATTTCAGTGTGAAAGAAAAACACACCACACCAGTTGTGCTCACAGTCTGCTTACCAGAGAGTGAACATAATCAGACGTTAATGGCAATTGTAGAGGATCAATGATGAATACAACTCTCCAGACTTGTTGGGATAATGACAAAAAATCCAAACAACACCGGCATCAAGGAAAACTTTCAGGACTCAGTGTATGATGATGCTATGCAGTCCTCCTCAATCAAGGTAAACCAAAATAGGAAAAAAGGCAGCATAGTGAAGCCCGTAAGATCAAACAAAAAGGTTTATTTAAAATTCTACTTACAGGAATACAAATGGTAAAAGGCAGGTAACAAACTGCAGGTCAAAGCATGTTCACAATGGTCAGCCTGACATGTTTCATCCGAAGGGATATCATCAGAGGCGTGGCCAATAGTGCGAGCACGCTCAGTATATATAAGGAAATGACTACAACTTCTTTCTCTGATTGGATGGCATGAGGGAATGCACAGCTGATTCCCATCTCCACCATCCTCAGTACGTCCAGCGCATACACACTGGACTATACCATTAGTAATCAAACAGGAGGGAGGAACCATCAATATTATGCACGGCCGCGCATGCGCAATATGGCCGTGCGGCTCACGGAGATAAAATACAAATAAACCTAAAAGCATACAAACTTCCGGAAGGCGGGGACCCGATGGATAGGAGTTAGCAACCACTATCCATACATCTGGAAAGACACAGGCATCTCCTATCTTGGTATCACACTCACTCCGAACTCCTCAGACCTAGTTAAAGAAAACTATACCCCCATACTTCAATCACTCCAATTCAAACTCAACAAATTGGCGAGATTTGAACTATCTTGGTCGGGAAGATTAGCAGCCTTTAAAATGCAAATCCTCCCACAACTAATATATATCTTTAGAACCCTCCCTATTCCAGTCCCTACCTCCTTCTTTTCCTCTGCACAATCCATCATAAATAAATACATATGGGTGGGTAAGAGGGCCCGTTGTGCGCTTAACAAACTTATTAAACTCAGGAAGATGGGAGGCATAGGACATGTATACATTAGAGTTTACTATACGGCTGCTATATTAGCCCAACTAAAAAACTGTTTCTGTCCCTCTTCACCCACCCTATGGACTCTCATTGAACAACACCAGATTCCCAGACAAAACTTATACAACTTTCTCATAGCCAGCTCCTTCATGCCTTCATACCCTAAAGATGTAGGACCAACCATACAAGCCTCTCTTGAAGCATGGCGGTCACTGACAACACAAAGGTTCCCCGGCACAAAACTTACTCCACTGAAATTTCCTATATCTGCTTTATCCCATCTAATCCCTGATATCTCTCTGACACATTGGAGCTCCAGAACAAACCTTGAAGTAGATGACCTTTTGATAGGGCCTGCTCTCAAAACCTTTTGAGCCCTACAACTGGAATTTGATATCCCTCCAACTGACTATTACCAATACCTTCAGATTGCACACTTCTTAAGACACTCACACAATCTATCTACCTCCCTCCCATGGCAATTATCCCAATACTTCCTGTCCAATACCACCAAAATTAAAGGCATATCATTGTTCTACTCATACCTCCAAAATAAACTACTGTTTATTAAATCTAGTGATATGCAGACCTGGGAGAAAGATTTTGAAAGAGTATACTCTGAGGATCAATGGAAAATGGCTTTGAATACGACATATACTGTAACTCTACCAAAAGTGCTAACCTGTGGGAACTCTTTCAAAAATTTTTACTAAAATGGTACCTCACTCCATATAGATTGTCCAAATTTGCACAAGGAATATCACCCCATTGTTGGAGACAGTGTGGGGGAGTGGGTACATTATATCATATATTATGGTCATGCCCTAAAGTAACAAATTATTGGCAATTGATTTTTAACCTCGTATTACAGACACTTAAGGTTAAGATTGAACCCACTCCTGGTATGGCATTGCTCTCTTTAGGGACAGAAGTATTTCCTCCTCACATGAGATCCCTCTTGTCACATATTTTCCTAGCGGCTAGGCTGGCTTTGGTTAGGCACTGGAAGGACACTTCACATCCTACCCTCTCTGAAGTGATACAAATAATCAATACACATGGCACTTATGAATCACTTTTCGCCTCTGGGGTTGGTAGAAACTTCATTACTAATAGGATATGGGATCCTTGGAACAAATGGTATGAAAACTGGGCCAAGAATGGCTTAACTCGAAGAATAACATTTCAATAAGTATTTCGTTTCAACAGCATGACTGCACTGTTTCTGTTTTTTTTATCTAATTTAATTTAATTTTATCTTATTTTATTTTATATCTTTCAGTGTTATATTTGTATCTCTATGTTCTTGTCACATTTACATAATTAATGTTCTACTGTTATTTCTGTGGTTAACATTACAGAAGCTGACATACCCAGACTTTAATGTTGCACAAAACATGGCCTTTTGGGCCTTCCTAGGAATTTTGTTACCTGTCCAATGGGATTATTGGTATCTCTAGTGGTCCGAAACGTCCTCCTTAGCATTACAGTGTGTTCCCTATAGGGGTGCGCGGGGAGGAGGAGGGGACTTCTTAGAATTGAAACAAGGCTCCCATGACAGAGTAACGGATACATAGGTTATGTATACCAGAAAGGTATGTGTTACTATTCTTGCAGAATTGTCCATATCAGACAACTATTGCACTTTCAGATTTGATTACATGAACGTTGTCAATTATCTATCTGTTTATAGTGCCTTGAATAATTTGTCTATTTTTTATTTTGCTATCTCTGTAATTTCACTGCTATGACTCTATATGTGGAAAACCTTCTAATAAAAATGATTGAAATTAAAAACAATAGTGGAATTAGGGTAGCCAGAGAAGGATTTAGGGTAGTAGTGAAAGGCAGGAGGAAAGGTTAGGTAGGTCGGGAAGGGGGGGAGGGGGAGGGAGAGGGGAAAATGGAGGAGGAGTGGGGTAGGGAGAGAAATAGTAGTTGTACTTGGATATATCAATTTGTTTTATGTCTTTAAAACTTTAGTACGTTAATTGTTTCCAGGGAATACTTAACATCAATTTGTCGCATTGAGTTGAAAGAGTTATAAGAAAAGGTAAAGGCTGTATCTACTGGTATCAAGATCATAATGATTGTCGGTCAGTTTCCAGCTCCCGGTGTAGTGGCAGTTACTAAGAAAGGGATATGGCAGGGTGAGGTATGTACAAATGAGGGCTGAAGTAGAGATTAAGTAGACATGGTCGCCCTCAAATCCTCATATTTCTGTGAATACCTGAAGGCAAAACCATGGAGACCATGTTTTGTGATAACGTTCGATTGAATCGTTGGACTGTGCTATCGTTTCCTCCATGTCACAAATATCTCTGATTCTAAATAGCCAATCTCTAAATTGACAGGGTGCTAGTAGATTTCCAAAACAGTGGCCCAAGAGATTTGGCAGCGTTTAGTAAATGTTTAGATAGGGAGTTCTTGTACTTTTGAAATGGAAAAATGGTGACGTGGAGAAAACAACATGCCACATCCAGTTTCAATGTGGTTTCCGTTATGTGGCAGATGGTTGCCTTCACTTCCTTCCAATATTGAGATTACATGGGGCATTGCCACCAGATATGTAAGAAGGTGCCTCTGTCCTTCTGGCAGCGCCAACGGAGGTCAAAGGATTGAGGGTACCATTTGTATAGCTTGGCAGGAGTAGCATACCACTGTGTGAGCAGTTTGTAAACCGTTTCCTGTGTTCTAGTGCTTAGTGAGCACCATCACACCGAGATCTTTCAACCAATTCTCTCTGAATCTATCTGTAGGGAGTTTTTCCGAATTTTGAAACCAGGTGGGGGCTTTTTGTATATGTTCTCCCACCAGGCACACTGATTCCAGTTCAGTTAGTTGTCTGGTGAAGTAACCTTTGGAATGGGTATTGTTAGCGTAACTGCGAATCTGGAAGTAAGTCCATAGTGGCAGGTGTGTCATGCTGTTGTCCAATTTGAGTGTATGAAAGTCCTTTATCTGTGTGTCTTGGAAGCAATGTTTAGGGTATTTGGGTCAAAGGATCTCAATAAATGATTCCCTTCTCCTGGGGGGAAGTCTGGGTTGTGTCGTAGTGAGGTGAGCGGGCTTAATGATGTAGAGAAATCTGAATTTTTAGTTAATTGATGCAAAAGTGATAAGGTGGTATTTATTAGGGGATGTTTTAAGATTGGCGGATATTTTGATCCTGGTTTCCAGGGAGAAAATTTCAGGGGTATAGGACTCAATTCTCCCTCCAAGGAGACCCAATCCTTGAGATCAGCATGGCAATGCCAATCAATGATTCTAGTGACATGAGATGCATAATAATAATTCCTGTAGTCGGGTAGTCCCATCCCTCCCTGGTCTATAGTTCTTTCAGTGGGGAATATTTAATTCGCTGGCGTTTATGGGCCTACACGAATTCAAGCTGGATTGATTGCAGGTTTTTAAAAAAGCTTGCAGGGATTTTTATTGGTAAGGTTCTGAATAGATAGAGTATACTAGGAAGGATGGACATTTTACATATGGCCACCCTACCAAACCACGAGAAGTTTTTTGGGTGCCAGGATAGCAGATCTGTCTCTATAGCTTTAAGAAGTGGTAGAAAATAGTTTTCAAAGACCTGTGGGAGTTTAGGTGTCAGCCAAATCCCCAGATACTTGAGTGCAGTTTTTTCCCATTTAAAGGGGCAATTATTTTGTACATTTTTTTAGGGTGTGTTCTGGGACGTTATTGTTCATCACCTCGGACTTGGTATAATTGATCTTTAGATTTGAAATGTACCCATATTTAGAGAATTCCTGTATCAGGTTCGGGAGGGACGTGTGTGGTATTGTTAGGAAAAATAACAAGTCATCTGCGTATGCGGCTATCTTGTACTATTTATTTGCTACTTGGAATCCCCTAACGTCTTGGTTCATCATCAGTCTCCTGATGAATGGTTCAACTGATAGTATAAAAAGAACCAGCGATAGTGGGCACCCCTGTCTTGTGCAATTGTAGATATGTACCGTGTCTGACAGGGACCCGTTAATACGTAGCTTTGCTGTTGGGTTATTATATAATGCAGAAATCCAAGACATCATGTGTGTACCAAGGCCTATGAATCTACATGTCTCCAGCATGAAGTCCTAGGCTACTCGATCGAAGGCCTTCTCCGCGTCCATTGACAAGAGAAGGCCCTCGATTTTTCGCACATGGGCCGCATGAATGAGATTAAGTGATTTTGTGACATTGTCCCTTCCCTTTCTGCCTGGCATAAAACCAGCTTGCTCTGGGCCAATCAATTTATGTAGCAAGGGTCTCAGTCTATTAGCTATGATTTTTTCCATCAGCCTAACATCTAAATTTAATAAAGAGATTGGTCTGTAGCTGGTACAGTGTCCTGGGTCTTTATTCGGCTTAGGTAGGACTGTTATATGGGCTGATAGGAAGGTTAGGGGGATTTCCCTAGGGGTTGAAAAATAGTTTAGTGCTTTCGTGAGGGGGTTTGTCAAGATGTCTACGAATGTTTTGTAGTATATGGAAGAATAGCCGTCTGGTCCAGGGCTTTTCCCAGTTTTCAGGTCTTTGATTGCTAGCTGTACTTCAGAGGGATCTATGGGTTGGTCTAGGAGTTCAGTAACAATTTCAGAGAGTTTGGGGAGGTTTGAAGAGATTAAGTAATCCTGTATGGCTTGCTGTCTAGAATGTCTGCTGGTTTTGTTGCTGCGGTAAGTTATAAAGTTTTGTATAGTAATCGTGGAAGTGTTGGGCTATTAAATCGTCCGTTACATCTAATTTACCTTCTTTATTTGTTATAACTAAAATATTGTTTTTGTGTCGGGGACCCTTCAAGGCTCTGGCCAGAAATTTGCCTGTTTTTTCTCCATATTCATAGTAAAAAAAAATCTTGAAGAATAGAAGTCGTTTTGTGGTGGTATCTAATGTTTGTTGAAGTGTTTTCCATGCTTTCTAGCAGTTCAGTTGCCACTTGTGTCGTCAGGGAATGCTTGTGTAAGGTCTCAAGTTTTGATATTTTGATATTTTATCCGTCAGTTGGGTTATTTATTTTTCCCTTTCCCTTTTGCGTTGGGTTCCCATCTTAATCAGCTCTCCCCGAATAGAACATTTATAGGCTTCCCACACCATCAGGGGATCAACATCCTGAGATATATTGTGTGCAAAAAATTCCCTTGGGAGAGATGTGATTTTAGGTAGTAGCACGTGATCTGTTAGCAGAGATGAATTTAAGCACCACGTAGAGGATTTTTTTTGTGGGGACCTTGGGGGTCAGCGTAAGTGAGATGGGTGCATGGTCGGACAAAGACTGAATCCCTATTTCTGCCCCAGAGACAAGAGGTAGGTCTATACGTGAGATGAATAGGTAGTCAATCCTAGAGTACTTAGCGTGAGGGGCGGAGTAGAATGTAAAATCCCTGTCTTCTGGATGGAGGAACCGCCACGAATCCATAAGATGCAATAACTGTTTAAGATTTTATATGTTATGTGCTATTTGCCCGTAGATGTGTCGGTCAGGGGATTTAAAGGGAGATTGAAATCTCCTCCCAGGATTATGCATCCCTAGCTAAAGCCTTTGAGTTCCAGTACCAGTCGTCTGCAAAAAGCCAGGTGGGACTTGTTGGGAAAGTATACGTTGGCTAGCGTGATGGGATTACCATTGTATTTCCCTTTAAGTATGAGAAACCTCCCGTCTGGGTCTGTCATTTTGTCAGTTAGTTCAAAGGGGCTTCCCTACTAATTAGGATTGACAAACCTTTTGATTTTGCCTGATCATTGGTTGCATGGTGGGCCTCAGTAAAAAAAGGAATCAGTGAGTCTGGGTACCTTGTGAGATTTAAAATGTGTTTCCTGGAGGAAGGCAAAATGGGGCCTACCTTTTTTAAGTTCCCGTAGAAGGGTTGATCTTTTCTCTGGGATATTCAATCCCTGGATGTTGTGGGATATCACTGTAGGATTGTGACCCAGAGAAGAGTACACCATGGTGCAGACTTAGATAGATTTAAAGAGCCAGGACATGTAAATAACACTAAGAAAAAAGATCTTAAGAGTCAATCTACACAACGTTATCTAATAACCAGTTATATGTATACAACTACTAGTGTAGAAAGAACAAGTAGGTAGGGAGAGTATGAGGTGTGAGAAAAAAGAGGGAGTTATTAGTTTTGTACCTTTAAAATAGTTACACTATAAACGACCTTGTTGATAGTCTATCTTGAGGTGATCAATTGCCTCCGCAAGACACACTTTGTGGGACGAAGGGAGACGAAGGTCAGAGGTGACAGCTAAAGCTGACCGCTTTTCTAGGGAAAAGTGATAAACAATATAAATGGAGGAAGGAGGAACGCAGCCATGTATAACAGCTAATAATATGGTTCATGAATGGTAATTCTGCACATTAGTGCCTAATGTAGTTGAGCTACCGAACAAAGGGGGGTAATGGAAGAAGAGTCTGTCTTAGTCTATATTCTCACGTAAGGGATTTGTGAGGAGATAGACAGAGTGTGGTCGTTGGATTATGGCCTGTAAAACAGGAAACGGAGTGATAACATACAACATGTCATGAAACAAACATTATAAAAAAACTGACTTTATGTCTAACAAAAGCATTTGAGAAGCCCTGTTAACTAATTGGTGCCCCTCTTGGCATATCAGCTGTACTACACACATAGGTATGATGAGAAAAGGCACACATTTGTGGATCAACAGTTATAACTTCTTAGTCATTCAGCCCGAGGGTGAGTTTCGCAATATTATAGGCAGAGTGGCTACAGGGGTTATATGGAAAATTGTGACACCGGTCCTCTATTACTCAGTTACCCGATGTATTGATATCCGCTACTGTGCATTAGGCAGTTCAAATCCATATGGAGACGTTCATAGGTGACTCAAGTATAGGTGTGGGTTAATGTATCCTGTCATTGCATTGATAAATTCCCTGCGTCCGCAGTGACATGCGTGAGTCACATTGTGAAGCTGCTGGATATGTGAAATATAATCCGCCGGATTGAGCTGAGGGAAGTTGTAGAGCCCAATACTTGAGATTAGAAGTTTTTTATAAGTCAATCAACCAGTTTGTGAACGCTGTGGTCAGAGAAGGTCCACGTTGCAAAAACCAGTGTGTGGTGGTGTCACGTACCTGGTAGGAGTCTGATATGATGAGGTCGGCCTCTCTTGTATCTCCAGCCCAAGCCCCTCTGAGAGTGGAACGGATGGTGGCTAGGGTCAGGAGGAACACGAATGCCTGTAGGTGTTGCTTACAGAACTTGCAGATGAAGACGTAGGCTTGGAGACACAGGCAGGTCAACAGGCACAGAGCACGGGTAATGTTCGGAGGATCAGCCGATGTTAAGGGGAACTCCAACCAACTTGCAGGTTCTGGATTAGCAGCTTGCTGGAACTTCTGGAAGTCAGAGGAATAGCTGGGTTTAGTAACAGGCGGGCAGCAAGGTACCAAGTCATCAGCAGGAGAAGGGTCAAATGGATAGCCGGGTTCTGTAACAGGCGGGCAGCAAAGTACAAAGGCATCAGCAGGAGCAGGGTTAATGGAAGCCGGGATCAGGAGCCAGTAATCAGAGAAGTATCAGAGTCCAGAGGCAGAGGCAGAGTCAGGGAAGGCCAAAGTCAGCAACGGGTATCAAGCAGAACAAAACAGGAATCAGGAAATCAGGACACATCTGAAGACCAGTCAGCACTATTTGACAGTCAGAGCCCCCTTTAAATAGGCAGACTGGTGCCAAGTGAGATTAGGGACGCACTCCTGCGCGTGCACGCCATCCATTGCGCATGCGCACTAGCGCTCTGGAAGGGCTGCTGCGGCCCAGTAGCGTGCGCACGCACGCCAGTGTCTTGGGAAGCCTGCCGTTGTTCTTGAATGCGCGCATGCGCACGAGTGTGTACCAGGGGCATTCTAGTAGTTCTCTTACAGGTGGTGTGGAGCCAAATCCAGGGAAGGCAGACAGTCAAAAGTGGGGGATAAACTCGAACAGATGAATAAGTGCGTGAACACATTAATTTGCTTCACTGAGTTAGACACTCAGAGCTCGACATCTGTAATTCCTAGCTGCAACGTGTTTAATAGGCATCATCCAGGGCCTTGGAGGAATGTGCCCTGTTGTTTGGTGTGCCTGCCACCAAGCCTCCTTGTCGGGTTTGTTTCATTTTTTTGGATTGCCGCTTCTCAGGAGAAGTAAAGGGTGAACAAGGTGGACTCCTTTCCAGATGGGGGAGGTGAAATTCCTGGTACCATTCTGGGAGGTCAACACAGCCTAGATGTAAGGCGTTACAGAACACAGTCAAATCCTCGGGAGATCGTAGGGAGTGTTGCCTGCCATTGTGAGTCACAAGCAGAGCAAATGGAAAGCGTCATGTTTAGCGCAAGTCCTTTTCTCTGAGCTTGTCAAGAAGGGGGCGCAGGGCCCTGCGATTTCTCAGGGTGATTTGAGACAGATCGTGGAAGAGCATTATGGTTTCTCCATTAAATATGATCTGGTCATTCCTGCACGCTTTCTGCGCGCTTTCTGCATGATTTCCTCCTTTAGTGCAAAACTCTGCAAGCAACAGATGACATCACGCAGAGGCATGGTGTCTGGACCGCATGCTCTCAGGGCCCTGTGTGCCTCTATTTTTATTCCTTATCCGCAGGGACTATTCATCAAACAAGGCTTGTAACTCCATACGTTTATCTTTTAATACTATTCTATCCAACAAATCATGACTTTGCTTATGTATGTTTTCTAATCTTGAAATATCTCCCAATAATTGGGACATTTTTTGTTCTTTTTCCTTTTTTAATCTTGTTCCGTGTTTGATGAACTGTCCTTGCAGCACACATTTTAATGTTTCCATTGTATAGGGATTGAGGTGTCATCTATTTTATGATTCTGTATAAATTCCTTCACTGTTGGTCGTATATCAATTTCACAATTTTTTGTCTTTAATCAAATTATCATTCATTCTCCATATTCCTAATGGTTTCTTATATTCTATTATTACTAAATCCATATATATCAGCACATTATCGGACCAGAAAAAGTTACCAATATCAGTGGAGGGAGTCATCAGACCTGTTTCATTATTAAAAAAATATTCTATTCTGTGATATGTATTATGTATATTTGAGAAAAAAATAAATATATATAAAAAAAAATCCCCTCTCCTCTTTCTGGGGGGGGGGGAGAGAAAAAAGGGGGAGAGATGATGCAGATACTTATAGAAGAATTCCCATCTCCCCCTCCCATTGCTAATCCGTTCCCCTTTGCCCGTGTTATGTGTCCTATTATGTGATTATATTACAAATAATTAAATTATATATATATTGTGTTAGCAAATCTATTTCTATGGTCCTTCCCCATCTAGTGATTGTGTTGTGTATGAAATATTAATAAATATATGTATGTAATGATCAATATGGTAATTAACAGTAATAATTACATTGCCTCTGTGTAGTGTACTAGTGAAACCATTATCATTCCCATGTGTCATAAAGGTTGCAGACACATAGCAGTGGGGGTGTGGAGAGAATAGAGGGCTAAGATTGGAAGGAAAGGAGGAGAAGAGGAGAGTGGGAAAAAATCAAGGAAGGGTAGAAAGGTCCCTTGGGATACACAGCTGATATCTCTCAGACAAAAGATTCTTATATTTATGGTAAAGTATCATTTTCTATCTTACATAGTTACATAGTAGGTGAGGTTGAAAAAAGACACAAGTCCATCAAGTCCAACCTATGTGTGTGATTATCAGAAGAGTAGAGAGGATCCGAGTGATTCTAGACAGATACGCACCTCATCCCAATAATACTTAGTGAGAACAAGAGAGGATGGTGGGATTATAGCGGTGCAAAGACAGTATAATCAATATAGACAATATCTATAAAAATAGAATCTTTATTTTAATAACAACATGCATATACAAAATGTACATAAGGGGTTCATTAAAATCAATTGTCAGAGCAGATATTGAAAATTGTGGGTCGCTGGTTTTCCCAAATTTCGTAAAGTGGTAGTCACTGGGGATTGTCCCATCCCTACATGTTTCGGCGTTTAGGTTTCCTCAGGGGATTTAATATGGGACCACCAGTCCATAGCCCAGCTCTAACATGAAATACATAAACATGATAAGAGTAAGTTGAAAAGTACAAACATAAACATGACATTTCCTATTACTTAGTGTTTACTGTCCTGCCATAGCCCACAGGGAAGAACACCAAAACCCACCTTCACCCAGTCAGGACGAAGGGAAATTACATGCGGTGCCCCACACAGAGTGTGTAGAAACCTGTCCAGAAAAATCCAGATTGAATGAAAGAGAGCCGTGTCAAGCCACAGGGGATATATAAAGACCACGCTATGAGGAACAGAGAGCATAAATAAATGCTATGTTCCAGATTGGGATAGAAACAGATATTAAATGAGGCCAATTGGCTCAAAAAACAACTTAAGCCCCGTACACACGATCGGTTTGACTGATGAAAACCGTCCGATGGATGGTTTTCATCAGACCAACCGATCGTGTATGGTACCCATCGGTCTTTTTTCCATCGGTTGTATAAAATAGAACTTGTTTTAAAATTTTCCGATGGATAAAAAACCGATGGGATTTTCCGATCGTCTATGGGCAAGTCCATCCGATCAAAAACCCACGCATGCTCAGAATCAAGTCGACGCATGCTCAGAAGCATTAAACTTCATTTTTCTCGGCTCATCGGAGTGTTTTACGTCACCGCTGTCATGGATATGCAGTAGTGTTTGTCTGTCAGCTTACCTTCCTTCCCATGTGTTCATCTTAGAGGCCAGAACCCTTTCACCTGGCTTCCTTTATAATCTCCTCCCAGCCTGACTCCACCCCAGGCCCCATCACAGAACACTATATTAACCTGTGCACTGCAAGCCTGCTTTGCTGATCAACGTGTTTGTTAGGCATTGTGTGTTTGGGTTCCTGCCTGCCGTGTGCTACGTCTGTCTCTCTGTTACGTTATTGGCTTGTCCCCGACTATCCCTGTCTGCTCGTGACCCTTGACCTTTGGCTCGTTCTTCGTTATCCTTGTCTGCTTGTGGCCCCTGACCTTCAGCTTGTTATTCGGTTCTCTCTTATCGTGTGCTGCTGCTTCCCCTCTTCTCCCCTTATCCTACGGGGCGTGAGCTGGGAAACTCCAGGGGCCGCGACCTGGTCCCAGCCTGCAGCTAACATCCTCACCACTAGAGGCCCTGGAGAAGACCAGCTGGGTCTTAGACTCCGCGCCCTGGGGAATCTTGGCTCTAGCTTCCGTTTGGATCCCGGTTGTGCTCCTCTGGTCCCGCTTTCCACAACCACCCAGTTTCCTATCCGCAGAAGCCAGCCATAGGGTTCACTACCTCGCGGTGCACTCCTGTCCCCCTACGGTGTGCATCTGTCACCTGGCCACAGGTGACCCTGACAGTTTGATCAGCCATGGACCCGGCTGACATCCCGATCCCCGCGGATGATCCATTGCGGGGCATAGTCCACAGACTTGAAACCCAGGAATCAAATCAGACTCAGGTGATGCGATTCCTACAGGATCTGGCTTCTCGATTTGAGCAGCTTCAGGCCTCCTTGGGAACCCCGAATCCGCAACCTCAAGTACAACCAGCGGTGGTACCTACCGCACCAGTCGCAGCCACACACTCACTAACACTGCCAGCTCCGTTCCGTTTCTCTGGGGACTCCAAGGCCTGCAGAGGGTTCCTTAGCCAATGCACGATTCATTTTGAGCTTCAGCCTCAAAACTTTCTGTCTGATAGGGCAAAGGTAGCCTATATCATTTCCCTCCTCTCCGGTGAAGCTTTAGCCTGGGCAGCCCCTCTGTGGGAACTGAATGATCCAGTGGTTTCTAGCCTGTCTGGCTTCTTGAAAGAACCGGCTCGTGTCTCTTCAGCGGCCAGCGCCCTTCTACGTCTCCGCCAAGAGTCTGCTTCAGTGGGACAGTACGCCCTTAATTTCCGCATACTGTCGGCTGAGTTGAGCTGGAACAATGAGGCCTTAGTCGCAACCTTTTTGCATGGCCTGTCTGATAGAGTGAAGGATGAATTAGCAGGAAGAACCATCCCCATTGATCTGGACGGAGTTATCTCCTTGTGTAACCAGATCGATATTCGCTTTCAGGAAAGGACCCTAGAAAAGCGGCGCCAGCACTCCTTGGTCCTTAGTCAGCCTGAGCTCCCCTCTCCTCGACCCGTGGAGCATCTCCTGCCAGCTGAGGAACCCATGCAGCTGGGCAGGACCAGGCTATCCCCAGAGGAACGTGCTAGGCGCAGAACTCTAGGCCTGTGTCTCTACTGTGGGGGCAAAGGTCATTTTCGTGACACTTGCTCTCTTTGTCCAGAAAAACGTTTGGGTCCACTTCATCTGGAAAGTGGAGTATTGGACCCAGAAATATCACCTTCCCCTTCTCGTCTTCTGCTTTCTGTGTTCCTTCATGTTGGTGCTTCTTCTCATTCGGTCTCAGCATATCTGGATTCCGGAGCCGCTGGTAATTTCATGGACTGGGAAATCGCGTCGTCCATGAGACTTACTCTTTTGCCCCTCACCACGCCATTGGTGGTCTTGGCGATTGATGGTACTGTTCTCCCAGGGGGACCTATCCGCTTCCAGACCCTCCCTGTTAAGATGTCGGTAGGGACACTCCACCAGGAGTGGATATCCATCCTTATCTTACCCAAGGCCTCAACGCCTATAATTTTGGGTCTCCCATGGTTACAGCTCCATTCTCCTCATGTGGACTGGACTACTGGACAGATCCTGGCTTGGGGTTCCTCCTGTTCCTCGTCCTGCCTACCCAAGGTTGCCCCCTGTGAACCTGAGCCGGTCATTCATTCCAGGTCGCATAACCATTTACATTTCTCTGTCCCTAATCGCCCTTGGACGCACAGCCAGGCTAGCTTGTCTACAAGTCCTGCAGTCGCTACGTCTTGCGATGCGATTCAGGTAGTCGCTACACCTGACTCTATTCACTCGGCCTCTGTACTAGTTATGCCAGTCCAGCCCATGCCCAGTGAGCCGCCTACTTTTTCTTGTTCAGGACATTCTGCTTGTCTTTCAGCTATTCAGCTTGACTCCTGTGACATGTCACCCTCTAACCAACCTGACTTCAGGGTTCCACTGACATCTGCCCAGTTTGATGGTCCTGTGCTAGATGACCAGTTCATCTTTAAGGGTCTAGGGGACCCTCCTCAGATTTCTGTTGATCCTCTCATGCCCTTGCTTATTCCTAGAGAGCCTTTGGTCCTCAATAGATCTTCTTGTCATCTCCCTACCTCGGTTCTGGTCTCTGAGGATAATCTAAAGTACGAGGTTAGACAAGTTCTGGATTCTCGGCTCTGCAGAGGTATTCTTCAGTACCTTGTGCATTGGAGAGGTTTTGGTCCTGAGGAGGCGTCTTGGATCGCTGCATCTGATGTCGTTGCACCTCATCTGTTGAGGAGGTTTCATCTGAGATTTCCCTTTAAGCCTGGGCCCAGGCGGGGGAGGGTCCATAAGAGGGAGGGTACTGTCATGGATATGCAGTAGTGTTTGTCTGTCAGCTTACCTTCCTTCCCATGTGTTCATCTTAGAGGCCAGAACCCTTTCACTTGGCTTCCTTTATAATCTCCTCCCAGCCTGACTCCACCCCAGGCCCCATCACAGAACACTATATTAACCTGTGCACTGCAAGCCTGCTTTGCTGATCAACGTGTTTGTTAGGCATTGTGTGTTTGGGTTCCTGCCTGCCGTGTGCTACGTCTGTCTCTCTGTTACGTTATTGGCTTGTCCCCGACTATCCCTGTCTGCTCGTGACCCTTGACCTTCGGCTCGTTCTTCGTTATCCTTGTCTGCTTGTGGCCCCTGACCTTCAGCTTGTTATTCGGTTCTCTCTTATCGTGTGCTGCTTCTTCCCCTCTTCTCCCCTTATCCTACGGGGCGTGAGCTAGGAAACTTCAGGGGCCGCGACCTGGTCCCAGCCTGCAGCTAACATCCTCACCACTAGAGGCCCTGGAGAAGACCAGCTGGGTCTTAGACTCCGCGCCCTGGGGAATCTTGGCTCTAGCTTCCGTTTGGATCCCGGTTGTGCTCCTCTGGTCCCGCTTTCCACAACCACCCAGTTTCCTATCCGCAGAAGCCAGCCATAGGGTTCACTACCTCGCGGTGCACTCCTGTCCCCCTACGGTGTGCATCTGTCACCTGGCCACAGTTGACCCTGACAACCGCGTTTGGAACGGTCGGTTTTTTGACTGATGGTGTGTGGGCAAGACTGATGGAAAACAGTTTCATCGGATATCCGATGGACAAATCCATCGGACGAAAATCCATAGGTTATCCGATCGTGTGTATGGGGCTTTACTCTGCTCAATGCTAAAAAGGAATGAGGTAGAAGGGAGACCAGACAATGATATTCTCAGAAAGACAGAACGAACGTTCACCAAGAGATTGAAAAAAATCTCTCAGGACACTGAGCACTAAAAAAATGTGAAATAAATAATGGTAAACAAATAATATTAGAAAAAGGATTCTGTTGGAAATAAAAAGATATGCATATCATGCTGCTAAAGCCATCAATAGTCTCAGTTCCTCTGAAGAGGGAACAAAGGATTTAAGACTGCAGTAAAAATGATAGAAATTATGGATAACCAGAGATTAATGTGTATGGGCATTTGAGCTTTAAAAGAAAAAGAGAGAGGCTTAATGCTCCACATGCAGCACAAATATCATATTAAATACTTCTATTGTCAATCCTATCCTAGCATGGTCAAGGGGAAGCTTAATTTGCCAGATACATACAAACTATCTGGTTAAGCCAGGGATAATTAAATTAAATCGCCAAGGAGAAGTTTAGCAGTTTAGTAATTGAAATGTAGGTATAAAGTAATGTACCTGAATAAGAGACATATGCGTTATGGTCACTCCCGTATTCCAGGGGAGTTATGCTGGTTATAGGCCGGCATTTTATATCCCCCCACTCGCTCGGACGTCTGACGTCACGGAGTGAGCACGGACGTGGAGATGCCTGTTACGCATGCGCCAAAGAAAGGCCACACCGACAAGCCTACAATCCCCAGAAACAATAGCAGCAGGGTGGGAGCCATCGCCGTGACGTCGGCAGGGTTCAATCACGCACGGCGTCGAATGACGCCGCCGGGTGTGGCAAAATGGCGAACGGACCAATGGCGACACAACCAGCGCAGTCCGGGAAAAGTGGGGCGGAGCTGGTGAACAGCAGGCCAGTAGTGACACATTGGACTCCATGTGAGTAACAGCATGTGTCGGGCATCATAGGAATGATGCCCTTGGGCGTCCATGCAGCAACGACACCAGGCCCTCAACAGCACAAGATCCTAAATAAATGGAAAGGGGGAGGATGAGAGCAAATTGTTCCTATCACCCCAAAGGAGCCCAAACGTCATGGCCGGGGAAAACCCCAGCATTGCACCACATCCCCAAAGGTGAACCTCCCCTGGGAGTGTGCAAACGAGGGGAAAGCAGTGGGGCATCGGGCATCTCAATCGAGAGCCACGGCAGGACAGCACGCACAGATACATAAAACGATTTTTGGAGAAAATTAAAAAATTATTAAGACAAGGGGAAAAACAATAAATCACAATAATATCATGAAAGGAGTATATACCAACGTGGAAGATAATGATGATATAATTAAGTCGTATACATTACTTGCATTTGATGAATAAATAATCAAGTTAATATTATTAATATAGGGAAAGGGGTGAAGAAGAGGGACATAGTAGAGGGGAAAGGGATGAGGTGGAGTAAAGGGAGGGAGAAAAAAAAAAGGGGGGAGAGGGCCCATACGTCAACAGAACACCAATCATCTCTGGCGGAGACGCAGAAGGAGGCGGTTTCGTTGAAAATTGGAAAAACCACTTATATATGTCAGTATTACCTTGTATATCCCTGTATGTTGTGGTCATTCAGGTGCTTATCTAATAGTTTCTTGAAACCATCGATGCCCCCAGCTCAGATCACCGCCTGTGGAAGGGAATTCCACATCCTTGCCGCTCTTACAGTAAAGAACCCTCTACATAGTTTAAGGTTAAACCTCTTTTCTTTAAAAAAAAATTTTTAAAGCAATAGTTTTTATTGAAGAATTTCTTTTACATATAATAGACAGAGATAGAGGATAGAATATAAACAAGGGGTACATAAAGAGATATACACAAAAGGTGATACACAGTTGTGGTAAGTGTACAATTTAACCAAGGGACTTGGGCCAGATAGCCCAGTCATCATCAAATTTTTTACATGTTAGAGAATTGATCGCTAGTAGGCGTTCGAACGTATAATTTCTATGAACTGCTGCTATGACTTCAGAGATGTTTGTAGTTTTATTAGATTTCCAATTGCGCAATATCAGCAGACGTGTTTCCAGAAGCATGTGTGTCACGACTTGCCTAACATTCCGTGGGAATTTGTCAATGTTTAGGTGCAGTAATGCTAAAGCTGGATCGGGTCGTGTCAGTATGCCAGTCATGGAGGAAATCTGCTGGAAAACCTGGTTCCATAGACTTCTTATGCTGGGACAGTGCCAGAACATATGTAATAAGTTACCAACATGCCCACAGTCTCTCCAGCAGTGCGAGGATGTTCCCGGAAAGAACGTGGCAAGTCGTAAAGGAGTATAGTGCCATCTATTTGTTATCTTAATCATCAGTTCCCAGTGCTTCACACAGTGGGAAGACTTGTGTACTGCCATGAAGGCCCTGTGCCATTGTTTGTCCGAGAATGTATCGCCTATGTCTACCTCCCATTTCTGCATTGCGTTTGTCTTCTTGAATGTCAGTCTGTCTTGCAGTAGGTTATAGAAAAAGGAAATACCCTTCTTGTCTAGTCCTGCACTGGAATAGAACTGCCAAATTTTAATCGGCATTGTCGCTAATGAGGGTGCCCGATATCTCAAGAAGTGTGTAATTCTGAGGCATTTGTAAGTGCCCTGTGGGGAGATTTTATATTGTGTCATGATTTGTTCTATGGGTTTGAGTCGTGTGCCTTCATATAGGTCCGATATGTGATATATGCCTTTGTCTATCATGTCAGTGACGTCCAACATTGGGATCTTGGATTCCAATATATTCAGGGGAAGGTCGAAGTCCATGGTTTGTACGTCCGTGTAACGCTTATCTAAAAGGAGTCTCCATGCTCTCAGTGATGTCTGCATGGTAGGCGGGAGAAGAGATATGTTCCATGGAGTCCAACGGTCTCCTAAGAGTAATTGGGTAAGATCTTTCGTTGGGGATAAATAAATTTCTATGTCAACCCAAAGAGGTGCGTCGGATTGTTGAAACCAGAGTTTAATTTGGTCTAGGCGCACCGCCCATAGGTAGTCATAAATGTCCGTGAAACCCGCCCCTCCCGCTTGTTTATGTGAAGTCAAGTTGTTCCTGGAACACCTAGCTCTTTTTCCCTTCCATATGTACTTCCAACCCATTCTAGCGAGACTATTGATGAAATGAATAGGGATATGAATAGGCAGAGTGCGAAATACATACAAAATTTGTGGTAAGATGAACATTTTATATGCGGAGATTCTACCCATCCATGAGATTTCAGTTCTCGAAATGGCCTTGAGTTGGGCTTCCAGTTTGGTTACCAGCGGAGTCATGTTAGTTTTAGCGAGGGCAGCTATTTTACTAGTGAGTGAGATACCCAGGTACGTGATACTACCCGCGCTCCAAGTATATGGTAATTGTTTTTGAAGGGACTGTTTCATTTGAGACTGTACTCCTAGGTCTAGGATGAGAGATTTTGTAAAGTTGACCTTATAGTAGGATATATCCCCAAATGTTGTCAATATTTTGTGCGCCTCTTTTAGGGACTGTAAAGGATTAGTCAGAAGTAGAATTACATCATCCGCAAACAGATTAATGGTATGCATATTGGAACCAAACTGGAAGCCCGTGATCGAGGGCGTTGATCTGATTGCTTCAGCTAGTGGTTCTATCATAAGATTAAAAATAGTTGGGGACAGGGGACAGCCCTGTCTGGTCCCATTTGATATGTCAAATGATTTAGACAGTAGGCCTGCAGAGTACACCTGGGCGGATGGACATGAATATAGAGATAGAATAGCTTTTAAAATTGATCCCTTGAACCCAAATTTTTCCAGAACCATTTCCATGTAGGTCCAATGGACCCTGTCGAACGCCTTCTCTGCATCGATAGAGAGCAGCAGAGAAGGCGTTCGATTTCTTTCAGCCTGATGTATTACATTGATGATTCTTCTGGTAGCGTCAGAGGTCTGCCTCCCCTTTATAAAGCCCATCTGGTCTTTTTTAATGATTAGTGGTATAATATGCGTAAGTCTTTTAGCTAGTAATTTTGCAAATATTTTTGTGTCAGTGTTTAAGAGTGAAATGGGTCTGAAGTTAGCTGGTGTGTGGGGTTCTTTCCCTGGTTTAGGGAGTGTGACTATGTGTGCTTTTAGCAATTCTTTTGGAAGTGTCGCTGTTTCTGTGGCTTTAATGAAGACTTTAGACATGTGGGGCGAAAGGATCTGTTTAAATGTTTTGAAATATTCATTGGAAAAGCCATCTGGGCCGGGGGATTTCCCGATTGGTAAAGAGTCAATTATGTGTTCTATTTCTAGTGCCGTGATTGGGTTGTTTAAGTCCTCCAGTTGTGTTTGGGAAAGGGATGGGAGTTTCAGCGTGTGCAAGAACGTTTGTATTTTTTCTGTTGTCGGTTGAGGGGTATTGGAGTCTCTCTGGAGGTTGTAAAGCGAGCTATAGTAGTCAGCAAATTGATCGGCTATATCTTGGGGGTGAATAATTTTTAGTGAAGTAGATGGGTGTGTCAGGTATTGTATTCTAGTTTTGGAACGAGTGGCTTTGAGTCTATTTGCTAAATATTTGCCTGCTCTGTCCGCGTTGGCATAGTGAAGGAGTTTCAGGCGTCTTAGGTGCCTATCAAATTAGCGCGATAGAAGTTCTCTAAGCTTTTCTCTGCTGGCGCACAGTTTACTAGTTAAGGGTTCTGACGGTGACTGCTTATGCATGGTTTCTAGAACCTGTATGTCAGCAATAGTAGAGTTAAGTGAGTGCGTTAGTTTTCTTTTTTCCCTAGCGCCAATTTGGATTAATACTCCTCGAATATAGGCTTTATGTGCATTCCACAGAATGTTTGGATCAGTTACAGAATCAGCATTTTCTGCGAAGTAATTCGTTAGGTGTTGGGCTATAGACTTTTGGAGGATTGGTTCTTGAAGAACCCTATTGTTACTACGCCAGATGGGGATAGAAGGGGAGACACCCTTTTCTATAATAGACAAAGATATAGCAGCATGGTCTGACCATGTAATATTGTGTATACTAGTTTTTTCAACGTTCTGCAGCAACCATTTATCAGTTAGGAACATGTCTATACGAGAATATGAACTGTGTCTGTTCGAGAAAAAAGTATAGTCACGTTCGTTGGCGTGGAGACATCTCCATACATCAAAGAGTTCCACTTTGTGTAACAAAGGTTGTAGAGACAGGTGGGTCTTGGGTTTGCCAGAGGTAGTATCCAGTAGCGGGTCCGATGTCATGTTAAAATCACCGCATATCAGGAGATTGCCATATTGCAAATTTTGGGCATTGGTAAGGATTTTCCTCAAGAAGCGGAGTTGGTGAGTGTTAGGGGCATATACTGACACAATCGTGTATGGTTTGGAATTGATGTCTCCCGTAAGGATTATATACCTGCCTCCCTCGTCCAGAACAGTCGTTTTCGGTTGGAATGATAGGGAGTTTTTGATGGCTAATAGGACTCCTCCCTTCTTGTTGGCAGGTGTACAAGCCGTATATATGAAAGGGTAGTCCTTATGTGAACACTTCGGGGCAGCATCTTTTTGGAAATGTGTTTCCTGCACACAGAGTATGTCAGCTCTCTGAATGCCGGCTTCCTTCCACATGGAGAAGCGTTTTACCGGGTGGTTCAGACCCCGGGCATTAATAGATAGGATCTTAATCGTCATAGTGTTATTGGATTGGTATCGTGTGTGAGGAAACTGGTTAGGCACTTACTCGTCTCGGAGAAAGTTGGTTGGCTTCGTCCATCCTTGTGGTATGCTGAGGATAGTCTAACATGTTCTTCATTTACCGCTGTCATTATACATTGAGCGTTCCTGTGTATATCAAAAGGGACACTGGGGAGAAAAAAGGAAAACAGCAACGGAGACATAAGAAAAAAAAATAGATATAACTGGATTTGCATAAGAAGTGGATCCATAAATTGATCCTCGAGCAGACGTAGCTGCAAGTGCAGAACGGAGGGTGTACAGTTGGTACCTCACTGCGGTACCTGTGCACCTGAGATAAACGAGATTGGTGAGTGTAAGTAATTATGTTGCTTCACCGGATTTTTTCTTACTAGCCTTCTTGTGTGACACTACCTGCCATTCATTCTGTATTGGCCGTGGGCTTGCAGAGGATTGGGGTTGAGGAACTTGTTCCGGGAGAATCCCCCATTGGCGTAGAGCAGCCAGCCCTTCCTCTATTTTGGACACTGAGACACTGGTCCCATTGTAGGTGATAATAAGAGTGGCTGGATATTTCCACTTATGCGGTATGTTGTGATTCCTCAATGCTTTGGTTACAGTGAGCAGATTGCGTCTGCGCTGAAGAGTGTGTCTGGACAGGTCAGGTAGCATCCTGATGTTGGCGTATTGTGGCGGGACTTTCCCTGGGGTACGTGACGCTTGTAGTATGCGATCTTTGACGTGAAAAAAGTGTACTCTCATCAGTACATCCCTGGGAGTCTCGTCAGGGAGGAACGACGGTTTAGGGACCCTATGGATTCTATCAATGATAAGATCCTGTGCTGTTGCATCTGGCAGCAACGTGGAGAACAGAGTCTGGGTGTATTGAAGGAGCTGTGTGGGGGGAACATTTTCAGGGACCCCTCTCAGTTTGAGGTTATTCCTTCTTGATCTGTCCTCGAGGTCCGCCATCTTATCCTTGAGCCAAACTATTTCCTCCCCCTGTGCCTTGATGGCATCCACCATCATGTTAAATGCAGAAGTGTGCTCTTCCACTTTGTCTTCCACAACATGGACCCTCTGTCCTATGGCCTGTACTTCTTTTTGGCATGCAGTGATCCCACTGTATATATCTGACTGCAGGGATGTTCTCAGTGAAAGGAGCATGTCCTTCAGCACGGTGTCGGATACTGGTCTATCTGCCGTGGGGAATTCTGATATGGGGTCCCCCCTCTGTTGCCGCTGGCTAGTGCTGGTGGATTGCGGCCCGCTTACCTCCATGTTGAGATCCGGCTGCGGCCTAGCTGGGGAATCCCTCCTCGGCCTCGATTTGGCTGGGCTCCGCGTTGAGGGGCTGGATGTCCCTGAGGAGGAAGCGCTGTGTGCTGTAGCCGAGCGGATGGCGACGGACGGCGGGCCGTTGCTTGTGGTAAGTGCTCCTGGCTGCGAGGCGTGCTGAGGGACTCGCGCTCCGTCGTCGCCGCCATTTTGCTGCATTCCCCTCGCTGCTGCTCCGAAGAAGCTGTCTAGTTTCTGGGGCTGCAGCGGTGATTTACGATTCCTGGGCATCACCGGTTGTTCCTCGGCAGATCAGTGATCGGATGACCGAACGCAGGGCTCGCAGGATCGCCGGTGGGCTGTGGAGGCTGATGCTATCTCAGGCTGACAAGCGGAGCTCCTGGGCTAAGCGTCCATCTTGGAGTCCGGTCACCACGCCCCCTTTTCTTTAAATTTTAATGAGTGGCCATGTGTCTTGTTAATCTGCCTATTGGTAATTGAATTATTTGAACGTATACATAGCTAAACCATTTAATCTTTGTGGCATAAATATTGGAATGGTTTTATTTCTAACTGCAGTATGACATACTTCTGTTCTAAATAAAGAGAAATACACATAATTGTATATCTCAACAAAGCTGACTTCAAAGTCTTATCAATGGTTTAGTTGTGATGTATGCTTAAACATAAAAATCATCAGTGATTTACTTTTACCTTAAATATAAATCTTGGTTAAATTACCAATTTTGTATATGGTATAACACATTTGTCCATATACTGTTAAGAAAAACGTTGAGATTACAAGGTCTGTTTGTTTGAGAGAATTCATGTGTCAAAATCAACACTTGTTTTCTTAGTCTGCGAAGCCACTGAGAAACTGTTAACTATTTACAAAGCAGTTACTAAGTTTTAAGACATTGGTATTTTGTAACAAGAGCTTGTGTTCAGCATCTGTAATACCCATATTGTTGATATTTGGATTTATATTCTGTGTTATCACAAGTTATATTTTGATATTATTTTGCACTGATTTTTATTAAATAAATATATTAATTTTTGAACAATATCGTATTCCTTCCTGTCTTCAAGTTGTACTATGTTTTGTTTATTTTATTTTATTTTGTCTTGTTTGTCTCTTTTGCTTCTTATGCTGGCCATACACTATACGAAAAATCGGGCGAGAGCGCTCTCGAAAAACGAACATAGGTTCGTGAGAGCAAACGATCACGCCATAAGCTACAGTAAGTAACAATATTCGAACGATAAGTCGTTTGACAACATTAATGTATCATTTTTTCGTGCGGTTTTTGCATCTAAAAAGGAATATATTTGACCTCTGCTCCCTGGCTTCCTGTGATTTATGTATATGCCTAGAGAAGCAACGTGTGTTCGTCAGAACGAACCTTGTGCGTATTGAGCATCTCTACTTCATCACCTACATCAGCACCACCTTCAATATGGATGTGGATGAGAGGACCATTGCCATAGTAATGCTTTGAGTGATGGCTATACAGCAAGCAGAGGAGCCCCCCCAAAAAAGGCGAATGTTATGGAGTAAAGAGTGGCTGAAGAACCGTGATATTTTCTCACATATGAGATTGGTTCGAGAGCTAAAGGAAACAATCCCGATGATTATCGGAACTATCTGAGGATGCCTGATGAGTCCTTTCAGCTGCTACTGAGTCAAGTTTCACCCCTAATAACCAAAAAGGACACTGTCTTAAGAAGTAGCATCACAGCGGAGCAGAGACTGGTAGCAACACTTCGTTTTCTGGCAACTGGCCGAAGTTTTGAAGACCTCAAGTTCACCACTGGAATCTCTGCCCAGTCGCTCGGCCGCATCATACCTGAGACCTGCCAAGCCATCATAAGAATACTGCAAGATGAATACGTAAAGGTAATAACACAATGCTTTTATTTTAAACTCAGAAAAGCACTGTAAAGCTAGCTTGCTTGAACATTGAAGCTGTAAACATAGCTCATAACATTTTAAACTGAAAAAAATCTAACCACTTTTATGTGATTCACAAAGATGTGTACTGATAATCATGTCCCCAGTTGCTTTGGGGACGATCCTGCTGTTGTGTATATGGTACGGGCCACTGATGCTTGGGTGAGGTTGTTGGGATGATTGGATGTGTGTGGGTTTGTGCTCAGCTACGTGAGTATTTGTTGTAAGCTCCCCTCTTAACCATTTATTAAGAAGCTGAATCAGTAAGGGTTCCAGCAATTGTTTTTGGTCTTCTGACATCCGGCGTACCTTCTTGGCAGTAAATCCACCCAGGTCATCACATTCATCCCTCTTCTGATTCAACGCTGCAGATGCTTGTAATAGAAAGTTGCCAGTAGACTGTTGCGTTGTCTTTCTCTTTTTGTTCCTGTTTACTGGTGGTGATGTGACAGTCTGTGTGTCATTGACAAATAGATCCTGTATAATATAGAAAAATAAAAGAATGTATCAAGAATTAAACACTGAAAATGTTTATATCTTTACCTTTTACAGCTCTCGTCATCTGTGGAGGAATGGAAAGTAGGGATGAGCTTCGAGTTCGAGTCGAACTCATGTTCGACTCGAACATTGCCTGTTCGCCCGTTCGCCGAACAGCGAACAAATTGGGGTGTTCGCGGCAAATTCGAAAAATCTATGGGAGAAATCTAAAGTGCTAATTATAAAGGCTTATATGCAAGTTATTGTCCTAAAAAGTGTTTGGGGACCGGGATCCTGCCCCAGGGGACATGTATCAATGCAAAAAGAAGTTTTAAAAACAGCCGTTTTTTCGGGAGCAGTGATTTTAATAATGCTTAAAATGAAAAAATAAAAGTGAAATATTCCTTTAAATTTCGTACCTGGGGGGTGTGTATGATATGCATGTGAAGTGGCGCATGTTTCCCGTGCTTAGAACTGTCCCTGCAAAAAATGTCATTTTTGAAAGAAAAAAATGCATTTAAAACGGACTCGCGGCTATTAATGAATTGTCGGCTCCCGGTAATACATACAAAAGTCATTGATAAAAAAAAAAAAAAAGCGTGGGGGTTCCCCAGAATTCAATTACCAGGCCCTTCAGGTCTGGAATGGATATTAAGGGGAACCCCGCCGCAAATTAAAAAAAAATTGACGTGGGGTTCCCCCAAATATCCATTCCAGGCCCTTCAGATCTGGCATGGATTTTAAGGGGAACTCCACCCCAAATAAAAAAAAAATGGCGTGGAGTCCCCCTAAAAATCCATACCAGACCCCTTATCCGAGCACGCAACCTGGCCGGCCGCAGGGGAAAAGGGGGGGACAAGAGAGCGGCCCCCCCTCCCTCCTGAACCGTACCAAGCCACATGCCCTCAACATGGGGAGGATGTCCCCATGTTGATGGGGACAAGGGCCTCATCCCCACAACCCTTGCCCGGTGGTTGTGGGGGTCTGCGGGCGGGGGGCTTATCGGAATCTGGAAGACCCCTTTAACAAAGGGGACCCCCAGATCCCGCCCCCCCATGTGAATTGGTAAGGGGTACATTGTACCCCTACCATTTCACGAAGAAAGCGTAAAAAAAATGTTTAAAAAAACACACAAACACCTTAAAAAAGTCCTTTATTTAAAAAAAAAACAAAAAACATTCCAGCGGTGAAATCCAGTGTCCCGCGGCAATCCCGATGTCCAGCGCTGTCCTTCATTGGTTGTGCCTGAGCGGACCTGATGGGGAACTCCCTCTCAGTGTTTTAAATGTATAGACCCGCCCCTTCTAAAGTTCCCTATCAGGTCCGCTCAGCGATCAGATGCGGAACATGAAAAGGGGCGGGTCTATACATGTATTACCAAAGTGAGAGCAGTTCCCCATCAGGTTCGCCCTCTCGGTATGTCGGACCCGCCTACGTCATTGGCTTGAGCGGGGAACTTCCTTCACTGTGTAATTTAAATTTACATAGTGAAGGAAGTTCCCCGCTCAAGCCAATGACGTAGGCGGGTCCGACATACCGAGGGGGCGGATCTGATGGGGAACTGCTCTCACTTTGGTAATACATGTATAGACCCGCCCCTTCTCATGTTCCGCATCTGGTCCGCTGAGCGGACCTGATGGGGAACTTTAGAAGGGGCGGGTCTATACATTTAAAATACTGAGAGGGAGTTCCCCATCAGGTCCGCTCAGGCACAACCAATGAAGGACAGTGCTGGACATCGGGATCGCCGCGGGACACTGGATTTCACCACTGGAATGTTTTTTTTTTTTTTTAATAAAGGACTTTTTCAAGGTGTTTGTGTGTTTTTTTTAACATTTTTTTACGCTTTCTTCGTGAAATGGTAGGGGTACAATGTACCCCTTACCAATTCACATAGGGGGGGGCCGGGATCTGGGGGTCCCCTTTGTTAAAGGGGTCTTCCAGATTCCAATAAGCCCCCCGCCCGCAGACCCCCACAACCACCGGGCAAGGGTTGTGGGGATGAGGCCCTTGTCCCCATCAACATGGGGACATCCTCCCCATGTTGAGGGCATGTGGCTTGGTACGGTTCAGGAGGGAGGGGGGCCGCTCTCTCGTCCCCCCCTTTTCCCCTGCGGCCGGCCAGGTTGCGTGCTCGGATAAGGGGTCTGGTATGGATTTGTAGGGGGACTCCACGCCATTTTTTTTTTAAATTTGGGGTGGAGTTCCCCTTAAAATCCATGCCAGATCTGAAGGGCCTGGAATGGATATTTGGGGGAACCCCACGTCAATTTTTTTTTAAATTTGCGGCGGGGTTCCCCTTAATATCCATTCCAGACCTGAAGGGCCTGGTAATTGAATTCTGGGGAACCCCCACGCTTTTTTTTTTTTTTTTTTATCAATGACTTTTGTATGTATTGCCGGGAGCCGACAATTCATTAATAGCCGCGAGTCAGTTTTAAATGCATTTTTTTCTTTAAAAAATGACATTTTTTGCAGGGACAGTTCTAAGCACGGGAAACATGCGCCACTTTACATGCATATCATACACACCCCCCAGGTACGAAATTTAAATAAATTTCACTTTTATTTTTTCATTTTAAGCATTATTAAAATCACTGCTCCCGAAAAAACGGCCGTTTTTAAAACTTCTTTTTGCCTTGATACATGTCCCATGGGGCAGGACCCAGGTCCCCAAACACTTTTTAGGAGTCCATTGTATTTAATAGGGTTCTAAAGTTTACACAAACATTTTGTCTGTTCGCAGGTTCTGGTGCAAACCGAACAGGGGGGTGTTCGGCTCATCCCTGATGGAAAGCAACAGCAAAACAATTTCACGACTATTGGAATTTCTCCAACTGTGGTGGTGCCATAGACGGAAAACATGTTCGCATAACACCCCCAGAAAAATCTGGCTCCTTCTATTACAATTACAAAGGCTACTTTAGCATTGTCCTAATGGCAATCAATGGCAATGGCAATGCAAAGTATGAGTTTATATTTTTGGACATTGGCAAAAATGGACGAAATTCAGATGGGGGAATAATCGAGAAAACAGTTTTTTCTCATCGGTTAAAAAATGGACTTCTAAATCTACCGTCCAAAGAGGACCCAGTGGAAGGCCTGAATTTCGTCTTTTTTTTTTTTAACAAACTTTATTTGGAAAATAAGAACCCGAATCATACAGTCACAAGGAAGTTGACAGGTGACATAAAAGTGCGGACGCAGCCGCTGAGGATAGCAAACATGTGGCAATAGGCCATTTCAGAAAGTGTTGCTCAAGTTAATGAAGGCAAAGTAAAAGCTGTAAGAGTATCAGTATTCACTGTAACAGTTTGTCCTAGAAACATTACGTTATACATAGCTATGAAATGGAATATGATAAAAACATTGAAGAACATGTTTTGGATTACGCATTCGTCTAATTTGGGGTTGATTGTAGTCAAGTTGAGAGCAGGTATAAAATGTATAGTCAGAATAGAATAAAAGGAAGTAGAGTATATCGGGGGTCAAAGTACGTGGTGACTTACAAGAACAGGGTGATTCTGGGGGGTGAGGGGAGAGGGAGGGGAGCCAGCCCACTTCTACATCCCTGCCACAGCTCTTATGTGTCAATTAGATCAGGACTTATTTGTATTCATCCTTGGTAATAAAATGGACCCAACACGACCATGTTTCGGTAAATTTGGTTGGGGTGTCACGTGCCTGATGTATTAAGTCCTCCATTACGTCCGTTTTTTGTACATGTCTAAACCAATCTGTTAGCGATGGTGGGTCAGGGGAGCGCCATTTAAATGGTATACACATTTTTGCCGCATTCACCATGTGCATGGCCAGGGAGCGGAGGTAGGAAATGGGCAGTGTCGGAGAGTGGTGGAGCAGGAATTGTGCTGGCGTATAATCTAGTGTGTACGTGAAAATGTGAGCAATAAGCCTGTGAACCTCAGTCCAAAAGGGTTGAAGTTTGGGGAAAGTCCACCAGATATGCAAAAGAGAACCTATCTCAGTCTTGCATCTCCAGCACTGCTGGGGAAGGGAGGGGTAAATGCGATGTAATTGGAGAGGCGTTCTGTACCACCTGGAAAAGACTTTGAATGCATTCTCCTGCGCATTCACATTGACCGTTCCCTTGTGTATATGCGTGTAGATATTCTCCCATTCCGTTTCCGTAAGGTCGATCGACAGGTCTCGCTCCCATTTCTGATTGACCCAGTGTGGTTTGGGATTATGGTCTGAAAATAATAAGGCATAGGTGTATGATATCAGATGCCTCTGGGGTTCTTCTTTCAAACAAAGAGATTCAAACGGGGTGGTGAAGCGAGACCACTCGGGTCTGGGTTTGGGATTGTCAAAAAAGTGTCTAAGTTGAACGTAAGTCCAGAAGGGGAATGAGGCTGTGGTCATTTTGGAGGATAAGTCTGTGTGGGATAAAAAGCGGTTGTCATAGAAGAAGTGTTCTGCCCTAGGGATGAGCTTCTTGTTCGAGTCGAACACACAATCGACTCGAACATCGGCTGTTCAATCGTTCGACGAAGATCGAACATTATGGGCCGTTCGCGCCAAATTCGAGTGGCGCATCAGGGCCCATAATTCACTGCGGCATCGCAGTGCATTGCTGGCTGATGATTGGCCAAGCATGCACTATGACCCTGCATGCTTGGCCAATCACAGCGCCGGCAGCGAGGAGAGCCATAATTGGCCACAGGCAGGATGCCTGTGGCCAATCATAGCTGAGGGGGGTTTTGTACACGCCCGACACTATAAAAGCCCGCCAGCGCGGCGGCCTTGTGTAGTGTGTTGGCGTGCAGGGACAGAGAAGGATAGGCAGGGACAGTGTTTTTGACATCCTTTGAAACCTTGTGCATTTACAGTGTGTTGGCGTGCAGGGACAGAGAAGGATAGGCAGGGACAGTGCCAGTGACATCCTTTGAAACCTTGTGCATTTACAGTCTGTTGGCATGCAGGGACAGAGAAGGATAGGCAGGGACAGTGTCAGTGACATCCTTTGAAACCTTGTTCATTTACAGTGTGTTGGCATGCAGGGACAGAGAAGGATAGGCAGGGACAGTGTCAGTGACATCCTTTGAAACCTTGTGCATTTACAGTGTTTTGGCATGCAGGGACAGAGAAGGATAGGCAGGGACAGTGTCAGTGACATCCTTTGAAACATTGTGCATTTACAGTCTGTTGGCGTGCAGGGAGAGAGAAGGATAGGCAGGGATAGGTGGGTGTCAGTGATATTCTTCGCTAAACCTCCTGCACAGTATACACCTTATTGCTTGTGGTGTTGTTCTGTTGTGTAACACAGACAGGCATCTGCAAGCAGTTACAGTGGGTGTAGGTGCCTCCTGCACAGTATACGCTACCCCTTATTGCTCGTCGTGGTGTTGTTCTGTTGTGGAACACAGACAGGCATCTGCAAGCAGTTACAGTGGGTGTAGGTGCGTCCTGCACAGTAAACGCTACCCCTTATTGCTCGTCGTGGTGTTGTTCTGTTGTGTAACACAGACAGGCATCTGCAAGTAGTTACAGTGGGTGTAGGTGCCTCCTGCACAGTAAACGCTACCCCTTATTGCTCGTCATGGTGTTGTTCTGTTGTGTAACACAGACAGGCATCTGCAAGCAGTTACAGTGGGTGTAGGTGCCTCCTGCACAGTATACACTACCCCTTATTGCTCGTGGTGTTGTTCTGTTGTGTAACACAGACAGGCATCTGCAAGCAGTTACAGTGGGTGTAGGTGCCTCCTGCACAGTATATGCTACCCCTTATTGCTCATCGTGGTGTTGTTCTGTTGTGTAACACAGACAGGCATCTGCAAGCAGTTACAGTGGGTCTAGGTGCCTCCTGCACAGTATATGCTACCCCTTATTGCTCATCGTGGTGTTGTTCTGTTGTGTAACACAGACAGGCATCTGCAAGCAGTTACAGTGGGTCTAGGTGCCTCCTGCACAGTATACGCTACCCCTTATTGCTCGTTGTGGTGTTGTTCTGTTGTGTAACACAGACAGGCAACTGCAAGTAGTTACAGTGGGTGTAGGTACCTCCTGCACAGTCTACGCTACCCCTTATTGCTCGTCATGGTGTTGTTCTGTTGTGTAACACAGACAGCCATCTGCAAGTAGTTACAGTGGGTGTAGGTGCCTCCTGCACAGTATACGCTACCCCTTATTGCTTGTTGTGGTGTTGTTCTGTTGTGTAACACAGACAGGCATCTGCAAGCAGTTACAGCGTGTGTAGGTGCCTCCTGCACAGTATATGCTACCCCTTATTGCTTGTTGTGGTGGTGTTCTGTTGTGTAACACAGACAGGCATCTGCAAGCAGTTACAGCGTGTGTAGGTGCCTCCTGCACAGTATATGCTACCCCTTATTGCTTGTTGTGGTGGTGTTCTGTTGTGTAACACAGACAGGCATCTGCAAGCAGTTACAGTGGGTGTAGGTGCCTCCTGCACAGTATACGCTACCCCTTATTGCTCGTCGTGGTGTTGTTCTGTTGTGTAACACAGACAGGCATCTGCAAGTAGTTACAGTGGGTGTAGGTGCCTCCTGCACAGTATACGCTACCCCTTATTGCTCGTCGTGGTGTTGTTCTGTTGCGTAACACAGACAGGCATCTGCAAGCAGTTACAGTGGGTGTAGGTGCCTCCTGCACAGTATACGCTACCCCTTATTGCTCGTCGTGGTGTTGTTCTGTTGTGTAACACAGACAGGCATCTGCAAGTGGTAAATAGACAATCTTGCGCTCAAATTGAAAAATAAATGATAAATAATAATAAGCTGCTACCCCAAATTCCAGAAATATGAAACAAACATGTAAAAAATTGTGCATGCACCCAGTGTATGTGTAGAGGGAGCGCTAACCACTGTGTTGGAATTAAATAACACCTGTGAATATGTAATACAAATACCTAATATAACAAAAAAACAATAATATAATATCAACCCAAAATAAATTGCAATCAGATTCTGCTCACTGCAGCTCTACTGCTAGAGCTCAGTTAAACTGGAAACCACCTAAATAATTGACACACCTACTGATGTGTGTCAAAATATTGGTTGTGACAATGTTCATAAAATTTCCTCATTCAATGTCCATATGAATAAACAATATTATTTCCAAATGTTCATATTATTCAATGATGCAAAATCTGTGATAAACTTGATTCAATCCAAACATCATCTTGTAGTGAAAGCCTTCACCAAATCTTAATGTGTAACACCCAATAGTGCTATAAGGAGATTGGCCGCTTACCAGATCATGTTGACTCATTTAATTAAAAAGGAGTCAATAACGCTTGTTGCAAGTGCCACTTGCTAAACGGATAGAGATGTCAATGGTATAACTGAGAATTCCTGCCTCCTAGAGACTCAGACGTGGATGTGCGGAACATGTAGGAGAGAAAGCTGGCAATAGTGTAATACCATTTTATTGGAAAAAAAATAAAAAGTGGACAGACAAATGCCCCCTTACTTGTTACAGTGCCACAGACCTGGCACTGAGGCTGGATAGCTTGGTACAAGCGGGGCGTAGGGATCCGATCGGGAGAAACGATCCTGAGGAACGATCGAAAGATCCGATCCGGCGTGCGTTCCACCTTTCTTCGAGGACAGAACCAACGGGACCGGAAGTGTCGTCAGGAGCGTAGCCTAGCGTCGCCTCGACAGCTGTTTCGTGTTGCACGTCATCAGGAAGCGTGTTGTTCTGTTGTGTAACACAGGCAGGCATCTGCAAGTAGTTACAGTAAGTGTAGGTGCCTCCTGTACAGTATACGCTACCCCTTATTGCTCGTCGTGGTGTTGTTCTGTTGTGTAACACAGACAGGCATCTGCAAGTAGTTACAGTGGGTGTAGGTGCCTCCTGCACAGTATACACCTGAAGCTACCCCGTATTGCTGGTTTTACCATCTCCCTGCAGGCCATTAGAATGTCTGGAAGGCCAACAAAGAGAGGCAGACAGTCACGAGCCAATAAAAGAGGGCAAGCAGGCTCTGTGTCTGGGGGCAACAGTGCTGGTCGTGGACGCGGTGCATTGTCATCAGCACGTGGCCATGGGACACGCTTGTCCTTATTTTCGGCAGCTGGACGTGTTGGGCCGCATCATGCCGAAAACTTGGTAGAGTGGGCGACCAAGCCCTCCTCATCCTCTCTCACCCAGGCTCAGGGTACTGGCAAAGCAGCTGCCAGAGTGTCCTCTTCCCTCGTATCAATGTCATCATCAGTCACTCCTTCCCTAGACCCACCATGTCCTCCTGAGGAGTCCCCCGAACTGTTTGAGCACAGTGTTGGGTACATGCTCCAGAAGGATGCCCAGCGTTTCGAAGGGTCTGATGATGATACCCAGCTAGAGGAAGGCAGTAGCGTGAGCGCAGAGAGAGGGGATGCTCAAGAAGGACACCAATCTGGCAGTCATGTTCCAGCAGCTGCAGCATACTGCCAGTTTGGCTCCAGTGATGAGGAGGGAGGGGATGATGAGGTCACTGACTCCACATGGGTGCCTGATAGGAGAGAGGAGGAGGAGGAGGATGAGGAGGAGGCACATCTCCAACGAGGCAGGATGGGCCAGGGGGCCAGCGTAAGGGCAGCACACCGACTGAATCACACCGCAGAGCTCCGCCTGTGCAGGGCGCTGCCTCTGCCCGTTATTCCAAAAGTTCTTTGGTGTGGGCCTTTTTTGAGTCGAGTGCATCAGATCACAACGCTGCTATTTGCAACATATGTCTCAAGCGTATCTTGCGTGGCCAAAACATCAGCCGCTTGGGCACCACATGCTTGACCAGACATATGTTGACCTGCCATGCAGCTCGTTGGCAAGCGTACCTTAAAGACCCACACCAAAGAACAAAGCAGACCTCTCCTTGCTCCTCATCAGCTGGGATCTCCAACCCCACTATACCTTCAGTCCTCTCTGAAACCTGCACTGAGAGGAATGAAGGTGTAGAATTAGGTGTGTCACAGCCAAGTACTTGCGAGCACTCTGCTAGCAGTACACCAACGTCCGATTGTAGCAGGCAAATTTCCCTGCCCCAGCTGCTGGACCGTCAAAAAAAGTTCACTCCCAGCCATCCACATGCCCAGCGGTTGAATGCTAGCTTGGCTAAATTGCTAGCACTTCAACTGCTGCCTTTTCAGTTGGTAGACTCGACCCCCTTCCGTGAGTTTGTGCAATGTGCGGTTCCTCAGTGGCAGGTTCCCAAACGCCACTTTTTCTCACGGAAGGCGATTCCGGCTCTCTACCGGCATGTGGAAGGCAATGTCCATGCCTCGCTGGACAGGGCGGTCAGCCGTAAGGTGCATATTACCGCTGACTCATGGTCCAGCAGGCATGGACAGGGACGTTACCTTTCTTTCACGGCCCATTGGGTCACTCTTTTGGCAGCTGGGAAGGATGCAGGACAAGGTGCAGTAGTGTTGGAGGTTGTTCCGCCGCCACGCCTCCAAAATGCTACTACTAGTTGTGACACCCCTCTCTCCTCCACCCCCTCCTCTTCTTCTTCCTCCATGGCCTCTTCCTGTGCTTTGTCCTCGGAACCAGCAGTACTCCGTAGGCGTTCAAGGGGCTACGCAAGTATGCAGGCAAAAAGATGCCATGCCGTGCTTGCGCTGGTGTGTTTGGGGGACAGGAGCCACACTGGGGCAGAGGTTCTGTCAGCTCTGCAGGGGCAGGCCAAGAGGTGGTTGACACCACGCCAGCTTAAGCCAGGAATGGTGGTTTGCGACAATTGCACCAACCTCCTCTCCGCCCTCCGACAGGGACAACTGACCCATGTGCCCTGTGTGGCTCACGTCCTTAAACTGGTGGTGCAGCGGTTCTTGGGCAGGTACCCGGGCTTACAGGATGTCCTGAGGCAGGCCAGGAAAGTCTGTGTGCATTTCCGCAGATCATATAATGCCAGTGCTCTGCTGGCTGAGCTGCAAAAGGAGTTGAACCTGCCCAAGAACCGCCTTATATGTGACATGCCCACCAGGTGGAACTCAACATTGGCCATGCTGCAGCGGCTGCACACGCAGCAGAGGGCCATCAATGAGTACCTGTGCGACTACGGCACCAGGACAGGGTCAGGGGAGCTTGTTTTTTTTTCACCACGCCAGTGGGGCATGATCAGGGATGCATGCACTGTCCTGGCACCATTTGTGGAGGCCACGAGGATGGTGAGCAGTGACAGTGCATGCATCAGTGACACTATACCTCTTGTCCACCTGTTGGAGTATACGCTGCGTGGAATAATGGACAGGGCACTTGAGGCAGAACAGAGGCAGGAAGAGGAGGACTTCCTTGCCTCTTAAGGCCTCCTTTACCCAGACAGTGTTCCTTCTGTCCCACCCATCGCACAGGAAGAGGAGGAGGAGGATTGTGTCAGCATGGAGGTGGAGCCTGGCACTCAGCATCAACAGCAGCAGTCTTTTAGGGATAATTTACGGTCCCAAGAAACCTGTGGACTTGTATGTGGCTGGGAGGAGGTGGCTGCGGATCATGTCGTCCTTAGGGACCCAGAGGACTCCGGACCGAATGCCTCAGCTAACCTACGCTGCATGGCCTCCCTGATTCTGCAAAGTCTTCGGAAGGATCCTCGTATTCTTCGGATCAAGGAGAGGGACCTTTACTGGCTGGCCACTCTCCTTGATCCACGGTACAAGGGTAAGGTTGCGGACCTTATCTTACCGTTGCAGAGGGAGCAGAGGATGAGACATCTCCAGGAGGCCTTGCAGAAAGGTCTGTGCAACACGTTCCCAGAGACTGGGAGGTTACAAACTCCTGGTCCTGGACAACAAGCTGCTGAGGCTTCGGTCAGTCAAAGAAGGAGTGGTGGGGAAGGTGGCCGTCTGACCGATGCGTTCAGACAATTGTTTAGTCCGCAGCCCCAAGGTATGATCGGTTCCAGCAACCATCGTCAGCGTCTGATATACATGGTGCAGGAATACCTAGGGGCAAGGTCAGACTTGGACACCTTTCCCACCGAAAATCCTCTGGATTACTGGGTCTTGAGGATGGATCACTGGCCAGAGCTTGCACAGTATGCAATTGAGCTACTGGCCTGTCCTGCATCCAGCGTTCTTTCGGAACGCACATTCAGTGCTACTGGAGGCTTTGTCACGGATCACAGGGTGCCTATGCTGATGCTGAGTGACTGACCTGTTATGTTGACTGACTATCCTCCTCCTCCTCAATGATCCGATTCATGATGATAGCTTGGAAGAACATTTTTGTTTCTGGGTGCCACCACCAGTGGCTAAGGCCCAATTTGTCAGCCCCTGTTTAACAGGGGTGTGTAATTACAATTTTTGATGCAATACTTTGCAACAGGGCTCATTGCTGTGCTCCAAGTACAGTATCTATGAGGGGTTGCAGTGTTGTGGCCCCAGTGCCTAAGGCCCAATTTTTCGGCCCCTGTTTAACAGGGGCCTGTAATTACAATTTTTGATGCAATACTTTGCAACAGGGCTCAAAGCTGTGCTCCAAGTACAGTATCTGTGAGGGGTTGCAGTGTTGTGGCACCAGTGCCTAAGGCCCAATTTTTCAGCCCCTGTTCAACAGGGGCATGTAATTACAATTATTGATCTAATAATTCACAGCAGGGCCCATTCCTGCGCCCACCAAGAGTAACTGTGAGGGCTTACAGTATTGTGGCAACACCACCACCACCTCCACCACCACCAAAGGCCCAATTTTTCTGCCCCTGTTCAACAGGGGCATGTAATTACAATTCTTGATCTAATAATTCACAGCAGGGCCCATTCCTGCACCCACCAAGAGTAACTTTGAGGTCTTACACTGTTGTGGCAACACCACCACCACCACCAAAGGCCCAATTTTTCTGCCCGTCTTCAACAAGGCATGCAATTACAATTCTTGATCTAATAATTTACAGTAGGGCCCATTCATGTGCCCACCAAGAGTAACTGTGAGGGCTGACAGTGTTGTAGCACCAGCACCACCACCAAATGCCCAATTTTTCCTACCACTGTTCAACAATGGCATGTAATTATAATTCCTGATATAATAGTTCACAGCAGGGCGTTCCAGCGCCCACCAAGAGTAACTGTGAGGGCTCACAGTGTTGTGGCAACACCAACATATAAGGGGCAAATTTCAGCAGAGTATATACGGCAGGCCCCTACTTTCAAACATCCAACTTACAAAGACTCCTACTTGCAAACAGAAGGAGACAACAGGAAGTGAGAGGAAATCTACCCCTAGGAAGGCAAATTCTCTCCTGTAAGCGTTAATATGGGAAAAAGGTGTCTCCTCTCTACTGATGCTTTATCACCAATCCTTGTTTCAATAAAAACCCCACTTTTCAAAAACATTTGTCATTGGGACGGAAAGTGAGGTGAAATGTTCTTAACAGGTACACAGACAGCAAAACAAATGTTACAGGGGTGATAACCCTTCCCTATGTTTTCCAAAAAGCTTAAAAATATATTTTTTGGCTGTAGCTAAACTTAAACAATGTACCTGTTCAAAATTACAAACAGATTCTACTTAAGAACAAACCTACAGTCCCTGTCTTGTTTGCACCGTCTGTATACTGCTGTTCAGAGTATATAGGGCCTTTTTTTTATTTTGGGTGCGGGGTTCCCCTTAATATCCATACAAGACCAAAAGGGGCTGGTAATGGGCTGGGGTAGGGGGGGGGGGGTGTGATGGGTTAGCCATGCCATTTTTCTCAAAGATTTTCATCCATATTGCCAGGACAAGACATGACATTAAAGCCCCAAGCAGTTTTAAATGGCTTTTTTTCCTTTAGAAATGTCATTTTGTGCAGGGACAGTTCTAAACATGGGAAACACATGCCACTTCACAGGCATACGATATTTAAAGGAATATTTCACTTTATTTGTTTCACTTTATGCATCATTAAAATGACTGCTCCCGAGAAACGGCCGTTTTTAAAACTTCGTTTTGCATTGATACATGTCCCCTGGGGCAGAACCCGGGTCCCCAAACCCTTTTTAGGACAATAACATGCATATTAGTCTTTATAATTAGCACTTTAGATTTTGAACGTTCGCATCCATTGTATTTAATAGGGTTCTAACGTTCGCGCGAACTTTCGGTCCGTTCCAAGGTTCTGGTGCGAACCGAACAGGGGGGGTGTTTGGCTCATCCCTGTTCTGCCCTAACAGTCGGGTGCGGCCAACCATCTGACAAGAAGGAAGTTTGTGCCCCCGGGAGAACTCTGGGTTGTGTTTAAGTGGGGTCATCGGCCCGTGTAGCGAGGAAATATTGTGCTTGGTGCAGGCGTCTCGGAAAGATGTAAGAGTAGGGTAGATAAGCGGGTGAAGTTTGCTTTCCGGGGGAGTGTGTTGAGGGGCTATCCAGGGGAGTTGCGCCAGTGGGAGGGCAGATAAAGCATGTTCTAATCGGACCCAATCTTTTCGATCGGCGTGTATGTTCCAATCTATTATTCTGGTGAGGTGAAAGGATTGTTGATACTTACGAATGTCCAGGAGGCCTATCCCCCCTTTGAGTTTGGGAGTGGTGAGCCTGAAATAGCCTAATCTCAGACGAAGTGTGCCCCAAATAAAGTTAGTGCAAATCCTCTGATAGGTCGAGAAGAATGTTTGCGGAAGTGTAATAGGTATCGTCTGTAGGAGGTATAAGATCTTAGGCAGGATAGTCATTTTGACGATAGAGGCTCTCCCGAACCAGGAAAATGTTCCAGAGGACCATTTCTCTAGGTCTGTTATTATGGACTCTAGTAGCGGCACGTAATTTTTGGAGTAGAGGTCAGTTAGGGAGGTTGGATTCCCAGGTATGTGATCGCAGTGCGGTGCCAAGTGAACGGAAAGTTCTCTTGGCATTGCCGACAAATGTTAGGGGGTAGAGTGATGTTTAGGGCGTTGGATTTCGCGAAATGTATTTGAAGGTTAGAGAGTATCTTAAAGGAATGGAACTCTTTGAGAAGATTAGGGAGTGTCGTCAGCGGGTCTCTAAGGAAAATTAGGATGTCATCCACAAAAGCGGCCAATTTATACGTGCGTTGTTTGACTTCTATACCTTTAATGTCCTGATCATCCCTGAGGCGTCTCAGTAGAGGTTTGAGTGTAAGGATGAAGATTATGGGGGAGAGGGGGCAGCCCTGGCAAGTTCCATTCGAGATGGAGAAGGCATCCGACAGGTGACCGTTTACTCGGACTCTAGCGGTAGGATTAGAGTAGAGTGCTGCAATAAAGTTCAGCATCCTGGTGGGGAGGCCTATGACCTTCAGGGTTTCTTTCATGTAATCCCAGGCCACCCTGTCAAATGCCTTCTCCGCATCGAGGGAAAGAAAGAATCCTTGTTGACTAGTAGACGTAAGCCAATGGTGTATGTTGATGTTTTGCTTGCGTCTATCTAGCAAGGTTACTCTGTGGTATAACAAGGAAGCTGAGACTTCTGCAGTGTGTAAATGTGCTTTTACTATACAAGATGCTGTACATACAAAACTATTACAATATTAGGACTACAATACAAGACTGACAGATCTCTATAACAAGCAAAAATGCCTAGCAAATGAACAGCCTATGGTCTATAACAGTACAAATACATTTAAAGGTTACTTAACTTTGATTATGCTATGTTCATGATCTCCATTTCTGGTGACCAGGCATCTTCTTCTTATGAGGAGTGGCTTCTTCTGATCTTACAGCAACATGATGTGTGTGTATCCTAGCTTATGCCTGCTTTTATGTGTCAGGCTGAGTTACCAAACAACAGAAAACATACCTGTTTACTGTAGCTGTATTCAACAATGGACTGTTGAATACAACAATGCTATCTACCTATTGTCTACTTAAACCAAATCTGTCAGTAATCTAACAGTCATTCTTTCAGTTTGAGAGCTGAAAGAAATCTCAAACAAGTAATGTCTAATGCCGCGTACACACGATCGTTTTTCACGTCGTTAAAAATTCAATTTTTTAACTTGGGCATTAAAAACGATCGTGTGTAGGCTCTAGAGCATTTTAAACGACGTGAAAAATGGCCTAAAAAAAATTAGAACCTGCTCTATTTTTTCACGTCGTTTTTCATGTCGTTTTTTTTCCCGTCGTGAAAAACAGTAGTGTGTATGCTTTTACGAGGGGGAAAAAAACGCGCATGCTCAGAATCAAGTATGAGACGGGAGCGCTCGTTCTGGTAAAACTAGCGTTCGTAATGGAGATAGCACATTCGTTAAGCTGTAACGGACTGAAAAGCATGAGGCTGAAAAGCGCGAATCGTCGCTCAACAATCTTTACTAACATGAAGGGTGGCGCCATTCAAACGGAAATTCCCCTTTATAGTGCCGTCGTACGTGTTGTACGTCACCGCGCTTTGCTCGAGCATTTTTTTTAATGAACGTGTGTATGCAAGACAGGCTTGAGAGGAAACAAGAAAAATCACGTCGAGAAAAACGTTGTTTTTGAAAATGACATTAAAAACGATCGTGTGTATGCGGCATTACTTGTTTACTGTAGCTACAGACATGAATACAACAATGGTATCTAACCCCATTGAATAAAAACAGCATTTGTTTGAGAAATCTACTCAAACCAAAAGACTGACAGTAATCTGACCAACTCACTATTGTAAAATTGTCCCATGTATCCTATGTCTGAGTAATATAATAAAAATCATATTTTTAACAAACGCAACACATTCCACCCTATGATTTTTAGTTTTTTTCTTCTCTCAGACTACACAGAAAATCTCTTCATTACTAACAACTCATTCTACACATGAATTTTCCTTAAATGAATAGTTCATTAGAAAGTCTTGTTCTCCACAGCTCTTGCGATCTTCAGTCATTCTTTCCATCATGTAACCACTTTTCTCTGGTCTTCCTAAGGATCATATCGGAGACAGCCTGTGGAGTGGGAAACAAAGCGGATTACCTGTTCCTTCTAACAATACATAAACAGTAGATCCTGGCCCTTCAGCTACAATATCTCCTCTAAATGGCTTCTTGCCTGGATATCTGACCAATACTTTGCCACCTGCCTGTATGCACCTCTGACCCTCCCAAAGAACATCAATAGGGAGGAGAGGAAATATACTGATATTTCCCAGAAGATCACTGCTGTTTATTTTGGAAGGTTTGATGTTATGTAGCCTCACTTTCCACTCTTGCTGAGAAGTATCCACTAACCAGTCAGAGTCCCAGCCACTGTCTTGAAGCTCATCTGCCAATGCAAATATAACTTCAAACCTTCCTGACAGATTCCCTCTCATTCCTAGATAGGCTTCAGCTTCAGATATGTCACTCTTGGTTTCTATGTCATGGGAAGCAGTAACATGGTATCTGTTAAACCCTGTTCTTTCAGGAACCATACATAAATACTGAACTCTGCACTACAGCTGTGGAATCTGTGCCTCAGGCCCTACCATCCTCTCATATGGTGTGCTTTTGGCTATTGGCCTAGAATTTAACAACATGACTGCCTGTGTGAGGGCCCAGATCCCACCCCCTTAGTGTATGTGTGGATGTAAGTTTGTGTATCTGGTCCTTCAATAGCCCGTTGTATCTTTCAATCAAACCAGCTGCCGGTGGATGGTATGGGATGTGGCACAACTAGTACACTCCAGAATCTTTGGCCCACTGCTGTACTGTTGATCCGGTGAAGTGTGAGCCGTTATCACTTTGGATTTGTTTGGGACAACCATAAGCAACGACAAGTTTCTGAAGCAGTTGAAGCGTTGCAGCTTGATCTGCATGTTTGCAAGGATGGACAAGCATAAGTCCTGAATAGGTGTCCACTGCAGTGCAACAATATCTCAGTCCGTTGTTTCCCCGGGACAGGGGACCAATGAAGTCAATCTGCCAGATCTCTGCAGGCCTCTCACCCCTCTTAATCGACCCGGTGGAGTACTTTTGCAATAGCCATTGTCGCACTTCTCCACACACTGTACAGTTCCCTATTACAGTCTTTATCATGTCCATGGATATAGGCAATCCTCTCTGCTGTGCCCATTCATATGTTGCTTTCTGTCCCAAATGTCCAGATTGCTTGTGGGCCCAGTTGGCTAAGTTCATCAAAACGGGATCAATTGGCACAACTGCCTTCACTTTGGCGATTTCATCTGCAACTCTGTTATAGTTCTCAAAGTTTGGTACTAGGGGCACATGTGCATCAACATGCCCCACTTTTATGGTGCAGGAGTAAGCTTCCTTCCAGATGTAGTCCCAGACTTCCTTGCCTCCCCACACCACCTTTCCATGAATCATCCATTCATTGGACTTCCACGTGGGCATCCAAGTTGTCAGTCCTTTAAAAACCGCCCAGCTGTCAGTGTAGATAGTGACATGGGAAGAAGGATCCTCCTGAAGAGTCATCACTACAGCTTTCAACTCTGCATACTGACTGGACCCTCCGATTCCGGACTCCTGCAGGACTGTGTCTGTACTTGGGTTGTAGGCTGCTGCTGTCCATTTACGCCCAGACGAGGTGATTATGGCTGAACCATCAGTGAACCACGCTGACTCCTTCATGTCTTCTGACTCAAAGGGTGGAGCCTCTTGAATGGGGGATGACTGTAGCACAGGAATTTCTTCTGCTGGCCGGGTGCTGGTAAAAGTAACAAGCCCTGCCAACTGTTTTGAAATGTCTCTAACATCCCCAGCTGCAATACCCCCTCTTTCTTGAAGGTACCACTTCCATTTCATCAGTGTCTGGTTCTGGGCTACAGCTGCCCTAGTGGTCAGTCCATTATCTCTCACCCATCCTGCTATTGGCAATGCAGTATGGATGGTGACTGTGTCCTTTTCTGTAATGGTCTCTACATGTTGAAGTGCTGTGTAGGCCCCAAACAGGTACTTCTCTAGGGGCGTGTATCTCGTCTGTGCCCATGTCAGTTGTTTGGACCAAAATCCAATAGGTATTGCTCTCAGTCCTTTCTTTTCATTTGGCTGCCACAGACTCCAAGATATGGTACCATTCTGCTCCACTACATCCAGCTGAAATGGTACTCCTTGTCTCACGGGTCCCAATCCCTGATGCTGCAAAATAGCTTCTTTAGCAGCCAGGAATGCAGTCCGCTGCTCTGAACCCCATGAGAACTCAGTCTTTTTTCTGGTAACATTGTATATAGGCCTCAGAATCAGACCAAGATGTGGGATGAACAATCTCCAGAATCCCACAACTCCAATTAACTTCTGTGCCTCCTTTTTGGTAGTAGGGGGCGACAGCGCCTGGATAGTTTGCACAACTGTCTCTGGACTCTTCCTCTGTGGCCCAGTCCACATCATTCCTAGGAATTTCACCTCTGTGGCAGGTCCTTGGACTTTGTCTCTGTTGATAGCCCACCCTCTGTTCTCCAAGTGTTGTATCAGCAGGTGCAGTGCTTCAGTTACATCTTCTTTTGTCCCAGAGATCATGATGTCATCAATGTAGTGAAATACAGCGACTTTCAAATTCAGGGTACTTAAATCTCGGGCAATCAGTCCATGACAAATCGTTGGAGAATGAAGATAGCCTTGCGGAAGGACAGTGAAAGTGTACTGGCGGCCGTCCCACACCATAGCAAACTGGTCTTGACACTCTGGGTCTATCAAAATTGAAAATAAAGCATTAGCCAGGTCTATCACAGCATGATATTCTCCTGCATCTTTAGCAATTTTCTCAACAATTGAGATCATATCTGGTACAGCTGACTTCAATGGAGGTGCCACTTTGTTTAGACCTCTGTAATCTACAGTCATTCTATATGTCCAATCAGGTTTCTTTACTGGGAACACCGGAGACGAGAAAGGAATTACAGCAGGTCTAAGGATCCCTAATCTCAACAGTTCTTGAATAGTCTCCCCAATTTCTTTGTGGCCTCCAGGAAGTCTGTACTGCTTGAGACAGACTGGCTTCTCTGGTGGAGGAATGTAGACAGATGTCCATTTCGCATGACCTCTGACCACAGCCTTCACCGCCCTTACCAGATACGCTTTATCAGGATACCCGATTGTGAATGTACCTCTTTCAGTCTGAATTGACTGACCTTGAAGTACATCCATCCCAAGAATATTTTCGGGTAACTCTGATATCAAAACATTTGTCATAAATCCTGATCCCTTGCCAATAGCCAATTTCACCCGTATCCTAACTGCTGGTGTAGTTTGCCCTCCCAAACCTTCTACATAAATCATTTCTCCTTTGTGATGGGAAGGATTTCCTTGCAAAAGTGTAACTTCAGCTCCGCTATCAACTAAAGCCATTACATGTATAGGAGAAGATGACTTCCCCCACCATACAGTGACAGGTGCATATGGGCGTCGGTCTCCTGCTGTCACTGCCCTTGCTGCTATTACAGGAGACTCACCTTCCCTTCATAAAGGATAAGGAACCTCCCAATCCCCTTTTCTGATTCTCTCTAACTCCTCCCCAGGATAAAGGGATTTGGGTTCATGTTCAGTTTTGGGAATTGGTTTGGGGCTAACAGGAGGGGTCTGTTCTGTTTCCTCTAAGTCTAGGCTGATGTTATCGTCACTAGGAGTAGTGTTTCTAACCCTGACAGTTTTCCCTACTAAATGTTTCCACCTCTTCAGCATTTCTGCAGTAGAAATGCCATCTATCTCCTCTTTAGGTACTCCTGCCTTTAATAGGTCCACCCACATTTCTTTCCTAGAAATAACTAGCCTGGTTTTCTCTTGACCTTCTGTCTTCTCTACCCCATTCCGTTTCTTCTCTGTTCTTTTCTGCTTGTATTCTTCCTGTCTGGCCTTGTCCTTATCTACTGCCCTGACAGGTTTTCTTTTAGTCTCCTCTATCTCCCCCAACTGGCTTAAAAGGGTTGTGGCTTCATGAATCTTGCTGTTTAATCCCAGGCCTCCCAACAAAGACAATAATGGAGCCCTGAGATTAAACGGTGCAGACTTCATCAGCTTAGAGCACAGAGCAGACGTAAAGGGTTCCATATCTGGACCTATCCATTCTGGAAATGTATTTAATCCGGTTATACAACCCATCTCACGTAACCTGGAAATACCCTCTCCTATTGATCTCCAGGAGTAGGTATTTTCCAGGTCAGTAGGACTAGCGTATACTCGGACTATTCCATCTCTCACAAGGTCTAACAGTGAAAAATTCACGCTAAACTCTCGGGCTTTTCGCATTGCCTGACGCAATTGTGGATCATGGGTTAACACTCCCATAGCCACTGCTTCCTTACCTGACAAAACAACACTGTCCGCCCCTTCATCCCATAAGCGTAGGAGCCAACTCAATAGGGGCTCCCCAGACCTTTGTTTGTATTGTTTTGCCAGCTCATGGAGTTCAGTTTGTGTAAACTCTCGTACTTCTTCAATTTCAACATCTCTGGGGTTGCAATAATGCACCTCCCCATCTGCCATATCCTCTCTATCATGTTGTCGTTTCCTATGCTTAGTAATGAGAGGTCTGGCATACTTTTTCTTTCCCACTAGCAGATCATCATCTGAAACATCAAACTCTATCTCCTCATCCTCACTATCATTTGAGGAGAGCACATCCTCAAAATCTCAATTTTGGGATGTGACAATGGCACGTACCCTGGCTTTACTAACAGGTTTACGCCCCTTCCTTTTCCTTAAGGCATTAATTGATTTGGTCATGAGGGCTGCACACCGCGCTTGCAAATCATCAGCCCGACCCGGTTGAACGTACACACTCTGAAGCAACTGCTAGCTGGTCTTTTAATACCTTAAAGCGGAAGTAAACCCAATGATTTAATAGTTTCGAAAAACAGTTACATTCCCGGCATGCGGGAAATGCTAACATTCACATTGGCTGTGCTCTCAACCAAACTGTCACACCATCCAATGGTTGGTGTCATAACTGATCACATGTGCAGCATCATGGCAGTTGAAGATTAAACAGAGGCCAAGATGGCAGCTTCCTTGGCCGAAAATGATAGGAGGGTTTACTTCCACTTTAACTTCTGCCTCTGCCTTCTCCCTTCTAGTATAGAGAGCATGGATGAAGTACCAACCCACTGTGGACACTGTCCTCTTCTCTTTCTTACTTAAATCCAACCCCTTAAGGCTAAAATCTACAAAATGATCTGAGACTTTATCACCCTGTAGAATATTGATTAATATCTAATATTCTTGTATCTTAAGGGTGTTTCTGAATGAATAGCATTCATAGTCAGGTTGACTTAAATTAATACAGGCATACCCCACTTTTAAGTACACAATGGGACCAGAGCATGTATGTAAAACGAAAATGTACTTAAAGTGAAACAATACCTTTTTTCACTTCTAGGCTGTAGTGGGGGTCTCTGGGGCTGTAGTTGAGGTCTCAGAGGCTGTAGTGGGGGTGTCAGGGGGAAACTGGAACAGGGCGGGCTATGCTCTCGGAGCTTCAGCTTCTTCTACTGCGGCTGCAAAATGTCTGTACAGTACTTGTAAGGCACTTTACATACACTCGTGGGTATGTCCTTACTCGTGAGTGTATGTAAAGTGAGTGTACTTAAAGTGGGGTATGCCTGTAAGTGAGTTTATTTTCTCACAGGTAGCATCATAAATACAATGGAAAAATAGTATAACAGTTCAGTTCAGTGTAGTTAAATATATATAAAATAGAATAGATTGCTGTAGCAAGCTTATGAAAGCATGTGTGCTTCATGTGTGCTAGTTGCAGACTCCATCTTCCATGCTGTTCTCTGAGTGTTCCCAAAGTGAAGCCGGAAATGACGTTCTTAGACTTCTGGTAATTCAGCTGTTCTTCTTGTCAATCTTAGTGTAAATGTGTCAGTGTTATCTCTCGAAAGTGGGTGTGAGTGAGTGAATCTTCATGTGTGTTTGTGTCAGTATGTCGTGCAAGTGTGTCGTGTAAGTATGTTGAGCACCCTCCCATCTCAAACTATAGGCTTATATATATCTTTACATATGTCGTCACCTCATACAAACTTAGAACCTTGTATCTGCTAACTTCAGCAATATGTTATACCAATAGAAGATATTGGCTCAGAGACATATGGAGTTTGATTGACAGGCACACATGTGGCACTCTATACTTGGAGTGGTGTGCTGACGATGTAATATCATAACCAAACATCTCCTATATGAACATATATTACCAACTATAACTACAAATAAAGTAACTATATACTAATACACACTAGTATGACTAAGACTTCACTTAAACAAACTTAACAAGAGATATAAAGAAATGTATTATTTATCTCACTACGTAAATACTGTTCTATTCTGGAGATCGATTCTTGTCACCCTACACCAAGATGCCTTATATGTCATACTCAAATTGGCTTCACCAGAAATATCCAGCAATACTCAGCTTAAGATTGAAGAATCATGTCACATCAATTGATCAAGGTCATTCATTCATACCTAATTTACTATGATTAATCATAAAACCAAATATGTTTTGCAAGCTTGCCATGAATTAATATAACACCTATAAGTGCCGAATTATGAATTTGAAATAATATTCTAACACACCCCAAGTCAGCTTCAAGGGAGAAGCATACTTTACAAATTCTTTAGCAAGAGGCTCCCACTGAATGTTTCTGGCCCAGATAGGTAAGCTGCACACTTTCTTCTGGTCACCAGAACTCTCTGCAGCCTTGCTTTTCCTAAACAGCTTACGCAGCATTTTACCTAGCACAAGCTACACAACACACTACAGAAAAACAAGTCTGCTTCAATTGAATTATAGCACAGATCGCGGCCGAGCCCCCAAGTGTTTTGCTTGCGTCTATCTAGCAAGGTTACTGTAACGCCGGTGTCCCATCCTTCCCGGAGCGCTCGCGGCGTCGGCCCCCCTGCAGCGCTCCGGTCAGCCCCCCTGGCCGTGGGCGCTGCTCTGTTACCGGCGGGGATGCGATCCACGCGGCGGCACATCTCCGTCCGCGGATCGCATCCCATCCTACTCACCATCCTCCTCCTGCTCCTTCCCGGCGCGCGCGGACCCGCTGCGCTCTAGGGCGCGCGCGCGCCGGCCTTCTGAGATTTAAAGGGCCAGCGCACCATTGATTGGTGCCTGGCCCAATTACTATGTGCACACCCAAATCTGATATACACCCACTTCCCCTTCCTGTCCTTGCCGGATCTTGTTGTCATAGTACCCTGTGGAAGCGTTTTGTGAGTTGCCTTGCCTGTGTATCTGACCTGCTGCCATTGTCTCAGACTACGAACCATTGCCACCTGCCCTGACCCTCTGCTACGTCTGACCTTGCCTCTGCCTAGTCCTTTTGTACCGCGCCTATCTCAGCCGCCAGAGAGGTGGAGTCGCTACTGGAGGACACGACCTGGTTGCTACCGCCGCAGCAAGTCCATCCCGCTTTGCGGCGGGCTCTGGTGAAAACCGGTAGCTGCTTAGAACCGGTCCCTCAGTACGACCCGTGCCATCCCCTCTCTGGTACAGAGGATCCACCTCCTGTATCCCCACTAGCCGTCAGTCCGGCTCGTGACAGTAGATCCGGCCATGGATCCCGCTGACGTGCCGCTGCCTAGTCTCGCTGATCTCACTACCGTGGTTGCCCAGCAGTCGCAATTGATTGCCCAACAAGGACAGCAGCTGTCGCAGTTGACCGCCATGATCCAGCAGCGTCTGCCGCCACAAGCTCCAGCATCTTCCCCTCTCCGAGCTGCCGCTACTACCTCGACGATCCGCTTGTCTCTTCCGGAGAAATTTGACGGGGATCCTAGGATGTGCCAGGGATTCTTGTCCCAATGTTCCCTGCATCTTGAGATGATGTCAGACCAGTTTTCCACAGAACGGTCTAAGGTGGCATTCATTAGGCTTGTGCAATTCGTTTCGTAACGAATTGAAATTCGTCCGAATTTAGCAACTTTCGGACATTCGGAAGCATTCGAATTTCCGAACAAAGCAATTACGAATAAGACCGAATCCGAAATAAATTATACCGCAAATAGCGAATGCCCGAATGTCTTCGGCATAATTCGTTATGAAAAAGTTACGAATGTACGAATCCATACGAAGCACAATAACACTCACTCTGCTCTGCTCTCTGCTTCTCCCACACCGTGCTGAACTCCCTCTCAAAATGGTGTACAGGGGCGGAGGTTATAGCCGCATGTAAAAAACGAAAGTAAAATACGAGATTTCGAATCCATTCGAAGCACAATAACACTCACTCTGCTCTGCTCTCTGCTTCTCCCTCACCGTGCTGAACCCTCTCAAAATGGTGTACAGGGGCGGAGCCTATAGCCGCATGTTAAAAACGAAAGTAAAATACGAGATTTCGAATCGTTACAAATAACCGCAATGTATTTAGAAAAGTACAAATCCATTCGAAGCACATTAGGCATAATAGGCAGCGTCATTGTGAGAGAGACACGGAAAATTACGAATCAACAAACCCAAAAAAAGTTACGAAAGTAGGAGTTGTGTCCAGAATCAACGAAAAACAACGTACTCTACCGAAAGTACGAACCCAAAAAAAGTTACGAAAGTAGGAGTTGTGTCCAGAATCAACGAAAAACAACGTACTCTACCGAAAGTACGAATTATAAAGCAACAAAAAATTCAACGAAAAATGTCGCTTGCAAAAATACGAATGAGTCCGAACACGAAAAATCCCGTCTAGCAAAATTACGAATGATTACGAATCAACAGGACCGGAAAGAAACGAACCGAAACGGAACAAATTTTTCCGTTGTGCACAAGTCTAGCATTCATGGTCTGTCTGTTGTCTGGGAAGGCCTTGGCCTGGGCCACGCCACTCTGGGACCGCAATGACCCTGCTACAGCCACCGTTCAGTCCTTCCTTGCTGAGGTTCGTAGCGTTTTTGAGGAACCAGCACGAGCCTCATCCGCTGAAACCGCCCTGCTTAACCTTGTCCAAGGAAACTCCTCTGTGGGCGAATATGCCATACAGTTCCGCACACTGGCCTCAGAGCTAGCCTGGAATAATGAGGCTCTCTGCGCGACCTTCAAGAAAGGTTTATCCAGCCACATCAAGGATTGTCTGGCCGCACGAGAGATACCCTCCTCCCTGACGGAGCTCATCCACTTAGCTACCCGCATTGACATACGCTACGTTGAAAGACGCCAAGAGCTTCGCCAGGAGAAAGATCTTGTTCGCACCAGGTGTTATCCGCGCCTGGCTCCTCTCTTCCTGAATCCAACGCATCCTGATACTATGCCTTCCGCCGAGGAGGCCATGCAGGTGGACCGATCTCGCCTGACCCTACAAGAGAGGACTCGCCGTAGGAATGAGAACTTATGCCTTTATTGTGCGAGCTCTGAACATTTCCTAAAGGACTGCCCTATTCGTCCTCTACGTCAGGGAAACGCCCACACCTAGTGAACGTGGGAGAGGCGTTACTAGGTGTGAATTCTTCCTCTCCACGTCTGACTATTCCTGTGCGGATTTCCCCTTCTGCTGGCTCCCCCTTCTCTGCGGTGGCCTTCCTGGACTCTGGTTCTGCAGGAAACTTTATTGAAGCCTCTTTCATCAACAGCTTCAACGTTCCTGTTATCCATCTCATCAAACCCTTCTTCATTTCCTTTGTAAATGGAGAGAATCTGGATTGTACCGTGCGTTACCGCACCGAACCCCTGCTCATGTCCGTTGGTGTTCTTCACCAAGAAAAAATTGAATTCTTTGTTTTGCCGAACTGTACTTCTGACATCCTTCTTGGCCTACCCTGGCTCCAGCGTCATTCTCCTACCCTCGACTGGACCACTGGGGACATAAAATCCTGGGGCTACTCCTGCCACAAGCATTGTCTTAAGTCTGTACCCACCAGTCAAGTTCCCATCGCTACTCCTTTGCCCGGCCTTCCCAAGGCCTATCAGGACTTTTCTGATGTCTTTTGCAAAAAACAGGCGGAGGTCTTACCACCACATAGACCCTACGACTGCCCCATTGACTTGCTCCCAGGTACTACACCACCCTGTGGCAGAATTTACCCTCTCTCGTCTCCTGAAACCAAGGCCATGACTGATTACATACAGGAGAACCTCAAGAGAGGTTTTATTAGGAAATCATCTTCTCCAGCCAGAGCGGGGTTCTTCTTCGTTGCCAAGAAGGACGGATCACTACGCCCTTGCATAGACTATCGTGGTCTCAATAAAATCACTATTAAAAATCGCTACCCTCTGCCTCTCATCTCGGAGCTCTTTGACCATCTGCGCGGAGCAAAAGTTTTTTCGAAATTGGACCTCAGGGGCGCTTATAACCTCATCAGAATCCGTGAAGGAGATGAATGGAAAACCGCATTTAACACCAGAGATGGTCACTTTGAATATCTCGTCATGCCATTTGGACTTTGCAACGCTCCTGCAGTCTTTCAGCATTTTGTCAATGAAATATTTCGGGACGTACTGTATACCTGTGTGGTTGTCTATCTTGACGACATCCTAATCTTCTCTACCAACCTTGAGGAACATCGGCTCCATGTCCGTCAAGTGCTCCAGCGCCTCCGCGTAAATCATCTTTACGCTAAATTTGAAAAATGCCTTTTTGAGCGCAGCAGCCTTCCTTTCCTAGGTTATCTGGTCTCAGGACAAGGCCTTCAAATGGACCCTGACAAGCTCTCCGCAGTCTTGGATTGGCCACGCCCCTCTGGACTCCGTGCTATCCAACGCTTCCTTGGATTCGCCAACTACTATCGCCAGTTCATACCCCACTTCTCCACCATCGTTGCTCCTATAGGGGCACTGACTAAGAAAAACGCGAATCCAAGGTCCTGGCCGCCTCAAGCGGAAGAAGCCTTTACTCGCCTTAAGACCGCCTTCTCCTCTGCACCTGTCCTGTCTCGACCAGACCCCATAAAGCCGTTCTTCCTTGAAGTTGACGCCTCCTCGGTAGGAGCTGGAGCTGTTCTTCTTCAAAAAAACGCTAAAGGAGGAAACGTCACGTGTGGTTTTTTCTCTAAAACCTTCTCCCCTCCTGAAAAAAACTATTCCATAGGTGACCGTGAACTGTTGGCCATCAAGCTGGCATTAGAAGAGTGGAGACATCTCCTGGAAGGATCCCTTCACCCTATCTCCATCTACACTGACCATAAAAATTTGTCCTACCTTCAGTCCGCTCAGCGCTTAAATCCTCGCCAGGCCAGGTGGTCATTGTTCTTTGCCCGGTTCAATTTCCAGATCCATTTTCGTCCCGCAGACAAGAATGTCAGGGCTGATGCCTTGTCCCGTTCCTCCGATGCCTCTGAAACTGGGACTCCCCCTCAACACATCGTACCCCCTGAGTGTCTGATTTCCTCTGCTCCTGCTTCTCTGGTGCCAGTTCCTCCAGGAAAAACTTTCGTTCCTCCATGCCTTCGTCTCCAGATACTCAGGTGGGGCCATTCCTCCCATCTAGCCGGTCACGCTGGGATCAAAAAATCCATACAATTGATGGCCAGACACTATTGGTGGCCTACCCAGGAAAAAGATATGACTGACTTTGTACGGGCCTGCACTATCTGTGCACGTGACAAGACTCCACGCCAGAAGCCTGCAGGTCTTCTCCTTCCTCTACCTGTGCCTGAACAACCATGGTCCCACATTGCCATGGATTTCATCACGGACCTTCCTTTGTCTCATAGTAACACTGTCATCTGGGTGGTCGTTGACTGTTTTTCGAAAATGGCTCATTTTGTCCCACTTCCTGGTCTGCCTACTGCACCTCAGTTGGCGAAGCATTTTTTTCTTCAAATTTTCCGTCTCCATGGGCTACCCTCACATATCGTCTCTGATAGAGGCGTTCAATTCATCTCAAAATTTTGGAGAGCTCTCTGTACTCAACTAAAGATTAAGTTGAATTTTTCTTCCGCTTATCACCCGCAATCCAATGGACAGGTGGAGAGAGTTAACCAGGTCCTTGGTGACTACTTACGACATTTTGTCTCCGCCCGTCAAGACGATTGGGTCGACCTATTGCCCTGGGCAGAATTCTCATACAATTTCAAGAACTCTGAATCGTCCTCCAAATCACCTTTTTTTGTGGTCTACGGCCGTCACCCATTGCCCCATTGCCCCATCCCCACTTCTTCTGGAGTTCCTGCCGTGGATGAATTAACTCAAGACTTCACCTCTATCTGGAAAGAGACTCAAAAGTCGCTATCACTGGCCTCTGCTCGCATGAAGAGACATGCAGATAAAAAAAGAAGAATTCCTCCTGTCTATGTCCCTGGTGACAAAGTGTGGCTCTCCTCCAAATATGTTCGGTTTCGGGTACCTAGCTACAAGCTGGGCCCTCGTTACCTAAGGCCTTTTAAAATCAAAAACCAAATCAATTCTGTCTCTTACAAACTCCATCTTCCTCCTTCTCTTCGTATCCCCAATTCTTTTCATGTGTCTCTTCTCAAACCCCTTATTCTTAACCGATTTTCCCCCAAGGTCACTGCTCCTGCTCCTGTCTCTGGTTCTTCCGATGTCTTCTCGGTGAAAGAAATCCTCGCCTCCAAGGTCATCCGAGGTCAAATATTTTTTTAATTGATTGGGAGAACTGTGGTCCTGAAGAGAGATCCTGGGAGCCTGAGACCAACATTTTAGACAAGGAGCTCATCCGTAGATTCTTGGGTTCCAAGAAAAGGGGGAGACCTAAGGGGGGGGTACTGTAACGCCGAGTGCTCCGGGTGTCCCATCCTTCCCGGAGCGCTCGCGGCGTCGGTCCCCCTGCAGCGCTCCGGTCAGCCCCCCTGGTCGTGGGCGCTGCTCTGTTACCGGCAGGGATGCGATTCACGCGGCTGCATATCTCCGTCCGCGGATCGCATCCCATCCTACTCACCATCCTCCTCCTGCTCCTTCCCGGCGAGCGCGGCCCCGCTGCGCTCTAGGGCGCGCGCGCGCCGGCCTTCTGAGATTTTGATTGGTGCCTGGCCCAATTACTATGTGCACACCCAAATCTGATATAAACCCACTTCCCCTTCCTGTCCTTGCCGGATCTTGTTGTCTTAGTACCCTGTGGAAGCGTTTTGTGAGTTGCCTTGCCTGTGTATCTGACCTGCTGCCATTGTCTCAGACTACGAACCATTGCCGCCTGCCCTGACCCTCTGCTACGTCTGACCTTGCCTCTGCCTAGTCCTTTTGTACCGCGCCTATCTCAGCCGCCAGAGAGGTGGAGTCGCTACTGGAGGACACGACCTGGTTGCTACCGCCGCAGCAAGTCCATCCCGCTTTGCGGCGGGCTCTGGTGAAAACCGGTAGCTGCTTAGAACCGGTCCCTCAGTACGACCCGTGCCATCCCCTCTCTGGTACAGAGGATCCACCTCCTGTATCCCCACTAGCCGTCAGTCCGGCTCGTGACAGTTACTCTGTGGTATAACAAGGAAGCTGAGACTTCTGCAGTGTGTAAATGTGTTTTTACTATACAAGATGCTGTACATACAAAACTATTACAATATTTGGACTACAATACAAGACTGACAGATCTCTATAACAAGCAAAAATGCCTAGCAAATGAACAGCCTATGGTCTATAACAGTACAAATACATTTAAAGGTTACTTAACTTCGATTACGCTATGTTCATGATCTCCATTCCTGGTGACCAGGCATCTTCTTATGATGAGTGGCTTCTTCTGATCTTACAGCAACATGATGTGTGTGTGTCCTAGCTTATGCCTGCTTTTATGTGTCAGGCTGAGTTACCAAACAACAGAAAACATACCTGTTTACTGTAGCTGTATTCAACAATGGACTGTTGAATACAACAATGCTATCTACCTATTGTCTACTTAAACCAAATCTGTCAGTAATCTAACAGTCATTCTTTCAGTTTGAGAGCTGAAAGAAATCTCAAACAAGTAATGTCTTTCTTGTTTACTGTAGCTATAGACATGAATACAACAATGGTATCTAACCCCATTGTATGAAAACAGCATTTGTTTGAGAAATCTACTCAAACCAAAAGACTGACAGCAATCTGACCAACTCACTATTGTAAAATCGTCCCATGTATCCTATGTCTGAGTAATATAATAAAAATCATATTTTTAACAAACGCAACACAGTTGATAGCTTTAAGGGTATTATCCCTCGCCCGGTACAAAGCCGACTTGGACGAGATCAATAAGTTGGGGCAGGAGTGGTAGAAGCCGGTTTGCAATCGTTTTGGCATACCATTTATGGTCAACGTTGAGTAGCGAGATGGGTCTATAGCTGGCGACCATTGAAGGGTCCTTACCCGGCTTTGGAATAACCGCAATGTGTGCAGTGAGTAGGTCACGTGGGGTTCCGATGGGAGTTCAAAGGAGTTGAAGGCCGTGAGAAAAAAGGGAGTAAGGATGTCGGCATAGGATTTGTAATATCCCACACTTAGGCCGTCAGGTCCGGGACTTTTACATATTTTCAGCTGTTTAAGCGTAAGATCTACTTCCTCTTTCTGTAAAGGGACATCTAGATCCTGAACCAAGGAGGCTGAGATAGGAGCAGGGCTATACTGGCCCAAGAAATCTACAATCATTTGTTTCCTTGTGGATTCTGCTATCGAGGGATCTGTCGGGGGTAGGTTATAAAGGTTAGAGTAGTACTGGACAAACTGTTTGGCAATGTCAGGGGTAGCATTGAGTTTGCGGCCCGATGCGTCAGTTAGGGCATGTATCGTCGTGGTAGCTTTCCTAGTTTGAAGAGCTCTGGCGAGCCACTTACTGGATTTGTTGCCATATTCATAAAACGTTTTCTTTGAAAGAATATATTTACGTCTCACCTGTTTGTCCAGTAGGTCCAGCAGTTCATTTCTAGTTTGGATAAGGTCAGTCAAAATGTTCAGGGCCTGCGTGAGTTTGTGTGTACCCTCCATCTTACGTATCTTATCACAGAGTGCTGTGTAATGTTTCCATCTCTCCCTATTGCGTTTAGCTGCCGCCGCTATAAGGATACCGCGAACCACACATTTGTGGGCTTCCCACGTTACAATGGTAGAGGTATCAGCGGGGTCGTTTTCTGAAAATAAATGTTTAATGTGTGTCCTGACTTCTTCAGCGACAGTTGGCTCAGTGAGTAGGGAGGGGTCAAATCTCCAAGTCTGTGAGCGCGGGAATGTTTCCGGGATAGTCAATGTTACAGAAATGGGATGATGATCTGACATGAACATGGGGTCGATGGTGGCGTTACGGAGCAGAGGGAGATCAGTTTGGGAGATGAATAGATAGTCTATTCTGGAGTACCTGTCGTGGGGGGCAGAGTAAAAGGTATAGTCCTTGCCATTTGGGTTCAGTGTAAGCCAGGTGTCATGTAGCAGCAGGCTTTGTAGGCAGGATCTAATCTTATGTAGAGCAGCATAAGTAAGAGCAGAAGTGCCTTTGGAGGTATCCTGAACAGGGTTGAGCGGGATATTGAAGTCACCCCCTAGAATGAGAGCACCTTCATGAAAAGTGGTCAGTGTATCCGTGATAGCGCGGAAAAAGGGCACCTGACCCACGTTCGGGGGAAAAATATTAGCCAGTGTAATTGTCCTACCAAGGTGGGATCCTTTAAAGGAATAGGTATCTCCCTTCTGCATCACACAGTTTATCTGTCAGTTGGAAAGGGCAGTTGTTCCGTAGGAGTATGGAGACCCCTTTCGTTTTGGCTAGGGGGTTGGTAGCATGGTGCACTGTGGGAAAGTGATGGTTTTGGAGTTTTGGCGTAGCATCAGTGCGGAAATGTGTTTCCTGCAAAAATATGATATCCGCTCTGCTGCGTTGCATGGTTAAGAGGAGTTGAGATAGTTTTTCTGGGATGTTAAGTCCCTTTACGTTAAGTGAGACAATTTTTATGGGAGGAGCGGCGGCAATCGGTGGTACAGATCGCATTATTGACGGCTGTCAATATAGCCTCTGTTCGGTTAGTCAAGTAAATTTCTAGAGCTGTGGCAGGGAGGAGGAAGGGGAGGGGGTGGGGTCAAAGTATAGGTTGTCTGTTAAAAGTAGGTATGTGTAGCTGAGGGGCGCCCCCAGATAAGGGGGTAGAAGGAGGAGGGTGGGTGGTGGGCCGCTAAGGATAGAGGAGGATGCGTAAAACAGAGAGGGGGGGAGTTCTGGCAGCAGGGAGTACCCGCTCACCTGCCTTAAAGGGTGAGTCCCATCAACGTGGACAGTCCAAAAGGGTCAGTGGCGAGATCTGTCTACGATAAGTACCAGAAAAAAGGGCTATATGAAATGCCACTGTGTGGAAGTTGGTTTGTCGAGAGAGAGCAATGAAGAGCAGAAAAATATGAAAGAGATGTACAGAAAAGGGTAAAGTACGTTAAAGTGTCACAGAAATACCATGTGAACCAGTGGCCTATTCGTGCAAGAGTGTTAACGGGTGGGGAATTGGGAAAGCAGAAGAGGGCGGGCAGAGTATGTACCGGGTTAGAAGATTAGTTTTGTGTGTATGGGGTAGTCCTAGTGGGGTTCGTCTTCAAGAATTCCATAAACAGGGCAGCATTGAACAGGTAACAGTCATTTGGAATCTGTATCCTACGGGATCAGTAAAGGGCCACAGAACCGTATAAAATCGACAATGATAAAAACAATTCGGGAACAAACATAAGAGATAAACCCAAAACATAAAACATGAAATCTGAAACATAGAACCATATCAAAGTAACAGCATCACTGTCCTATAATCGAGGTGCAGGAGTAACCCAGGAAGATGAGACACTGCAGTAGGGAGAAATGGACGGTCGTCAACTGGACACCTGGATCCTATGAACAGGGTAGCAGCTACAACAGGTGCTGCAGGGGCGGGGAGTAATGGGGAGGGGAGGTACGGGTTGACTGGACGGATGTCAAGTTGATATTTGCCTGCGACCTGGGAGCAGGAGGAGATGTGTTAGGCGTGCGAGGTATGGTGTATGGTAAGGGTCGTACCATCATTGGTGTGGGAAGGTCAGGTGGGCAAGGTGCACATAGCTTGGTACAAGGAAATAGGTAATTGTTGCGGCATATATTTCAGAGGATTACCGAGGGTGGTAGCCATCACTAAAGCCGTGGATTAGTTTGGTAGATATCTCAGAGTTACACTAGGTGGCGCTAAAGGACCGAATGTCAGGGCAATACTGGGAGCAGCAGCAGAAACGATCAGGCCTTGAGAGATGTGTGGGATGCTAAACAGGAAAAACAACCTAGGTAAGAAGGTATGGACGTTAAACATGGTTGCTTTGTTAATGAAAGCCTAATTATATTACCACTGCTGTGCAAGGAGTACCCATTATGTCCACTGTGCTAAAAAAAACAAGAAAAAAAAAAAAACTCTAAGCGAAGGAGCATAAAAACACATAGCATAGAAAGGGAAGAACCACAGCAAGTTACCTAAAGCATTACCAGCAGGCAGGCATAGGGGACAGTTCATGTGAGCAGTTCAGATGCGAACAGGTGATTTTGAATAACCGCCGTCGTTCACGGTACGGGGAATCCAGGAGGGAGAGTAGAGGCAGAGGTAGTCCCTTCAAGTGACATGAGCGGCTCCACTGATTCGGGAAACAGAAGTCGAGGTGACAGAGTCTAGCAACGTCCTAGGGACCGGGAAAGGTCCGTATGCTGGCCCGCAGGGAACAGTGAAGGAGAGGTCCCAGTGACAAGGAAGTCGCGCGGTGTGTCAGTCCAGGGAATTGTCCTTGCTGGCTATCATCCAATGGTAGCCATAACATCGGCGGAGTCGATGAGCAGCTTACTGTAAGTGGAAACATCCTCATAACGGCATAAAGTCCCCTCGGCAGGCATGGAGGCGGCCCTGGGCTCAGAGACCAAAGCAGATGAGTGGTCGATCGAGAGGCTGTGAAACGTGTACAAAACAGGTCAGTAATCTACCTATGTGGGGCGAGAAAGCTCTGAAGCATCCCAGGGTGCCATATAAGGGTGGTGAGTGCACAAGAGTCACTTTGCGGTACTACATGCATCCGTGGGGAGGGAACCAGTCAGGCAGACCCCAATGGGGAAGGGAAAGGTGGCAAAGAACATAGCAGGTGTACTCATCTGGATGTGGTGGTGGTGAGTGCCATCCGCGGATAACAGTTTGCTGTCCCGGCGCGCCCTTCGAGGCAAGGGGACGGTTGTGGGGCTCGCAGGCTGAAGCCGACCGTTCGCCGCTGAGTTGGGTCTGGTGGCTGATGGGGAACGGTGTCTCCGGTACCTTGTTTCCTGCGCCTCCATTGGTTCTTCACTGGATGAGTGGAGGTGGGGGTTGATGAAGTCAAAGTCTGCATACCAATTCGGCACATCCACATACGGTATGTCTAAGGCCTGGCAAAAAGCCTCCATTTCCTCAGGGACCCTCAGTAAGGCGGTGCGGCCCTGGTGGATGGCTAGGAGGCCGAACGGAATCTTCCAGCGATAACGAATCTCCCTATCACGCAGGACTTCAAGCAGGGGTCGCAAGTCCTTACGATGTTTCAGCATGATTGCCGACAGGTCCTGGTAGATGTGAATTGTGCGGCCCTCATACTCTAGGTACTCCTTGTCGCGGGCTTTCTTAAGGATATTTTCTTTGAGAGAGTAGTCATTGAGGAAACATGTGATGTCTCTCGGAGGGTCAGTGTCCCTGCCTCTGGGTCGCAGAGCCCTGTGTATGCGCTCCATCTCAATAGGCATTTGGGGCGTACGCTCAAGGAGGCGGTTGAAGATGGAGGTAACAGTGGGGAGGATTTGGTCCTGGTCGACAGATTCAGGGAGGCCTCTTACTTGGAGGTTATGTCTCCGTCCCCTGTTATCTAAATCCTCGACTTGGCGCTGGATGTCACGGAGCTGTAAGGTGTGGGCATTTACTCGGCCGTGAATCCTCCGGATCGCCGTCTGCTGTTGAGCTGCTGTGTGCTCTATGTTCTGCACTCGTCCCGATATGGCCTGGATTTCATGGCGGAGGTCAGATATGGCCGCGGAGAGCGTGTCCTTAATATCTGCAGCCACCGTTCTGAGGTCAGTGAGACTTAGCTGCTGGGGTTCAGATCGGGTGTTTCCTGCCATATTGTGGAGCTGGTCCGTGGGTGTCAGTGTTATCTCACTGGGACCGTGAGCCGAAGCTGAGGCGGGAAGAGGGGCCGCCATGTTGGCCCTCTGAGTGCGATGAGTCCTGAAAATCTCCGGGATATTTTGGCTTACCTGGCCGCTTTCGTCCCTCGGTGAGCGGGATCGAGATGCAGAGCTCGAGCGGGATGAAGTCCCCATCCTGGGAATCAAAATGTCAGCAGTAAACCCCTGTTATAGCGAAGTATAGGCACTGGTCTGACGGAGCTCAGGATTTAAGCGGCCATTTCCTCTCAATGCAAACCACGCTCCCCCTGAATTTCGTCTTTGTCGCAGATGACGCATTTGCATTATCTGAACATGTGTTGAAACCATTTGCCCTTAAAAACCTTACACCTCATCAGAAAATATTTAATTACAGGTTATCTCGTGCTAGACGAGTGGTAGAAAATGCCTTTGGTATTATGGCCAACCGCTTTCGTATCTTCCATACACCAATAAATGTAACCCCCCCAAAAATTGACATTATGGTTCATTGTTGCTGTGTGTTACATAATTTTCTACGACGTACTAGCTCCACCTACATGTCACAATCCATGATGGACCGGGAAGATACTCTGTCTGGGGATGTCATGCCTGGTGAGTGGCGTAATGATACAGAAGGGCTTTTAGACCTAGGCCGTGCCCCACCACGTCTCTCTAGTCAACTAGCCCGTCAGAATCGTCTTGACTATATGCAATATTTTCTTGGTCCTGGAGCAGTAGATTGGCAAAACAATCTCTAAATGTTAAAAAGAAATGTCTGTGGCTGAATTAATATATTCTCTCATGAATAAAAACAGGTGTCATGATATGTTTGCCTTTTAAAAAATGAACATTTGCATAAAAATACGATGTGTGGTGTAATTTCTTACGTATTATATGCAAATTAGATTTTATTATCTGTTTATATCAAAGTGTATAATAAAAAAGATTATGATTACTTTACCTGACTTTTTGCCATTTCCTCAAATGTTCCATCTTCTTCATCTCCTGAATTATCGGTAGTTGCACTGACACTACTTTTCTAAACTTGATACAGAGGCTCGTGCTTCCTCCTGTTCAGTCAGAAAACGTAAGCTCTCAAAATACAACAGACGTGGAACGTATACTTGGTCTGCACCTGCACCAGATCTTTTTGAATCATGTATTTTATTTAATTATTTTTTGAAGATAGTACGCAGATTTAATATTTTTTGTTTAACATAGGCTACATCTGCTTTGGAATACACAACAGTGCATAATTCTGCTAATTTGGTATAAGCTTCATTGCGTTTTTGGCGGTCTGAATACTCTTTGGAGTGTACTTTCCATAAACATGAAAGCTCACGGTACACTTCAATGAATTGGGGAAGAAAATGTGGTGATGTAAATTTGTCCACCATTGCTCCTGTAATAAGAAACAATGCATCATCGTTTATTTGCCAAACTACACCAAACAATTAATATTATAGAACTATTGTACTGGTCTGCTTACCTTCAGTTGTAACAAATCTTCTGTAGATTGCTCAGTATAACCGTTCGTTTAGTCAGTGTGTGTGCTCGTTACTCTACTCAGTAAATTGTACGTGACAACGTTATATGCGCCGGATCAGAGTGTACCACAGTGGAATATGGGAGTTTGCAAGCTCCGCCCTTCTTCATTCTGAGCCATATTTAGCAGCAGAACGATGGCTGAAGAACAGGAGCATGCCATTCCCAGACAAATTCGCCAGGAAACTTTAAAAAAAAAGGCAACACCTATGTCCCTGGATGAAATGAAAACTATGGTGAAGATCTTGGAAAAAAATGACTATGATGGGAGGCACAAAAACTACCCCAGGCCTAATAGAAGAAAAGATGACATTGTGGAGAAGGTTATCCATGTGCTTGGAAAGAAGTATGGTGTGGACCGAACAAAGGACCAGCTGCGCAAGAGATGGTCTGACTTGAAGCTTAGGGAGGAAGCACAGTTGTATAAAATACATACAATGATCAAAAAATTTAATTATGATTAATTTCTGCCATTTCTGCTCTCTCAGCTAGGCATGCAATCCATGTAGTATTTCTGCAATGTCTTCATCAATGCAAACTATAATCTTTAGCACACATGCTTTTTTCATGTTTATTTTAATTTTTTTTAAACTAGAAAGACCCAAGAAAGCACACTTTGGGAACAGCACTGTGACAACAGGACTGGATATTATTCTGGTTGATGACACATCTCCAGTTACTGAAAAAGGACCTGATGATGATGACACAGCTCCAGTTGCTGAAAAAGGACCTGATGATGATGATGCTGAACCATGCCAAAGTATTACAGATGTTGAAGCAGACCAGGCACAGCATTCCTGTGAAACCATCACAAGCAGCACAGGTAAGCCAGTACACATACACTTTAACATCAACTCCATTTTAAAAACATTTCCCTGAAATCTGTTTTCTTACCTTCAACAGCACATCATCTGTCTGTGGAACAGGAATTAAAATACTTGAAGAGCTCATCAGAGTAATGCCCTATACACACGATCGTTTTTCATGCCGTTAAAAATGCCATTTTTAAAAATGGGCATTAAAACCGATCGTGTGTATGCTCCAGAGCATTTTTAACGACGTGAAAAACGGGCATTAAAAATTTCGAACATGCTCTATTTTTTCACGTCATTTTTCATGTTGTTTTTTTTAACAACGTGAAAAACGATGGTGTGTATGCTTTGACGAGGTGAAAAAAAACGCGCATGCTCAGAATCAAGTATGAGACGGGAGCGCACGTTCTGGTAAAACTAGCATTTGTAATGGAGATAGCACATTCGTCACGCTGTAACGGACTGAAAAGCAGGAGGCTGAAAAGCGTGAATCGTCGCTCAACAAACTTTACTAACATGAAGGGTGGCACCATCCGAACGGAACTTCCCCTTTATAGTGCCGTCGTACGTGTTGTACGTCACTGCGCTTTGCTTGAACGTTTTTTAAAATGATCGTGTGTACGCAAGACAGGCTTGAGAGGAAACATGAAAAAAAAACAACGAGAAAAACGTTGGTTTGAAAAATGGCATGAAAAACGATTGTGTGTACGCCGCATTAGAGAAGTGCTCTTCTGAGTTAGAAAAAGTCAAAAAGCACCTGACCTCTGTCCAGAACAATTTTCAGGTTGTACTTGACACACTATGTAAAATTTAACATGTGTCACTTTAGTCCATGTATGTTTTTTGTTTTTGGAGTTCCGTTGATGTGTTAATTGTTTGCAGAAGTTTGCACAAATGTTAAGCTAAGAAAAATATATATAGTCGCGCTAACTTATGACTGTGAACATAAGCCCACCACTGAATAATTGAAAAGATCCAAATACCAACAGTGACAAATCGTATAGATGCTCAATGAAGAACCATGAAAAATCAGTGAAATATAAATAATGTTAAGGTGAGTGAACTATAATTAAACAGTTAATAAGATAATAGTCCACAACTGCTATATAGGACTCTCAAAGTTCATGTCTGAAAGTCCATGATAAACAAAACACCCGTGAATAAGTGTCCAAAAAAGCCAACGACAGAAAATCTTCTTATAATCCGTGACTTTCACCACCACCAGTCCTTTCTTCTTTCCATGTTGATGTTGAACATTCGCATGATGCTGTATGAGCTGTCAGGCTACTAAACCATTGAAGTTCACCATTTGCTGAAATCCGGGAGGTTCCACTGAGTATCATTTGAGGCTGTTTTAGGTCCTCTGTCATAGGGGACCATCGCTTTCTGGTAAGCAGGAATTCTTACTGGTGGTGGTGAAAGTCACGGATTATAAGAAGATTTTCTGTCGTTGGCTTTTTTGGACACTTATTCACGGGTGTTTTGTTTATCATGGACTTTCAGACATGAACTTTGAGAGTCCTATATAGCAGTTGTGGACTATTATCTTATTAACTGTTTAATTATAGTTCACTCACCTTAACATTATTTATATTTCACTGATTTTTCATGGTTCTTCATTGAGCATCTATACGATTTGTCACTGTTGGTATTTGGATCTTTTCAATTATTCAGTGGTGGGCTTATGTTCACAGTCATAAGTTAGCGCAACTATATATATTTTTCTTATTTACATGCACTGATGATTGTTTTCAGAATAGTTGCTGCTTTCCTTTATTTCTTTTTTTCTAGGTAAATTTAATCATTTACCAGATTTTACACTTTAGCGCAGTTTCTTTTCACTTTTTACAAATGTTAAGCTATTTCTACTGTTGAGGACAAGCACTTTATTAATGTTCGTGACTCATGCACATTTAAAAGTCAGGCCTGCTATGGAAAAACATGGTTGGAGCAAAGCTGTCCTTGAGGTTTGAGCCGTCGGTCACCTCTACTATAGTTGTGTTCTGACACAAGTCAATTATAGTGTTTTCGTGAACACAAATTTACCATATGTTGATGTAGCGCTACCCCCACTTAAGAGAGCCACTGGATTTGTTTTCGGGCCCTGTGTACAGCACCACGAACCCCCGGCAATCTGCTCGACCCACTCTGGCACAGCTAGTCTAGGGGTTATATTTTTATCATAATCAATGGGTATGGTAAAGGCACCCTCTTTACAGTAAGACAACACACAAATGTTAAAGATTAAGTATAACAGTTTACTTTGGTTGTAAAAAGGCTTAAACAGAATATAATACACACACCTGGCTTGCAGAGCCCTGCAGCAATCAATATAGCACACAATAATGACGCTGCATGGTAATCCACCACGCGTAGCTATTATGGCATACACGCCATGTGGCGCACTAAACAATATCCTATATCCCCACCCTGGCCAGGCCTGACCCAGAATAAATCTCAGTCCTTCCTATAGGGATTTCTTCGCATGCAAACTTTCGGTGGTGCACTTGATGGCAATCCACAAACTGGCAATCACTAAGAACACTATGCTGGGGGGGGGGGGGACACTTCAACTCTGTCCTGCTACCGGTCCCCCAGTGGAACAACAAGCAAACGATCGGTGAGCCTCGGCAGTCTATAGGCCTAGAATCTGTAAAGTCTATTTGATTGAGCAAGTGCTCGCTAACCACTCCGGGCGCGATCCCAGCCCGGGACTTCCACCTGCTGTGTCTCTGCACACAGCGTCTGCAACGATCGGGTCCCCGATCCAACTGATGTCCTCACTCGACAAGTCAGATGCCACCCAGGCTCCACAGTGGGGTGGAAGGCTCTTCGGAAGTTGTGCAAGGCCCCAGGCTTCAGGCCTTGCACTGCAGCAGATCCGCACAGGAAGAAACTGTTGCTTGCAGCGCAGTGTCCAAAGAGACCGAGCTCCGCCTCGCCTCCTCCTTAAATAACTCCTCCCATGAGTCTCTGCGGTGGCTAACTGCACTCTGGGTGCCGAACGGGGTTCTGGGTAACGTAGTCCCGGGGCCTTAAAGGAGACCCCGCTACACACTCCCCCCACTTAAACTCTTTGGTCCCCAAAGATAACAAACTTAAATCACAGAACGTACAACATCAATCAAAGTTTCGAATGATGTTGGCAGAGGAAATTCCCACCAAAACCGAGGCGGTGAACTCCCCTGCCCACAGGTCACACCATCACTAGTGTCCTGCCTAACTGTGCCAGAGAGTGAGCTGGGGTTGCCCCCCACTAAATGAACAGTGGGAGGGTCAGGGTCTTCCGTACTCCTTCTGGCAGTAACCACAGTGTCTTCCACACTTCTCCCCATCTGTGGGTAAGTTAATCTTCTGGGAGGCTTTATGACTCTTCGCTTCCTCTGTCCTCTTGGGCTCTCTGTTTGAACAGGCTCCTCCTCTGGAACCAACTCAGGAATTTTCTCTGGTTCGGGAGCACTGGACTCCGGAGCAGGGAGGTACAGAGACTCCCTTGGATCTTCTTCTGGGAGTAAGTCACAGGCGCTCTCCCAAGAATCTGACCAAGGACTGGACGGAATGAACTCAGTAGCTTCTGCATTCAGCGTCTGATCTATGGTGTCTTCTTCAGGTAAAAGATCAATAGCAGAGGTTCCTGGGGCCTGTGAAGGCCAAAGCCAGTCAAGTTCTTCGCCCTCATCTTCACTCATCTCCGAGGTCTCTGTATCCCCAATCTAAGGGGTCTGGGACCGAGTGTTCGGTCTGGGAGTATCCAGGATGGAAGTTGGCTCAGGGGAATCCGTCACAGGGGGTATCCGAACTGCCTCCGCTAGTGGGAGTAGGTGGTTCCGATGCCAGGTCTTCAAAGGGCCCACCTTCCCTTCTGGTTTAAGTCTGTAAATGGGCAGGCCCGTTAGCCTCTTGCAAACAACATAAGGTTCAGGTCTCCATCTATCTGCAAGCTTGTGTTTTCCAGGGACCCTCAAGTTCCGTAGCAACACTCTGTCTCCTGGTTGCAAATCCTGAATCCTAAAACTTTCAGGTCAAAATTATTCTTGTTGCGGGCCCCCCTTTGCTCCGAGGCTGCCTGGGCCTGTTCATAGGCCAATTTCAAATTGTGTCTGAGCCTATCGACATATCCCTTGTGGGAAGCAGCAGAACTATTGTCTATGGAAGTGCCAAAGGCCAGATCTACGGGTAGTCTTACTTCTCTCCCGAACATAAGTCGATAGGGTGAGTACCCTGTAGCGTCACTGGTGGTGCTGTTGTATGCATGCACAACTGCTGCTATGTGGTTGCTCCAATGCTGCTTCTTTTCACTGCTTAGGGTCCCCAGCATGCTGAGCAGGGTTTGGTTGAACCTCTCCGGCTGAGCATCACCTTGTGGATGATAGGGGGTAGTTCTTGTCTTCTTGATCCCCAAAGAATCCAGGAGTTTCCGGATCAATCGACTTTCAAAATCCCTTCCCTGATCTGAATGGAGCCGTTGTGGTAGCCCATAGTGTACAAAGTATTTCTCCATCAGCACTTTGACCACGGTGGAAGCCTTCTGGTCCTTGGTTGGAAAGGCCTGGGCATACCGGGTGAAATGGTCGGTTACTACCAGAACATTTCCTAGTCCACTCAGGTCGGGTTCGAGGCAGAGAAAATCAATGCATACCAGATCTAGTGGGCTTTGACTTTGCAGATGGCCCATTGGGGCAGCTTGATGAGGTAAAGTCTTTCTCTGGATGCATCGTGCACATGAGTGGCAGTATTCTTCAACTTCAGCCCTCATGCAGGGCCAATAGAAACGGTCTCTAACGAGTTGGAAGGTACTTTCCACCCCTAGGTGGCCATGGTTTTCGTGCAGAGCAACCAGGACTGTCTCTCGGTGCTTCTCAGGCAAGAACAATTGCCATTTGTCTTCTAGGTCATCAGAGGGGCCCCTTCGGTAGACCACTCCCTGATGCACCTGTAACTTGTCCCACTCTTTCCTCAACAGGCGAGCTTCCTTTGAAGGGTGGCGTAAGAGTCTATTCGGGTCCTGATTCTCCCGGGCCTCTAGGACCAATCTCCCCATGGGGTCTTCCAATTGGTCGGATCTCAGCTCCTTCTTGGACAGTTTTGGCAAGTTATCTTCCCCCAGTTGGGTTACTCCACAGTATTGCTTGGGGACTCCTACTAGGGTAACCCCTATCTCTTCTGCTCTTGAGCCGCCACTGGCTTGGAGTTCAGCCCCTTGACAGAGGGCCCGCACCCCGTCGGGTGCCACTTGGGTCCAGTCTTCTGTACTGCAAGTGGGGACGTGAGATCTTCTAGACAAAGCGTCTGCATCTCGGTTTCCAGCCCCAGGTCTGTATTTCAGGCTGAAATTGAAGGCAGACAGCGCCGCCAGCCATCTATGTCCTGTGGCATCCAACTTTGCTCTGGTGAAAAGATAGGTGAGGGGGTTGTTGTCGGTTTTCACTGTGAATTCCGCCCCATACAAATAGTCTCTGATTTTGTCAACTACCGCCCACTTAAGGGCCAGGAACTCCAACTTATGGGTGGGGTAGTTCTTCTCAGAGGGAGTCAGACTTCTGCTCACATACGCAACAGGCCTCAGTCGCTCTTCATGCTCCTGGTACAGCACTCCTCCCAAACCATCATGACTGGCATCTACATGAAGTTCATAAGGCTTCTTAGGGTCTGCGTAGGCCAGGACAGGGGCAGTGGTTAATGTCTTCTTCAACATCTGAAAGGCATCCTCACACTTCTCGTTCCACTGGTCCTTGACTGACTCCCCTGGCTTTCTGGGGCCTGTGTCGTCCTCTTCCCCCTCCGTCTTAAGCAGCTCATTCAGAGGCCTGGCTATCCGAGCAAACCCCTCCACAAACCTCCTGTAATAGGAACAGAACCCCAGAAAGGATCTGAGCTCTGTCACAGTGGTGGGTCTGGGCCAGGAGGTGACTGCCTCCAATTTTTCGGGGTCTGTGGCTACCCCATCTTCAGACACTATGTGCCCCAGATAGTTGACTGATGACTGATAGAATTGGCATTTTTCAGGTGAGAGCTTGAGTCCTTCCTCACTCAGTCTCTTCAAAACTTTCTCCAGCCTCTCTTCATGTTCCTCCAAGGTTCTTCCGAAGACAATGATGTCATCCAAGTATACTAAGACTTCGATGAGGTTCATGTCTCCTACAGTCTTCTCCATAAGACGTTGGAAGGTAGCTGGGGCTCCAGACAGACCTTGAGGCATCCGATCAAATTCAAAGAACCCTACTGGGGTTATGAAAGCCGTCTTCTCTTTGTCTTCTGGATGCATTGGGATCTGATAGTACCCGCTCTTTAGGTCCATAACACTGAACCACTTGGCTCCAGACAAGCTCTGTAGGGCATCCTCTATCCTCGGAGTGGTATACTGGTCCGGTATGGTTCTTCTGTTGAGGGTCCTATAGTCTATGCACAGCCTCAGTGACCCATTCTTCTTCCGGACCACCCCTATAGGGGAGGCATAGGGACTTCTAGATTCTCGAATCACCCCTGTTCGCTTGAGCTCGGTGAGCTGCTCCCTCAAGTCTTCGAGGTCTGCTAACGGAACCCGCCTAACCCTCTCCCTGAAGGGCTTGTCTTCCTGGAGGCGGATTCGATGGGTGGCACACCTAGCACACCCCACATCAAATTCATCTTGGGAAAAGATCCTTTCCCACCTGGTCAACTGGAACTTGGCTCTCTCTTTCCAAGCCCTGGGCAGTTTTGGATTCTCCATGGAAAGTTTCTCCCACACAGTACTTTCTCCATCTGTCTTCTCCACATCTGATGAAGCAACTGGGGTAGCTGGGCTCACCCGGCCCAGTAACAGCCTGGCTGGGATTTCCATGGGGCCATTCGTGGTATTTCTGACGCTCACAGGCACTTTACAATGAGCCTTCTTCAGGGCCCTCAACGGGACCACTTCTGGGACTACTTCTAAGCCTGAATGTTCTTCCCTTGGGTCGGGTTCCAACATGACAAAAGGGCCAGGCTGCTCCCAAGTGAGTTTCACTGTGGCTTTCAAGCAGGTTACTTCACAGGGCTGCAGCACTATTCCCCTTCTCCCCAGCCTCCAGACCTTCCCTACCCCCTCTTCGGGGGCCTTCTGTTCCAAGATCAGCCGTTGGTAGGCTGTCTTCAACATTGGGTGGATCTCAGTGACTGTGAGGTCTTTCCTTCTTGTCAGAGGGGCCAGAAGTCTTCAGACCAGATCCGTATTAGTCCCTATTATTAAGGAACTCTTGTTAGCTCCAGGCGGTCGGGGGCATACCACAGCTAAGGTATCATAGCTTTCCCGGCTATGGATGGGTCAAAAGTCAGTTTTATAGGCAGATAGCCATCATAAGGGAAACTCTCTGTCCCAATTCCCCATATCTCCAACTCTTCAATCTTCTAAATGGGTAGGTGACTTAAATGCTTGTCATAAAAGTCCCGGTACAACAGGGTCACTTGCGCCCCAGTATCCAATATGGCTCTTGTGTAGACTCCCTCCACTTGAACTGGTACTATCGGGGAGGGACCCACCAGCTTCTCTGGATATCGCTTCAAGGGGGTCTCTTTTTTTGATCTTTGCATTTTCCCCTTTGACTTTCTTTCTTCCATTTCTCTTTGGACTTAAGTCTCTCTTGGGCCTGGTATGCATTGATCTCCCTCCTTTTGATGGGTGTACTACCCGCTGAGGGACACTACTCTCTTTCTTTGGGGTGCGTTCCTTCTGAGGAACCTTGCGTTTCTTCTGAGGGGTCTTCTCCACTCTTTTCATGTGCTTCTCATTCAGTTTGGAGCTCACTGGAGATGATGGGCACCCGGTTGACTCTTTCACCGGGGCCCGCTGAAGTTTTCTGGAGGCTTGCGGTTATTCATCTTTTTTTTCTTTGGGCTGGCACACACTTTGGCGAAATGGCCAGCTCCTCCACAATTGAAACAAATCACGTCCCCCCAATCTTCCAGGGATGCGGGCGCTGAGGTGTTGGGAAACAGCTCCTTCCTCTGACTTTCCCTCTCTGGTTCCCTTGACTTCTTTTCCATCAGGGAGGTCAGCATCCCCAATACTTGGGACATCTGTGACTTCAAGGTATCCACCTCTGAGTCTCTTTCCAGGGTCATGGCCGTCCTGACCATCACTGGAGGAGGATTTACCGACTCAACTGGTAGGCTACTCTTCTTCTCCTCCAGCATAGCCTCTTCCTCTCTGACCACTCGAATCAAGTCAGGGTACTCCAGGCTCCTCCCGTCCTGTCTTGTGCATAGCGCCAATGCGATGGGGTCCAAGGGCTGAGATCCTCTCATCACCTGTTGAACACGGGCCTCATCCACCTGTCGTGGGTCAATCCCCTTCTTAAGAATCATCTTATGCAGGATCTTGTCCAGGCGCCTCATGAACTCTGACAGTTTCTCTCCTGTCTTTTGGTAGCAGTGTTCCAGCTGATAAGTGAGTTTAGTGATTTTCTCTGTTCCACAGAACACATTCTGCAGAATGTCCAGATAGTCCTGTGCATCACAGTCTGTCTTACTCATCTTGAGGTTGCGTATGGCCTCTAGAGCAGGCCCCTTCAAGCTCTCAGCAATTCTCTGCTTCTTTCTGTGGTCTGGGACTTCCCATTCTTCTAGGGCCTGAGTGGCACCGTCTAACCACTCCTCGAACCCCTCTTCACCCGAAGGTACAGGTTTCCTTCCTGAGAATATTCTAAGTTTTCTGTATCCTGACATTTGGTAATCTGTAGGATTTTTCTTACACTGGGCTACAAGTTCCCCTAGGACCGCGCACAACTCTGCGCTGAGGGTGGCAGATGGCGACCCGGGACTTTCCCTTTTCTGCTGTTTTTCTGCTTTTGGGGTGGGTGATGGAGATAGTTTCGGTGTCTGAAACCGTCCTCCTGGCTTGAGCGGCAGCGCGTGTATTAGGCCATAAGTCTGATCATCTATAGCTTCTACACTTGGGTTCTTGAAATGTTCTGGGACTCTGTCCTTCCACTCTATTAATGCGTGGGTCAGTGAGGAATTCGTCCTGACATCCACCACCCATGCTTTCTGATACAGTGACAGTGACATCACTAGCTGCTTCACCGCTTCTTCTTGCCAGATCCCTGGGAGTTCTATGACTACTACCCCGGCTGGATCTGTGCCGACCGCTTTACACCACTGTCCTACTTCTAGTGGGTCCATGCTGGTACTTTTTGTGCGTTACTTGCTGCAACAGGATCCCGGACTCGAGAGCCCCCACGTGTAGCGCTACCCCCATTTAAGAGAGCCGCTGGATTTGTTTTCGGGCCCTGTGTACAGCACCACGAACCCCCGGCAATCTGCTCGACCCACTCTGGCACAGCTAGTCTAGGGGTTATATTTTTATCATAATCAATGGGTATGGTAAAGGCACCCTCCTTACAGTAAGACAACACACAAATGTTAAAGATTAAATATAACAGTTTACTTTGGTTGTAAAAAGGCTTAAACAGAATATAATACACACACCTGGCTTGCAGAGCCCTGCAGCAATCAATATAGCACACAATAATGGCGCTGCACGGTAATCCACCATGCGTAGCTATTATGGCATACACGCCCTGTGGCGCACTAAACAATATCCTATATCCCCACCCAGGCCAGGCCTGACACAGAATAAATCTCAATCCTTCCTATAGGGATTTCTTTGCATGCAAACTTTCAGTGGTGCACTTGATGAATGGTATTTGTAATCCACAAACTGGCCATCACTAAGAACACTATGCTGGGGGGGGGGGGACACTTCAACTCTGTCCTGCTAACGGTCCCCCAGTGGAACAACAAGCAAACGATCGGTGAGCCTCGGCAGTCTATAGGCCTAGAATCTGTAAAGTCTATTTGATTGAGCAAGTGCTCGCTCACCACTCCGGGCGCGATCCCAGCCCGGGACTTCCACCTGCTGTGTCTCCGCACACAGCGTCTGCAACGATCGGGTCCCCGATCCAACTGATGTCCTCACTCGACAAGTCAGATGCCACCCAGGCTCCGCAGTGGGGTGGAAAGCTCTTCGGAAGTTGCGCAAGGCCCCAGGCTTCAGGCCTTGCACTGCAGCAGATCCGCACAGGAAGAAACTGTTGCTTGCAACGCGGTGTCCAAAGAGACCGAGCTCCGCCTCGCCTCCTCCTTAAATAACCGCTCCCATGAGTCTCTGCGGTGGCTAATTGCACTCTGGGTGCCGAACAGGGTTCTGGGTAACGTAGTCCCGGGGCCTTACAGGAGACCCCGCTACATTGACATGCACTTATAGCAGGGGTGACTGACATCACAAACCTCAAGGACAATCTCAAACCATGTTTATTCTACAGGCAAAAAACTAAAGAATACTGATATTGTTATACAAAAATTCAAGCTTTAAAAACCATGAGAGATAATTAAAAACCATTGTTTGATAGATGCATAATGTTTAACTTAAAATGTCAAAATAACATATTTCCACAGTATTTTAATTAAAAACATTATGCTCTCTTTTTTAAGAAAAATATAATAATTATGCTTTCTTGTGTAAAATAAAAAAATATGCTCTCTTGTAAAAAAAAAAAAAAGAAGCTCTCTTGTGTAAAAAAAATTGTGCAAAACAAAGATAGAACACTATTTCTTTACTTTGAAAAAAAAAAAAAACGACTTTTGCAATAAGGTTTTAATATTGCATATTTTGCCTGTTGTATTATTTTAACAGAGGTATAGGTATATCACGATTGAAGAGGTTGCAGGTTGTATAGTTGGTGATGTGTATCATGACCTTTTGACGTGAACGTTCTTTGATACGAATATTTATCTTCCGGGTTATGTGTTTTTCAAACATGCGCAGTAGCAAGCATTCGTTTTTTCTCGGATGAATAACGCATTAACCTTGCGATTTATCGTTCGGTCGGCAGAAATTTTCCAAACTTGCTGTTCGTTTTTTTTGCACAAAACGTCACAAACGATTAACGATTTGTGCCCATTAACTTGCCGAAAAACGAACAAAGTGTCCACATAAGCGATTTTCGCCCGATTTTTCGTATAGTGTATGGCCAGCATTAGTCTTCCCTAGTTTATTATCCATGTTACTGGGTCTAAGTCACCCTTAGCATCATGTCGGGAAGGGTTATTTGAGGCGACACATTTATGCTTATGTCCATCAGATAATGTATGGTTATGATGCTCAACTTGCCTCTATTTCCCCCTTTTTTTCAAATCATTACATACATGAGTAATACGCCTGAAACTAACGAGGATCATTTTCTATGTTTTTATTCTTTTCTATCATGTTTTTTTTTGTCTTTTGTATGTTAAATGATGCAAACATTTTCAAATAAAGATTACATGAAAAAAATGAAGATAGATCCAATTCTTAAATGTCATATGTGTACAGTGGAACCTCAGATTGCGAGTAACACGGTTAACGAACGTTTTGCAATACGAGCAGTGTATTTAAAAAAATCCTAACTCGGTTTGCGAGTGTTGTCTCGCAAAACAAGCAGGATTCAAGCCAAAGCGGTATGCAGTACCGTGTTTGGCCTGAGGGGGGGCGCCGGAGCCCCACCTAACCAATTAGTGTGCTGGTGGCTCTGAAAACCTGGATTGGAGATTTCATCCCACCCAGATCTCTTGGAAATCTCCAGGCTCTAGGTCCCAAAACTGATTTTTCAAAACTGCGAAGAAACTGAAAAGCCAGTTTCCTCTGAATTAAGCAAACCCCCTGGAGCCCCTCACCTGCCTGGTTGAGAATCCTAGGTCATAACCTCTTTCTGGCAGGGCAACACACTGGGGATGATTTACTAACAACAGTGCGCTGCGCCGGTTCATACCTTAATTGGTGCGCCGGATAAATCCTTAATTGGGCGCATGAACCAGCAGTCCACTGCTATAGTAAATAAAAATGTCAGCGGCGCTTGTATCTCTATTCAAAATTAATGGTTTCCTATGGGAGCCCATTGATTTGAATAGAGGTCGCCCGGGAAGTCGGATCAAGATGATCCGACTTGCGGGGCGACTCGTGTGCCAGTTGACACAGGGGCAGCGCGACTTTGCGAGGCAACTTGGACATGACTTGAGCGTGAAGCAGACGCTCAAGTCGTGTCCTGGAGGCGACTTGAAGTACCTGGCCGAGAATGTTCTCGGCGACAAGGTACTGCAAGCCTCGCGCTCGCTGTCCCCTGTGTTTGGTATGAATCATGAAGGGGAACTCCAGGCCAAATTTTAAATAAAAAACTGGCATGGGTTCCCCTCCAGGAGGATACCAGGCCCTTAGGTCCGGTATGGATTTTAAGGGTAAACCCCCCACGCCGAAAAAACGGCGTGGGGGTCCCCCCAAAATCCATACCAGACCCTTATCTGAGCACGCAGCCCGGCAGGTCAGGAAAGGGGGGGCGAGCAAGCGCCCCCCCTCCTGAACCGTACCAGGCCGCATGCCCTCAACATGGGGAGGTTGGGTGCTTTGGGGCAGGGGGCCTCTTCCCGACAACCCTGGCTGTCAGGGTCTGTGGGCGGGGGGCTTATCGGAATCCGGGAGCGCCCTTTAATAAGGGGGCCCCCAGAACCCGGGCCCCCCACCCTATGTGAATGAGTATGGGCTACATCGTACCCCTACCCATTCACCTGGGGGCAAAAAAAGTCAATAAAAAACACAACACAGGTTTTTAAAGTAATTTATTAGGCAGCTCCGGGGGTCTTCTTCCGACTTCGGGGGTCTTCTTCCAACTTCAGGGGTCTCTTCTTCTGCTCTCCGGGGTCGTCTCCGCGCTCTCTGGTTCTTCTCCCGCTCTCCGGTGCCTTCTCCACGATCTCCGGTTCTTTCTGCCTTCTGCCGGGCGCCCCGCTATATTGTTCCAGCTCTTTTGCTAGCGGGGTCCCGGTCTTCATCATCATCTTCTTCCCTCTTCTCTCCGCCCGATGTTGCCTCGTCGCTGTCTGCTGATACAATGCTGTGTGCGCGGAGCGCAACGTTGGCATGCCACCCCGTGACCCCGCCCCGTATGACGTCACAGTCCCGGTGACCATGCCCCATGCCAATATAAGTCGTTGCGCTCCGCGCACACAGCATTGTAGCGGCAGACAGCGATGAGGCAACATCCGGCGGAGAGAAGAGGGAAGAAGACGACGATGAAGACCGGGACTCCGCTAGCAAAAGAGCTGTAAAAAGATAGCGGGGCGCCCGGCAGAAGGCAGAAAGAACCGGAGATCATGGAGAAGGCACCGGAGAGCGGGAGAAGAACCAGAGAGCGCGGAGACGACTCCGGAGAGCAGAAGAAGAGATCCCCGAAGTTGGAAGAAGACCCCCGGAGCTGCCTAATAAATTACTTTAAAAACCTTTGTTGTGTTTTTTTATTGTCTTTTTTTGCCACCAGGTGAATGGGTAGGTCGTACCCCATACTCATTTACATAGGGTGGGGGGCCGGGATCTGGGGGTCCCCTTTGTTAAAGGGGGTTTTCCAGATTCCAATAAGCCCCCTGCCCGCAGTCCCCTACAACCACCGGGCAAGGGTTGTGGGGATGAGGCCCTTGTCCCCATCAACATGGGGACATCCTCCCCATGTTGAGGGCATGTGGCCTGGTACGGTTCAGGAGGGGGGGGCGCTTTCTCGTCACCCCCACCTTTCCTGCGGCCTGCCAGGTTGCATGCTCGGATAAAGGGTCTAGTATGGATTTTTTGGGGAACTCCACGCCATTTTTTTTTTAAATTTGGGGAGGAGTTCCCCTTAAAATCCATACCAGACCTGAAGGGCCTGGTATGGATATTTGGGGGAACCCCACACATTTTTTTTTTATTTGCATCAGGGTTCCCCTTAATATCCATACCAGACCTGAAGGGCCTGGTAATTGAACCTCGGGGGACCCCCACACATTTTTTTTTTTTTTTACCAATGACTTTTCTATATATTGCCGGGAGCCGACAATTCATTATAGCCGCGAGTGAGTTTTAAATTACTTTCTTTCCTTCAGAAATGACACTTTGTGCAGGGACAGTTCTAAGCACGGGAAACAAGTGCGACTTTACAGGCATACAATACACACACTCTAGGAGCGAAATTTAAAGGAATATTTCACTTTTATTGTTTCACTTTAAGCATTATTAAAATCACTGCTCCCGAAAAAATTTCAGTTTTAAAAAAAAAAATTTGCATTGATACATGTCCCCTGGGGCAGGACCTGGGTCCCCAAACACTTTTTAGGACAATAACTTGCATATTAGCCTTTATAATTAGCACTTTTGATTTTGAACGTTTGAGTCCATTGTATTTAATAGGGTTCTAAAGTTCGTGTGAAATTTCTGTGTGTTCGCAGGTTCTGGTGCGAACCGAACAGGGGGGTGTTAAGCTCATCCCTAATGTTAACTAACTAAACGCTTATAGACGCAAATACGGTAAAACGCGGCATGCAAACGCGACAAAACGTGCGTTTAGAAACACTGCTTTCAACCTTAGTTCTGAAGACTTTGCACTGGCGTTCCGTGTACATGGGGCCTAAAAACAGCTATGCTATTTACAGCTCAAAAACGCCATGGTGGCCATGAGGCCATAGGCTAACATGGAGAGGCGTTTTTAAGCTGCAAAAAACACTCAAACAAGCGGCTGGAAAAACGTCCGTGTGCATGTAGACTTATATTAACCACTTGCTTACTGGCCACTTAAACCCCCTTCCTGCCCAGACCAATTTTCAACTTTCAGCGCTGATGCACTTTGAATGACAATTGCGCGCTCATACAACACTGTAACCCAATGAAAATTTAATCATTTTTTGCACACAAATAGAGCTGTCTTTTGGTGCTATTTGATCACCTCTGCGTTTTTTGATTTTTTTTTCTATAAATACAAAAGACCGACTAAAAAAAAAAAATTTGGATATTTTAACCACTTCAGCACTGGGCCTATTCTGGCACTTCTCTCCTTCATGTAAAAATCATAATTTTACGCCTATAAAATTACTTAGAACCCCCAAACATTATATATGTTTTTTTAGCAGACACCCTAGGGAATAAAATGGTGGCCATTGCAAATTTTTATCTCGCTCTGTATTTGCGCAATAAATTTTCAAATGCCTATTTAAAAAAAAAAATGGTTTCATGAATAGGGTTGAGCAAACCCGAACTGTAAAGTTCGGGTCCGTACCGAACATTTGAGTTTTTGGGTACCGTCCCCGAACCCGAACAATTGCGTGTATGTTCGGGTTCGGGTCCGGTGTTCGGCGATGTAATGGCGCATTTAGAAAGGCTTCAGGGGGCAGCCAATCACCTTTTGTTTAACTGGTGTGCCCTTAGAAGCCATCATAGCTTTGCCTACTAATGGCATGGCTGTGATTGGCCAGTGCAATATGTGACCCAGCTTCTATATAAGCTAGAGGCACACAGCACAGCACGTCACTCTGCTTTAGACAGGATAGGGAGAGGAGCCTGGCTGCTGTTGCTTATTAGGGAGAGATTGAAATAGAGATTGAGCTAGTCCTGATTCTGCAATCAGAGAGAAAAGATAGAGAGACAGTTTAGGGTAAGGTGCTTTCAGGGAGAGAGATTTATATAGGAGTCCAGATTCAGAGATCTAATAACTCAGCGATCTGCATAGGTTTACCTGTTTGTGTTGCAGTGCCCTGAGCCCAGTGTCAGAGAAATTTTAACTTTTATCTGTAAGCTCAGTGCACCAGCACTGCATATGTTACGTTGAGAGATACACCCTGTACATACTGTGGGTGTATTGTGCTTTTGCAAAAAGACCCATTTAGGGCAAAAAAAATCAAAAAATTCAGTGTTTTCTGCATATATGCAAGTGTGAGATTTACAATTTATATATTTTTCTTGTATTGTGCTATTCCCCAAAAATAAATTTAGGGCAAATTTTTTTTTTTTAATAGCATTTTCTGTATTGTTGTAGGTGTGAGATACACCGTTTCCATACTGTGGGTATATTGTGCTCTTCCAAAAACACCCATTTAGGGCCACTAAACATATTTTGCAGTGTTTTCTGCATATCTGGAGGTGTGTGAAATAAACAATTTATATATTTTTCTTCTACTGTGCTATCCTAAAAAAATAATTGTAGGACAAAAACATTTTTTTTAATAGCATTTTCTGCAGTTCTGTAGCTGTGAGATACAGCGTTTACGTACTGTGGGTGTGTTGTGCTCTTCCAAAAACACCCATTTAGGGCCACAAAAAAAAATTTGCAGTGTTTTCTGCATATCTGGAGGTGTGTGAAAAACAATTTATATATTTTTCCTCTACTGTGCTATCCTAAAAAAATAATTGTAGGACAAAAACTTTTTTTTTGAATAACATTTTCTGCAGTTCTGTAGCTGTGAGATACAGCGTTTACGTACTGTGGGTGTGTTGTGCTCTTCCAAAAACACCCATTTAGGGCCACAAAATATATTTTGCAGCGTTTTCTGCATATCTGGAGGTGTGTGAAATAAACAATTTATATATTTTTCTTCAACTGTGCTATCCTAAAAAAAGAAAAAAAAAATTGAATAGCATTTTCTGCAGTTCTGTAGCTGTGAGGGCAAGATCCTAAATTTGGAAAATATGAGGAGAACGTCAAAGGGACGTGGTGGCCCCGGTCGTGGTGCTGCTGGTAGAGCTCCTGTTGCAGGGAGAGGACGTGGTTGATCTGTGCCAGCTACACGCACAAGTGAAACACCTTCCTCAGGTGCGAGTAGTCTATGAATGAGCACTAGCACAGTGCGAAACATGTCAGCCAAATTTTTTTGACCTGTGTACCGTTGTACAGTGTGTATTTTGGATTCCTTATTTTAAAATAAAGGCTTTTATGTTTGAGTGCTGCAGTCCAGAAGACTTTTTCGTTCCTCTAGGCGACCGAGCCTGCGGCGGTATTTTGTCGCGCCTAATGAGGCTGTATGAATATTGAGACCAGGACAAGTACAGGCGATAGTAGATTGGGTTGCTGACAGTGCCTCCGGTTCCTTCACATTGTCTCCCACCCACTCTTCTGATGAAAGATCAGAGTTGGCACCTGCAGCCCATGTCCATCAGTCTTTCACGTCACCCCCTTGCAAATCAGCCAAGCAGTCTGAGCCCCAAATCATGCAGTAGTCTCTTCTGCTTTTCGATGACTCTGTTAGCAGGGTTTCCCAGGGCCATCCACCTAGCCCTGCCTCGGAAGTGCAAGAGATTGAGTGCACCGATGCCCAACCTCTTATGTTTCATGATGAGTACATGGGAGGACCATCGCAGCACGTCTCGGATGATGACGAAACACAGGTGCCAACTGCTGCGGCTTTCACAATTGTGCAGACAGACAAGGAGGGCAGGCGTGAAGACTGGGTGGAAGATGATGTGGAGGACGAAGAGTTCCTCGACCCCACATGGAATCAACGTTATGCAGGTGACCAGTGTAGTTCGGAGGAAGAGGCGGTGGTCGCACAGAGCCACCAGCACAGAAGAAGAGGGAGCAGGGTGCAAAAGCGGAGCGTCCGTCCCCTAGACAGTACGTCTGCTACTGTCCAACGCAGCAAGGGACCGAGCACACCAAAGCCAGGTCCAAGGAGTTCCCTAGTGTGGCAGTTCTTCAGACAATGTGCTGATGACAAGACACAAGTGGTTTGCACGCTGTGCAATCAGAGCCTGAAGCGAGGCATAAACGTTCTCAACCTGAGCACAACCTGCATGACCAGGCATCTAAGTGCAAAGCATGAGCTGCAGTGGAGTAGACACCACCAAAACAAAGAAAGGACTCTGGCTCCTCCTGCTTCCTCTTCTGCTGCAGTCACGGCATCTTCATCCACCTCTGTAGTGACAGTAGCACCTGCCAACCCGCAAACAGAGCACTTGCCAGCAACACTACCACCTGGGTCACCAACCATCTCCACAATGTCCCATGGAAGCGTTCAGCTCTCTATCTCCCAAACACTGGAGCGGAAGAGGAATTACCCACCTAGCCACCCACGATCCCTGGCCCTGAATGCCAGCATTTCAAAATGCCTCGCCTTAAAATGCTGTCATTCTGTCTGGTGGAGACGCAGAGTTTTAAAAGTCTGATGGCATTGGCTGTCCCACAGTACGTCATGCCCAGCCGCCACTACTTTTCCAGGTGAGATATCCCTTCCCTGCACAACCAAGTGGGGGGCAAAATCAGGTGTGCACTGCGCAACGCCATCTGTGGCAAGGTCCACCTAACTACGGATGCGTGGACCAGTAAGCACGGTCAGGGACGTTATATCTCCCTAACAGCACACTGGGTAAATGCAGTGGCAGCTGGGCCTGAGGCAGTTAGCAGTTTGGCGCATTTCCTTACACCGCCGAGGATTGCAGGGCGCTTCAGTTTGCCTCCTGTTGCTAACTCCTCCTACTTCCTCATCCTCTACCGCCTCCTCATCCGGTCAGCGTAACACCTTCACCACCAACTTCAGCACAGCCAGGGGTAAACAACAGCAGGCAGTTTTAAAACGTTCCTGTTTGGGGGAAAAACCCCACACCGCGCAGGAGTTGTGGAGGGACATGGAACAACAGACCGATGAGTGGTTGCTGTCAGTGAGCCTCAAGCCCGGCCTGGTGGTGTGCGATAATGGGCGAAATCTCGTAGCAGCTCTGGGCCTAGCCGGTTTTACGCACATCGCTTGCCTGGCGCATGTGCTGAACTTGGTGGACAAGAGGTTCCTGAAAAATTACCCCAATATGCCAGAGCTGCTGCAGAAAGTGCGGGCCACCTGTGCGCACTTTCGGCGTTCTCACCCTGCTGCTCGCCTGTCAGCGCAGCAGCGTAACTCAGGCCTTCCCGCTAATCGCCTCATATGTGACGTGCCCACAAGTTGGAACTCCACCTTGCACATGCTGGCCAGACTGTGCAAGCAGCAGCAGGCGATAGTGGAGTTTCAGCTGCAGCAATCACGCATGAGTCGCTCTGCGGAACAGCACCACTTCACCACCAATAACTGGGCCTCCATGTGAGACCTGTGTGCCTTGTTGCGCTGTTTCGAGTACTCCACCAACATGGTCAGTGCCAATGATGCCGTTCTCAGCGTTACTATCCCAGTTCTATGCCTCCTTGAAAAAACGATTCGGGCGATGATGGAAGAGGATGTGGCACAGGAGAAGGAGGAGGAGGCGGCGGGATCATTTCAAAGGCTTTCAGGGCAGTCTTTCACAAGTGGCTACGAGGGTGGGTTCCTGCACCAACAAACGCCAGGTACACAATTGTCCGGCAGCAAGGGCACAGTTCTGGAGGATGACGAGGTGGAGGATGAGGAGATGGAGGAGGAGGAACCATGTTCACAGCAGGGTGGCACCCAGACCAGCTCATGGCCATCACTGGTGCGTGGCTGGGGGGATACAGAGGACACAGACGATACACCTCCCACAGAGGACAGCTTTTCTTTGCCTCTGGGCAGCCTGGCACACATGAGAGATTACATGCTGCTGTGTTTCCGCAACGACCACCGAGTTGCCCACATTCTAACTGGTGCTGATTACTGGGTGGCCCCCCTGCTGGATCCCCCTTACAAGGACAACGTACCATCCTTAAATTCCCTCACTGGAGTAGGATCGTAAGATGCGCGAGTACAAGCGCACGCTGGTAGACGCGCTGCTGGTGGCATTCCCACCTGACAGCGGGCGTACGGTGGAAGCACAAGGCGAAGGCAGAGGAGGAGAAAGAGGTCGCCAACGCAGCCGGGGCACCGCCAGCCCTTCAGAAGGCAGGGTTAGAATGGCCGAAATGTGGAAAAGCTTTGTCAGCACGCCACAACAACCAGCACCACCAGCTGAGATAGAATGTCTTAGCAGGAGGCAGCATTTCACCAACATGGTTGAGCAGTATGTGTGCACAGGCCTACACGTACTGGATGACGGGTCTGCCCCCTTCAACTTCTGGGTCTCCAAATTGGGCACATGGCCTGAGCTTGCCCTTTACGCCTTGGAGGTGCTGGCCTGCCCTGCAGCCAGTGTATTATCTGAACTTGTATTTAGCACGGCAGGGGGCATTATCACAGACAAGCGTAGCCGCCTGTCCAGAGCCAATGTGGACAAGCTCACATTTATTAAAATGAACCAGGCATGGATCCCACAGGACTTGTCCGTACCTTGTGCAGAATAGACATGTATACCGGTGTTCTGACAAAAACTGTCCGGCCATCGGATTGTGTCCGGCCCGTACTGCACAGGCACAGCGCTTGCGCAGTACGGAGGACAAGGAGATTCACAAAATCTCCGAAGATGAACGGCGCCTGCGCAGTGAGTGCAGGTTCAAGCCCCGCCATCCAAGTGGACATACGGTAGCACATAGTAACAGGGCCCCTCACGGGCTCGCTTCGATCGCCGCGCTTCGGGCACGGCCTCGCTTGGCTCGGCTTGAACCTCGGATGGTGTGGCTTGAACCTGGACTCACCGCGCAGGCGCCGTTCGTCTTGTGAGATTTTCGAAATCCCCTTGTCCTACGTACTGAGCAAGCGCAGTACAGGGCGGACACTATCCGACGGGGGACAGAATTCGACACATCACCGGCCTTACCCAGCCATTGTTTTATTTTTGAACCAGTGTTGGCTACCTCGTTCTCCTCCACCGCTGCTTCCACCTACACAGCCACATCCACTGCCACCTCAACCTCCTACTCCATATGGACCTCGTCCTCCTAGGTCAAGATTATAATTTTTATTTTATTTTTTTGTAGAGCACAGATCCTTTCCCCCATACCTGCCTTTATGTTGTTGGCTCCTCGCAGGAGGGAGAAAGGCGCACCGCACTACCAGCCCGTACCCTCCTGTATAAAGAGGATGAGTGTACTTGACGGGCCGTGTCCACAGCCGGAGTCAAAACTCCTCCAGAGGATGATTCTCACCTCTACTGTAGGTAGAGGCAAGTCCTTGAATTCCCAGTAAAGTCAATGTCCACACCAGCTGAAACTCCAACTCTGAGTTTATTCTCTCATGGCAAAATAAACTGTACTTGGATAGAAAAGGTTAGAGCAAAGAAACTGGATAGCTTAAGGTGTGGAGGAGGTCCAGGCACAAATGTAGCACATTCACTTCACTGCTTAGGTTTCTCAAACAGTTTTAGGCGCACGGTCTCTGCCACAGACCGTGAGGTTGTTCTATGCGACAGACCGGGTGTACAAGGCCCCTGCCACGGACCTGGAGAACTTTGGTCTCTGCCACAGACCAGGGTGTATAAGGCCCCTGCCATGGGCCGGGTGAATAAGGCCTCCGATACAGTCAGGATGACCTTGAGCTTCTCCTTCTAAGAACTAGCCCATATCAAGGGGAAGACATCTCTCCAGGGAGTCAACAGACCCTTCCTTCACCGTGCCTCCAGCATCGGGTCATCGGAAGGTTCCTCCCTTCCCTGGAACAGGGTCCCCTACACGAGGCGGCACCCAAAGACTCCTTGACCCTTAGCGGACTCCAGACGAAGGCTCTGAACCCCAGGCTTTACTCCCGCCCCTAGGCCTCCATACCCAGGGCAGCAGGAACTCCAGGATAGTACCTCACCCCGGGCTAAAGGTGCCCGAGATGGAACAGGAACACGTGCACCCAGGCCAAAGGCACCTGGGCGCGGACCCCACTGGACATCAGCCCCCAGGCCAAAGGTGCCTGGGGCTCGGACCCCAATAAGGAGGCGTCTGCCCCTTTTATATCCTCTCCCGGCATGCACAGCAGGTTCCCAGCCCCGCTGTACTACTGCCAAGAGGGGACGCAAAAGGCACAGCACTGTATCGGTGGTTCAGCCCTAGCCTACCATGGCAGCGCCACCTGTAGGCCGAAGGGAACTGCACACCAATACTGTCCCCCGAGGACAAAATGGTCCATGAATCCTACAGAATTAGGGTGTTTGAGCCTATTTACCACTCAAACACTTCTCTTAAATTTAGCACCTCGCTACATTTTTATTTCAAAGTATTTTATTTTCCCACTAGCTTATCCATTAAATTGAATAATTTTTTACAGAAAGGGCGTATTCTGGGGCATTCCCACCATATGTGTGGCATCGTGCCGTTGAATTTCTGAAGTTCTTAATGACTTCCTGTACCTCTTCTGCTGAAAAGGGGGCCTCCAGCATATTTTTTTTTTTTTTTTTTTTATGTTATTTTAAGTCATTTCCCTATCTACATTTGTTTGCAGAGCACTTCCCATGATCTTAACAACATTTTGCTGCCACTTGCAGCCCTCTCCATTACTTTTTTAGAGCTCTGAAGTTCGGCCGAACCCGTCGAACCCGAACATCTAGGTGTCCGCTCAACTCTATTCATGAATTAAAAAAATGACAAAACAGTAAAGTGAGCCCAATTTTTTTGTATAATGTGAAAGATGTCGTTATTCTGAGTAAATAGATACCTAACAGCTCACGCTTTAAAATTGGGCACACTCATGGAATGACACCAAACTTCAGTACTTAAAAATCTCCATAGGCGATGCTTTAAATTTTTTTACACGTTACCATTTTTGCATTACAGAGGAGGTCTAGTGCTAGAATTGTTGCACTCGTTCTAACGCACGCAGCAATACCTCACATGTGTGTTTACATATGTGGGCGGGACTTACGTGTGTGTTCGCTTCTAAGCGCGAGCTACCGGGGACAGGGGGGTTTTCATTTTTTTTATAATTTTTTTTTTGTTGATGTAAACATCCCTTGTAATAGGAATCTATTGTAACAGGTCCTCTTTATGGAGAGATGCGAGGTCAATAAGACTCCACATCTCTCCTGCAGGCTGGAAAGCATGAGATCAGTAAAAAAAATTCACCAATCTCATGCTGACAGCCGAGATCACGGCTTTGTTTACATACGGGAACCCGGCGTGACGTCATAACGTCGCGCCCGGGCCTCCGACGGTCATCTCTATGCTTCCCCTCCGGCGCCGGCCAATTCGTTCTCTGGGCCCTCGATGGCACGGGAGAGCCCAGAGAAGCACCGGATGGCGGCGGGAGGGGGGGGGGAACGTCCCCTCCCGCCGCCTATAAGAACGATCAAGCGGCGGAACTGCTGCGATGATAATTTTTATCATGCACAGAATCACCGGCTGAAAAGAATGATATCTGAATGATGCCTGCAATTGCAGGCATCATTCAGATGTCACTGCACAAAGTCAAGGACGTCATTTGACGGTGGGCGGTAGGGAAGTGGTTAATATTTAGCTCGAAATTTTTTCTGCTTCATTGATGTACACTGATGAGGCTGCACTGATGGGCACCGATAAGGTGGCAAGGGTGGGCACTGAGAGGTGGCATTGCTAGTTGGCACTGGTGGGCATTGAGAAGTGGCACTGCTAGGTGGCACTGATTGGCACCAGTGGTGGGCATTGATAGGTGGCACTGATTGTCACAGATGACACAGAATTGCCTCTTCCTCATCGGGCCCGATGTCCCTTGCACATAAGCCGGTGATTGCCTTTTATTTATGCTCACGCTGTCAGCACAAGGAGAAAACAAAAACCATTACCAAGCTTTTGTTTACATCACGTGATCAGCTGTCATTGGCTGACAGCTGATCACGTGGTAAGGGGCAGGGATCGGCCCCTTACTCGGATCTGTCATCACCCGAGTCTCAGTTACTCATGATCACAGCGCGCGCGAAGGGGAGGACGTCTATTGACGGACTCCCGGCAATTGAGGACCGCGCTGTGGCCGTCGATCAGTTATAGCGCTGATCTCGAGTGGTTAAAGAGGGTCTAAATGGGCCATTGACATGCATCACAATTCAATTTAGGAATGTGTCTTTGCAAAGTTAAACTAAATGAAATCCTTTTTCTTATTTTTGCTTGGCGATAGAGTGCAGAGGGATTAGAATTCTTGACAGTTTTTGGGGATGTCTGCACCCCTAATAGGGTGAAGACAACTTCCAAATTTGGCCACTTTATCCTTCTAAATGATTCACTTCCTGTCACATAGCCACACAGGAAGTGAGGGTAAATCCCTACCAATGTCTTTCCTTGGGGGGACACAGGTCAAGCTAAATACTTTCCCCATTATGTACATTGCACTCCAGTATTTTTCTGGGTACACCCCAAATTATTAGGTATTTTGGACTTTGGGGTTTATTTACTAAAGGCAAATCCACTTTGCACTACAAGTGCACTTGCTGGATATCCGAGGGGGACATGCAAGGAAACAAAACAAACACCATCGTTGCTTTTACATGATTGGATGTTACAATCACCAGTGCTTCCCCTCAGATTTTCAGCAACTACACAGTACACTTGTACTGCAGAGTGGATTTGCCTTTACTAAACCCCAAACTACCTAATGATTTGGGGGTACACAACAAAGTGCTAGAGTGCAATTTGCTTAATGGGGACACTAGTTAGATTGATCTCTGCGTCCCCAAGAAAAGACATTGGTAGGGTTTTACCTTCACTTCCTGTTTAGCTGTGTGACAGGAAGTGAAGCCAATTTTACTAAAGGGGACACAAAGCCCAACCTAAAAAACAAACAAAACAAAAGCAGAGTTCTAACACTTACTTGGTTTCCCTCAAAATGCCCACAATTACAATAGTATTGCCTTGAGCTATTTTTAAGTGCAGTGCTCTAAATCAGTGCTTCTCAAGTACCCCCAACAGGCCATGTTTGCAGGTTTTGCTTCATCTTGCACATGTGCTTTAAATCACAGTCAATGTTTTTTTATTTTGGACAGCAATTCTCGATAAGATAAATTCACAAAACATGTCCTGTTGGGGGTACTTGAGGACTGAGGCTGAGAACCACTGCAGTAAAAAGGAAAATTGAATACTTACCGCTCTCCCTCCCTCGCAGCCCTGGCAAACCGTGCCAGGTAGGGGACGCAGGAGGAATAACAGACGCCACAATGCCAGCACCTCTTCTGGCCCTGCATCCACCAGAGACTGAGGTGTCCTTGCTCCTTGCTCTTCTGTATCAGATGACCCATCTGCACCTTCTTCCTTAACTGGGTTTGACGGACCCTGTGGTAGTTTTGTTTTCATTAAACAAAATGTTTTACTTTTTGTTTTTTGGTTTTGGGTGTTCCTGGCCTCCATAGACTGCACCGTGGACAGCTGAACTCCATTTTCAGGTGAGATTGGGGGTGTGTTTTGTTCTTTGTAGCCCCCCTTCATCTGCAGCCGCAGACTCACCTCTTCCTGTCTAGGATAGACATGTGCAAAAGGAAAAAATTTGTTTCGTTTCGTTTCGTTTTAATTTGTTAATTAATTAATTTTGTTTAGTTAGATTCGTTAAATTTGTTAAATTCGTTTTCGGATTTCGTTTTGTTTTCGACCGAATTCGAAAATCGGTCGCATTCGAAAATATTTCAACCGAATTCGAAAATATTTCTACCGGATTCGAAATTATTTCAACATGATTCGAAATTATTTCAACCGCATTCGAAATTATTTCAACCGCATTTGAAACTATTTCAACCGGATTCGAAAATATTTTGCGACCCGACTTTGGGTCCACGTATCTCAGGGTCACTTAGTAATAGAAACCCCAAATTTGGAGATGTTATAGTGCTAGTTCTACTGTGTTTGCATACCAAATTTGGGGTTTCTAGTACAAGTGGCCCCGAGATATGTGGCCCAAAATTCGGGTCGCAAAATGTCATTCTCTGCTGCAGAAAAGTGACATTTTGCGACCCGATTTTGGGTCCACGTTTCTCGGGGTCACTTAGTGATAGAAACCCCAAAATTGGTATGCAAACACAGGATAACTAGCACTACAACATCCCCAAATTTGGGGTTTCTATCGCAAACTAACCCCGAGATACGTGGACCCAAAGTCGGGTCGCAAAATATTTTTGAATCCGGTTGAAATAGTTTCAAATGCGGTTGAAATAGTTTTAAATGCGGTTGAAATAATTTCAAATCATGTTGATACTATTTAAAGCAGATTCGAAAATATTTTGCGACCCGACTTTGAAAAAAAAATGAAATTGATTCTAACAGTCTGCAGGAGATCTGCAAAAAAAAAAAGAAGTGAAATGGCTGTTAATAGTCTACAGGAGATCTGCTAAAAAAATAAAATAAATGCTAATAGTCTGCAGGAGATCTTATGTAAAAAATAGTAATCTGCAAAAAAAAATAAACATGAAATAGATAGTATCTATATTCTATTCTATTCTATTGTTTTTCTAGTGTATTCTCTATTTCTATTCTAATATATTCTATCCAAAGTTAAAATTAATTAATTACATTTTTTTTAATTCCTACTGTTCAAAATTAAAATGTATTCTATTCGAAATTCGAATTTCATAAGATGGTTGCATATTCTTTCTATTTTATTCTATTAAATTATATTTTTTTTCTATTCTGTTCTAATCTTTTCTATTTGAATTATAAATTTTGAAAGATGGTTAGTTACTTACTTATATACATCTGTCACATAAAAAAAAGATGTGAAATGGCTGTCATGGATGTCGATCGCAAGGCAAGTACATATGCTGTATGTCATTGTCCGAGTGCCACGTGACCGGCCATGAGTGCCACGTGACCAAGTTGTGGATTGTCCACTTGCCACGTCACCTGCCACAAGTTATGGGGTTCCTAGCACCAAGTGACCCCCAGATAGGGGCGATCTGTCAAGTGCTTTTCTGCAGCAGAGAATTAAATTTTGTGACCCGACTTTGAGGCCACGTATCTCGGGGCCACTTATAGCTAGAAATCCCAATATATTTGGTATGCAAACACATTACAACTGGCACTACAATAACCCCAAATTTGGGGTTTCTATCACCAAGTAACCCCGTTGTAATGCTAGTTCTACTGTGTTTGCATACCAAATTTGGGGTTTCTAGCTATAAGTGGCCCCGAGATACGTGGCCCCAAAGTCGGATCACAAAATGTCATTCTCTGCTGCAGAAAAGTACTTGAAATATCGCCCATATCTGGGGGTCACTTGGTGCTAGGAGCCCCATAACTTGTGGCAGGTGACGTGGCAAGTAGACAATCCACAACTAGGTCACGTGGCAGGTCACGTGGCACTCGTGGCCGTTCACGTGGCACTCGTGGCAGGTCACGTGGCACTCGTGGTCGGTGTCGTGGCACTCGTGGCCGGTGTCGTGGCACTCGTGGCCGGTGTCGTGGCACTCGTGGCCGGTGTCGTGGTAAGTGGACAATGACATACAGCATATGTACTTGCCTTGCGATCGACATCCGTGACAGCCATTTCACATCTTTTTTTTTATGTGACAGATGTATATAAGTAAGTAAATAACCTTCTTCCAAAATGTATAATTCAAATAGAAAAGATTAGAACAGAATAGAAAAAAAATATAATTTAGAAGAATAAAATAGAAAGAATATACAACCATCTTCTGAAATTCGAATTTCGAATAGAATAAATTTGAATTTCGAATAGTATGAATTCAAATTTTTTAATTAATTAATTAATTTTAACTTTGGATAGAAAAGATTATAATAAAATAGAAAATAGACTAGAAAAACAATAACCCCAAATTTGGGGTTTCTATCACCAAGTAACCCCGAGATACATGGACCCAAATTCGGGTCACAAAATATTTTCGAATCCGGTTGAAATAGTTTCAAATGCAGTTGAAATAATTTCGAATCATGTTGATACTATTTCAACCGGATTCGAAAATATTTTGCGACCCGACTTTGGGTCCATGTATTTTGGGGTTACTTGGTGATAGAAACCCAAAATTTGGAGATGTTGTAGTGCTATTTGGGGTTTCTAGCTACAAGTGGCCCCGAGATATGTGGCCCCAAAATCGGGTCGCAAAATGTCATTCTCTGCTCCAGTAAAGTGCTTGACATTTTGCGACCCGACTTTGGGTCCACGTATCTCGGGGTCACTTAGTTATAGAAACCCCATATTTGGTATGCAAACACAGGAGAACTAGCACTACAACATCTCCAAATTTGGGGTTTCTATCACCAAGTAACCCCGAGATACATGGACCCAAAGTCGGGTCAAAAATATTTTTAGATTCGAAAAAATTCGGATTCGGTTAAATTCGTTAGTATTGTAATTCGGTAATTCGGATGCATCCGAATAATGAAAAATTTGTCAGAATTTCGATTCGGAACTAAACGAAATGCACATGTCTAGTCTAGGAGACCTGGCTAGGGACATGCACTGAGAGTGCCCCCGGATAGTACTTTGTTGCCTCATAGAGGTGGTGTGGGTGGAGTGAGGTTCTTATCTCCCCCATGTTGGTCTATGTCCCCCCAATAGGCCTACCCACAGTGGGTGTTTTCCCTTTACGGGACAGTGGGCTTCGGCCAGGGGCCTTCCTTGTGGTGGGAGGGTACCCCGGGTCGGGCTCGCTTCGAGTGTTTTTTTCTGGTGGGTTGGCTAGACACGGCTCGCTTAGGCGGGCTGTGCCTCCTGACCTGCTTAACAATGTTACTTTTTTGTGTTCTCATGTTGTTGTTTTTTGTGTGTCTTTGTGTTGTTTCCCCTGTCTGCCCTACTCTATTTTTTTCTCTTCTCTCCACTTCCTCATTTCTCTCCGTCTGGAGTTTTCCAAGGTACTCCTTCCTCAGAATTGCTCCTGTTGGGTTCAATGGCTACCCCTTGGCTCTGACGGTCATCCCCGGTCCCCATGGCTTCTTTTAAGGGAGTATCTTATAATGTTCGGGGGCTTTGCTCTCCACACAAAAGGGGCAAGTTATGGTTGGAATTGAAACGTTTGGGGGCACAGATAGTGTTTCTGCAGGAGACCCACTTTACCGTCCAATCCACTCCGAAACTCCCTACTCATTTATTCAACCAATGGTTCCTTAGCACTTCCACGGTTCCTAAGGCCAAGGGAACGGCCATAGCTGTTCACAAGTCCTGCCCCTTCCACCTTAAAGCACATTTCTCTGATCCTATGGGTAGGTTTGTCCTTTTGAAAGGGGAGATAGCTGGGACTCTTTACACCTTTGCTAACGTGTATGCCCCTAATGCCAACCAGCTGACTTTTGTAGATGCTGTACTAGACCGCCTCACTGATTTTCAGGAGGGCCGTCTGATCTTAGGGGGGGACTTTAATATTAGCCCGGATCCCTTATTCGATACCTCTCATAGTCGTTCAGCCCATTCACATGCGTTCCTGAAAAGGTTTAAGAAAACTATCCAATCCCATTTCCTGTTTGACAGCTGGCGGGTGCTCCAACCCTCAGCGAGAGATTATAGCTATTATTCTAGAGTTCATGATTTGTACACCCGTATAGACCTCATATTTGTAGATCAGCATACCCTCGAGCTACTGCAGGTGGCATCCATAGAGAACATTACCATATCTGATCATGCTGCGATCACAATCACCTTTGAGGTGTCTCAGGGTGCGCAGCGCCCATGGTCATGGCATCTGAACGAGAATCTATTGAATGACACTGTAGTGGTGGCGGAGGTTTCGGAGGTCATGTCGCACTATTTTAAGGAAAACACTACTGAGAAGTGTCAGTGAGGAGATGGTTTGGGAGGGTCACAAAGCTGTCATGAGGGGGGAGCTGATTTCACAAGGGGCTAGATGCAAGAGGGCGCGACAAGCAGATTTTCAGAGGATCTTGACAAATCTCCAACAGGCAGAGCTTCTTCATAAGCGTTGTGGGGACCCGGAGGCTTTGGAGAGACTGCTGGAGCTTAGGGGACTTTTCTCTCGATATTTGGACCGTAAGGTTTGCAGACAGCTCCGTTACCTTTCTCATAAGTATTATGAGCATGGTAACAAATGCAGTAGGATGCTTGCTAGGGCCCTCAGAAAACGCAGGGGCCAGACTCTTATTCACAAACTTCAATCCACTTTGGGTTGAGTTGTTTTTTAATCCTCCAAGATTGCCTCTTCGTTCCGTGATTACTATGCAAAACTCTACTCTTTGGATTCGGATGCTACACCGGAGTCTGCGGCCTCTAAGTATAGTGCTATTAAAGCCCCGTACACACGGTCAGACTTTTGCCCAACAAACTTCGTTTTGAGCAAGTTGGACCAACAATCCGACCGTGTGTATGCTCCATCGGACAAACTTTTTTCGTTTGGTTTTGGATTTCATCGGACAAAAGTTGGGTCTGCAAACGGACAAACTTTTGCCCAACAAAAGTCAGATGGAGCAAAGTCCGACCGGGTGTACAGAAAACCATCGGACTTTAGTCCGATGGACAAAACAACTAATGTTAAAATCAACCAACAATAGCAGAAGTTGACCAAAGGGTGGCAGTAAAGATCAGAAAAGAGCCTAAAAAACACGTGATGTTGTAAGAAGTTTTAAGAAAGTTTGCAGAAAAGTCCGAGCGTGTGTATGCTATGGGTGTTACCAACCAACTCCGTTCGGACAAAAAACCACGGAAAAGTCAGATGGAAGTCCGACCGTGTGTACGGGGCTTAAGGAGTATTTGGTAAATTCTGGGCTCCCCTCCTTGTCCGAGGAGCAGCAGGCGGAGTTGGAGTCCCCTGTGCAGCCCTCTGACATCGAGGCGATTGTTAAATCCTTGCCGAGCGGGAAGAGCCCGGGGGCCGGTTGGGTATTCAAAGGCGTACTACAGCACATTTCTCCCGATCTTAGTCGGCCCCATGTGCAGATATTTTAACTCGATTGCCAGGGGAGACCTGATCCCTCCCGAGGCCTTGTTGGCTCACATAACGGTACTTCCTAAAGAGGGCAAGGACCTTTCTCTGGCTCAGAGTTATAGACCAATATCGTTACTGAACGTGGATGTTAAAATCCTTGCTAAAATATTGGCCAATCGCCTTAAACATCTAGTTCCAAATATAGTACACCCAGACCAAACAGGTTTTGTCACGGGGCGCGAGGCCCGAGACAATTCGCTGCGAGCCATGCATCTGATTCATTGGGCACGCTCTAATCCAAAACAATCCCTGTACTTGGTCCTCTCAACGGACACAGAGAAGGCCTTCGACCGGGTCGACTGGTCCTTTCTGCGTGCGGTCCTGGAGTCTGTGGGTCTAGGCCCATTCATGTTGACTTGGATCATGGCCTTCTACACTACCCCAAGCGCTCAGGTCAAGGTGAATGGCATTTTCTCCTCAAGGTTTACGATTAAAAATGGTGCGAGACAGGGCTGCCCCCTCTCGCCCCTCCTGTTTGCCCTTACCCTGGAGCCCTTGTTACTCAGGGTGAGGGCCAACCGGGACATCAAAGGATTGACAGTGGGAAGCATGGAGCATAAGCTTTTGGCTTATGCGGATGATGTCCTGTTCCATCTTACCGAACCCCTCATCTCGGTGCCGAACCTCATGAAAGAACTCCATGATTTTGGAGCCTTGTCCAATTTTAAAATTAATTACTTGAAGTCTGAGATTCTGCCGATAGTGCTCCCTCTGTCACTCAAAGATAGTCTGAAAGCGGCATTCCCTTTCACGTGGGCTAGGTCCTCTATAAGGTACCTGGGTATCCAACTGACTGACTGTTATGAGACCCTGTATCAGGCCAATTATCCCTCCCTATTGACATCCATCAAAACTGACCTATCCCATTGGACTAAAACGGCCTTTACCTGGCTCGGGCGGGTGAACATTATTAACCACTTAAGCCCCGGACCATTTGGTAGCTAAAGGACCAGAGGTGAATTCAGAATTTTGCACTGCGCTGCTTTAACTGTAAATTGTGCGGACATGCAATGTTGTACCCAAACGAAATTTGCGTCCTTTTCTTCCCACAAATAGAGCTTTCTTTTAATGGTATTTGATTGCCTCTGCGATTTTTATTTTTTGCGATATAAACGGAAAAAGACCGAACATTTTGAAAATAAATGATATTTTCTACTTTTTGTTATAAGAAAAATCGAATAAACTCAATTTTAGTCATACATTTAGGCCAAAATGTATTCAGCCACATGTCTTTAGTAAAAAAAATGTCAATAAGCGTATATTTATCGGTTTGCGCAAAAGTTATAGCGTTTACAAACTAGGGTACATTTTCTGGAATTTACACAGCTTTTAATTTATGACTGCCTATCTCATTTCTTGAGGTGCTAAAATGACAGGGCAGTACAAAACCCCCCCAAATGACCCCATTTTAGAAAGTAGACACCCCAAGGAAATTGCTGAGAGGCATGTTGAGCCCATTGAATATTTTTTTTTTGTCCCAAGTGATTGAATAATGACAAAAAAAAATTACAAAAAGTTGTCACTAAATGATATATTGCTCACACATGCCATGGTTATATGTGGAGTTGCACCCCAAAATACATTCTGCTGCTTCTCCTGAGTACGGGGATACCACATGTGTGGGACTTTTTAGGAGCCTAGCCACGTACGGGACCCCGGAAACCAAGCACCGCCTTCAGGATTTCTAAGGGCGCAAATTTTTGATTTCACTCCTCACTACCTATCACAGTTTTGAAGGCCATAAAATGCCAAAATAGCACAAAACCCCCCCAAATGACCCCATTTTGGAAAGTAGACACCCCAAGCTGTTTGCTGAGAGGCATGGTGAGTATTTTACAGCTCTCATTTGTTTTTGAAAATGAAGAAAGAACATTTTTTTTTTTTCTTTTTTTTTTCAATTTTCAAAACTTTGTGACAAAAAGCGAGATCTGCAAAATACTCACAATACCTCTCAGCAAATAGCTTGGGGTGTCTACTTTCCAAAATGGGGTCATTTGGGGGGGTTTTGTGCCATCTGGGCATTCCATGGCCTCCGAAACTGTGATAGGCAGTGAGAAGTGAAATCAAAACTTGACACCCTTAGAAAGCCTGAAGGCGGTGCTTGGTTTTTGGGGTCCCGTACGCGGCTAGGCTCCCAAAAAGTCTCACACATGTGGTATCCCCGTACTCAGGAGAAGCAACAGAATGTATTTTGGGGTGTAATTCCACATATGCCCATGGCATGTTTGAGCAATATATCATTTAGTGACAACTTTGTGCAAAAAAAAAAAAACATTTTTATTTTTTCCGCAACTTGTGTCAACATATAAAATATTCCATGGACTCGACATGCCTCTCAGTATATAGCTTGGGGTGTCTACTTTCCAAAATGGGGTCATTTGGGGGGGTTTTGAACTGTTCTGGCATTTTATACACAACATTAGGAAGCTTACATCCACTCTTCTAACCACTTGAAGACAAAGCCCTTTTTGACACTTTTTGTTTACATGAAAACATATTTTTTTTTGCAAGAAAATTATGTTGAACCCCCAAACATTATATATATTTTTAAAGCAAAGGCCCTACAGAATAAAATGGTGGGTGTTGCATTTTTTTTTCTACACAGTATTTGCGCAGCGATTTTTCAAACGCATTTTCTTGGGAAAAAATACACTTTTTTTAATTTTAATGCACTAAAACACACTATATTGCCCAAATGTTTGATGAAATAAAAAAGATGATCTTAGGCCGAGTACATAGATACCAAACACGACATGCTTTAAAATTTCGCACAAATGCGCATTGGCGACAAACTACATACATTTTTAAAAGCCTTTAAAAGCATTTACAGGTTACCCCGTTAGATTTACAGAGGAGGTCTACTGCTAAAATTACTGCCCTCGATCTGACCTTCGCAGTGATACCTCACATGCATGGTGCAATTGCTGTTTACATATGACGCCAGACCGACGCTTGCGTCCGCCATTGGGCAAGAGCAGGGCAGGACAGGGGTGCTTTTTTTTTATTATTAATTTTGCTTTTTTATTTTATTTTTAAACTGTTGCTTCCATATTTATTTATTTTTATCACTTTTATTGTTATCTCAGGGAATGTAAATATCCCCTATGATAGCAATAGGTAATGACAGGTACTCTTTTTTGAAAAAACTGGGGTCTATTGGACCCTAGATCTTTCCTCTGCCCTCAAAGCATCTGACCACACCAAGATCGGTGTGATAAAATGCTTTCCCAATTTCCCAATGGCGCTTTTTATATCCGGGGGGGGGACATTCCCTCCCACTGCTTGTAAAAGCAGTCCAGAGGCTAATTAGCCACTAGGATTGCTTTTACATGAAAGCCGGCCGCTGGCTGAAAAGAATGATACCAAGATGATACCTAAACCCGCAGGCATCATTCTGGTATAAACATTCAAAGTCCAGCAACATACCAGTACGTTGCTGGTCCTTGTTGGACATGTATTGTAATCTTTTTTTTCATGCAGCCTGTTGGCTGAACGAAAAAAAAAGATTGATCGGTGGGTATGACCACCATTAGAATACCGCCCTTCATCCACCCACTTCTAATGATGGGCATACATGCACCATTTATATATGCCGAAGCATGGGGGCATCTTCTCGCAAAAGTTATGCCGCGTACACATGGTCAGACTTTTCCACGGGCAAGCCTCCGTCGGAATTTCGACCGTATATACGCGGCATTAGGAGCAAAATCGCTCCTCCGCTCCTGCTGCCCCAATGCTTCGGCATATATGCTTTTTTTTTTAACTGTGGTGGTGAAATCACCTCCTACAGCACTGGAGTCGCAGGGATCAGGCCTGTCTCTGCGAACGCTGCAGTTATGTGTGTTGTGTTTTGCAAGTGACAGTGATCGATCGATACTGCACTTCGGTGGCCTGGGCTGGACGGAGGGGCAAAACGCAGGTGCTAGCGGGTATTTGGGCTGATCCCACTAACAGTGCGTTTTTGGGAACCCTAAACTGCTGGGGACGCTAGTATAGATCTGATCAGATCAGATATTGAGCTGATCAGATACTATACCACTAAGGGGAGTGTATGCTTCACGTGTGGGTGTTAGCGCTACTGGCACTAACCTGGCGCTGCCTGGGGTGTGACGCAGACCCTCTCTGACGCTAAAACCTAACTGATATCACCCGCCGGGCGATCAGGGGGTTAAACCTTTATTGGGTTATATACGGCGGGTGCCCTGACACTATAAAAAGCAAACTAACTAACCAGCGTCACCCGTAACACTTATATGATGATCACTGGTGAAAGGGTTAACTAGGGGCAATTAGGGGGTTAAAACCTTTATTAGGTAATATATGGGGGTACCTGACGCTATATGAAAACCTGACGGCGAACCTAAAAAAAATTACTGGCTACCTATCGGCATCACCGACACTAAGACAACGATCATAAAAACGATCGCTTAGCGACAGTGCTGATAGGGGGTGAAAGGGTTACCTGGGGGGCGATCAGGGGGTTAAACCTTTATTAGATAATATAACCGTGCCAGGTAGGGGACGCAGGAGGAATAACAGACGCCGCAATGCCAGCACCTCTTCTGGCCCTGCATCCACCAGAGACTGAGGTGTCCTTGCTCCTTGCTCTTCTGTATCAGATGACCCATCTGCACCTTCTTCCTTAACTGGGTTTGACGGACCCTGTGGTAGTTTTGTTTTCATTAAACAAAATGTTTTACTTTTTGTTTTTTGGTTTTGGGTGTTCCTGGCCTCCATAGTCTGCACCGTGGACAGCTGAACTCCATTTTCAGGTGAGATTGGGGGTGTGTTTTGTTCTTTGTAGCCCCCCTTCATCTGCAGCCGCAGACTCACTTCTTCCTGTCTAGGATAGACATGTGCAAAAGGAAAAAATTTGTTTCGTTTCGTTTTAATTTGTTAATTAATTAATTTTGTTTAGTTAGATTCGTTAAATTTGTTAAATTCGTTTTCGGATTTCGTTTTGTTTTCGACCGAATTCGAAAATCGGTCGCATTCGAAAATATTTCAACCGAATTCGAAAATATTTCTACCGGATTCGAAATTATTTCAACATGATTCGAAATTATTTCAACCGCATTCGAAATTATTTCAACCGCATTTGAAACTATTTCAACCGGATTCGAAAATATTTTGCGACCCGAATTTGGGTCCACGTATCTCAGGGTCACTTAGTAATAGAAACCCCAAATTTGGAGATGTTATAGTGCTAGTTCTACTGTGTTTGCATACCAAATTTGGGGTTTCTAGCTACAAGTGGCCCCGAGATATGTGGCCCAAAATTCGGGTCGCAAAATGTCATTCTCTGCTGCAGAAAAGTGACATTTTGCGACCTGATTTTGGGTCCACATTTCTCGGGGTCACTTAGTGATAGAAACCCCAAAATTGGTATGCAAACACAGGATAACTAGCACTACAACATCCCCAAAATTTGGGGTTTCTATCGCCAACTAACCCCGAGATACGTGGACCCAAAGTCGGGTCGCAAAATATTTTTGAATCCGGTTGAAATAGTTTCAAATGCGGTTGAAATAGTTTTAAATGCGGTTGAAATAATTTCGAATCATGTTGATACTATTTAAAGCAGATTCGAAAATATTTTGCGACCCGACTTTGAAAAAAAAATGAAATTGATTCTAACAGTCTGCAGGAGATCTGCAAAAAAAAAAAAAAGAAGTGAAATGGCTGTTAATAGTCTACAGGAGATCTGCTAAAAAAATAAAATAAATGCTAATAGTCTGCAGGAGATCTTATGTAAAAAATAGTAATCTGCAAAAAAAAATAAACATGAAATAGATAGTATCTATATTCTATTCTATTCTATTGTTTTTCTAGTGTATTCTCTATTTCTATTCTAATATATTCTATCCAAAGTTAAAATTAATTAATTACATTTTTTTTAATTCCTACTGTTCGAAATTAAAATGTATTCTATTCGAAATTCGAATTTCATAAGATGGTTGCATATTCTTTCTATTTTATTCTATTACATTATATTTTTTTTCTATTCTGTTCTAATCTTTTCTATTTGAATTATAAATTTTGAAAGATGGTTAGTTACTTACTTATATACATCTGTCACATAAAAAAAAGATGTGAAATGGCTGTCATGGATGTCGATCGCAAGGCAAGTACATATGCTGTATGTCATTGTCCGAGTGCCACGTGACCGGCCATGAGTGCCACGTGACCAAGTTGTGGATTGTCCACTTGCCACGTCACCTGCCACAAGTTATGGGGTTCCTAGCACCAAGTGACCCCCAGATAGGGGCGATCTGTCAAGTGCTTTTCTGCAGCAGAGAATTAAATTTTGTGACCCGACTTTGAGGCCACGTATCTCGGGGCCACTTATAGCTAGAAATCCCAATATATTTGGTATGCAAACACATTACAACTGGCACTACAATAACCCCTAATTTGGGGTTTCTATCACCAAGTAACCCCGTTGTAATGCTAGTTCTACTGTGTTTGCATACCAAATTTGGGGTTTCTAGCTATAAGTGGCCCCGAGATACGTGGCCCCAAAGTCGGGTCACAAAATGTCATTCTCTGCTGCAGAAAAGTACTTGAAATATCGCCCATATCTGGGGGTCACTTGGTGCTAGGAGCCCCATAACTTGTGGCAGGTGACGTGGCAAGTAGACAATCCACAACTAGGTCACGTGGCAGGTCACGTGGCACTCGTGGCCGTTCACGTGGCACTCGTGGCAGGTCACGTGGCACTCGTGGCCGGTGTCGTGGCACTCGTGGCCGGTGTCGTGGCACTCTTGGCAGGTGTTGTGGTAAGTGGACAATGACATACAGCATATGTACTTGCCTTGCGATCGACATCCGTGACAGCCATTTCACATCTTTTTTTTTATGTGACAGATGTATATAAGTAAGTAAATAACCTTCTTCCAAAATGTATATTTCAAATAGAAAAGATTAGAACAGAATAGAAAAAAAATATAATTTAGAAGAATAAAATAGAAAGAATATACAACCATCTTCTGAAATTCGAATTTCGAATAGAATAAATTTGAATTTCGAATAGTATGAATTCAAATTTTTTAATTAATTAATTAATTTTAACTTTGGATAGAAAAGATTATAATAAAATAGAAAATAGACTAGAAAAACAATAACCCCAAATTTGGGGTTTCTATCACCAAGTAACCCCGAGATACATGGACCCAAATTCGGGTCACAAAATATTTTCGAATCCGGTTGAAATAGTTTCAAATGCAGTTGAAATAATTTCGAATCATGTTGATACTATTTCAACCGGATTCGAAAATATTTTGCGACCCGACTTTGGGTCCATGTATTTTGGGGTTACTTGGTGATAGAAACCCAAAATTTGGAGATGTTGTAGTGCTATTTGGGGTTTCTAGCTACAAGTGGCCCCGAGATATGTGGCCCCAAAATCGGGTCGCAAAAATAGGATTTTTATAACAGCTTACCTGTAAAATCCTTTTCTTGGAGTACATCATGGGACACAGAGCGACATAGTCATTACTAATGGGTTATATAGATACCGTCAGGTGCTGGCACTGGCAACTTCCAAAACCGGAAGTACCCTCCCCTATATAAGCCCCTCCCTTCCGGGAGCACCTCAGTTTTGTAGCAAAGCAATAAGTGTCCCCAAAGAGGGGCGGGAGCTCTGTGTCCCGTGATGTACTCCAAGAAAAGGATTTTACAGGTAAGCTGTTATAAAAATCCTATTTTCTTTCTCGTACATCACGGGACACAGAGCGACATAGTCATTACTAATGGGATGTCCTAAAGCAATGCCAAATGAGGGGGGGATACACCATATATAAGCTGAGCGCTATCAGACATGAGGATCTTTTGCGGCCTGCAACACACTGCGCCCAAAGGCGACATCCTCCTGACTTCTAACGTCCACCTGGTAGAACCTAGTAAACGTGTGAACTGAAGACCATGTTGCGGCCTTACAGATTTGAGCCAGGGAGGCCTGGTGATGCACTGCCCATGAAGTTCCAACTGCTCTCGTGGAGTGCGCTCTAACCTTGAACGGAGGCGGTCTCCTTCTCAAGCCTTAAGCTTGCATAATGACCTGTCGAATCCACTTGGCTAAAGTAGATTTTGACGCTGCCTGACCCTTTCTGGGGCCTTCCGGCAGAATAAACAAAGTATCCGTTCTGCGAATCTGAGCAGTGGCTTTTAGATAAGCTTTAACTGCTCTTACTACATCCAAAGAATGCAATAACTTTTCCTCTACCGAAGTAGGTTTGGGGAAAAAAGAAGGAAGAACCACATCTTGGTTCAAATGAAACCTCGATACCACCTTAGGAAGAAAGGCTGGATGAGGACGGAACACTACTCTGTCCTTATGGATAACCAGATATGGCTCCTTACAGGACATAGCTGCTAATTCCGATACTCTTTTAGCCGAACAAATGGCTACTAGAAAAATCAATTTCCTGGTGAGAAGCACCAAGGAAATATGCTGTAATGGTTCAAATGGTTGTTTCTGTAGAACCGACAGAACCAAGTTTAGATCCCATGGACATATGGGAATATTAACCGGAGGACTAATACGCATCACTCCTTGTCTAAAGGCTTTGACTAGTGAATGCGAAGCCAAGGGCCTTTGAAAAAATATTGACAAGGCCGAAATCTGACCCTTGATAGTACTCAAGGCAAGCTTCCTATCTACAGCCCACTGTAGGAAGTCCAGAATCCTACCTATTACGTACTTATGTGGATGCCATTTCTTGGCCTCACACCACGCGATGTACGCCTTCCAGATTCTATAGTAGATCTGCCTGGATACCGGCTTCCTGGCATTGATCATGGTAGATACCACAGCATTAGAGAGCCCTCTCTTTTTTAGAATGTGGGCTTCAATAGCCAGGCCGTCAAACCTAGGGCTGGTAAGGAAGGGTGGTATATCGGTCCTTGCGAAAGCAGGTCCGGACGACGTGGGAGAGTCCAAGGACTCCCCACTGAAATTTTACAATCTCCGCGTACCACGCTCTTCGGGGCCACGCTGGAGCCACCGGAATCACTGGTTTCTTTTCTACCCTGATTCTGCGGAGTAATCGAGGTAACCATTGTGGCGGTGTGAATGCATATATCAGCTTGAACTGATCCCAAGGGAACACTAGGGCATCCGAGCCGCAAGCTAGGGGATCCCTTGTCCGAGAGACAAACCTGTCCCCCTTTGTGTTGAATCTGGATGCTAGAAGATCTACATCCGATGTTCCCCACCGCTGACATATTGTCCAGAAAACCTCGGGGTGAAGGGACCCTTCCTCTGGGCCTAATTGCTGGCGACTTAGAAAGTCCGCCTTCCAATTCTCCACTCCTGGAATGAATACCGCAGATATGGCTGGGACATATTTTTCTGCCCATTTCAGGATGTAATTTACTTCCCTCTGGGCTGCACGACTCCTGGTGCCCCCCTGATGATTGATATATGCCACTGCTGTGGCATTGTCTGATTGAATTCTGACAGGGGACCCTTGGAGTTTGGATGTCCATGCTACTAGGGCATACCGGGCTGCTCGTATCTCTAAGAGATTGATGGGCAGGGCCTTTTCTGCATCCGACCATCTGCCCTGGAGAGACTATTGCTCCAGTACTGCTCCCCAGCCTATAAGGCTGGCATCTGTAGTGACCACCTTCCAAAAAATCGGACTGAAGGATTTCCTTTTTTCCAGATTCTGGGGAACCAACCACCAACGGAGGCTCTTGCGAACGGAAGGGGACAAGGACATTGTAAGTCTAGGGCCTGAACTTTTTTGTTCCAGGCTGACAGTATGGCCCCTTGCAAATTCCTTGAATGGAATTGACCGTAGGGTACTGCTTCGAATGATGCCACCATTTTTCCCAGCAGCCTCATATACAGGCGTATGGACGGCTGTCTTTTTTGTACCCACTAAGTGGATCAAATCTTTCAAAGACAACACCTTTCCTCGAGGCAAGAATATTTTTCTCTGGCCTGAATCCAACCTTAGCCCCAAGTATTCCAGACTTTTGACTGGTTTTTAGGGCTGACTTGTCTCGGTTGATAATCCAACCGTGAGATTCCAGATACTTGATTGTCTTGTGAACGACCACGTCTAGTTTTTTCACTGAGTGGTCTATCAGCAACAAGTCATCCAGATATGCCATTATCATTACACCTTGTGTTCTTAGATTGGCCAATAAAGGGCCAGAATTTTTGTAAACACTCGTGGTGCTGTGGCCAAACCGAAGGGTAAGGCTCTGAACTGAAAATGGCGCCCTTCTACTGCAAAGCGTAGAAATTTTTGGTGGACTGGAAAGATGGGAATGTGCAAATAAGCATCTTTGATGTCGATCGCGGCTAACCAATTCTCCCCTTGTAGGGCAGTGGCCACCGATCGGATCGACTCCATCGGAAAGTCCTGATATACAGGAATTTGTATAGCCCTTTTAGAATTAATATGGGCCTCCCGTCCGCGTTTGCTTCGGGACTGTAAAGAGGTTTGAGTAAAACCCGAACCCTCATTCTTCCAGGGGAACCTCCATAATTACTCCTTGGAGCAATAGTTGTTCTAGTGCCAACAGGAGGGACTCTCTCTTCCGGGGATCCCTTGGCACGTTTGACCTCAAAAATGGGAAGGAGGAGAGTCTTTTAACTCCAAACTGTATCCCAAACCTACTGCGGAGAGCACCTATCTGTCTTGATCGTGTCCCGCCAGGTCTCTTGCGAACAACTGGAGTCCTCCCCCCACCCGACTGAGTGGGGGCTTCAATGAATTTAACTTTGGGGGAGGTTTTGTACCTCCCCTGACCCAGGGTTTCTCATTACCCTGCTACTGTCCCTGTTTTTTACCCCCGGGAATTGACCGAGGAGGCCGTCGGAACTGTTACACAGCCGATGCCCCAGGGACTGGAGAAGCAGGCCTCTTAAAGAGGAACCTCTAACTCTGTTTTTAACCGGCAAGAGCGTATTTTTACCGCTGGAAATTTTCTGGATATATTTGTCCAGGTTTTCCCTGAATAAGCGTTCACCATGAAATGGGACGCTAACCAGCCATTCTTTACAGGGAGCTTCAGCAGACCAGTTTTTGAGCCATAGGAGCCTACGCATATGTACTATAGACAGCATAAGGCGGGAGGCCTGATGGACTGAATCCTCTATGGCGTCAACCGCAAAGCCTAAGGCTCTAGGTAGATCAGCTAGGGCAAAGCCTGCTGATCTGTCAAGTCCCTCAAGACCTGTTTCAACTGATCCTTCACTGCTTAGCAGACCCCAATAGCTGCTACTGCTGGTTGTATCACCAAGCAGATTTTCATAAGGACTCCAATCTTTTATCTATTGGGTTCTTGAACATTTGGACATTATCCACTGGACATGTCAGTGATTTATACATACAAGAGATGGCTGCGTCCACTGTAGGGACCTTCCATTTTTTTTTTTTTGATGAACTTATCCTCCATGGGATAGACCACCGGAAATCTCTTGGGGGAATAAATATTTTCTCAGGACGTTCCCAATCCTGGTAAATGAGCCCTTTCAGTAAAGGGTGAAGTGGAAAAGAACAAACAGTCTGGGGGCTTCTAGCGACCCCAACGAGGATACAGTAGTGGTTGATGGTTCCGCAAGGTGCATTTTTAAATGCTGATCGGACCATGTTAGTCAGAGACTGAACCCATAATCTTTCAGCTTGAGATGCTGAGAAAAGGTTCCCCCACTGTTGATTCCTCTATAACAGAATCAACCTCATCCTGATCCCCTTCAGGCAGGTCGATCCCTGTATGGGACTGTTGCTCTGCTAACAGGCACTCTGAAGGAGGAGACGGAGATCGGGCGTGCTTTCCCTGACAGGGAGGCAGCGATAAATGTTGACAATCTCTCTCTAATCCTCCCAGAGCTGAGGAAAAAACCTCCTCTGTTACATACACAGGAGCAGGTGAACTGAGGACAGCCACAGTACCAAGTACCCCTGCGGGGTCTCTACGGTCACTTACCTCTGAACTTCAGGGGAGACTGGTGCAGCAGAAGTATGCCCAAGATCCTCCGAGCCCGATGAGACCCCCTTCGCTTCCTGGAAGATTCAGTTCCGGAGCTTCTGGACGGCATATTCCTAAGCCTAAAGCTGAGGTATTCCAGCCGTAATACACCACTTTTACTGAGAATAGTCTAGCACAATTGCTGCTATATCACAGTTGGTGTCTACTAATGTGCCTTTCTAGGGGATGCCTGTATCAACCGCTTGCTGTATGCCCTTTTTTTTTAAATGTTGCCAGCTCTGTCTCTGTACTTCATAGCCAGCTCACCACACAAAACTGTGGTTTTTACATGCTGGGACGTCCGCACATGCGCAGAAGCGCTGCGGCGCACACAGAGCGTCATCCCCCAGGCTCCGCCCCCTTTCCTGGCTCACCTCTATATATAGAGGCGCGTGCACGCGCACGCGCGCGGCCACGTGCGCCTTCGGCGCTAATTTTGAAAAATGGAGACTAGGGACAAGAGCCAGGGCCCCTCTTTGCCGCAGGCCGGGGGATGGACGAGCATTGCAACATGGCAGAGGAAGCAGTTTCCCATAAGAGAACTCACCATCTGCCTGGACTTGCTCTGCTGAGAAGAAACTAGTCCACATGACAAGAAAACATTCCACAGCGGCCTCTAGTGGACAAACACAGGTACCGCAGTCTAATATCTTAAATATATATAAAAAAAATTATTATTATTTTTTTTTTTCTTGACCACCATTAAAAATTATTACATTTTTTTAGTAGTTACAGGCATGCACAGAATTTTGCGGGAATACCATTAGGTAACAGACAGAAAGACAAATTAGGCTTGGGGGTCCCCCAATAGAACCAAGTTCCTGGGGGCCCCCACTTACCTGTTCCCCGCCGCAGGACTTTGTTTGGTCCACAAAAGCCCAAACTTCACCTATCACGGCAGGCATTGTAATCAAACCTTCAGGGACCGGGTTCCCAAGGATTCCACTCCCCTGGACCTGTATAGCACCCTGCACAGAAAACATCTTGGTCGTGGGTATGACCAGAGCTCTGGATCCCAGGGTCCAGCTCTCCTAAGAGAAGCATTACAGGCAAAACCTTGCTCTTCTCTGCAAGGCCCGGGTACCGACCGTTTAGCTATGAAGCTTTTTTGGTCGGATCCGGAATAGCTTACTGAGGCCCAAAAGAACCTGTACGCAAGCTCAGTGAAAAACACATGTTTCTTCTTGGCCAACACCTTAGACACTGGCAAAAAACTGAGGTGCTCCCGGATGGGAGGGGCTTATATAGGGGAGGGTACTTCCAGTTTTGGAAGTTGCCAGTGCCAGCACCTGACGGTATCTATATAACCCATTAGTAATGACTATGTCGCTCTGTGTCCCGTGATGTACGAGAAAGAAATGTCATTCTCTGCTCCAGTAAAGTGCTTGACATTTTGCGACCCGACTTTGGGTCCACGTATCTCGGGGTCACTTAGTTATAGAAACCCCATATTTGGTATGCAAACACAGGAGAACTAGCACTACAACATCTCCAAATTTGGGGTTTCTATCACCAAGTAACCCCGAGATACATGGACCCAAAGTCGGGTCAAAAATATTTTTAGATTCGAAAAAATTCGGATTCGGTTAAATTCGTTAGTATTGTAATTCGGTAATTCGGATGCATCCGAATGTCCGAATAATGAAAAATTTGTCAGAATTTCGATTCGGAACTAAACGAAATGCACATGTCTAGTCTAGGAGACCTGGCTAGGGACATGCACTGAGAGTGCCCCCGGATAGTACTTTGTTGCCTCATAGAGGTGGTGTGGGTGGAGTGAGGTTCTTATCTCCCCCATGTTGGTCTATGTCCCCCCAATAGGCCTACCCACAGTGGGTGTTTTCCCTTTACGGGACAGTGGGCTTCGGCCAGGGGCCTTCCTTGTGGTGGGAGGGTACCCCGGGTCGGGCTCGCTTCGAGTGTTTTTTTCTGGTGGGTTGGCTAGACACGGCTCGCTTAGGCGGGCTGTGCCTCCTGACCTGCTTAACAATGTTACTTTTTTGTGTTCTCATGTTGTTGTTTTTTGTGTGTCTTTGTGTTGTTTCCCCTGTCTGCCCTACTCTATTTTTTTCTCTTCTCTCCACTTCCTCATTTCTCTCCGTCTGGAGTTTTCCCAGGTACTCCTTCCTCAGAATTGCTCCTGTTGGGTTCAATGGCTACCCCTTGGCTCTGACGGTCATCCCCGGTCCCCATGGCTTCTTTTAAGGGAGTATCTTATAATGTTCGGGGGCTTTGCTCTCCACACAAAAGGGGCAAGTTATGGTTGGAATTGAAACGTTTGGGGGCACAGATAGTGTTTCTGCAGGAGACCCACTTTACCGTCCAATCCACTCCGAAACTCCCTACTCATTTATTCAACCAATGGTTCCTTAGCACTTCCACGGTTCCTAAGGCCAAGGGAACGGCCATAGCTGTTCACAAGTCCTGCCCCTTCCGCCTTAAAGCACATTTCTCTGATCCTATGGGTAGGTTTGTCCTTTTGAAAGGGGAGATAGCTGGGACTCTTTACACCTTTGCTAACGTGTATGCCCCTAATGCCAACCAGCTGACTTTTGTAGATGCTGTACTAGACCGCCTCACTGATTTTCAGGAGGGCCGTCTGATCTTAGGGGGGGACTTTAATATTAGCCCGGATCCCTTATTCGATACCTCTCATAGTCGTTCAGCCCATTCACATGCGTTCCTGAAAAGGTTTAAGAAAACTATCCAATCCCATTTCCTGTTTGACAGCTGGCGGGTGCTCCAACCCTCAGCGAGAGATTATAGCTATTATTCTAGAGTTCATGATTTGTACACCCGTATAGACCTCATATTTGTAGATCAGCATACCCTCGAGCTACTGCAGGTGGCATCCATAGAGAACATTACCATATCTGATCATGCTGCGATCACAATCACCTTTGAGGTGTCTCAGGGTGCGCAGCGCCCATGGTCATGGCATCTGAACGAGAATCTATTGAATGACACTGTAGTGGTGGCGGAGGTTTCGGAGGTCATGTCGCACTATTTTAAGGAAAACACTACTGAGAGTGTCAGTGAGGAGATGGTTTGGGAGGGTCACAAAGCTGTCATGAGGGGGGAGCTGATTTCACAAGGGGCTAGATGCAAGAGGGCGCGACAAGCAGATTTTCAGAGGATCTTGACAAATCTCCAACAGGCAGAGCTTCTTCATAAGCGTTGTGGGGACCCGGAGGCTTTGGAGAGACTGCTGGAGCTTAGGGGACTTTTCTCTCGATATTTGGACCGTAAGGTTTGCAGACAGCTCCGTTACCTTTCTCATAAGTATTATGAGCATGGTAACAAATGCAGTAGGATGCTTGCTAGGGCCCTCAGAAAACGCAGGGGCCAGACTCTTATTCACAAACTTCAATCCACTTTGGGTTGAGTTGTTTTTTAATCCTCCAAGATTGCCTCTTCGTTCCGTGATTACTATGCAAAACTCTACTCCTTGGATTCGGATGCTACACCGGAGTCTGCGGCCTCTAAGTATAGTGCTATTAAAGCCCCGTACACACGGTCAGACTTTTGCCCAACAAACTTCGTTTTGAGCAAGTTGGACCAACAATCCGACCGTGTGTATGCTCCATCGGACAAACTTTTTTCGTTTGGTTTTGGATTTCATCGGACAAAAGTTGGGTCTGCAAACGGACAAACTTTTGCCCAACAAAAGTCAGATGGAGCAAAGTCCGACCGGGTGTACAGAAAACCATCGGACTTTAGTCCGATGGACAAAACAACTAATGTTAAAATCAACCAACAATAGCAGAAGTTGACCAAAGGGTGGCAGTAAAGATCAGAAAAGAGCCTAAAAAACACGTGATGTTGTAAGAAGTTTTAAGAAAGTTTGCAGAAAAGTCCGAGCGTGTGTATGCTATGGGTGTTACCAACCAACTCCGTTCGGACAAAAAACCACGGAAAAGTCAGATGGAAGTCCGACCGTGTGTACGGGGCTTAAGGAGTATTTGGTAAATTCTGGGCTCCCCTCCTTGTCCGAGGAGCAGCAGGCGGAGTTGGAGTCCCCTGTGCAGCCCTCTGACATCGAGGCGATTGTTAAATCCTTGCCGAGCGGGAAGAGCCCGGGGGCCGGTTGGGTATTCAAAGGCGTACTACAGCACATTTCTCCCGATCTTAGTCGGCCCCATGTGCAGATATTTTAACTCGATTGCCAGGGGAGACCTGATCCCTCCCGAGGCCTTGTTGGCTCACATAACGGTACTTCCTAAAGAGGGCAAGGACCTTTCTCTGGCTCAGAGTTATAGACCAATATCGTTACTGAACGTGGATGTTAAAATCCTTGCTAAAATATTGGCCAATCGCCTTAAACATCTAGTTCCAAATATAGTACACCCAGACCAAACAGGTTTTGTCACGGGGCGCGAGGCCCGAGACAATTCGCTGCGAGCCATGCATCTGATTCATTGGGCACGCTCTAATCCAAAACAATCCCTGTACTTGGTCCTCTCAACGGACACAGAGAAGGCCTTCGACCGGGTCGACTGGTCCTTTCTGCGTGCGGTCCTGGAGTCTGTGGGTCTAGGCCCATTCATGTTGACTTGGATCATGGCCTTCTACACTACCCCAAGCGCTCAGGTCAAGGTGAATGGCATTTTCTCCTCAAGGTTTACGATTAAAAATGGTGCGAGACAGGGCTGCCCCCTCTCGCCCCTCCTGTTTGCCCTTACCCTGGAGCCCTTGTTACTCAGGGTGAGGGCCAACCGGGACATCAAAGGATTGACAGTGGGAAGCATGGAGCATAAGCTTTTGGCTTATGCGGATGATGTCCTGTTCCATCTTACCGAACCCCTCATCTCGGTGCCGAACCTCATGAAAGAACTCCATGATTTTGGAGCCTTGTCCAATTTTAAAATTACTTGAAGTCTGAGATTCTGCCGATAGTGCTCCCTCTGTCACTCAAAGATAGTCTGAAAGCGGCATTCCCTTTCACGTGGGCTAGGTCCTCTATAAGGTACCTGGGTATCCAACTGACTGACTGTTATGAGACCCTGTATCAGGCCAATTATCCCTCCCTATTGACATCCATCAAAACTGACCTATCCCATTGGACTAAAACGGCCTTTACCTGGCTCGGGCGGGTGAACATTATTAACCACTTAAGCCCCGGACCATTTGGTAGCTAAAGGACCAGAGGTGAATTCAGAATTTTGCACTGCGCTGCTTTAACTGTAAATTGTGCGGACATGCAATGTTGTACCCAAACGAAATTTGCGTCCTTTTCTTCCCACAAATAGAGCTTTCTTTTAATGGTATTTGATTGCCTCTGCGATTTTTATTTTTTGCGATATAAACGGAAAAAGACCGAACATTTTGAAAATAAATGATATTTTCTACTTTTTGTTATAAGAAAAATCGAATAAACTCAATTTTAGTCATACATTTAGGCCAAAATGTATTCAGCCACATGTCTTTAGTAAAAAAAATGTCAATAAGCGTATATTTATCGGTTTGCGCAAAAGTTATAGCGTTTACAAACTAGGGTACATTTTCTGGAATTTACACAGCTTTTAATTTATGACTGCCTATCTCATTTCTTGAGGTGCTAAAATGACAGGGCAGTACAAAACCCCCCCAAATGACCCCATTTTAGAAAGTAGACACCCCAAGGAAATTGCTGAGAGGCATGTTGAGCCCATTGAATATTTTTTTTTGTCCCAAGTGATTGAATAATGACAAAAAAAAATTACAAAAAGTTGTCACTAAATGATATATTGCTCACACATGCCATGGTTATATGTGGAGTTGCACCCCAAAATACATTCTGCTGCTTCTCCTGAGTACGGGGATACCACATGTGTGGGACTTTTTAGGAGCCTAGCCACGTACGGGACCCCGGAAACCAAGCACCGCCTTCAGGATTTCTAAGGGCGCAAATTTTTGATTTCACTCCTCACTACCTATCACAGTTTTGAAGGCCATAAAATGCCAAAATAGCACAAAACCCCCCCAAATGACCCCATTTTGGAAAGTAGACACCCCAAGCTGTTTGCTGAGAGGCATGGTGAGTATTTTACAGCTCTCATTTGTTTTTGAAAATGAAGAAAGAACATTTTTTTTTTTTCTTTTTTTTTTCAATTTTCAAAACTTTGTGACAAAAAGCGAGATCTGCAAAATACTCACAATACCTCTCAGCAAATAGCTTGGGGTGTCTACTTTCCAAAATGGGGTCATTTGGGGGGGTTTTGTGCCATCTGGGCATTCCATGGCCTCCGAAACTGTGATAGGCAGTGAGAAGTGAAATCAAAACTTGACACCCTTAGAAAGCCTGAAGGCGGTGCTTGGTTTTTGGGGTCCCGTACGCGGCTAGGCTCCCAAAAAGTCTCACACATGTGGTATCCCCGTACTCAGGAGAAGCAACAGAATGCATTTTGGGGTGTAATCCCACATATGCCCATGGCATGTTTGAGCAATATATCATTTAGTGACAACTTTGTGCAAAAAAAAATATTTTTTTTTTATTTTTTCCGCAACTTGTGTCAACATATAAAATATTCCATGGACTCGACATGCCTCTCAGTATATAGCTTGGGGTGTCTACTTTCCAAAATGGGGTCATTTGGGGGGGTTTTGAACTGTTCTGGCATTTTATACACAACATTAGGAAGCTTACATCCACTCTTCTAACCACTTGAAGACAAAGCCCTTTTTGACACTTTTTGTTTAGATGAAAACATATTTTTTTTTGCAAGAAAATTATGTTGAACCCCCAAACATTATATATATGTTTAAAGCAAAGGCCCTACAGAATAAAATGGTGGGTGTTGCATTTTTTTTTCTACACAGTATTTGCGCAGCGATTTTTCAAACGCATTTTCTTGGGAAAAAATACACTTTTTTTAATTTTAATGCACTAAAACACACTATATTGCCCAAATGTTTGATGAAATAAAAAAGATGATCTTAGGCCGAGTACATAGATACCAAACACGACATGCTTTAAAATTTCGCACAAATGCGCATTGGCGACAAACTACATACATTTTTAAAAGCCTTTAAAAGCATTTACAGGTTACCCCGTTAGATTTACAGAGGAGGTCTACTGCTAAAATTACTGCCCTCGAACTGACCTTCGCGGTGATACCTCACATGCATGGTGCAATTGCTGTTTACATATGACGCCAGACCGACGCTTGCGTCCGCCATTGGGCAAGAGCAGGGCAGGACAGGGGTGCTTTTTTTTTATTATTAATTTTGCTTTTTTATTTTATTTTTAAACTGTTGCTTCCATATTTATTTATTTTTATCACTTTTATTGTTATCTCAGGGAATGTAAATATCCCCTATGATAGCAATAGGTAATGACAGGTACTCTTTTTTGAAAAAACTGGGGTCTATTGGACCCTAGATCTTTCCTCTGCCCTCAAAGCATCTGACCACACCAAGATCGGTGTGATAAAATGCTTTCCCAATTTCCCAATGGCGCTTTTTATATCCGGGGGGGGACATTCCCTCCCACTGCTTGTAAAAGCAGTCCAGAGGCTAATTAGCCACTAGGATTGCTTTTACATGAAAGCCGACCGCTGGCTGAAAAGAAGGATACCAAGATGATACCTAAACCCGCAGGCATCATTCTGGTATAAACATTCAAAGTCCAGCAACATACCAATACGTTGCTGGTCCTTGTTGGACATGTATTGTAATCTTTTTTTTCATGCAGCCTGTTGGCTGAACGAAAAAAAAAGATTGATCGGTGGGTATGCCCACCATTAGAATACCGCCCTTCATCCACCCACTTCTAATGATGGGCATACATGCACCATTTATATATGCCGAAGCATGGGGGCATCTTCTCGCAAAAGTTATGCCGCGTACACATGGTCAGACTTTTCCACGGGCAAGCCTCGGTCGGAATTTCGACCGTATATACGCGGCATTAGGAGCAAAATCGCTCCTCCGCTCCTGCTGCCCCAATGCTTCGGCATATATGCTTTTTTTTTTTAACTGTGGTGGTGAAATCACCTCCTACAGCACTGGAGTCGCAGGGATCAGGCCTGTCTCTGCGAACGCTGCAGTTATGTGTGTTGTGTTTTGCAAGTGACAGTGATCGATCGATACTGCACTTCGGTGGCCTGGGCTGGACGGAGGGGCAAAACGCAGGTGCTAGCAGGTATCTGGGCTGATCCCACTAACAGTGCGTTTTTGGGAACCCTAAACTGCTGGGGACGCTAGTATAGATCTGATCAGATCAGATATTGAGCTGATCAGATACTATACCACTAAGGGGAGTGTATGCTTCACGTGTGGGTGTTAGCGCTACTGGCACTAACCTGACGCTGCCTGGGGTGTGACGCAGACCCTCTCTGACGCTAAAACCTAACTGATATCACCCGCCGGGCGATCAGGGGGTTAAACCTTTATTGGGTTATATACGGCGGGTGCCCTGACACTATAAAAAGCAAACTAACTAACCAGCGTCACCCGTAACACTTATATGATGATCACTGGTGAAAGGGTTAACTAGGGGCAATTAGGGGGTGTGACAGCAGGAAGGTAAAGTCACCTGGTTGCATCCAGGGGGGTAGATATATTTCGCCCAGATTCAGGCTTTACGCCGACTTATACAACTAGGTGGAGAGTTGTATAAGGCTAGTGGGCTCATGGATGACTCATACCTCTAGGGAGAGTGTGGGGCGTCGTGCAGACAGAGATGAGGAGACCAGCTGAACCTTGTCAGCTCATTTAGGCCTCTATAAGAACTCCCAGCTTCATTAGATGTTAGCTCATGCCTGGAACCAGACCTGTGTGGACTGTCTAGGGAGAGTGAACCCCTGTGCGGTGAGGCAAAGCCTGTGTGGCTATTTGTTTGGACTTTTACTAAACCAGGGACTTAGGGACTAGGACAGCACTAGGCTGATCCCAGTTGTTAGTTAGGAAACCTGTATGTTTAGTCAGAGGTCAACTTGACCAGGATTTATTTTGGTTATGTTTCTTTTGCTTTGCTGTGTTTTGTCACTGTAAATAGAAAATAAACCGCACCTTTTTTTGATTTTGAAAACCACAACCTCCGTTTGCTGGGCCTGTTTTGTGTGGGGAGCCCATCCCGGGGGTCACACACACCCGCTGCCGAGCTAACCCCCTCACAGTTGGTGGAGAACCAGTGGCAGTTTTTTTTAAGCCAGCATGGAGGAGATACTGAAGCAGCTGGCTCTAGCAAATGCCAATCAACAGGAGACAAATGCAGGTTTGCAAAGGAGCCTTGCAGCCCAGCAGCAGACAAACGCAACTTTGCAACAGAGTCTGGAGGCTCAGCAACGAGCCCAGCAGCAATCTGAGGCCCGCTTCATAGACCTGTTGCAGAAGCAAGAGCAGAGACTACAACAACAGATGGAAGCAGTAATGCAGCAACGTCCGCAGACCAGTGAGGAAAGCCGTCCCACTAATACCGCGTCCTTTGGGGTGAGTCGTTTATTGACAAAAATGACTGGAGAGGATGATCCAGAGGTATTTTTGACCACATTTGAAAGGACCGCTGAAAGAGAAAAGTGGCCTGAGGAGCAGTGGGCTGGACTGGTGGCTCCTCTGTTAACTGGTGAATCGCAGAAAGCTTACTATGACCTAGAGCCTAACCAAGCAAAAGACTATGTGATGCTAAAAGCTGAAATATTGGCAAGGCTGGGTGTCACCCAGGCTGTCCGGGCTCAGCGTGTGCATAACTGGACTTTCCAGCTTGGAAAACCCCCCAGGTCTCAAATGTATGATCTCATTCACCTGAGCAGAAAGTGGCTACAGCCAGAGACTTTGTCCGCACCAAAGATTGTGGAACGTGTTGTAATGGATCGGTTTTTGAGAGCTCTTCCTACTGCCATCCAAAAGTGGGTAAGCCATGGAGACCCAGAGACGGCCGATGGTCTTGTGGATCGTGTGGAGAAATACTTGGCTACAGAGAACCTGACGGCCTCTTCCAGAGACACTCGGACTTTCCACCCTAAGACCAGACCATCCCCAGGGGCGGATAAGAGGATTCCAAGGGGTGAGGGTGGAGAGAGTGAGAGGGTGGGAGCTCTACCCCAAGTTTGGCGAGAACAGCCTGGGAAATCAGCGGCTCAAGAGGCGGCAAGAAGGATAGTTTGCTACCGCTGCCGGCAAGCGGGACATATTGCAGCCAATTGCCCGGTTGTGGAGGAACCCATGCAGTGTGACTTTCTGACGGGCAGACGTCAGTCGCTGTGTGCGACAGTCGCATGCACTGCCATTCGAGGAACTGAGAAACATTTATGCAAAATGTGTGTTAATGGTAGAAATGTTGTGGTATTGCTGGATTCAGGTAGCCTTGTGACCCTGATAAAGGCTGAGTTAGTTAAAACAGAGGTCTCGGGGAATAGCAAGGTAGCTGTTATTTGTGTGCATGGGGACACCCGAGAGTATCCAGTGACTACAGTGTGTTTCGAGACCCCCAAAGGTACCCTCTCTCATCCAGTGGGCTTAGTATCTCAGTTACCGCATGACGCCATTGTGGGAAGGGATTTTCCGAAGTTCTGGGAACTGTGGGATGATCCTGAGCCCCTCACTGGTGCCCCTATGTACCAGGAATGTGATAGCCAGAACTCCCCTGAGAGTGGTGAGGACTCTCCGGAATTTCCCTTATCAGTATTGGCAGGGGAGACTCAAGAAACTGGAGAGGAGCCCACCTCCTCAGACGAAAACCTACCGTCTGTGGAGTTTTCTGATCTTGAGGTTCACAGGGAAAACTTTGCCACAGAACAGTTGAAAGACCCCGCCCTAATAAAGGCACGGGAAAACGTAGTGAAAATAGATGGTGAGTTAGTGAACCCAGATAATACCTGCACTTACCCATACTTCAGCGTAGAGAAGGACCTACTGTATCGGGTGGCAAAAAGGGCAGAAGAAACCGTTGAGCAGCTTGTGGTGCCCAAACCTTACAGGAAGTTGGTGTTGGAGTTGGCCCATGGGCACATTCTTGGAGGTCATCTGGGGACAGAGAAAACCCGAGAGAGGGTATTACAGAGATTCTATTGGCCGGGGGTGATGAAGGACGTAGAAAATTATTGTTCCTCCTGCCCTGTGTGTCAGAGGTTGGCCCCGATGCCACATTTCCGTAGCCCGCTGGTCCCTCTACCCATCATTGAGGTCCCGTTTGAGAGGATCGCCATGGATTTGGTAGGTCCTATAATCAAGTCCGCTAGGGGGCACCAGTACATATTAGTTATAATGGACTATGCCACCCGTTATCCAGAAGCGATCCCTCTCCGAAATACCTCGGCCAAAACCATAGCCAAAGAGCTATCTCTTGTTTTTAGCCGGGTGGGTATTTGTAAAGAACTGCTTACGGACCAAGGTACACCCTTTATGTCCCGGGTTATGAAAGAGCTGTGTAAATTGTTCAAAGTGACGCAATTGCGTACGTCTGTGTATCACCCCCAAACCGATGGGCTGGTTGAAAGATTCAACAAAACCCTAAAACAAATGTTGAAGAAAGTGGTGGATAGAGATGGAAAGGATTGGGACTGTTTACTTCCTTATTTGATGTTTGCTATTAGGGAGGTGCCCCAATCCTCTACGGGATTCTCCCCCTTTGAGTTACTGTATGGGAGACACCCAAGAGGGCTGTTGGATATTGCCAAGGAAACTTGGGAAAGTGAAAGTTCTCCCCACAGGAGTGTGATTGAGCATGTCGCCCTGATGCAAGATCGAATTGCACAGGTAATGCCCATCGTGAAGGAACATTTGGCCCAAGCGCAGTTGGCACAGCAGAGAGTGTACAACCGTGGAGCCAAGACCCGTACCTTTTCCCCGGGGGATAGGATATTGGTACTTGTCCCTACGGTTGAAAGTAAATTCCTTGCCAAATGGCAAGGCCCCTACGAGATAATGGAAAAAGTGAGCGAAGTGAATTACAAGGTCAGACAACCAGGAAGGCGAAAGCCCGAACAGATCTATCACGTTAATCTGTTGAAAGCCTGGAGGGATAGAGAGTCCCTAGTCGCAGACACTTGGTCACCAGCTCAAACTGGTTGCGTGATTCCTGAGGTTGGAATAGCAGCCACCTTGTCACAACCCCAACAACAGGAGGTTAAGGAGTTTGTGCTTCGCAACAAGGAGGTATTCTCTGAGCTGCCGGGACAAACATCTGGGGTAGAGCATGACATCATTACCCCGCCCGGTGAAAGGGTGAAGTTAAAACCCTATCGGATCCCAGAGGCTCGACGGGAGGCAATACGGGAGGAAGTACAGAAAATGCTGAACTTAGGGGTGATAGAGGAGTCCCAAAGTGATTGGTCTAGTCCCATCGTGTTGGTGCCTAAACCGGATGGTAGCTGGCGATTTTGTAACGATTTTCGTCAGTTGAACAAAGTTACAAAATTTGACACCTACCCCATGCCACGTATAGATGAGTTGATCGACCGGCTGGGAACAGCCCGATACATGACGACTCTTGACCTCACAAAAGGGTATTGGCAAATCCCCCTGGCCAAGTCGGCCAAAGAGAAAACCGCATTTGTAACCCCAGACGGGGCGTTCCAATATAAAAGAATGCCGTTCGGGTTACAGAATGCGCCGGCCACATTCCAGCGGAAAATGGACCAGATGCTGAGGCCCCATCGGAAGTATGCTGCGGCTTACCTGGATGACGTAATTGTCCATAGCACAGATTGGGCCTCACATCTGCCAAAAGTGCAAGCAGTCCTGGACTCTGTTCGGGAAGCGGGGTTTACGGCTAACCCCAAGAAGTGTACCATTGGGCAGGAGGAGGCCAAATATCTTGGGTACACCATTGGGAGGGGAGTAATAAAACCCCAACTCAACAAAGTCGAGGCCATCCAGAGTTGGCCACGTCCCAACAGCAAGAAGCAGGTACGAGCCTTTCTGGGAATCGCTGGGTATTATCGGCGATTCATTCCCCACTTTGCTTCTAAGGCTGTGCCCCTAACCAACCTGACGAAGGGGAAAGGGTCGGTCATGATTAAATGGACCCCCGAGGCTGAGGCAGCATTCCAATTCTTGAAACAAGCCTTATGTAGCCAGCCAGTGTTGTACTCACCCGACTTCTCTAAAGACTTTGTCGTACAAAGTGATGCGTCAGATGTGGGGTTAGGAGCAGTATTGTCCCAGGTCTGGAACGGGGAAGAGCACCCAGTCATTTACCTCAGCAGGAAGTTGAAGTCCCATGAGGTAAATTACGCCACCGTTGAAAAGGAGTGTTTAGCGGTGAAGTGGGCTCTAGATTCCCTTCGGTACTACCTGCTAGGTAGGCACTTTGACATGGTTACGGATCACGCTCCGTTAAAGTGGATGGCTCAAAACAAGGAAACAAATAGAAGAGTGAATAGGTGGTTCCTGGCCCTCCAGGAATTCAACTTCACAGTAAAGCATCGCCCTGGCGTTCAAATGGGGAATGTGGATGCTTTGTCTCGAGTACATGAATGCCTGATTGCTGGTGTTCCAACCCCGAGGTTAAAACAAGAGGGGGGGGTATGTGACAGCAGGAAGGTAAAGTCACCTGGTTGCATCCAGGGGGGTAGATATATTTCGCCCAGATTCAGGCTTTACGCCGACTTATACAACTAGGTGGAGAGTTGTATAAGGCTAGTGGGCTCATGGATGACTCATACCTCTAGGGAGAGTGTGGGGCGTCGTGCAGACAGAGATGAGGAGACCAGCTGAACCTTGTCAGCTCATTTAGGCCTCTATAAGAACTCCCAGCTTCATTAGATGTTAGCTCATGCCTGGAACCAGACCTGTGTGGACTGTCTAGGGAGAGTGAACCCCTGTGCGGTGAGGCAAAGCCTGTGTGGCTATTTGTTTGGACTTTTACTAAACCAGGGACTTAGGGACTAGGACAGCACTAGGCTGATCCCAGTTGTTAGTTAGGAAACCTGTATGTTTAGTCAGAGGTCAACTTGACCAGGATTTATTTTGGTTATGTTTCTTTTGCTTTGCTGTGTTTTGTCACTGTAAATAGAAAATAAACCGCACCTTTTTTTGATTTTGAAAACCACAACCTCCGTTTGCTGGGCCTGTTTTGTGTGGGGAGCCCATCCCGGGGGTCACACACACCCGCTGCCGAGCTAACCCCCTCACAGTGGTTAAAACCTTTATTAGGTAATATATGGGGGTACCTGACGCTATATAAAATCCTGACGGCGAACCTAAAAAAAATTACTGGCTACCTATCGGCATCACCGACACTAAGACAACGATCATAAAAACGATCGCTTAGCGACAGTGCTGATAGGGGGTGAAAGGGTTACCTGGGGGGCGATCAGGGGGTTAAACCTTTATTAGATAATATATGGGGGTACCTGACGCTATAAAAACCTGCGGCGAACCTAAAAAAAATTACTGGCTACCGATCAGCATCACCGACGCTAAGCCATCGATCAGAAAAATGATCGCATAGTGACGGCGGTGCTAGAGGGTGAAAGGGTTACCTGGGGGGTGATCAAGGGGGTTACACCTTTATTAGGTAATATATGGGGGTACCCGACGCTATAAAAACCTGCGGCGAACCTAAAAAAAATTACTGGCTACCGATCAGCATCGCCGACGCTAAGACATCGATCAGAAAAATTATCGCTTAGTGACAGTGGTGATAGGGGGTGAAAGGGTTACCTGGGGGGGCGATCAAGGGGGTTAAACCTTTATTAGGTAATATATGGGGGTACCCGACGCTATAAAAACCTGCGGCGAACCTAAAAAAAATTACTGGCTACCGATCAGCATCACCGACGCTAAGACATCGATCAGAAAAAATGATTGCTTAGTGACGGCGGTGCTAGGGGGTGAAAGGGTTATCTGGGGGGTGATCAGGGGGTTAAACCTTTATTGGGGGGGTTAGGGGGCTACACTGGACCTAAAACTAAATGTAGTGACACTTTTACAGTCACAAATGTCACTGATTGCAGTGATCACTAAATAAATGGTCACTGCAATCAGTGACACTGTGACTGGGGCTGGGGGGGGGGGCCTGGGGGGGCGATTTATGTGCCTATGTGTCCTGGTGTCAGTGTGCTGTTTTGTGTACTAACCTGCATCTTCTCCTGTACGGCGCTCGGTATATGTGAGCGCCCCAGGAGAGATGACATCACTTCCTCCTTCCTGGCAGGCAGGGGAAGCTCTCTCATTCGCCGGGAGCGATCGAGAGGGGGTGGCCGGAATCGAACGGCCGTCCCCTCATGCCGGATCGCTCCCGAAGGTAAAACGACCACCCACTGTAAAGAAGGGGGGTCCGATCGGACCCCCCAACTATACAAAGGCAGTCACGTATATGTACGTGATTCTGCCTGTCGGTGCCATTCTGCTGACGTATATTTACAGTGGGCGGTCGTTAAGTGGTTAAGATGAATGTGCTTCCCAGAGTCCTATTTTACTTGCAGATGTTGCCAATTCCCCTGCCGGGCACCTTTTTCACTACAATTAATGGCATGCTCATAAATTTTGTGTGGAGTGCAAAGAAGCCTAGAATAGCCATGAGGGTGCTGAAACTATGGAAAAGGAAAGAGCCCTGGACTGCCGCACTCTGTATAAACGATTTATTTAAAATTAAAATCCAAAGTTAATACATGGGTTCAAAAGTCCAAAAACAAGCAAAAACAGAAATCTGACATGCAAGGGTGGATAGCTGATGGTCTAATATATAGTTATTATAAATTTCTGGTTAGTTTAAGCACCTCAGCATATACATTAGTATTGTTTGTATATCTAATAACATTAAAGCAAAGGCTTTCAATTTTTGTTCATTGATACCATCAATACTATATGCTAGCACTTCTAATTCATATATTTATATATATATTGTGAGGGGGTTAACTCGGTAGTGGGTGTGTGTGACCCCCTGGTTGGGCTCCCCACACAAAAACAGGGCCAGCAGACGGAGGTTGTGGTTTTCAAAATCAAAAGGTGCGGTTTATTTCTCTATGTACAGTGACAAAAACACAGCAAAGCCAAAAAGAAACATAAGCAAAATAAATCCTGGTCAGTTTGACCTCTGACTAAACATGCAGGTTTCCTAAACTAACAACTGGGATCAGCCTGGTGCTGTCCTAGTCCCTAAGTCCCTGGTTTAGTAAATGTCCAAACAAATAGCCACACAGGCTTTTTCTCACCGCACAGGGGTTCACTCTCCCTAGACAGTCCACACAGGTCTGGGTCCAGGCATGAGCAAACACCTAATGAATCTGGGAGTTTTTATAGAGGCCTTAAACGAGCTGACAAGCTTCAGCTGGTCTCATCAACTCCCTGCCTGCACGACGCCCAGCCCTCTCCCTAGAGGTATGAGTCATCCATGAGCCCACTAGCCTCAGCTGGGCTTCATCAACTCCCTAGTTGTATAAGTCGGCATAAAGCCTGAATCTGGGAGAAATATATCTACCCCCCTGGATGCAACCAGGTGACTTTACCTTCCTGCTGTCACAATATATATATATATATATATATATATATATATATTTTTTGAAACACACACACACACATGTTCGTCCTTCCACTTAATTAGCCTTTCTCTTTAAACACAGGTGTGTATATACACACATAGTGGTGTTCTTTGATACTATGGCTTTTTAAACTTATTTTCACTTGTATAAAAATGACTAGATTTTGATTATATTCTCTGTCTTGTTTTGGATTCACATGTATGTTCTACATAATATGTTTATGTAATTTTATTTATATATAATTTTTTCTTTCCATAGAGGTGCTTTTCCTACTTGGAGTGTGTTGTAGACAATCAGAAGCTCATTCTACTCCACTGTGTTCAGTGAATCTGATTGGTGCAAAGTCGGCTTCATTTCCCATATATACTCTGAGGGGTCCCCCACACACTTCAGCTATGAGTAAGCATCTATCTTTGATGTGAAACGCGTCAGTTATCCACCCCTGCATGTCAGTTTTCTGTTTTTGCTTGTTTTTGGACTTTTGAACCCATGTATTAACTTTGGATTTTAATTTTGGAATTTTTTAAATAAATTGTTTATACAGAGTGCGGCAGTCCAGGGCTCTTTCCTTTTCTATGCATTAGTGCAGAGCCAGCACCTGTTTCAGTATCAGGGCGGGAGCAATCTTTGGAGCTGCACAGCTTGGAGCGGTACACACCTTTCATTGGTGCTGAAACAATCTAAGAGGGCTGGGGGTTTGGGGATTCCAGACATCCGATGGTATTACAGGGCCATTGTCCTTCAAAGGATTCTGAACTGGAGGTTCCACACCCGTACTAGACTTTGGGTACCCCTGGAAAAGAGCATGGCTGGTAGGTACTTGGCCTATGCCCCATGGCTCCCGAAGGAGCATAGGGGGCTGTCTGATTTGACATCTCCCCTAACGAGACAGGCCCTTAAGGTTTGGGACAGGATTTACACTTTATACTCTTTAGCACCTCCTGGGTCCCCATTGGCCCCGCTAGGGGGCTTTTGTTGGTTCCTCCCGGGGGAGCAAAGGGCCTTTTTCAGAAACTGGGTGGATGACCCTAATGCTCCCTGTGGTAAACTTTTGGAGGGTGGGAAACTCCCCCTGTTGGAATCACTTAGGGCACGCCATGGCACTTTTCCAATGGATTTTTGGGGACACGCGCAGCTTAGCCACTTTTTTGCAACGCAGGTTACCCCTATTCGTACCCCATCTCAACTCTCGCTCCTTTGAGCTTCTCTTTGTCGCGGAGGATCCCATCTCTCACATGATATCCGAGCTCTATCAGCTACTCGGCTCATCCGTGACGGAGACTAAGCCGGCCTACATTACGGAATGGGAGCGCGATCTGGGGACAGAATTCTCAGAGGCGCAGTTGGCTCCCCTGTACCGCCTAACCCACTCTAGCTCCATAGAGTCTAGAACGCAAGAAACTAACTACAAGTTACTGACAAGGTGGTACAGGGTGCCTGCTGTGCTTTCACGCATTTACCCCACTGTATCTGATCGTTGCTGGAGAGGCTGCGGCCTCCGTGGCACCTTGCTTCACATATGGTGGGAATGCCCAAAAATTCAGCCCTTCTGGGAAACAATTCAGCAACAAATTAAGGCCATACTGGATATAGATGTCCCACTTTTGCCAGTACACTTCCTTCTCCATGTTCCACCTATGCCGACCAGCCGTTAAAGGAGATGTGTACTGCCACATCTCCTAAACGCTGCTAGGCGCTTGCTCCCTATTTATTGGAGGCAGGCTCATGTACCTGGGCTCGAGGACTGGTCCAAGAAGATATGGGAAATTAAGGAAGCTGAAGAATGGGTGGCGAATTGTAATGGCACGAGTGAGCACTTTCAAACCATCTGGGCTGCCTGGTTGCAACATACTTCATGTGGGGAGTTTGTTCCATATAGTGTAGACATCACCCTGTTGGAACTTGCAGAGCCCTCTCTTCGGGGACGTAGGGTTGACGTGGCGCAGGCCCCAGAGTCGGAGACTGAAGATGCGGGAGCCCGGATATTGAGCTGAGCACTATCAGCCTTCCCTTGGTTGGTTGAGTCGTGCGAAGCTGGGGGTGCATGCCTGATGGAGGTAGTCCTATTTCTCTCTACTTCTTTCTACTATTCCCTTTTTTTGGCTTTCTTACCCTGCTGTTTCCCGTTTATGTTTGTCTGTTTTGTCTTTGTTTTTGTTTTTTCTTACTCTAACACGTGGATCCTCACTTATTTGTTCAGCTTAGGTTGTGTACTGGCTGCAGGGGTTGGCCCCTTGCCTGGGCATGCTCTTATTATGCAGTTGAAGTCTCTTCTCCTTCTGTTTGGGGGAAGAGACTCCTAGACGAGCAGGGTCCCCCACCTCTTTGTGCCCAAGGGCCGGTTTTTGGACCGGGAGGGTTTGATGGAGGCTATTTTGCCCCCCCTCCCCATACGGGGCACGAGGTTGTGAGGGCCCCTTGATTAGCTTGGTCCATGACCCCGGCAATTGTTAGTGGACTGGTAAGCAAGTTGAGTGGGAGAGGTTCCACTCGATGGAATGGTTACATTGTCTAGAAAATGGTACCTTGTTCTTTTGTTGCTGAGTTATACCTTTTACACCGTACAGGATTGTATGCTCGATGTGGACCATGTATGCCATAAGTTGCACTTTTGTTTGTGTGTACATGTTTTTCTCAATAAATACAGATTATACAAAAAAAATTTAAACGCACTGGAACACACCGGAACACACCTAAATGCACCAAAAACGCACTGGAACACACTTGTCCTTATCTATGGTTAATAAAAAAGAGGGGTGAAAAAAAAGCACTGGACTGCATCAAAAACGTACCAAAAATGCACTGGAACGCATCAAAAACGCACATGCAAAAAAGCACCTCGAACGCATTCGGATTTCGTTTCTATGATGTGAACTGGCCCTAAGTGCCAGTTCACACCATAGAAACGCAGTCTGGATGCGTTCCAGGTGCTTT